>OZ024889.1:15833654-16548654 GCA_964017195.1 Siderastrea radians
TTTCATTCAGATTTATGATTTACTGAAATACTATGCAATTAATCTTAAGGACATCTTTAAGAACGTTTCAGGCTCAAATAGCCAAAAAAATAAGAACATTTAGTTCCGGTTCAGCCTCAGCTAACAAATCTGACGTTCTTACAAAAAAAGAGTGTACACAGGCTAATAAGTAGCAACAATTTCTTAAAATTCACAAAAAAAATTTTAAAAAAATTCTTCGATGGAAACGACTTAATCGCCAATAAATTAAAATCCAAGTCAGCTAATTGTTCTGGTAAAACCAATGGATTCGAATAAATTCTAGCCACGCCAACAAGATGGCATTCTCCTATGATCTCCCCTTCCCACTGTCAGAACTGCAGGTGATTTTGCTGGTCAAAGCACAAGTAACCAAAGAGTAATACGAGAGTCAGGGGTATGGAGCTGAAAATTAATCGAACATAATCGGCGAAAAACCCATCGAAAATACACTTAACTCGAAACGAAGTTTGAAAAACCTTACCTGTTGTGTATTTGCTGTGTTTTACGGCTTTTCCGTGACATGACGTCGCATCGACGGTTAAACAGAAAACCGCCCAAAACTGCCTCCAGAAGCTCGGAAAAGCGGTAAAAACACAGCAAATACACAACAGGTAAGGTTTTTCAAACTTGATTTCGGTTTAGTGTATTTTCGACGCTTTTTTTTTTTTTTTTTTTTTTTCACCGATTATTTTCGATCGACTTTCATCTCCATACATACTCTCATATTAAGTTTTGGTCTGTGATCAAAGCAAACTTTTATCTCCCAGCATGATAAATTTCCATATCATGATCACCAGACAAGCCTTAAATGACGATGCTGGTATCAGAAATTAAAATTCTGCCATTTAACATCTCGGTATTTTCAAGTAACTACTACTTCTTAGAAGAAACTTTAAAAGCAACTTCAGCTAAAAATTTTCAACTATTTCGAATCACAGTGTATGCGTCAATCAAGTCGCCATCTGTACATCTGTATTTTGTGGTTCTTCGTAGAAAAACCGCAAACTACCTTCTCGTAAAATAATTGTCAAATATCTTTCCTAGAAAGGGTTTTAAAAGATAAGAAATTAGCATAATATGAGGAAAATTCTGACAAATATTAAAATTCAGGACATTAGTAGAAAATTGTAAATCTATTAGCCAATTCGAAATTTGTTTCCAGGTCTGACTTCGAAAAAATGTTTCCTTCGGCTTTGTTTAATAATTACTTGGTTTCTGGGACTTTGTTTTTAAAGATTTTTATCAAACTCAAGTTTTATCTGATCTCGTAACAGACAAAAAACTTCTGAGTGTTAAAATTTACTTGCCTAAAAATTAAGCCAAAGTTTATGAATTTCATGTGACAGTGAGCTTATAATGTATTCGGGTGAATGATCTCACGCCGAGACAGTTATCTTTCCTGTCAACTACGAGATGACAAGGCAGATAACACAGAAAGTCAAAAATCTAGAACGGAATTGCCTTCAAAGCATCGCAAAAAGCACAAGGACACTAAACACTTTAGTCTAATCTCCTGCCCAAAAATCAATTATTGCGTCCGAATAAAACGAATTATAATATAATAGCACTTGTAAGCGGTAACAGAGACAATAGTGTAACGCAATCGCCATGGAGACGATAATCAAGACACACATATGAATGTAAATCTCCCGAGACACTCGACATTTCTACAGAGAATGTGTGATCGGCCGGAACGACGTGGTAATTTTCTTTGCCTTGAGTGAAATGGGGCAGAAAAATTGCAAGTTAAAACCCGAGTTGGTTCAAGAGCTAGTCCACAAGACGTATTGTGAGTCCGCCAGATGTTCCCACTTTTGTGGGGTTGTTTATAAGCAATTCTCGCACACAGACATCGTTTCATCTCACTGTAGAAACCGTCTTGCATGCATGTACAGATTTGGCTAGGAATTAATTTCGAGTGTTTTAAATGTATTGTACTAAGTAATATCAAGTGTCCCTATTAACTCATTTATTGCGTTCTGTATTTATCTTCAGTCAGCGAGAAAGAACTACAGCAATGGTAAGATTTTGCACTGCAAAGGTGTTCGTCTGTCGTGGACAGATGGCTATTAATTATGATGAGCGCTCTGTGGGCAGTATTTCAAAGTGTTAATTTGGGACTGGATACTCTCTCGCAGGTATAAAGGATTCCTGAAAGACTGCCCGTCAGGCAATCTTAATCAAACGGTAAGTGAAGGTCTCAGAAGACTTTTAGCACATTAGACTCTTGAGAAAATTATTTCACCATTAAGAATTATAAATATACACTTTCAACATACCGCCTGTAGACAGTGTTTACAAAATTAAATTATACCGAGTTGAGATCAATTTAATTACGCCTGCTGGCAGATTCTAGAATGTCCAAAAAGACCTCCTTATTTTATGTTTTTCGCAACAGGAGTTTCAGAAAATTTACAAGCAATTCTTTCCGTTTGGTGATCCGTCCAAGTTTGCATCTTTTGTTTTCAACGTATTTGACGAAAATAAGGTAAGCTTTTCATGCATGCTGTACATTTCGAGTGTAAAATGTTTTAAATGTTCACTTCAACAATAAAATTGTCACTTCCCTCTCTTTCTTGATCTTCGGTATTCCCAAAATCTGGCTTGTAAGTACAAAAACTGATGCGAAGTTTATAAAAATCATGCAAGACAATGGTATAGACTATATTGGTGATTTATATCTGTTCTCAGAGAACAGTATGGGTTGCATTGTTAGACTCCGTAATTTTTTACCAGTCTTATTTTAAAATCCGTTTTCATGCAATACTGATCATTGTGGTCGATCTTGCGTCTCAGATCTTTCACATGCTTAAACATGCTTTCTCGTTGTTGCAAATTCAGGGAAAACGTTTCAACAGAGTTCATGACGTAACTCATAACTCAGTCTTGTCTTTGTTCCTAAATTAAATACCGTAATTTAAATAGAAACAACTACTCTTTTCTCTTATATTTCTTCCATTTGATTAATTGGAGGCAAAAAGACTGTTACCGCTTCTCACGTAAGGGCAATTTAATCGAAAATCATTTCAATACGACTGACACCAACACCAGGCAAAATGTTTTATTTTATCATTTATTCACTCTACATTTATTTATGAGAATTTTTATTTCGAGTAAGCTTGAATATTACTGGCCGATTTAAATGTACTGAGTCTCAAAATTAAATATTATGACAGGTGGGAAGATTATGCTGTCTTTTACTGTAGTATGAATAAATTACAGGATCACATCAAAATACTTATTTGTTTCTCACAAAGGATACAAAGTAGTGTCTTCCCATGACGCACATCAACGTTATGATAACATCAGAAATTCATAAAAAGCTATAGTTAAAAGGAGATGTATATTGTTATTCCGTGTTGTTTATTATAGAAAAATAGGAAAAAGACACATTAGAAATATCTTCATTTTAATAGACTGGTGCTGTGCAATTAGCAGTTAGAGGGCACAATCAAGCCTTGATCAATATTGTACTGTTGTGCCTAAGATTTGGACTCGGAATTTGTTTGTCTGAACGATATCAGGAAATACTACACAGACAGAAAGACTGGATTCTCAAATTTGCAATCCTTATGTCTCTGCAGTAAATAATCATAATTATTATAATATTCTCAGGCAAACAAGTATTCTAGTAGGCTCGATTACCAGCCGCTGTTCGGGAAAATGAGCCCGCACTCATCCCCCCGAAGGAACAAAGACCGGACTCGAGAGAGCGGCGGAAATCGAGTCTAGTATTCTAGTAGACTACAGTAGTTCCTTTACTTTAATTATACTTCTTCCAGTTAAGAAAACCAAATTAAATAATCATTGTTGTGAAAGGGTCAAAACAGTGCTATTATTAGCCTTTGTGCAGACAGCTTCTATTTCCTTTCGTCATGCATGAGATCAGTGAGATTATTGATGATCTTTGTTGACAGGAAATGCAGTCATGAACTATGGTTGCACTGACCGTCGCTCAAAAATATTTTAATTTTAATTTTAATTTGTGTGTGGATGTAGAGTATTCACTGTACAGAAGCTGAACTTCCTTCACACAGTGAAGTAACTGGAAACAATTGCATCAGGGTGAGAGAGTGGCAAACCCCTTCGTGGGACCAGAAAAGTGTCCTTGTTAACACGGTGTCTGTATCAAGTGGCTCGTTAGTCAGGAATCATCCCATATATGAAGAGTCGCTTATAAACTCATTCTATAATATGTGGCTGTGGAACAAGTACTGTGCCATTTTGAAAGCCTATTATTTTGCAGGGCAGTGAATCACTGAACTTACAAAAGAGCATCTTTTTGTAAGATTGTATTTTTTTTTTCATTCCCAGAGGGGTTCAAGACCCCCTGGCAATGCCCCTCTGTATCAAGCTAGTCTAAAGTTAGGTTTTATTTTGATTATGAATTTTTGCATCAATTTATTTTTACATAATTTGCAATGTAGTTGTGACCAACTATAAAAAACCTTATTTTTCCATCAAATTGATCTTAGGATGGGACTATTGAATTCAGAGAGTTCATCTGTGCTTTATCAGTGACTTCAAGAGGTAGCATTGATGAAAAGCTTCAATGTGAGTATCACTTGATGGTGCATATATAATACCCCCGGGAGGGGGGATACTCCCATATATAACCTTTGGAGGTATGTGCCGCTGTGAAGGGTATACTTTTCAAGCAGTTTGGTCTGGGATAGGATATGGAAATCAGGGAGTTTCAGACTAGAATAGGGTATCAATTACCTGTCAACTGATAGGTAGTATGAAAATTTAGTCCAAAATGAGTTTGAAAAACTTGGAAACAAAATGTAAATCAAATCATGACAACTTTGTTGACCGAGAGATGGTTTTCCATCAAAACCGCTATGTGGTTATATTTCCGAAAGATAGAGGGAAAATAGCTAGTCTGGGACAGGGTAGGGATTTTTGGCATCTAGTCTAGAATTGGGTTGCAGAAAGGACCTGAAAGTGGTCTGGTATAGGTTAAAGGTTTCAGAGTCCCAGCAGCACACCCCCACCAAAATTTGTCCGATAATACCACAGGGGGGTACCCTGGGTCTCAAGTGACACGTAGGTGTGAATGGGGACATACAAATTGGACTTGAAGCGAAACCCAGAAAAATCCCCTTGACCGAAATGAAATCCAAGAACCCATACCGAATTTTGGAGCCTTTAAAGTGCTACTATGATCAAAAAATCACTTTTATTTTTTCTTCGGATTTCGAAACTATGTTTATTAAACACTCCCCAAGCGAAATTATAAGCCTTAATTTTGAGAAGAAGACCGTTAATTTAAACTGCAATTTTCCGGTTTAATGGTCCGCCATTATTACACCAGAAAGGATACAATGACGTCATACACGCAAGAGCTGTAAAATGTACTGTGTGAACACGGCTTACAAATTATGCAAAACACGAGTTTGAGAGTGTGAAAGCTCAAAACTCCCGTGCTGCATACTAAATAAGGCACTTTCACACACACTGCATTCTAAAACTCGTGTGTGAATGATGTCATTGTATCCTTTCTGGTGTAATAATGGCGGACCATTAAAACGGAAAATTGCAGTTTAAATTAACGGTCTTCTTCTCAAAATTAAGGCTTATAATTTCGCTTGCGGAGTGTTTAATAAACATAGTTTCGAAATCCGAAGAAAAAATAAAAGTGATTTTTTGATCATAGTAGCACTTTAAAGTACCCAGAGGGGATTGAATCATAATATGAAGAAAAACTGAGTAGTTCTTTATGGTTGCATTTGTTTGTGTATTTATTTGTCATACTATTGCAATAAAAATTCCCAGATCTAGTGGTCACTTCGCAGACTACCGAAAAAAAAAAAACTTGCCAAAATTTTCTTACCCAAAAAATCCCACAATCGTGAATTTCAAACCCAAAAAAATCCCGTGCAACTCCACATCACATGAAATATGGAGTACCCACCTGGGGGTATTACTCACTAGTTGGGCATGATTTATCCCCAAAAAAGCAAGTTACATTGTATGTTTTCCAAAAAAAATGGCAATATATTGCATTTGAAATGAAAAAAAAATTCTAATGCCACTCCATTGCCACTACTTATGACAATGCTTTTTGCAAAATGCCTTGATCATATTTATTGGACAAGCTATCATGGCCTGAGTATATTATCATTTTCTATAGGGGCTTTCAAACTTTATGACTTGGATAATGACGGCTACATAACCAAGGAGGAAATGCTTCATATAGTGGATTCTATTTACAAGATGGTGGTATGTCACTCTTGTTTCTCTCAGCTACACATTTTGTAAACTTTATTAAAGTCTGTCTTAAAAGTCGCTTTTTCCTCACAACTTCATAGCTCTAAGAAGGCTACTTGTAGCAAGACTAAACTTCAGCATGTAGGAACATGAACGGTACCCTGGCCACTTGTTTGGACATTAAGTTTCTCTAAGTCGAAATGGTGAAGTGTAGAATTTTCAATATTCTAGTTGTTAATTATCACTGTGTCCTGGCTGTCCTAAGTACTTTGGAACGTAATTTTCATGATTTTTTGGAAGAGATTTCAAACCTCCTGACTTGATGTCATTACCCTACTCAGTAGTCCCCTTTATACTCATTCAAATTGTGCATTGTCACATGACAGGAACTGTGTGACAACCCAAACAATCACTGCAAAAGGTACAGTATTTGTTTTGGTACCTCCCACTCTCACACTTTTAATCAGATTCTTTTTATATCAAATTTTCATAAATCATCCAAAAATTAGAGCCCCAAGCCAGCACGTATAGCTACTTACTATCTTGTAAGTTTCTTTGCATGCATGTTTGCATTTTGGTGTGAATAAAACTCCAAACTTCTAACTTGAAATTCTGCGCACTACACAAAGCCCAAAATTAAAATCACCACAAGTCCTTTGTGTCCATCATAGTCACCTCTCAGAAGCCCAACTGACCCTGGTAACTACATTTCATTAACCCCTTCACTCCCAGAGTCAGTTATGGAAACATGTAAGGTGGTTCTAACTTTTGAGTCCATGGATGAAATCCTATGGTGTGACCATTCAAGTGAAACCTCTTCAGGAGTTCTTTCACATGGTACTATTTATATTTAAATATGTTACAAAATGAAATTAGAAATTGTCTCTTGAATTTTGATTTTAGGCACTCTTGGGAATAAAATTAAACACCATTGTGGTGTTAAGTGACAGACTGACCAGACAAGATATGAATGCAGTGGTAAAGTAGTACACATCTTGAAAGTGCCCCTTTTTATCTGAAGACGTAACACAAAAAGTGTCCCCATTTTACACTGGTTGTATGGGCTTGAAATATCTCTGTTTGTATAGGTAGGACATAATATACATGTAGGTATTAGTTTGTGCTAGTTAATAAGTTCTTGTTGGTTTTCATTGCAGGCAACCATGGTTAAATTACCAGAGGACGAAGACACTCCAGAGAAGAGGGTGAATAGAATCTTTAATCAAATGGACACGGTAATTGTTGCTAGTTTTTCACTGCCTTATATAGTGTTTAGTTGACATGAGTCCAAATTTTAAAGATTCTGTCAGATGGCAGGAGAGCTACACTAATGGTGTAGACTTTGACAGTTGAGCCAGAAAGTTGAATGCGAAATGTCGAGAAAGTGATCTCATTAATCTATACAAAAATATTTCACTCTGACGAAGGGCTAACACTTGAAACGTCAGCTTTCAATCTCCTAACAGTGGCTAATTTGCGTTATCAACTCAGTTGATAAATCCAAAATTTGTGTTTCACTTCCTCACCGACGCAGCACCACAGTTTCTTTAGAAACTAACCCCTTTGTTTGTTCATTAATCCTTTAAGCCCCAACATCATTTAACAAATTCCGCTTACTGGTTTCCATAGATTTTATTGATTACTACTGTAATTGGGAGAAGCTCTTTAAATATCGAGACAATTCATGTTTGGTGATCATTTGCCAAATTCTCATGACCTGTATGTGTTACAATACACTGATACAATAAGGAGAAATTTGATGCTGATCACTATTGGGGCTTAAAGCATTATTATACATCCATAGTCTGGCCAAACACAGATTAGCACGCTTCTGGTAAGAATGACCTAATGGCTAATAATTTGCATTTTTACTGCACACCACACAACACGAAAGGTGGTTTTTGTACACTCCAATTGGCTTCTCAAACTCAGGATAGCATTTGTAACTTTCTGCGTGTTTAACTGCCCATTTATCGACAACAAAATAACTACTGGGGGCTAGTCATTCATTTGCAGTGAACTAACAGTTAACAGTTTGCAGCATTAGGTACAGTTTAAATATTCACCACTGATCTGACAGTGACACTGAGGAGAATATAATTTATATAATAAACTGATAAATATGGCAAAAATTCCATGGAACTGTTTAATTAAAAGAAATCTTATGTTGGCTGTTAGTCTATCAAGACAAATCTTTAGTACACCATCATTAGGACAGTTCAAGCAAATGTCGAAATAGATTACAAACATCAAAAACTGGCTAGGCATCTAATGAATCTTAAGTTTGGAAAGCTACAGGACGAAATATCTAATTGTTATTGTTGCTGTTGTTGCTGTTGATGTTGCTGTGTTCAGGATGTTGACTCATAACAACTTCAATAATTATATTAAAACTTGTCAGAGAGCAGGTCTGCAAATTATACTACGATTTTCAGTTGAGTACGGCACGAGAGAAGTTTGGTCACAAAGTTTTAACTTTCAAATTACCATGTGGTCAAGGGCAACTTGCTCCGTTTCCAAGGAAGACTGCATGAATCGCTTTGTTGTATGACGTGACATGATCGATTCATGCAGTCTCCCTTGGAGACTGAGCAAGTTGCCCTTGACAACGTAACATGGTAATTTGAAAGTTAAAACTCTCTGACCAAACTTCTCTTGTGCCTTACTCTACTGAAAATCGTAGTACTGTTACTATGACACCATAGTGTATATCATCTGTTGTAATTTATACAGAGTTCCACTACATTTACCAGCTTTAACACATTAGTTGTTTCCTGTCGTAGAATGCTGATGGTAAGCTGTCCATGGAAGAGTTCCGTGAAGGCTCCAAGTCTGATCCATCAATTGTACAGGCACTATCACTGTACGATGGTCTGGTTTGAAACACCGTCACTAGCAGTACACCCAACAATGCCTGCCGCCATCAACAAAACTGACCGGCTGCCCTCACAAGGCAAACAGATCCAATGTGCTCCTTGTACTGTCATCTGAAAAAAAAATACTTCCAGTTCAGGTCATGTAAGGCACTTAACTATGACATACATTGAACATGCATTGTACATGCACTGTGCATGCATTGTACAACTTCCAATACTTGGTTTGCACTGTTCAAGTATGTATACTTGACTGTATACAACTTCCTATCACATACTACCAGGGTAGCTACACTGTACAAGCCATGCGGTATGAAATGTACAGATTGATGTGAATACATAGAATAAATTAAGCTGAATAATTAAGTACCTACTAAACTAAATACGTAACATAATTATATGAACTTGAAGCTGATGTAGACTAAATTGTACAATATAATTTATAATTGTATAAGAAATCACGGTCATCTCAGGGTATATGTGGAATAAGGTTGTTTTCTGTGATCGAAACTGAATCAAAATCCTCTGCAATAATTAGCAGCAGTGAAAACATGACTGTTGGTTATGTCTTGAACTTCAGAGTTCACTGAAAGGAGCATCAATGCTCATGTTATTTATACAGAGAACACTGCTATCTCAAACAAAGTAGTAAATTCCTTTACGTGTCAATTGGCTTCATTGTGAGATACCATTAACTGTAACATTCCGCATTCAAAACAGTGGATTACTTTTACTCCTCGTAGTCTAAAGTTCAACATAATACCTGATAGGCTTATAAATAGCTGCTTTTAATGCTGGCTGTGTTACAACTCTGTTGTCATGAGGCTTAAAGGGGCATAGTCACGCTATTTTGGTTCAATTTAAAAATCAAACATATGTCCTCACATCAATGCACGCCCACAAATAATGGTCTAGTTTTGTTACCAAAGACTATATTACTTCACGGGAACTATTTTCTGTCGTCTGTTGCTACGGATGACACGGATGGAAATGGATTGCAATTTGAAAAAATTAGGCTAAACTTTTCAAATTCTTTCAGCGTGTTGACATAAAATCGATATTAAAAGGTCATGGTTCGTTTTCTCTAAATGAAATTACATTAATATGTTCCTTTAAATGTTTAAACACAATTTTGGGCATGGGTAAAGATCGCTACCGATAATTTTAGCACAGTTTTGACCAGAAATCTTCGAAATCCTCGTGACTATGCCCCTTTAAAAAAAAGTATTACTAGCACTATTACATGTAGTGTGGTGGGTTGTTATTCTAATGAGAATTCTATTTAAAAAGCTGTTAAAACTTGTTGAATACCCCTCTGATAGGGGAACTGCATTTAGCCCGGAATGACACTTTGAAGATTTTTTTATTGTGGAACGTGGATGTCCACGTTGTATGTTTTGCAATGTATTGTACAACTGCACCAATGTTGCACAGGCTACTGTCAGTTACCTTAAGTTTAAACATGCACACATGGCATGTAAACATGACCTATTGGTGGATATCAGATGTGGCATATGGTGTGGTTCAGTAGCACAGGCATGGTTTCATTAAAGCTTCAGTAACAATCCATTCACTTTTTAAAAGGAAGTAGTTGACTCGATGGGATGACCAATCCAGTTATGCTTGATTAATTATGTCACATTTTCAAGTGGTGTATTCATGCTTTAATCATAACTATAGTAACAAAATTCTCAAAACCACTTGGCTATCACCAGCCACGATTAGAGCATTAATAGGACAGTGTAATTGGACAGTGTACGTGTCATGCCTATAATTCGACAGTATGCCTGTGCATGCATGGCAGAGTTCCATTTAAGTTCTTTTCTAGCATAGATGGGATTAATAACAGGATTGGTAAAAGGACTTCGTGTCATGCAATTCAGTCTGTAACCATACTCATGGTTGAACGAATTGGATTTTGTTAATCACTTGTATGATTACAGTCTGAATTGGACTCCACTCAGTCCTATTACCATTATAAATACCTTAATGCAAACCAACAGTACACTGTAATTACATGACTGTACAAATGAGTAGTGAAGACCTGGTTCAAATGTCAGGCTATCATCATGCCAAACTCAATGAAATTAAGCTTGACTTTGGCGAGACTGCAGCCTGACAGCTGATTCAAACGTCAAACAAAATTCATTCATGCTGGACCACAATATTTCCCCAGCTGTGATAATGCATGATAGCTCCTTATGATAATTAATGAATACATAATATATATTATCATTATATAATTATGCACTGAGTTTGGCACAAGTTAAGTGCGACTTTCAAATCAACGTCACGCAAAGTCAATTAGTGCGACTTCAGTGCAATAGGGCTTGAATGGATGTGCCTAATCACTTGTGATAACTTGTGATAACGTTGAACTTAGTTCATGCTAATTAGAACGAATTAAGTTCAGAGTGATGTTTGAACTGGGCCCAAGTTATAAAGTTTGCTGGCATACAGAGACTAGTGTGGCACACAACATGTTTCTTGACTTCTGTTTGATGTACATTTTTAGGTTCTGCATGTAGAAGGAGGATCAGTGTATGTATAAAGGCTTATTAATTGAACAGTGTTAAAATGTACATGTAGAATGTAAATGTAGTAATTTAACAGTCCATTGGTTGTAAAAGTATGATCTAACATGAGTAATATATTTTTGTACAAAAATCTGATGACAATGTCAATAAAGACTGTTAAATTAAGACACCAATTAAATTTGTCACATTTCATTATTATATTTTTGTAAACTTGGTCAACATTTAACACAGCCCCAGTACATCTTCATTAATTTTTCCCATCAAATGTCACGTGCATATGGGATATCATACTTTGTTTTCAGTGGGTGGGGAATCTGTAGTTTTTGGGGGGAGGGTGCCAGGGGTGGGGGTGGGGGTGGGGGTGAGTATCTATAACGACCCCTCTTTTCTGTTGAAAAGCCACAAAGGCTTCTTCACCAGAAGTGAAAATGCAGTGTAAAATTATGCAAACTGGAAACAACACCCCACAAGAACATCAATTTTGTTGTTCTCTCAAAAAAATGGCACCATGATCAGTCCAGATCTTTTGCATGTGTGCAACATTAAGTGTAACACTTCAATCAGAAATGTTTTGGGGGAAAGTTATTCAGTGGAAATTCCTGCAATTTAGGAAATACTTTGTTACATAACCGCAACAAGTACTGCAAGAAGTTAAGAAGTTAAAGAATTTTGGGGAGCTCTCCAAAAGACTCTACTTTTTCAGACAGTTAGCAAGAATGGAAATTTAGCTCTAATGTTGCCATAGTAACCACTGTGATGTCACAAAAAGACAACGTACTGCCCAACAACAGAAATGAAAAGATATTTACAGTTTTCACACATGGTCACAAATACCTACACTTGTAGTATGTTTTGTGGACTTTGCTCATTTCAAAAGCATTGTCCCCCTAGTCACCTCCTGAAATGATGAGTTTGAAAGGGGTGAGGGCTCCAAGCTAAACTGCCACAGGGCTGCCACAGGGCTGTTAAGATACATCTTAACTTAGGAGGGCCTCGTGAATCTCACTCCAGGCTTTAAGTAGAAGAAAGGCTTTAGGCTGCAGGCCCCACTGTAAAAGTTCAGGGATTCCCTTACAGCAAAGACCCTCCACCCCAGAGACCCTGCTCCATAAGTACTGTAAGCAATCACTTACCTCCACACAGGCTCCAAGTATTCACTGATAGTGTTTACTGTCTGCAAACTACATTGAAAGAAAACCATGCACAGTGAATTACCATGATGTTAATTTAAAAAACCACTTGGTTTATATGGAGAGTGGTGGTAGCTCCACTGCCTCCACATACAAATGTAAACCAAGTACAACCCACAATTCCTTGATTCACTCTGACAGAGTTGCAACACCCACTTTGACCAGGTTCTTTTTTCAAATGTCTTTCCCTTATTGGTCATAAAAATAATACAATAGTTGTTTCATACGTAGCTGTTACACTTCCACCTTTTGAGTAACTGTCAGTTTGGGTAAAGATAATCTGCAGTTTGCCACTGGAAAAATTTGTCACCAGAGTCCAGACCCCCTGTTTGCCTTCCTCCCTAGTACTTACTTACACCCACCCCCCCCCCCCCCTTCAGAGAATCTTGGATCTGCCCCTGACCACATTGTCTGTCTCCACCAAGGTCAAGGTATAATAATAATAGGCTTTAATAAGAAAACCATTTTGGAAGACCTCTGCCTGTAAGTTTCGGGAAACCATTAAGGAAGTCTAAACAATGCAGAGTTGAAACTGTGATGGACTAGCATCCCATCCACAGGAAGCAGGGGGGGGGAGTACCATAATAATGCACTTGTGTCTCCTTGCTACAGAAACCTGGTTAAGTACCAGGAGTTGTGAGCCATGCAGTTGGCTCACGAAGACTTCTTCTTGTCAATGGGTATAAACAAGGGATCAAGGAGAATTAAGTACGTGTAGAAGTAGCATTTATTTACTGGTCTTCATACCTGTGTTGAATATCTTCAAACCTAAGAGGAAAAAATAATTTTAATGTCATTCGTTGTTTTTATTTCTAGCATGTGGTAAAAACTACAGCAAGACCTGTATTGAGCAGACACCCTTGGAATCCTAGTTAGTGTCCCTTTATTACCGGGTGTCCTCTTTAATACAGGTTCTGATAAATGGCGAAACAATAGTTAATTATTGACCCTTATATCTCCACCTTTATTTGCCCACATAATTGACATGCTTTATCCCAAACCTTTCGCAACTAGCCATCTTGGGTAGAATTACCAAATGTCCTGGAAAACAAGCTCTTCAAAGCAGATGGCAATGCCATAATGTCATAAAAATACCTTCTGGAAACACTTAGAGTGTCCACTTAATTCAGGTTTCTCGTAACAAAATGGCTTGATTTTGGTTTCCATGTCCACTTACAGTGTAATAGAGGTTTCCACTGAATACAGGTTCATTTTAAAGAAAACAAAAGTCATGGGAAGAAAATTAAGGGACTTACACTCGTGTCTTCTTAATAATGAAAGGTGTCCGCTTAAGGACATTCCTGCGAAAGATTAATGTTCTACAACACAGATTTTTTTCATACTTTTGCTACAGTCAGATAATGAGTTACCTGTGTCAGAAATGCAAAAAAATTGGGGGTCACGTTTTCAAGATAAAGCACGTGGAAAACTACCCCAATTTTGACAAATCGGCACTTGTAACTACATTGCCTCGGTGGTTGTTAGTTGAAAAATATTAAAAATGATTCGCTGAAGACCCACTTTCTCAGTCACCAGTAAATTTCGTTCAGGTGGGTCTGTCAAGTAAGTAATTAATTTGAACCGGTGTCATCCTTTTCGTTAAACTCAACCTTTGAAATGGGTTTTTGCCAACACCGTGCAGCTAAAATAATAGCAGAATTCGATGATGCATGGGCAGAAAAGCTGAAAAAAATCAAACTTCCACAACACAGATTTTCTTCAATTTTTAATAAAACGTAGATACTCGATAAAGAAAGTGATCTAAAGAAAATCTGGGGTCACCAAACATTTAAGAGAGTTAAATCCATGCATAGATATTAAAATGCCCACTAGCACTTATATCTCTACATTTCCTCAACAGCGCATGCACTCAATGCATGACGTGGCATGACATGGGGACATGAATTGCGTGTGCAGTAAAGATGCGCAGAAGCAATTAGCGCGAATGTTCTTAATATGGGTGTTTGCTTAATATTATTAATAATATGGGTTTCAAGTTTGTGAGAAAACAAAACTCACTGTGGTTGCATGTTTGCTATGATCTTCCCAGATTGTTTTAGGAGCTGAAAAATATAAAACAACAATTTATTGTAACATTATAATTCTGTGATATAAATAATAACATTGTAACAGCAAAATACAAAATTGTCAAATCAATTTCAATATTCTATCAGACTATTAGAAATTTCAACAAGAGAATTACAAAAATAGTTGAGGTCACATCATAGATATAAGATATACACTTGAGCGTTAAGTGTGGTAAAAATTAATGCATCACTATGGTATAAAAAAGTTCACAAAGTTGTTATAGTAAAATGCAATAAATATATTATTGTTGACTACATATACAATTCCCTTGTGTCAAGGTGTCAAACACATAAAGAGCATTTATAATTTTTTAATAATACCCTGTTCACACTGCTGCATGCTGCACACTTGAGCAAAGTTTTTGATTAATTTTTGACAACTTTGTGACAGTAGTCACCCTATTTCCACTGGACAGGTGGGATAACTGCATGTGGGGTGATGCAAACACAAAATTGGATTGGAGAGAACTCAAATGTCTGTATCATACCTAGAAATGTAACATGATACCACAACCACTGATATAGTTTCAGGCATTCATTAACCAGCTGTCGCAATGGCGACCACCAGTTTATAAATTGGGCTGGGTTTTTTTTTTTTTGGTCAGTTGCGCAACACAGTCTCCATAAACTTCCGGTTTTCTCCTGACGATTACCTCAAACTTCCAGTTATGACGTCATGCAGACATTATGTCGTGATTTTGTCATGCAAGGTAAACAAAACTGAGGTGTGTCACATCACACCAACAACGTTACTTCAGTCTGCAATGTTAATGTTCCATACTTATTACACACCTGTTGACAAACAGCTGTTAGCCTTCTGGTAGCGGTTTAAGTAGCGGTTCATGTCTTACATACAACGCATGCACAACAAAGGTATTGCTACTGGTATCTCTCCACTCGTTACTTATAGGACACAGATAAATATTATTGCTGTTAACAGTGTGGCAGCAGTTTAGGTAGCGTATCTTACATACAACACATGCGCAACTAAGTTCGACTCAATTCTTGCTAATACATTCAACTACTGAACTTTGCCTGAAGCAAATAAATATTTCACCCCGTCATAACTGACGGTCTCATCACATCATGACTCTCGCACATTGAATAACTTTATGACAGCGGAATCGTTCCATCACAGAGAAGAGAAAGCACCACTCTGAATTTTGCAATTCTAGCACATATTTAGTTTGTTCCATTTTACCTTTTTTCCATTTCCAAACCTTTTGTTTGGTTTTAGAAAAGATCCTTTCGATTTTCAATTTAACTAAATCTTTACGAATTTAGAGACAACTTGTTTACTTTTGTAAGGGGATTCCCCGGTTAGCAATACGGATTTACACAACACGTCATGAGATATGACTGAACGCCTTTGACCGTGAAGTGATGATTTCCTTTTCCCCAGACTCTGATGATCTGCTCGTGTTTATCAACCATTATGTTGTGATTTTACTGCTATCCTCACTATTTTTATTCAAGGTCTAGGCACAACAGTTAATATATTCTCATCTCTGTGTAAGCATTTTCAGTTGTGGGCAAATTTATATCGACGATCAATGTTTGAGTTAAATTTACTTTATCCAGCAGAATAAATAAAAAGTGATAACAAAGATAAGCTGAGTCGTCACAGTTAAAACATTACGTCATCCAGTAACGCTATAGTCAAATTATTGTCACACAGTCACACTTTTCGTCACGATAGTTCATATGAATACACGATGCTAACATTTGTTAACCTGGGGGTGGGGTGGGTCAGAACAGCCGGTTAAAATGCCCATTGGGCTTTCTTGTATAAAAGCATGGGTTGGGTACAGTAGAAACTCATTGACTCAAATCTCAGTTAACTTAGCCTTGTTATTGTGCTTAGATACATGTACCTCTAGCCTGAGAAAACAGCAGACATTTCGCGAGGTCGCCACTTCAGCCCTCGCAAAATGACGTCTGTTTAATGAGCGCAGGAATTCCATGCTGATGATGCGTCACTACCCAGATCTAGGTAGCGCTTCTGATTGGTTGAAACGAAATTCCCTCACGTTTCAACCAATCAGAAGCACTACCTAGATCTCGGTAGTGACGCGTCATCAGTATGGAATTTCTGCGCTCCTTACTCAGACGTCGTTTTGCGAGGGCTCAAGTGGCGACCTCGCGAAGCGTCAGCTGTTTTCTCAGGCTAAGATACCTCAATCCCCGTGGGACGGTAACAGTAACTGTTGTACCTTTAAGCCGGCTTATAAATCGGGATTATCTTGTACGTGAGCTATAATACCTCATGTGAATTTGCAAGAGCACTTTCCTGGTTTACAAACTGCTTTGTAGTCTGAGCCAAGATCTAAATATGAAAGTAAAAACGACCACATATGAAAGATAAGCTTAAGCTTTCAGCTTAACAGACAACCAATGGCTAGCCCTCAAATAAAAGCTCATTTGAACTGCTTACCTCGTGAGATCGCGAGCTCTTTAACAGCTGCTGAGCTAGCTTTCCTGTCTCTGTCACATTTACGTGAACTTTCTCCATTAAACGTTCCCTAAACTCGTTGTTTGGTCGCACACGATCACGACTACCAGGACTACCAGAAGGATCCGCCATCTTGAATTGCACGCTGACCAATACTGGAGCTGTACCGCAGGCAAATTGGCAAAACCCCGTGCCGACCCCCGTACCCACGATGGCCTTGACACGGCACCCCTTACACCTGCCATTCGGCATGTAAGAAAAAATCACTTTCACAAAAGCCATAAAGGTCCTTTGTGGCTCTTACTTTTGACGATAACGATGGATTTATTGATCACCAAACTAAGGTGAGGAATATCAAGTCTTTCCACGTCTTAAAGGAGCTCTTCGTTCCTAGTCGCAAAGGGTGTTAATTTGACGGCCAGGAGAGAGGAGAGGAAGCCTGCATAGCAAGCGTTTCCTTTGGTATTTTCTGCCCGTTCGAGGCATTTTTCGCTATTTGGCAGCGCGAAAACTGGGGGGAGCGAAAAAAGTGGAAGGAAGGAGGACGACACGGAAGAGCACTTTTTTGTGCTCGCCCCAATTTTCACGTGGAGGCAAAAAGCAAAAAAAATGCTTCAAACCTGCGGAAAGCCCTGTGTAAGCGCTTGATACGTAGGCCAGAGGAGAGGCGGATGTATTTGCAGGGTAGCCATACAACAAAAAATTTACTTGAATTTACAGCAATTAAACCACTTGCCCCTCAGAATGCTGAAAATTGCATTCCCGAAGTACAAACTTTCAAAATTTCCCAGGGGAGCATGCCCCCAGACCCCCTAGATACTCCCGCCTCCGGCGGGCGTTTGACTCTTGGCGAGCTCTTCCTTTCAAACTCACTGTGTTAAAAGAATATTCGTCGTCCCCAAAGATCGGATTTGTAAATTGATTTTCTTTTGGGAGCCACAGAGACAAAGATCTTGTTTGTTTCTAACTCCAAAGGGTTAAGAGATGGAGGCGTATTCGTTTTTACAATGAAATAATGATAATCTTATCTTGGGGTGCAATAAGGATATTCGCGATCGACATGCCAAGTGACTTCAGGCCTCAAGGTGAGGCCTGACCTTTGCTTAACTGAACAGAAGGAACTGGTGGCCAATAATTTAACAGTTCCTCTTCACGATCACATGGAATTGAAGACACTAGCTAATTGCATGTTTCAATGCTCTTCTTGACAATCTGCCGAGATGTGCCAAAAACTCCAAAAACAAAACTCATTTAAGTAGCAAAGGAGGACAGGGACTATGAAATAACCAGCAATTTCGTTCTTTTAGAGAATTTATAAAGCGACAGCGACATTTGCACGTGCTACAAAAACGACAGTGTCATTTACAACCGTTAGTTCAGCGACATCGTTCCTGAGAAAGACGCGACAAAGCGACAAGGCTACCCCCCTTGGAAGGCCTCTTATTTCGCTTTATAATGTGACGAATCCGTTTCTGAGTAAAAGCGGAATAATGGCGCTATGAACGGGAAGCTTCGTTTTGGGGCAATTTTGATTTTTCTTATTATAGCATAGCAATAACAAATACGCCGAATGCTAAAAAGTTCTTCTACCAAAAAAATTCCTTTTCGAAGATTCCCTAAAACTAATTTAACTCCACGGTTTTGAATAAGGGCCTCAGTGAACAGAATCACGTGACTTCTGGGTCAGGATGCGAATCTCCCGCCAAAAAACTTTTCACAAAAACGCTATTTTCCCCCTTGAGAGGAGATTACATTTTTTTGCTTCATCAAAAAACTTGAAAAGTTCCAAAAGCACAACTGGCACCTATTTGTTTTTTTCTTTAAATATGTCTTTAAATATATCCCTTGAGTCTTGCTTGGAAACTTCCCGTACGCCTTTACCTTCAATTGTTGTACAAATTAAGAAGAAATCAAATAGAATACTTCAATGTCATTCGGGGTAAATGAAAAGGTCCCGGCAAAGACAGTGCAGGAATAACCCAAGGAACATCCCATGGGAGGGTAATAGGCATATGGCTTTGTGTAGGAAGACAGGTAGCTAACATGTAGATCATGCCCATTGCCAAATGATATGAAACGGGTGCTGCATCGGTACACAGCGTTGTGCAGGTATACACCCCTCTGAGTTAACTTGACTGGCTGATATCCCATGGTGCTGTGCAATGAGAAGATGAAGGCTTCACTGTCGGCTGAGTAGGAGCATGGGCTACCTGAAAACAATCAGAAAGAAAAAATGATGGGCTCCTGGAAATTAGTTTTATTATTTTATAGTTGGCGTACATAACGCATTCAAATTGAGCGTGCCTTACGAGAGTACCACTGAATGCCGTCAGCTCTCTGAGCTATAGTGTAACTCAGTCATGAAAATTGGGCTGACTTATGAGAGTGCCAAACACTTAAGTGATGCCATCTTAAGCTTTCTGCGTGTGCAGTTTGCAAAGTTGAAGAGGAACAAGTTCCCTTTGCTAACTAATAGAGAATTTCTAGACTTAATTTCTCCAAGTAAACCATAAAACTAATAAGCAAACTTAAAGTGAGCCAAGGGTATGTATGGCAGCATATTAACGGGCGTCAGTACTAAGCCAATGAAACTGCATGGTGCATGGTGCATGCTACATGCTGTATGCTACATGGTGCATGCTGCACGGCATTCGCATTGTAATAAATTAAAACTTCAATGCTTACTTATCCACGGGATACTCATGTATGCTCCAAATATGTAGTCGCCAACTCGCACGATAGTCACTGTAGGCCCTTTATTGTCACAATTGCTGTGAGCTGTCGCTAACTCCAGCCCATCTGTCAGTGCATGGTAACATGTGATCCACGTGTAGGAGCTGTAGGGTTGAACGACTGGCTCCAGGAACCGTGTCAGATCGTCAGCGTACACAGGGCTACCAAAGTCTTTGAGAATTGCGGAACTTTGAAAGTCGCCTAAAGTTAAATTAAGACGTTGAAAGTTAAATTAAATTATTGTGAAAGCAATTGCTGCCCCTATATAATTAAGGTATTTTCTCACTCAAATGCTCTGCTTGTCATGTCAAAGGACTGGCCTAGATATATGAACCGTCACTAAAACAACGAACAATTACAAATAGGATTCAATGGGCTGCGAGTAATAACTACGGCTGATTGCACTGCCACCCACATTTTTCAAAATGACCATGATTCACAATCATTATTCGACCGAGGGCAACAATGAAATCGGCTGGTAACTTTGGTAACAGTTAGTGGACAGAAATAACTAAAATCATCTTGACTATTTAAACAATTGAGTTCTTCTGTCGAAAGCACTATCGTGTGATAGATTGCCCGAGGAAATTTGATGTTCACAACAAATATATGAAGTTTGAACATCAAATTTCCGAGGGAACCTATCACACATAGGGCCTGAGACAGAAGGACTCTATTGTTTTTATTGTACAACGCTAAATTTTGAGCGAAAAGGGCACTATGCGCTTATGGGCGCCCGCTGAGGAGAGACACTATCGCGTCGCGTGATCGATTTCGACCAATGGGAGCGCGTCAAAATTTAGTGTTATACTATAATCATGTGTAGTAGTTCTGTGTAGTGTTTGATGACTTCTCGGTGGAATCATGATAGCGAGTCATAGATGACAAATCACTTTTAAAATGCATGAATGACATTTGAAATACCCGAAGTTTCACACAACAGTGAAGTCAGCTGTAAAGACCTAGACTTTGAAAGTTACCAAAGTCACAATAATTTTCTCTTGGTTGTCGAAAGTTATGTTCAGTTAAGGTGATTCCATCGAAATAGAAGAAATATTTAAAATATTCTAAGACTTGGTCCAATTGGTAATTATGTTTAGAACATTTCAAAACTGCAATAAAATATACGGGTCACCAAGCTTGTTTTGGCACAACATGGGTAGCCATTGATAGCAACCATACGACCCGCAAGGTTTTCCTGAGAAACCCTAGTAATAAGAAATGAGAACTGTAATTGCTTAAAAGTCATTGCTTGTATTGAAATATTGGAGCAGTTCAACAAAAGAGACATTCATCTTGCACTGTGTACTATTTTCGTTGAACAGGAATCAAGGATATGAAAAAAACAACGATTTTGCCTCGTGCGTTCATACCCTGCTGCACCTTAAGACGTGTTCTTTTCGAGATTTTAATAAAAATATCTCGAAGCAGAATTTTTAACTTTTCTTGAAATCACGATATATTGTACTCGACCGTGTGCCATTTGAATTTACGTAGTAAAAAATGGGGTCACCGAGCTCGTTTAGGAGTAACCTGCGATCAGGCTCCTGTAACCTTTACGTGAGTATTATTCCAACTGCGCAAAGTGGCGTTGACTGAAGAATATAAACGGTGAATGACTTTTCTGATTATCGCCGAAAAGTTGAAGCAATGATAAAAACACCAACCAAAAAAGCAAAACTGAACACTGACCCTCCCTGCCCCCCCCCCCCCCCAAAAAATAAATTGCCTCTGAGTGAGGGTTTTAACTGCAAACCTTGTAAAAACGCTAGTAACGTGTGCTGTCTCAGTCCGCGTCTTCTTACGAGAAATGAAATGGGACTTTAATCAGTTCAAGTATATTACTACCTTTACATGGTGCCAAAGATTCACAGTAGGCCCCAATCCACCACGGGCGGCATGTGCACGTGTAATTTACTTCGTTAGTAACGCATGTGGCTCCATTTTGGCAGTGATGCTGAAGGCAAAAATCTGCAGCTATTAAAAGGTTGAATTTATAAGTGAATTACATCCAAACGAAAAACCATAAAAGTGTAACAATTTAATAAGCAAACCTCCTGTTCCCATGTCGCAATGAGCCAAAAGAATCTCTCCAGATCCTGTAGAATCCAACCACCAATTACCGCTGACCACATCTTGTCCTTCACTGGCTTTGATTTCGGCGCATGATTCAGCTGGCAGCTCAGGGATAGAACCGAGAGGAACTGGTGAGAATAAAATAAATTAGCCGCACCAAAGTGAAACTGGGGCCTAATTTCGTTAATGAGCAAAATAAAAGGAGAACCGGCAGCAAGTATACGGAGTTTGCAGAGCAGATTTTCCAGAGGGACAACTGATTATAGGAAAATAATATTAGGGCGACAGAAATGTATTTAACACAGGAAGGAGGATTAGCATAGTTTCTCTTCTACCTGCAACTGAGTGTTTAAACCCGTGCACATACAAACACAGCGTGTACCTCGTTTGGCTCCACCCGTCATGTACAACCGCCCTTGATCCGTGACGAATTGTTCTGGTTGGGCTTCCTTACTTCGATTACTCAGCTCACACATGTTTTCATTCAGCACGTAGTTAAAGCTCTGACATTTCTGTTCCCGCTGACATTTCATGAAACACACATCCGGGCTTTCGGCTGCCACCGTAGCGAACACGTGACCCTTCAGTGCCTTGCCAAAGAATGACTTTTGCGATCCACATCGACCAGATGCCTCACTTATGCTAATCCGGGTCAAGGAGTGAATTATACATGAGAAGAGAAACCACGTGTCCTGGGAAAACATATCGTTTGATGACTATTTTAAGGACAGAGATATATGAACAACGGTTTTCATAAAAGATGTTACTTTCAACTTAGACCATAAAAAAACTGACAAAAATAAAACAATTTTAAGCCACTACTAGTAAGTCTTTGAAAAGTCGGACACTTGGTGAGTGTCTTTGGCTATAGGTGTCGATGATAGAAATGGACTAAAACGTGAAAAACTAGGGTTAACGTTTTTGATACTGATATTTGGTCGCCTAAAATAATGGTCCCTTAGAAATAAACAAATAAATAAATAAACAAATAATGATTTTTTCTACTCTGAGGAATTCACTCTACAATAACTAGTTAATAATTTCTTCTTGTTGTTCTTGGACAGAAAGTTTTGTAATTTAACATCACATCAATTTAACATTTACAAGCTCATCTAAAACATAAGTAGTTACTTCCATTTAATCCCTCAAAGTTTTTCTTCCTTATACTTGATTAAAAACACTGAACTCTTACGATCTTAGGCTAATCAAAGCGTAAACGTATAATTAAACACGCGGCTTGCTTTTGCCGCCAATACGCGGAGAAGTAAATAGCCCAGAATTGCAATGTTATTCAAATAACAAGAACGTTCAAAAAATATTTTTAACTGGTTGCGGATTTATCAGTTTACCAAACAAACCAGGTGAAGGTGGTTAAAAAGCCTCATAACACGATGTTGTTATACCAATACACGAGAGCTGCAACGATGACATTAAAGCTAAGGAAATAAAGATTATTAAATTTGTTTTCTTTCTCGGAGGTATTTCATTTAAAGTATTTGTCATAAGGACAATATTTTCTTACCTTCATCTCTGAAACACGAAGCTCCTTTACCCGTTAGTCAACGCTTCATTGTGGCTAAGCGTCAAAAGTCAAATGTCCGAAAAAAACACGCTACAGAGGGTTAATGGTCAGATGTATAAAAAAAGAAATTTAATAACCCAGACGAAACGAGCTCTAATTGGCCAAAAGCAGGGTTTCTATGACGTTATAAACAAACGAAAATTGTTATTGTCATTTTAAAAACAACAGTGCAAGTTGGGAGAACACAAAACAGTTATACCAGGAAAACACTTTTAACACAACATTTCTCTTTCTCACGAAAGTTTTCTCTGTTTCTGTAGCTCTACAGAAACACGAAAATGGATGTTACTAAAATGAGGAATGGGGAATGGGGAACAGTGGTCAGCGGTAATACCAAAAACATAAGTTGGAGTCTGCGCAGAACGGCAAGGAGACGAGGATTGCACGTGGTAAGCGAAAGATGGAAGGTAGGAATATTTATCTGTCAGTTTTTCCCAAGTTTTTGGAATTATTGAGTTTCTGTTTATAAAAATTAACCAAAACTATTGATTTGCAGGTAATGAGAGAGACGATAATGTTAAGGATCACGAGACTATCGTTATCGACAGGTTGGTACAAAAAGATCCGTATCACTTTGAGTACAGTCGCTTCGAGTGTTAATATAAAAACAAGGAGTAAATGTTCTCTGTATTTTGACGTTTTAGCGGCAAACCAGTGACAGAAGATGATTCTATGTTTGCAACTGGCGGGAATGAATCTTTGTTCAAGGTATGAAAACGTAGAATACGGCTTAAAAATGTAAACCGACCGCTGCTGAATTATTAGAGCACTTGCCATCGAATTTTGAATTGATGTTAATGGCGTTCATATTTGAGTTACAATCTAGATTCATTTATGGTTTGCAGAAAGAACTGAGTGAAGTGACCGCAATATTAAGCTGCTCTTCAGTTAAAAGAAAATACCCCAGAGAAGAAACAGTAAACTTTGCATGGACCACCGTAACAAAATAAAAGTACCGGATCCTGTGGTAAAGGATCTAACCAGCAAAAAATAAAGAACCAAGTACGATAAAAAAGCAATGCTGATTCAACGGTAGGGAAACTGTATATTTACCAATATTTCAAAAGGCACAGCCTTTCTTCTTCAACCCTGAAGAAGAAAGGCTGTGCCTTTTGAAATATTGGTAAATATACAGTTTCCCTACCGTTGAATCAGCATTGCTTTTTTATCGTACTTGGTTCCCAGAGAAGAAGCATGGAGAATAGCTCAATATTGCAATCCTTGTCTCTTTGTCTACTGCGCAGACTCCAACTTAATTTTTTGGTATTATCGCTGACCACCATTCCCCATTCCCCATTCCCCATTCCCCATTCCCCATTCCCCATTCCCCATTCCCCATTCCCCATTCCTCCTTTTAGTAACATCCGCACGAAAATTGTCCTTTATTCCATCCGTATTAAACCGGCTAAAAACATCCTTTTCGTCATCCTTTTTAAATGGTCACTCTCTGTTGTCGTGTTGTTTAAACAAACTTACGTTATTCCAGCAGGGCACTGAAGTTACAAAATGAAAGTTTGTGCACAGCTGCATTACTCATTGTTCGTAAGTTAATAATTTAAGATCGCGGCGTATATTTTTTCTAGAAGTAACAAGGAAAGTTTTGAGAAACTGCCAGCTGTAAACCATTTATGTGTGCTTTCTTTCTTGTAAAAAAGATTGAAGTTAATTAAACTTAATTTATAATTTATGAGCGCCCATTCAAATATTCCGCACCTAGAATCATCTGTAAAATTAAAACAATTCATTTACATGAGATCAGCTAATTTCCACCCAGGCCCCAGTTTTACAACTGAAACCTGTGAAGTTCTTCATTAACAAATTCACATAATAGCCTTGAAGTAAACTGTTATCAGGTTACAGAAGTTTATTAGATAAGCGGATAACGAAACCGCCTGAAACCTCGTAATGGTGATTCTTTTAATATAAATTTCTGTAAATACGACTAAAATATCGTTTCTGATTGAAATCATTCAGGTTTTCTACACTGTGCTGACGAGCCGCAATAACGGCGAAACAGCTGCCCACAGTTGCATTTAAACGTTCGGTTTGGGCTCTATCATGTAACTGTCGTGTTACGTTTTCTACGTAGTAATTAGCCTTGCTTACAGTACCGCTACCAAAACAGTTAAGCTGCTCTTCCGCCTTTTCTGTGATCGATAGTCAACTCGCTGCGCCTTTTTGATTTTTCACCTCGTAGTGGCGCCCTGAGTTGTTACTAAGAAACAACGTAACTATCATAATTTCATTCACTCATCCATTCATTCATTCATCATTCGTTCATTTCGTCAGTCAGTCAGTCAGTCTTGTTCATTCATCGTTCAGGCATGTATTCATTCATTTTTTCATTCATTCATTCACTCATTCATTCGTTCATTTTGTGCGATTGTCCATTCATTCATTTATTCAAATATTCATCCATCCATTCATTTATTCATTCATATTCATTCATTTATTCATTCATTCATTCATTCATTCATTCATATTCATTCATTCATTCATTCATTCATTCAGTCAGTCAGTCAGTCAGTCAGTCAGTTAGTCAGTCATTCATCCATCAGTTAAGCAAATCACACTCGGGCGCAGTTATGATGTTTCCCATATCCCTCAAAGACATGGGAGATAGAAGTTCAGTAGGACCATCGCAACCTGTGTCCCTTGCTAGGATAATGATAAATGCCCTGTGGTAGCCCCTGCGCAACGTAGTTCCATGTGTTGGTACTCAAAGCATTGAAGGCTCTGTTGGCAGTTCAGGCTGCTGCACACACTGTCCCGCAAGCATAAGTCATCTACGACTGATCTTAGTAGTGGTTTTGATTTCTAGCAGTAAGACCGCCAAACTGGAGAATGAAAAACAACAACTTACATATTTATATTGTTTTTATTTCTTCAACTACAACTAAAGTAATCTAAGAAGTCAAAGAAACGTACAGGAAGGAAAGAAATTCCAGTGAACAAAGCCCGTATGTGGCTCCAAGTATTTACAATTTGTTTTACAGCTCAGATCTCAAGTTTAATTTACACTAGCGTATCAACTCATTAATTTTGATGAAGGCGATATGACTTATTTTCTCCTGGCCTCTGCATTCCTTGATTTTCTGGTCAACTTTGTCTCTTATACATTACACTCTATTTGTTTTGCTTTTATTCCATGCAGTTTGAGCCTAAACCAAAAGAAAATAATAAAACAGTGATCAGCCATACATGGTAGAAATACAACTGTAGTAGTTAAGCTACTGATTGTTTTAAAGAAAAAATAGGCTATTTCAAGATCCCTTTTGCTTTTTTCTTCTGAAATAGGGCTATAATCAGTGACACAAGTTGTTGAAACACCCTCCCCTGCTACCCCTATTCAATTTTGCTTAGTGTTGTGAGCGCTTGTCTTCATCTATTTGGTTGACACTTTTTGTACAACATTGCCTAGTGGGAGAGGGAGGGAGACACAATTGTACCGACAGTGTTCCAACAAATCGACTCTGACTGTAGATTCGGAAACGTTTACGTAAAAATAAGTTAATGAAACTAACGCAAATGTAATTTTCAAAAACTCACATGAAAGGTTACTTTTTTCTTATTCTATGGTAGAAGCTGAAGAAAGACGTTACGTTTGGGAGACAAGGGGTGGTACGTTTATTTCAAAAAGCTGTCAAATGTGAGCTTGGAAGAAAACGGCTTTTGGGTCCCTAGACTTTAAAAACAGGATGATCGAAAATTAGCTAGCAAAGGAGAAACAAAATTTACCTATGAGAAGTTTGAGGGTTTTATTGAAAATGACTTAAGGGCGAGGCAAATAAGCACGCAACTATAGGATGAAATTGTAAAAAGTTCGAGCCAAGCATAATATTGATCACGTCTAAAGTTTCACTGACCTCCCTACTGCCAAATGGTCCACTGTTACGCTCCGTCAAATCAGTCATTTTGACTCCACAGCTTGGTAACCTCTCAGTAGGCAAGCTGTTGCTAATTGGTTTGCTCTAAACCAATAAAAGAAAAATAGGGAAAGTTTCATTAGCGTCGTACATCCAAAATCAAAGAAAATACATGTAACTAGCCTCAAGCGCGGGAAAACGCGTGCGAGCAACTCTCAGTTGGTTTTACTTTTCATTGGTTGATCGAGAAAGAGGTGCGGTGTTTTGTTTTGTTTGTTTGTTTGTTTGTTTGTTTGTTTTGTTCCAAAAGCAAAGCATAAACCAAAGCAAACACGAACTATTTTCGACACTCATTGGAAAACCGCTTTATCATCAGTCATTTAACCCAGAATGCATTAAATCTCATTTAAAAAAGCGGTTGATTACCTTGGACCTAGTTGCTCAAAGCACGTTTACGCTACGTCAGTGATTTGCATCAAATCTGGATTCAGAATTTGCGTTCTTAATGAAAATTGCTTCAAAATGTATGACTAATCTCAAATTAAAACTAAAAATATGCAACGTAGCAAAATCACCTTAGGAGTAGTATCTGCTCCTGAAGCATAGCTTGTTCGTTGGCGTTTACTTCGCCACATGCCTATCGCGGCCCGAACCTGAAATATGCAGAAAAATAGAACGAGTCGTCATACTCAGGAAAGAGCCTGGTATGTAATCTAAGAGAGGAGATGTCCCACAAAGGGAGTGATGACATCTGAAAGGTGCAAAGGGTTAATTGATGCAAGGTCCTTTGTTGAACGATTAGTACAATTTTATGTAAACACCGTGTATGCAATAGGACTACATGATGACCAACTTGGAAATAATTGAACGAAAAATATTTGAGAACTTAGGATAGCAACATAATCCACTGGAAATACAATCAAATCGTCAACAATGAGATAAATTTTTACAACAGCGAGTTACTTTTAACAATTATTCGCCGAAGGAGAAATAAATATTGACAAATAATCTCCAGGACGAAGTCGAGGGGATTGTTCGACAACATTTACTGAGCCTGAGGCGGATAATTGTTTTAGTATAATTTTGAGATGTGGTCGTTAAACCCGAGCTAAAAATTAAAAAATTAATTTGCTTAGCATCCGCGCCTTGAAATGTTATATTCACCGGGTAGCGCGGTGAATATGAATATAGCATTAAAATTATACTTGTAACCCGTATTTTCGTTTGTTTCACTATGCCGGTCACTCGGACGTTTTGACCAGATGCTGCTAGCTCAGTCTTCGTCAGGGTTAGAGACTAAGACATTTTACCAGAATAAAGCTGGTCGTCAAATTACATTTGAAAGAGAAACACGTTGTCATATCTCAAGTCAAAAACGTGACAAACCTGTTGATCAAACACGCAGTGGAAAATAAATACGAAGAAACCCTGCAAACACAACAAAACTGATTAATGAAAACCTTGCAAAAACAATTGTATGAAATTCATACCCCCTCTTAGACGCTAGCTTTCAAACTCGAATTTCAGAAAAGAAGCTTACTTTGCACATTTCTGTTGAACGATTTCCCGGAAACACAAACATACTTAGAGATGCAAGAAAATCCCTGCCCTTTGATGAACAGTAAACGAACCTGTAGCGAGTTGAAGACTGCAAACAAATAAAGAAAAACCACCGTATCTTGATCAAAAGCCAGGACTCCAAACACCCACGTGATACCAAGCAATGGAAGGAGTACAACAGAACACTTAATTCCAAGTCTAGGCGGGAATAAAATGCAAAAAACTACATATCAACACAAAACTCTTTTGAAATGGGTATATTGAAAACAATAATCTGAGCAGAAATCAAAGACAAACACTGTCAATAGAGAATTATACAGTAAATGTACTAATCTTTTCAACTGGGTGTTGTAAAACTTAAATTTATCTCAAACAGCACAGTACAGCAACAATACAACAATACAAAGGTTAGTCTACGTAAGGATAGAACGCTAAAGTTAAATATACAAGGGAGGAAAAAGGAGATTACAAAAGGTGTAGAAACTGACTGAGTTACCTTAGTGTATTTGTGAAAAAAAGATGCAAAGAAAGAAATTACTTTGGGTGCCTATTAACTTTACATATTATTCTAGAAAAGGATCCCATTTCAGTGTTAATAAAGGCCTCAATATTGTTACTTTGAACTGCTATTTCTCTTTCAATTTGACAGTATGACTCAAGTGTAACCACTATGGTCAACTTTTAACCAATCAAACCTCACTTGATCTTGGCTTTGTCTGAAGCACCCATCATCTTATGGCTTGTCATCATGGCCCGTAAAACCAAAACAAATATGACGCTATTTATCTGCCGAGATAATTAGTACGAGCAGTGATAAGTCTGCCGATTAGCCACTTTCAAGATTGTTATCCATAAAAGTTTACAAAACAGAGACAAGTAAACACCAACGATAAAGAAAAATTTTGGTGTCGTCGTGACATCAGTATCAAGTAATATATGAGTAAACCTTACTTCCATATAACTTGATAAAGGTAGGAACTAACACGTTTCAAAGGTGATAATTCACCACTGAACAGCAAACAACGAAACCAGAAGACGAAATTATGGCCTCTCCGCTACTGAAAAAAAGGCTCGGAAAATGTTACGCCAGTGCAATCAAATGAACCTTGCGTGAAGCAGACGTGTTTATCAAATATCTTTCTTTATATATTGTTCACTTTTACGCCATAGACAATGTTATGTAAAGAATTGCCATCACACTGAGATTTCAGAAGTAACTTTTAAGACGGTTTGTTTTGGAGTTTGCCAAGAACGTGTTGCTATGTCAATAGTGTTTCTCTGCGAGTAAGATATCACACATCATACATTCTGAAAAAAGGCTGCTGAAAAAAAAGGCTCCGAGCCTTTTTTTCAGTAGCGGTAGCAGTAAAATGTTACGCCAGTGCAATCAAATGAACCTTGTGTGAAGCAGACGTCTTTGTCAAATATCTTTCTTTATATATTGTTTTCTTTTACGCCATAGACAACGTTATGTAAAGAATTGCCATCACACTGAGATTTAAGAAGTAACTGTTTTAAGAAGGTTTGTTTCGGAGTTTGCCAAGAACGTGTTGCTATGTCAAAATAGTGTTTCTCTGCGAGTAAGATATCACACATCATACATTCTGGCCAGTTAGGGTCACCCCTTCAGTCCCAAATAACCCTCCAGGAAGGTCCCACAAGCTGACAAGAGTAATGTGATACCCTTACATCACGTGTGTTTGTTGGGTGAGGGGGGAGGGGCAAAATGGTGTCTTGCTGTCCCTGGGGAACTGTTCCAATTTGGTTTTATTTTGAGATGAAAATGTAATGACACTCGACAACCTTAGTTTTTGTAATGCTTCAAATTTAGACAGTGAAATTCCGACAAGGATTTTAGGCCTATGTTTTCTTAATATCACGTTCCGATGTTTCGAAGAGCTTAATAACAACACGGTGATTCGTGATTATTATTTATTTGTTTTTTCAATTTCATAAGCTTTAAAGAAAATCGGTGAAATATGTATAGGCTTGGGTACTTTGCTCTTAAAACTAAGCGCTCACGGGGCTTTACAAGTGACACAGTCCGAAAGGTTTAGTGTGAGTTTAACTCGTGACACTGCTTCCAGATGAAAAAAATTGCAGGTGTTGTAATGGCTGAGCGCTTTTTTGTTTGTTTGTCTTTTTTTTTTGTGGGGGGGGGGGAGTTGTGTGGTTTTATTTTTCTATCGCCGAACCTCTTATTTTACCTGTTTTCCCATTCAGTACAAGCCTTTGATCGATATATAGAATTCGGTGCTGGGCGCAGTTTTTTTTCTATCGCCAAACTTTTTATTTAATCAGTTGCTTTAACCTGGGACAATGATTCTCGATATACTTGGGTTTCGCGATGCTCCAAATGTGGAAAGTGACATTATGACAGTCAATTTGAGGTCAATGTCCGCAGATCATCTCATTTCTGGATGTTTCGTAAAAATGACAACGTCGTCGGTACAGTATATCAAGTTCATTTAAAACTGAATATTGTTCAAATTGCGTTTAATGTGTTGTAATGGGTGACTAACATGTTATTTTATTTCTTTACCAATTTTCAGTGAGCTTCAAATTAAAATAGATTTGAGTACTTTGTTCAGAACAAATCGCCAACGGGGATTTACATTCGACACAGTCCAAAAGGTGAACCCTTTACGACCAGCGTCGACAGATCATGAGAATGAAGGAAATGACGACGAAGGACAAAATTTCCTGGCGTCTAAACAAATTCTCCCGACATGTGTCATAACAAAGATATGAAACCTTGCGAGGACAATATGCACTTTGCTATTCGGGCTTAGGGTTAAGAGAAGCCTTATCTCATGACCTCCAGGCGGTAAAATTCCAGGTCTTATGACGAGACGCTCGGGCTTGGAGTTACACTTTCTTTGTTCTCCACAAGGCACGGACCTTTGAACGAAAACTGGCAAGACCTCGGTGTTTTCCCAAATTATGGCTTTTCTGTTCGTTATTCTGACATTTTTCTTCGCCTCGTGTCAGGGCAAGTATCTACCTAAGCAGTTAACGAAGGAGGATATTGACTACATCAACTCTTTCGCTTCTTGGAAGGCTGACCCTGGTTATGCCGGCGTTAACTTGGAACATTTCAAGAGGTTGTGCGGTGTTCCATTAGATGGAAACTTCCCTCCACGCCCGAAAAAACTAGGCCTGTTAAAGGAAAAGACAGAGTATGAAGCCATTGAACTCCCAGACACATTCGACGCTCGACAGAAGTGGCCTAACTGTAAATCCATCGGCGAAATCCGTGATCAAGGTTCATGTGGAAGCTGTTGGGCATTTGGAGTCGTTGAGGCCATCACAGACAGAATCTGTATCAAGTCTGATGGCAAACTGACGCCGCACATCTCTGCCGAAGATTTGGTTTCATGCTGTCGGAGTTGTGGAGACGGATGTGACGGGGGATACCCAGAGGAAGCCTGGAACTACTGGGTCCACAGTGGTATTGTTACAGGCGGACAGTACAATTCTAAACAAGGCTGTAAGCCGTACCTCATTCCAGCTTGCGACCATCATGTGAAAGGCCATCTTAAACCTTGCGGTGACATCAAACCGACACCTCAGTGCAACAGAAAGTGCGAGGCAGGATACAATGTTACGTATTCAAAGGACAAGTGGTATGGATCCAAGGTTTACAGCATGGACTTTACTGAACGGATGATAATGACTGAGATCATGACGAACGGCCCCGTAGAAGCTTCCTTTACGGTGTTTGCCGACTTTCTGAGCTATAAGAGCGGTGTGTATCACCACATCCGTGGGTCCTTCCTTGGAGGACACGCTGTTAAAATCCTGGGCTGGGGGACAGAAGGGGGCAAGCCGTACTGGCTCGTGGCAAACTCCTGGAACACGGACTGGGGAGAAAAAGGTTTCTTTAAGATTCTCCGAGGTCAGGATGAGTGTGGCGTTGAATTCAACGTTCAGGCTGGCATTCCCAAGATAAACTAGGAACCAATGAAGATCGTTTATGTTCAACCATATCCTGTATCCAGAAATGCATTCGTTTTAAAAGTTTCAGTTTTCCCAGTTTTTTCATGGAATATATATATATTTTTTTGGGGGGGAGGGGGGGTATGCAAAAACTTTACAGGTAATTGTTTTTTATTATTATATTTCGACGTTGATGAAATTATTTCTTTTGATTACCTAGATTTAATTTTGGTAGTTTTCCAAAGTTTTTGACAAATCAAAGAAGGGCAATTTTTTCTTGGTTTTTTAGCTGTAGTAGACTTGCACCAAGTCGCCCTCTCTAGGATCGGCGAGCGAAGCGAGCCGAAATGCGTCGCGAAGCGACGAGGGCGACCGACAAGGGCGAGCGACGAGGGACTTTGTGAAAGTCTAGCTGTAGGGATACCAGTGATAAAGCTACTCGTAATAAAGATACTAATAATAAAGCTAGATGTAAGTAAGGTATTAAAGCTAGATATGACTATTCACAACTGAATTTGACTAAGTGTACATTTCCTCTAGACCATGCATCTGCATCAGCTCCTAATAGCAATCCGCTCGTTCTTTTGAATTGCGTTCGTGCGTGCGTTTGCTCATAAATGGAAAGATAGCGGATACAACAGGCTCCCACATATGCTTACCTCCGGGCAACAATTGACATAACTGAGAATGATAGAAAGCGATTTTATTCCTGCATGATTTTTCACGAGCTTACTTTCTTTTCCTGTTCGTTGACGGTTCTTTGGACACCGCTTCACAAAAGATACTTTGTTAGAATGAAAAATCAACCTCTGTTTAAGGCATAGGCCACGTCACCACTCGAACAAAAGACGGAAAGCCTGTGAATGGTAAGCCGGCGGGCTATCCTGCCAACAGGATATTTGTCAAGTCTCACGTGCCTGGGGCTTGATACCTTGGATTGTCATGCTTCAATTGCATGATCATTTGATGTTTATTAAAAAAATTCTCGGGTGCTCTTGTGCTGAAAGCGGAAGTGAGGGACTTACACTATAACACCTGAGTACATCATTCTAAAACTAGATGCAAAATCTCATAGGCATGTAGACGCAAAGGAAGGCAAACTTGAGGGGACTACTGATGGACTGAAAATGAAATCTTCACTTTCCCTTTCATTTTCACACACTTCACGATGCTTCTCGGTACTGCTGAAATACTATTTCCGTTATAACAACGAACGTTGAAAGTTAAGTTAAATAAACCTTATTCTTTATAACTTGATAATGGAATCTTGACGACAATGAAACGCCGTTTTAAGAATGTTAAACTCGATTATTGAACTCAGGCACTATGCAACAAATATCTTGACAAACACATCTAGTTGTTGATTTTTTAATTTGTTCGTATAGAAATGGGAAAATACCCATATATTACAAATGAAATCTTCGGCTTCGCTTTATTTTTCCCTTTCAGTTTCGGGTTAATTTAAAAGACTAGAGACTCCATGCGTTTCACGTTCTTTTTCTTCTCACTTTACTAATTTGTCTTTTTTCTTAGTCCCATTAAAGACGACTGGCGTAATAACTAACACTAGCTGATTGCGACCCATGACATTTCTAGCTTTCTGTGTTTCTTGTTCCATCAAAAACCGAGGCAGAAGTTGCTTCTGTGACATTTCCCAAAGAAAACTCTGGATTTAGGAAGCAATCTCAGTCGAATTTAAGAACCGTATACAAGGCAGGGTCTTCGTTTTTGATTTCTTATTTGCCTTCAAATGAAACGTGTTGAAACAACAACAACAAGCTTTATTTGCATGACTACATAGAAATTTGGTAGTATTGCAAAAGCTACTTAAATTTGAAACATACCTACCAATACTACTGTGAGAACTGGACCAATGAATGTCCAAATAAGGCCAGAGGTTATAGACAACCAACACCTGCAAACCAATGAGCGAGATTGTGAAGAACATACCTGTATCTTGGAACCACACATTTTAGAAAAATGCTGTTAGTCGATAAGTAGTGACTCACGTTTTATCCCCTCCATATCCAACGGTTTTTGTGACTCCCAAACAAGGAACCACGATAAGAAAAGGTAAGCCTGCAAGAAAAAATTGTTGAGTAAATTCGAACCCATACTACGTAGTAGAACAAAGACGTGGTGGTGTTTGGGTTTTCTATCTTACCCTAGAATTATTTTACGTTCAAATGCTGACAGCCCTTGTGGTACCGTGTGGCACTAAATTTTTGCGATTTTGGTGTGTTGTTGTTGTTTTTTTTTTTTTTTACCATCCGCGAAAAAAAGTTCACGCGAAAAAAATTCCCCGCAAAAATTTTTTCCGCAAAAATTTACTCCACTTTTGAAATTATATACAAACATCGCCTTTTACATGTAATGTAAAATTACGTTGGTGCTCATTTCCTTAAACAGTCTCTTTCATTCAGAAACAAAACGAAATAAAAAACAAAACTTTCGGAAATAAAACGATGAAATTGCAGTCGGTACACTACTAGTATTTAGCTGTTAAAAGCGTAAAAGAAAAGGATCGTCTGAAGGTACTTCATTGATTGTCTGATTGTGTTGTACATCTGCATGTTGTTCGCCTGCATTCGATTGTTTGTACTCAAAAATAATAATTCTAAACAGAAGGCGACTTCCTGAAAATCGCAAAAATTAATTCCCAGCAAGAAAAAACAGTTTTTCCCAATCGAAAAATTAGTCCCGAATAAACACAAAAAGTCGCCCATCCACAAAATGAAACTCCCGCAAAAAATAAGTGCTATACGGTATCTTAACCTTTGGAGTTGAGTTTTCCTCAATATGCCTCTTAAGAGACGGTTATCAGCCATGTAAGTCATTCGGCATATGTAGGACGAAGAGTGTATTAGTAATCGTTTAAAGTAGCCGTCTCACAATTTACCCCTTTTTACTAACTTACGAGCACTCACGGCTAAAAACAAAATTGAACTTGTAATAGTCTTAATACCGATAAAAAAAGGAAAACACAGAGGGGATTTTATTCCTCGCGAAGCGAGGAGGGCCGAAGGCCCTCCGAGCGTAGCGAGGTTTATAAATTTGTCGCGTGGGGCTCGCGCGAGGATCGCTAAGGGCGGTCAAATCTCGATCTGCCCGTATATATTTCGATGGTGTCCGCACAGTTGCCTAGCAACAAAACCAAATCGCGACCGCTGACAATTGTGCACTCTCATGTTTCTTCGGCATGTTTCTTCATTTCTTGCTTGCTTCGCTGCGTTTATTTGGGTGCTGATATGTTTATTCATCGTCTGTGAACAAGCAAGCAACGCCTGATTTAGCAAGTGGCTGAAAATCCATTCCGGGGGAGATTTACAACTGAAACTCAGCGTGAACGCTGACTTGAAATTCAGCGCGAACAACGAAGGCGAAAGAGTCGACGACAAGAGAGCACGTGTATAGAACATCGTTTTCCGATAATAGCCAAGCGAAGACCAAAGCCATCAGCAGGACACAAACAGGAGACTGGAATATCACAGGCGAGAAATCTTGGAACATACATAACATAGCTTAAATTTAGCTTGATAGCACAGCGCTGCGACAAAACGAAATTCCCCAACAACGGGAGAATCGATACAAGGTCTTCGAATATTATAACTCAGTCACACCAATTGAATAATACCGGTAAGAATGAACTCAGTGGCTACAAACTCTTCGAGAAAATGTGTGCTGAAACCGATCAGGACCGGTGACACCGACAAGAAGTGCTTCGACAAAATGATTTTGTTATAGAAGCAACAAGAGCCGGGAAAAAACACACGATCATCAAAATACTTTTGCTAGAAATATCACAGGACACCCAAGCATAACATTTGAATATTATTAAAAATGGCGTTTCAAAATATAGGACTTTGTATGGGATTTCGAAGGGAACATTTTGAGCAATACATAACAGCAAACTAACTGAATAAAGTTCATGAAACATTACATGGTGTTGTTTGCTATCCTTACAACGCATTTTGAGCAATTTTAGGTCCATTTACCTTACTGTGTATTAGTACATGTATAATACATTGACAAGCTTGTCAATGTATTATACACGTACTAACACAGTTAAGTAAATGGACCTAAAATTGCCCAAAATGCTTTGTAAGGATAGCAAACAACACCATGTAATGTTTCATAACTTAATTCAGTTAGTTCGTTGTTATGTATTGCTCAAAATGTTCGCTTCGAAATCCCATACAAAGACTTATATTTTGAAACGCCATTTTTAATGATATTCAAATATTATGCTTGGGCTTCCTATGGAAATATACCTTTCCAACGGATGGTGACTGAACAGGTTGGCTCAAAATTATTTCCTCTCTCTACCATTATCTTTACTCTTGATGTACCAGTAATTATTATTAACGTATAATTACTTTTCCAAGTATGATCAAAATTACAGATTACACAAGAGAAATGAAATTATTCACAAAATAGGTTTCAGTTGCCCAAACAACTTGCATATTTGTGTATGAGCAGTAAAAAGAATTTAAATTTTAAGTTTAGGACATTCCCGAAAAAATATTTGAAAGAAATAATTCATAGCGGATCAGTAGGAATTTATAAAAGTTTATGTTTTCCGTTATGGATATAATTTGACCCTGTTAATAGTAAAAAAAATAATATTCAGATGGATCAGAAAGGACAATTTCTGTTCACAATTTGGTTTGGAAATGCACTTACAAGTATTGCTCTGCCTGACAATTACCACTTTAAAGTGTGTAGCGGGGATAGGTACATACCTGGATGTATTTGATGTGAAACAAACATTACTGCTTAAAATTAATTATTGATAATAATTTCATGCTACATACAGTGACCAGCATCACAGCTCTCCTCGCAGTGCACAAACAAGCACCAAATTCATGGCAATTGAGATCCTGATCACCTTCAACATGATTTGTCTATGTGAAAGTTTGTCTTACTTCTGAAGGTTTCACATGCTATAATCTACACTCACCCTTTCCCTTAATTAGCTACTCTTGCTTTTCACACCAATTGACCTCCCTAAGCCCCAATGTAAACCTGCAAATTCTCCTTACTGGTCTTCATACATTTCTTGTAGTACTAGTGCAGAGAACTTCTTTCTACTGACATTAACACTATTCATGTTTGGAGATCACTTCCTTAATTCTGATGACCTAATTAAAGCATTGTTATTGTACGGAGATGCTGGTCACTGGGGCTTCAAGGGTTAATGCATTATATTATTGTGACAATTATCTAATCCAATCTCTGTAGTATGTTGGGGAATGAATAAACATGCTACAACATCAATATGAAACTCTGTGCTTTGCTTGCCATTATTCTGTATTATTCTCATTTCAATTTTTGGGTAAAAATGGATAATTTTTTTAATGCACCACATCACTCTTCAGCAGTAAGAGACCCCTGCTACAGTATCTCAACCAGTCAAGGGAAATAACGAATTGTTTTAGCTATTGACACTTGTCAATACCCAGCAAATAGAACAAAAACTGTACAACAGAATCCCAAGGAAATGGCTGGGTTAGTGTTGGAGATAACAAGTTCCAATTGGAATTTGAACTGCACTTCTGATAACCTACTCTCACCCAACCAAAATAAACAGAAACACCACACGTATTGTCTTGGACAACAGGTCCACAGCAATACTATACGTCCTCTCTAGAGAGCAATTTACCTTATGTCAGAATGAAGAGAGGTAGGGGGGGGAGGGGCTGAACGTATTTTCGTATACATAACAGAGGATTGGATGCAAGTTACATGGAAGCGAACGGGAACCAGAATGTCGATCTTAACTCCCAATTGGGGACCATTGTGGCCACCCATCCACACTTCCAGTTAAAGCAAAATTCTATCCCCTCCCCACCCCCATCACTCAATTTTGTGGTGCACCAATGCCTGAGCTTCGCGAGGTTCTGCGAGTCACGTATTTCTAGTACACTAATGTGATCCTGAAGGCCTTTTCTTGAAACTCAAGGTGATTTTCCAGGCCCAATAAGCTTTTTTCAAATCAGTTTTTCCATCGCTTGGAGGTATTGTTAGTGCTAATATGCCAACGTCAAAGTTTAAAATTCAGCTTTCAAAATCAATTAAATTAGAGTTTCTGTTGAAGTATACTGTGCACATGGGACGGTTTTCGGGCCTGCTGTCGTATGACCGTTTCACTCCCAGAGGCAGTTATGGAGACATTAAAGGTGATTCTATCTTTTGAGTCTGTGGATGAAATCCTATGGTGTGACCATTCAAATGAAACCTCTTCAGCAGTTCTTTCACATGGTACTATTTACGAAATGAAATTTGGTATTTGTCTTGAATTTTTGTTTTAGACACTCTTGAGTGTAAAAGGTTTTTAAACCTTTAAAGTCATCGGCCGAATGACTTACATGGCTGATAACCGTCTCTTAAGAGGCATATTGAGGAAAACTCAACTCCAAAGGCTAAGATACCGCATAGCACTAATTTTTTAAGGGAGTTTAATTTTGTGGATGGGCGACTTTTTGTGTTTTTCGGGAACTAATTTTTGCAATTGGGAAAAATTGCTTTTTCTTCAGTTGCTGGTAATTGATTTTTTGCGATTTTCAGGAAGTCGCCTCTTATTTGAAATTATTATTTTCGAGAAATGAGCCCTCAATTTAGTTCGGGTGATTTCTTACGCATTTAATTTCGTGTTAAATTAAAAAGTAACTTTTCTTCCATTTAAAATGTTAAGGAATAGAACCACCGCGAAGGCTTACCCCAGCCAAGAATGTAGAAATATTTCAGCTTTCCTTCCCCACCAAACACTTTAACAATAGCGGAATAAATCTGCAATCCTTCAGCAAGCATCCAAAACACAGCGCTCAGAAAAAAGAAGTGAAGCATAATGGAGACAACTGTGCAAAGGGTCTACAAACGCAATGAAAAACAAAGAACAAAAAAATAAATTAAGAGACAATACCGAATAATAACGAAGCATATAATCAGTTTTCCCCATTATGAAGTGACAACCTGCGACCAGTCTCTCTTTCTGTTGGGCGAAAGTCGATCGACTTCGCTTGAAAAAAAAAAGGAAAGAAAACACCTGATCTCAGGTCAGGAGTGCCTGGCAATACACTCCTACTTTAACTCTCGTGAAAGTGTTCTTTCTACGATTTTACGTTTCGACTTAATCGCTGTCACGAACAAATGTTTTTCTATTATAAATCACCGCTGCCAAGGAAGATTTCTCAACTGTTTACTCCTCTCATCATCACGACAGGAACACTGACAGCGCTGTTAATCTTATACGTACAATCTACGTATCTTGGAGTTCTTGCGAGACAACGTTCCGTCAAAATTAGAGCTCTTTACGTCTTTGAAGGAGACGAGAGAAAGAGATTATTCCTGTCCAGTCCTAATGTACAATAATCTAGAAGTCATGGAATGGAATGGACGCTCGTACTTTGTATTCTACGGAGGCTGAGCCAATCAACAGTAGAATATTGGCAGTCAGCAGAACGACACAGAGGTTGACGTGAATTACTGTCTTGGGAGACTTCAAAATTCTGAATAGAGATAAAAAGAATAAAACGATGACTAAGGAAAATTCTCCAACTTTTCAACGCAATCACAACAATTTTATTGAACAAAGCAACTTTATAAAGCATGAAAAAAATAAGTATTCTGCTGGCGTACCTAACGTTTACGTAATGATAACCGACAGGAGAAAGTTAAAGCACATCTGATCACAAACCTCCATAAAACAAAGTGAACAATAAGTGTAATAAGGATTCCAAGCAGTGAAAGAGAGCAGCCGATCAACGTAATGTAGCCCAGGGTTTTACTGTGCTCCGAGTGCCCCTACAATGAAAACAATAAACCGAATTACAAATGTGTTATATTGGCCATCTAATTAAATTTCTACAATTTAACTTTAGTTAAAAGATGCCGTTGTGGAATTGGTAAAATCCTCAAGTGCAGATAAGAAGAAATTTCCTAAAGTTTTTGGTAGGTGTGTGTGTAAGAGAGTGGGGGAGGATGGGAGATAAAATGTTTTTATAGAATGCCTTCTGTTTCTTTACATTTTTAATACCTAATAGAAACAACACAATGATCCAATCAGAACAATGTTAAGGATAAGGCATGGCAAAAACACCAATGTGAACAATTTGTTAAAAAAACGGAATTTCATATATATTGTTTAGGGAAGTACTGTAAGTTTATTTCACATTTGTCACGATTACATCTGAATGCGTCAACCTATACGTCACCCGGGAGATTCTCTCTATAGTGTTCTATACGGGGAGGCTCCGCCCGAAAGGGGTGCCTTTTTTAAGCTCGCAGTATAATAAAGGGTAGGGAAAATTGCCATTTTAGTATACGAAACGGCCACAAAATCGGCTGCAGAGTGGAAGAAATGGTGGCTAAAGCGAAGTACATCAAAGGGTGCCAAATTTTGGCAGAAATGACGACCCGAAACACATAAAAGCTTGCACCCATTGAGCACCTAAACCAGAACGACTAAAAACCCAGGAAAAACGTGACGATTATGGGAAATTCTATTGTTTTGGCTTATCCTTGAGATATAAGAAAGGGGCGCAATTTTGCTCTAGGTATATGAAAGGGCTACCATTTTGGCAAAAATTAATATGTTTAAGGATAAGGGTTTGAACCTCCGGGCGAAGCCTCCCCGTAAAACGTAAAGTTAAGATACCGAGTAACCTGCTAAGATGAAGAAAAATGACCTGTACTGCTTTTATCGCTGTTAATATCAAGTCTTCATAATATGTCCTGATTTGAAGCCACCGGCAAGAAAATATGCTACTTACAGCAGCTATACCAGAAGTGTCCATCAAAACCGCAAAATTTGTCAAGTGATCACACTCACACGTAACAGTTCCGTTGTCACGTGATGCAAGCCAACACCCATTCGTGGACCAGCCACCACCCTTCGAGTTTCTGAAGAAACAAACAACAAATATTCAAAACAGAAGTTAACTGGTGGTTAAAAAATCCCATATGGTAGGATGCCGATGAACTGCCGAGTTACAAGCATGGTAGAGGACTTGACCGAGGAGCCTCCAGTTGGAGGTAAGGCAGGGAATTGACCCCAGGAACTCCGTGCTTTAAATCCAGCGCTTTAAACGCTCGGCTACGCTGCCTCCTCAAGCTAAACTTCATAAGAAAGTAACCTTGGAGGTACGCTTACTAGCAAAGTAATTAGCACGTTGGTGGTTTGAAAGGTCTGACTCCGTTTTGCGTCGCTTTGCCAGATACATTATCCTTCATTACCGGTTTTCTTCTAGGTGTGCGAGTGGATATCGGCGAATTGGTAAGGACGACTACCGAAATGCTTACCCCAAGAAGAAAAACGACCATAGGTTAAACTTTAAACGTATTGCGTGTGACATTGCGCCCACAAAATCCACTTCACCGTTACTTACAGGTTATAATCCCAATAAACGCAAACTGCTGATCTGCCATTGTCCTGCGAAGAAAATTTTAATCAATCGAGTAAATATACTTGTCAGTACCAGATGATATCTAATAATAATATTAGTGACTGAATTTTATATAGCGTCTTTTGTGTTCTGTGTTTATCTGAGTTCAATCGGATCAAACACATATCAAAAGTTATTTAACAATTATTCCACCAGCACTCCTCAGAGCAGAAAGCAATTCTAGAGTCTTGAGGAGGCACCTTGAAAGGGTAGTTCCCCAAGCGCGGCTAAAAACCTTAAAACGAAGTGATTCTAGAATAATCCCATCATTATCAAGTGAAATACATTCTGATTTATGCTTATTGTTTATCAAAGACACTAAAGTAGAATAAAGCCCGATATAAATGCGGATGATTGGTTATTATTATCTTAATCAATTCTATTCCAGTAGTAAGATAATTATGGCAAGTCAGTAGTAAGGTAATTATATCTTACTATATAATTATATCCTGTAATTATATCCTGTAAAGTGTACAACATTCCTGTACTTTGATAAAATTACCTGAACACCACCGAATACAATCACAACAGGTTCAACCAGCTTCCCAGCAGGCGGATGTACTGAGCTTGAAATGATGCGTGACTCTATTTGAAACTGCTGACCAACTTTGTCGTATGCACTGAACAGAAAATCATTCACAAACAAAAGAAAAAACAAGCTATTTAACAAGGCCGGGTCCTTCTCGGTAATAAAAGTTGCCATTCACATTAAATTTACTTCCTAATAGCAGAGTGGAACAAATTCTGATGTAAGTACGAGGTTGCACGACAACATACCTCTCTTGGGTCAAGAAAGATGTTAACGTTCTGAACAAAAAGCTTGCCACTTTTGTGCCTGCAAAAACAGAAACAAATAAACGGTTCGTATGCCTTTGAACATGGGATGAGCGTGAACGTGTGTGGCTTCATATAACATCTGATAATATTATGGATACAACTGATAATATGCCTGCTAAGAAACAAGCCACTTGTACATTTCCTCGCGCTTCACAAAACCGCACGTGAATATATAGAGTTTACCACTAGCTGATGTGTTGCTTTTTCTGCTGAACAAAGCCTTTGGTAAGATAATGTACTGTTTTCCGCTGCTTGTCCAAATTGACGATGAAAGAGGACCATCCGTATGGTTAGGGAATGTCACTGGTCCTTGAGCATCATAAGGGACAATTACTGTTTCCATTGCTACAAAGAGAAAGAGCAAAACAGTTGAGTGTTTGAGCGTTTTTAAATATTTCAGTAATTTGTGAGTCTGAATGCGAAATGTTTTCTATTCCTTTGATAAAAAAGAAACGGTAAACCATGGTATATACACAGGAGACCCAAGTTAACAGTGTGAGCATGGTGATAAATATAAGGATTTGTATGAAAATATAACAATCATTTCTAGAATCGTAAAATAATTTGATGTATATACAAATAACTTTCTTTACTTGTTTTAGTTTGTGTCCATTGTGTTTCTTGGTTTTGTGTGCTGACTTGAGCTTATTTTAAGCTATTATTTACACAGTATGTGAGCGATGAACCAAAGTCGCTTAAATAGCTAAGAATAAGCTCAAGTCAGCACACAAAACCAAGAAACGCACAATGGACACAAACTAAAATGATTTGTTAAATTTCCATACAAATCCCTACATTTATCACTATGCTCACACTGTTAGCTTGGGTCACCTGTGGTATATATTGTAATAATTAATAGCCTGCAGTGCAGGTATGTCCGAAAGCAACGCTCGCGGGTTTAATCGTTTTTATGAGCCGCCATCTTGGAAGGGCAAAGAGTAGAGGGTTGGGACTCCCCTCCCCCTCCCCCGCTTCTTCCTCTTTCAACCTATCTCCCTCTCCCTTGGTCTCTTTTTTGACTCCCCCTGACCTTCTGCCCGTTTGGTAATCCAAGATGGGGTCGTACAACATTCGGAGGATTCAGCACCCAAAATACACCTTCACTGCAGGCTATAACAATAATGCTCCAAGTCAAGGGAACATAGTTTCTTGTCTGAATGCGAGTGCGAATGCGTTTGATTTAATTAAAGGCTGGTTTTCACTAGCGACGGAGTCGGAGTCGGAGTCGTAATCAGAGGCGTAGAGCGTTACGTTCTAGTGAAAATCAAACAACGGAGTCGTAAGCAGAGTTTCCTATTGCGCTTACGCTTCCATCGCTTACGATCTAGTGAAAACCAGATTGTCGGTGTCGTAAGCAGAAGCGGATGAACTAAACCAATCACAAAGCGTTGGAAAGAGCGCTGTGATTGGTTTATCCTTCCGCTTCTGCTTCCGACTCCGACAATCTAGTTTTCACAAGATCGTAAGCGACGGAATTGTAAGCGGAGTCGGAAGAAAATGGAAACGTTCTGATTCTTCCGACTCCGATTCCGTCGAGCGTAATGACTCCGCTACCCCTCCGATTTTTGAAATTCACTACGTCATAAGCGCTCTTGCGACTCCGCTTACGACTCCGCTTACGACTCCGACTCCGACTCCGTCGCCAGTGAAAGCCAGTCTTAAGTGTGCGTGTATGCGTAGTCCTAGTTTGTAAAACTGTATTTCATTCCCATGATCTGGGTCTGAGTCATGAACGACTAATACAGTACAAATAGGAACCTGAGTTCTGTGTGAGCCAGCAGTATTTCGACTGCAGTTACCTAAGTTGTCCTTCACCACTCGTTGTAAGTCGTTTGCATTTTTCTGTCCAGCGGCTGCTTGAAGTCCGTAGTCTTCTAATATTTTAGTTAAATCAGTTGTTGTCTTATCACTCTGCAAATAAGTATGATAAGGTTCATTATTGCATGTAACGCCTGATTAAGCTTCATTGGAATTGCCATGCTGTAGGTTATCATTTCATCCACTGACTAAAAAGCTAGCATACCAGTGGAATGAAAAGTATCACTGCCATGTTCAGTGTAGGTACAGGCGGTGCAATAGGCCCTTTGCATAACTGTGTCACGTGACCTTGTCAATCATAAAAAAATGGTAATAGTACGAAATAGATATCAGGAATGGAAAGAGCATGATGAAATTAGTAAGATTTTCAATTTTGAGGTTACTGCCGTTAAAGTGCGACATTTCACGGTTATTTTAATGGTCAAAAAATTACCAAGACTTATAGGGGAAAAAGCTGCTGGGTGGCAAGCTTTGCCATCTAGCATACAAATCTTTTATAATTTTCAAACTTTCAAATTGTCCTAAAATCTTGCACTTAAACGTTAGTGGACTCAAAATTGGAAATCCTGCTAGTTTCATGATGCCCTTTCCATTTCAGCCATCTATTTCGAGCCATGACCATTTACTATGATTGACAAGGCCAGTGACACGGTTATGCAAAGAGCCGAAAAGAACCAGTACCCAGGGGCAGCTAGTCGGGACGACGGGATTTTCATGGCGAAAGTTTACAACAAGAGCGGGAGAGCCCCTGGGCACTTACTCTTACCGAACGAGTTCCAGAAGCGTTTGAAATCCTGCCTTCTGATTGGCCAGAAAAACATTTTTCTGGCCAATCAGCGAAGAGGAACAGCCGGGCGACTCTCGACTGGGCGACTCTCTTCTTACACGAGGTTGTTTTCCTCATCGAACGCCGTAGTAGCGTGGCCCGTTCAACGGGAACATTTTTGAGGAGAGCTTCAGAAAAAATAAATAAATAAACGAAGTCGACGAAATCGAAAACTATAACGTGGCGGCAAGAAAACAAACACTCACCGGAATTTTTCACGGCGGACTTATCGAAGGTATCGTAAATTTTTAGAGCTAGCGACTTCCCCTTTCTCAAGTGTTGCATGAGGCTAATAGCTAATCGAGTAAACGATGTTACTAATTATTTCTTCTTGTTCGTTGGACTACGTCTAAAACTTTCCACGGGAATCTCCGATGCACGGGCCACGCAACTATGTCGATCGAGCGTGGGAACCACAGTTAACCAAAGCGTAATATGAGTGTTTGTATGGAACTGAAATTCGATCTAAAATAATCGGCGATTTTCCGTTGAATATGCATTAAAATGGAAATACAGTTTGAAAAACACTACCTGCTATGTGTTTGCTGCGTTTTTATTGCTTTTCCGAGCTTCTGGAGGCCGATCTGGGCGATTTTCTGCTTAAGAGTCGATGCGACGTCATGTCACGTACTAGAGAGAACTAGTTCTCTCTAGTACGTGACATGACACGCTCGATCAACATAGTTGCGTGGCCCGTGCATCAGAGATGGAAAGTTTCAGACGAAGATTAACGAAGAAGGAGAAATAATTAGTTGCACTGGAGAAAGGGGAAGTCGCTAGCTCTAAAAATTTGCGATACCTTCGATAAGTCCGTCGTGAAAAATTCCCTGTGAGTGTTTGTTTGCTTGCGGCCACGTTATAGTTTGCGATTTCCTCGACCTCGTTTATTTATTATTTATTTATTTTTTTTTTTTGAAGCTCTCCTCAAAAATGTTCCCGTTGAACGGGCCACGCTACTACGGCGTTCGATGAGGAAAACAACCTCGTGTAAGAAGACATGAGAGTCGCCCGGTTGTTCCTCTTCGCTGATTGGCCAGAAAAATATTTTTCTGGCCAATCAGAAGACGGGATTTCAAACGCTTCTGGAACTCGTTCGGTAAGAGTAAGTGCCCAGGTGCTCTCCCGCTCTTGTTGTAAACTTTCGCCCATGAAAATCCCGTCGTCCCGACTAGCTGCCCCTGGGTCTCCGAGGATGAACCAGTAGCTGCCCGGGAGTCATTAGGATCAGGAGTTTTATGTTAAAACTTACTTGAAAAGATCTGTTGTGAGGTAATGAAAAAATAATACCTTTTGAAGCTGTGTAAAATCTCGGATGTTGTTCACATCAAGAAGGTTGCTGACAGTTTGAAGAAAACCCTGACAAATAGAAAATAATTTATATTCAATGAGGGAAGCTCGAAAGACAATTGAAATTAAAAATTTTCCTGTTACCTGATTACAAATTACTATACTTAGTTCATTAAATAGCTTAATTTTTTTTTAGTAAGTTTTAATTTCATTTCCCGAAAAGTGTTATCCTAAAATCTATTAAATGTATTCAACTTTTACTACCCACGTATGTACGTGGGTAGAGAGAAAACTGTGGAGTTGTGTCTCCTCCCGACTCCAGAGATCAGGGCCCCGTTGAATAAAACACCCACAACTTACATCTGGGTTTATCCAAGCGCTCCTTGCTCAGTAGAGAATCTTTCCCGCCAGCTCTCTAAAGGTTGATTTCCACTGTTGCGTAAATTTTACGTGCATACGGGCGTAAATTTAACTGGCTTTACGTGCGTAAATAAAATTAGAGGCGATGTATGAACGGCTTACGTAAACGTAAAGTTGAAAAATTTCGACTTTTTACGTTTACGTAAGCCGTTCATACATCGCCTCTAATTTTATTTACGCACGTAAAGCCAGTTAAATTTACGCCCGTACGCACGTAAAATTTACGCAACAGTGGAAATCAACCTTAAGCGTCAGTTCTGTTTGATTTGATCATCCGCCAAACCCTTCACGAAAGGGCATCCGAATAGCTTCCCAGGGGATAGTCAGTTATACCAGTGACGGACAGGGGGGGAAGGCCTTTTTCGAGTTTGAGTTTAAGAGTTTTGGCCTTCTTTTGGGTTGGAAATTGTTTGGTGGACTTCTTTGGAGCAGAAAGACTTTGGTGGGACTTTTTTAGGGTTGATAAACAGCATACTTACATGTACCTCAGATTTCTCAATTTTAACTCAAAGAATTGTGTTAGTTTCAATTACAAAGGTAATTAAACTACATGCAAAAGGACGTTTCAGTTTAGGTTACGTTCCGGGCCGTTGGTACAGTTCTAGCCTAATAGGACTTTTTGGTGAGATAAAAATGTGGCCCTGTCACTAATAAACCTGGCTACCCCCTGTGGGGACGGCTTCTGGTATCCAGAGCCCAGTTACAAAAAAAACCTGCTCTTGAGTTCATACGCGTAATTTTGCCCAAGGGCTAGCAGTCAAACCAACGAACTTTCCGACGTTAACCACTTGTTCACAGCTTCTTCCCTCCAGTGGCGGTGGGGGAGGGGAGTATGGATAATATTTCTAATTGAACATGCCATTAGGTTAAGCCGCGCCCATCTGTAGAACTGTAAACCCAATGCAGCTTTGCTCATTAACAACTGAAGATGTAAAAAAAGCTAAAGAATAACATTTTACCTCGATGTTTGGTGGCTCAGTTTCGCGGCTATTCGAAAACTTTTTGTTATAGTCGACAACCTCCCTAAGTATCTGAGTAGATATTTTGATATTTCCAGCCATCACTGCATCGTATCTCTTTGGCTTGGTGAGTGAAGATAGCTCGGTGATTACCATGGTAACTTGGTTCTTTGAAGGCCTAGTTGAGTTGAACAGGACATCCATCTAGGAAAAGAGGAACAAAGATGGTGAAATAACTAAGCCACCGAATGATCGGTTAAAAAAACTCGCACCACTTTCTCAACCAATTAGAATTAAAAGGAAAACTAATCAGGACTCGGTCGCACGTGTTTTCCCGCTCTTGAAGCGGGTTACAGGTGTTTCGTGCTCTGATTGGTTCATGGCGTTGTTCGTGTTTGTTGTGACTGGCCAAAGTAGTTACTTTGGTTTTGGCTGGTTTTGGTTTTATTTAAAAACTGTCCTAATGCAGCCAGTTAGCGAAACGGCAACCATCTTGGTTTTACGTTGTAAGAGGGACCAAACGTGGGCTTTGACTCGAAATCATAAAAAAACGTCGCAGTAAAAAACTCGAACAATTCCCTAACTGAAAGGCAGATAGACAGAAGAAGATAATGGATGACAAACCTTTTCTTTCAATTCATTAAATTCTTTACTGGTACACGCGCCATAGTCTGGATATCCCCACACACCATTCTCTAAACACTTTCTTTTGGACACACCTGTGAAAGCATGGAAATCAAATTCTTTTAACTGCACACAACAGCAACTGGCATATAAGTGGATACCAACGAAACGTTTCAAAACCTACAAAAATCCTGGGGAAGGAGGTAGGACTAGCATCCCATCCATAGGGAGTAGTAATGCTCCTAGTTACTTCATGTTTGGTTACCCTGTGATGGACTAGTATCTCATCCAAGGGGTAAATAGTAATGCTCTACGTTACTTTATGTTTGGGTGCCCTGTAATGGACTAGCAGCCCATCCATGGGGAGAAGTCGACTGATGCTGAGGAAACTGGGTTAAGATCCAGCAGTGGTTAGCCACTGGGATCTTAAAGACTTAACCTTACTTTTTACGCAACAGCAACAGTTTTGTCATATATAGATTATACTGAAAACGTTTTGTTCGAAATATCTACTCTCTGAACAAATAACAGATTGAAGAATTTCGGAGGCCAAAAAAGAAGGAATGCGCATAAGACCATGCTGCTCTGGTCAACGCCTACTATCAACTTTGTCCCCAAAGGTTAAGGGTCCACATCACCGTTCGAAGACCAGGGAGCCCATGAGAGCTGGCCTGTCTACATTCACACATGAGTTGAGTTAAGTTCGTTGAGTGAGATCACAACTGTACTGATAACGGTCAGGGCCCGCGCAGCACGTTTTTGAGTGGGGGGCTAAAGACGAACGCGTGAGCCAAATTGTGGGTTGGGGGTGGGGGGCATGCTTGAAAATTTTGATTGTACTTCCTTTAAAATGACGGGAAATGCATTTGTAAATAGCAAGCTAACTTTTTATTTCCAAATTTTCAGTGCTGTAGCTATCGGATCCTTAAATTTACCATCACTAAATTGAAATATCCTTGACTGTAGTACTACTGATATCCGGATACTTTAATAAATATAAATAACCCAAAAATCCAACGGTTTTGCCTGAGCTGCCGTCAACTCAACGGTGTATAAAAATATACCAAAACTGGTAAAGTAACAGTGGCTGATATTTACTGTACATCAGATGCTTTAATTAAAGATACCAAACTTTGCTACTGTCAAGAATGTCAAGAAGAGAAGTCTGTCTGTTCTTTCTTTGTGACTGTTTAAGGTCGGTGCCTCCTAATACAGATGTATTTTTGCAAAGGTTATCACTACAGGGAAAAAGTAGGTCTTACCAGGGATTATTGGAATCCAGAAAGAAAAATGTGGGTAACCACGCATTTTTCAGAGATAATTAAGCAACCATAATTCGAAAAAAGCTCTAAAATACAAAGAATGTATGACAATTTCTTTCCAAATTTAAGCTCAATTATCTCTGAAAAATGCGTTGTTACCCCCAATTTTCTTTTTGGATTCTGATAGCCCTTGCTAAGATCTGCTTTTTCCACGTAGTCTTAAACTGCGCAAAATTATTGTTGTATTAGTAGGAAAATTCCTTAAGAAACGCGAATATCCCGAGATGCGCAGAACGTATGCGCAGTAACAAAAGGAGGCACCGTCCTTAAGATCGTCTAAATTCAACCCGAAGAAGAAGTCAAAAGTGTTTATTTGTGCTTGGCATCCAATGATCCTTCCACGTATAACGGACTGGAGTTTCTCATCAAGGGAAATTATCCACTCCTGAAGAAGAGCTGCGTAATTGTTCGGGATTCACTGAAAACATCTTGTGCGTACTGTCCATCTAGCACGGCAAAAACCTACTATGCCCTTGGCTTTAGATTCAGGTCTCTCAAGGTTTTCTTTTATTTCCCCTAGTAGATTTTCTTGTTTTGGAGAAAACTTTATGAGGGAAACGGTTTCTTTTGCTGTGTCCATAGTATCTGATAACAGCTTGCAGTTTTTCGTGGTGTCCTTCACACTTAGACTTAGCGAGTGCCCAGGACAGTGAGTAGGATAAGCCTTTGGTTGAAGACCTGGATTCTTATCACTACACCAGTTTTATGTCCAAGCATGTTGCTGGCTCCATCATAGCATTGTCCTCTACAATTAGCTAATGATAACTGTAGCTTCAATAACACACCTTTTATAGCCGACACTATTGTCTCCGCGCCGATGTCAGGTGTATTGTGCACAATTCTTCGTTTAAAGTATTTATGATGACAAAATATGGGGGGTAGCAGTAAATATTGCCATAGTAAATAGTAGTAAATATTGCCATAACGAAACGTTGCTCAACAAAATTTGCGATACGACTGCTCAACCGATCCTTGAAACCTTATATTAAAAGACGGACTTTTCCCTGATTGAGCCAAAACCAGGACGAATAAAAAGACAAACAATAATTTCATGCTCATTGTTAAAAGATCAAGGTTGAGACTGTAATTATCGTACCTTTCTCAATTGGACTCGACAATCAACCGAACAATTTATTTGGGAATCGCCTTATAAACTGAACCCAATCATGAGTTAGAATCGAAATTTACCAATTACGAAATTACACGTCTGAGAGGTCCGCTTGCAGAAAGAAGCCATCTAAAATACAAAAACCTGCACTAGCACAAAGTTAAAACTGAAAAATTATTTGATAATTATCGCCACCTACATCTAATTCTTTATGACAATGACTGGTTGTTAAATCATCTGCCCGTCTACTTTGTCAGTAAGTTTTGTCCCTTACGAACTAACATATTTTTTTGCAATTTTGCTTCTTTATTTTTTATTATTTTTTGGTTTATTTTATTTATTTATTTTTGCACAAAAGTGGGGGGACTAAAGCCCTCCCAGCCCCTCCCGCTGCGGGTCGCTGACGGTGTACCACGTGGCGCTAAATTCTCATACTAAAAGAAATGAATGACGACCAGTAAAAATTACTTTGATATTAGATCGGTTCTACCTGATGCTCCTCTGGGGCAGATTTGTGTGGCGAACTCTCCTTCAATGGTTGTGCTCCAAGTGACGTTGAAAAATTCCTTTGGACATGCTACAACAGAATGCAGTTTAAAATAAATTTTTATCTGTAGTTTGTATGGTGAACATTTGTGACACATGAACCTATGACTTAGCTGATTGGTAAGCGCATGCGACCAGAATTCTGAAGATATAATTGTTTCCACTTTTGAAAGGGACTGACTTCTTTTCTTTGGAGGTCGTAACCAGTACACAACTAATCAGTCGAACAGACTAGAAATCTTTAGGCTAGAAAACGGCCAGACAAAGAGGCAGAATTTAGAGCCATGTTGAGCATCAACTACAAAAAATGCGTATTTGGTACCATAGCTCGAGAGAGAAAGAGAGAACTCGACTGAGCGTTTTGCAGACCCTCGCTTGCAGCTCGCATAAACGTTCGAATTCTTCCAACCCCCCCCCCCCCCGTTCGTGTTTGCATCAGTCTACGAAAAACATGCGCCGTCTCTTAATTGTTGACAACAGGAAATAACCTTAAGAACGAACGTGCACATTATGGCAAGAAAGCACCACTACATGTAACATTTAAGCGTGGAGGCGCATCTTCGGTTACCACTCCTCCACTCTTATTTTATCATCCACAACATTGGGATAATGTGTATAGATGTCCTTTTTACAAAAGCCATCACATTATTTTTTTCTTTTCCAGTAATGACAAATTATTATTCCACTCTTGTGCCATTTTACCATATAAGGTCAAGAGAACGCGAAATATATGCCACGGTATTACACAGTAAAATTGTGTATTGCACTGCAAAATCCAGGTTTCACAGGTTTTCTGGCCGAAGAACTAAAAAAAAAACATTTTGACGTGATTTTTCCAAGTGGAATAATAAATCTCTTATTCCATGGTTTAACATATAATACACGTGGACATTTTGCTCATTACTCGCATTTTTCCTCGTCCTTTCGGCCGGCTCGGAAAAATACTAAGCAACTCGCAGAATATCTGCGCGTATTATATGTTAAGATGTATGTATTAGTCACAACGCAAGTGGGAGATCTATTTAATGCTTTCCACCATTGTTTATAGTACAACGCTAAATTTTGGCGTGCTCCCATTGGTCGAAATCGATCACGTGACGCGATAGTGTCTCTCCTCAGCGGGCGCCAATCAGCGCATAGTGCCCGTTTTGGTAATTTTCGCTCAAAATTTCGTGTTGTACAATAAAAACAATGGAGTTCTTCGGTCTCAGGCCCTATGTGTGATAGGGTTCCTCGGAAAATTGATGTTCAAACTTCATATAAGCCCTCGAACTACGTTCTCGGGCTAATATTTGTTGTGAACATCAAATTTCCTCGAGCAACCTATCACACGATAGTGCCCTCGACAGAAAAACTATTGTTTAATTAACACACCTTTTATATCGCCAAAGGAGTCAACTACAGCACTTCCAAACGTTTTGTTTTTTACGGCAATGTCAAGGATTCGTTGAACTTCTGAAGCTGTTCCTTTTACGGTGTGGAGGAGAATATCTGCCACAACACTACCTTCCCTATAGTCGAACAAACACACAGTTATCCTCTGTTATGCACGAAATAGATGACACAAACACAACTAAGAGTACGCTGCCTGTGGTCTGATAAGAACTGACGTCTTTTCCTCAGTGAATTCATTCTGCCAATGTCATTTTGACCACTAAAATTTCTAATTAAACAAAACACTGCGATACTTCATGCTACCGATCGCTCCACAAATATAATTACTAAAGTGAAAATGTAACAAAATTTAAACGAATTCCATTAGCCAGAAAAACTGCAGAGAATCTCAAAAGAAATGCTTAACGCAATGCAAAAGAGTGCATGAATGGTCAAATAAATAGAAAGAGTCGACCAGCACCTCATTGAACATCTCACATGATTGGCCATAAGAACAATAAGACAAAGGGCACAAACAATGCCCCTATCCCTGAAGACAATGAGCAATATTGTTTTAGAATGCCTCTGAAATTAGAGGTTCACAAGAGGTACTGGACTACTCAATAGAAAAGGTAAACTGACAAAGAATTCGAATCGCGTAAAGCCAAACAAAGCTGGGCTGACAAAAATCAAGTTAATTTCATTGTGTATGAAAGTACGGTTGTTAAAAGCTCAAAACTCATCTTCTGTCCTGGCTGAACTTTCATTCCTCAATATATATTCCATTCATGTTTGCTAGTTTGAAGCACGTCTCCATAACTAACGAGAGTAACACGAAATTAAAGCGATACTTAGCCATTTCAGAAGAATGTTCAGTAAGAATAATAAACGTTTTGAGCTCAAATCTAGTACATGAAATGTATAAATGAACTCACCTGAAACCAACAACATTGACGTCTCTGACATCAGCAACATCTTGATAAGCAGCCATCATTTGTTTTTCTAACCAACCTGCGAGCGTCTTGAACTCTTTGGATAACGGATCCTTGAGTTCTTCCGTAAACTGCTCATCGGTCAGTCTTAAAACAGCTTTGAGATAAGCCGAGTTATCGTCTGGAAATAAGGAAAGATAAAGCGTTATTATCTCACAGAGATAATCCCAGTTATCAACTGCATATTGTCAAATAACTTGCAATATTTTCTCGACAGTTAGTGAGCGTTCCGTGAGATATGATTATGCAGCCAAAAGCTAAATAACAAGGAGGGGACTGAGAATATATGACAAAATAATACTATATTTATATAGTACGTAACAGACAGTACATACCGGATATATAATTAGAATATATTATCACATTTATCATAAAACACACTTCTTTGCCGAGCATTAGGCGGTTTAAGATGAGTGTTCTTTGCAACGCGCGGGACAATGTCGAATGTAACATGTTCTTATGCAAATTGCACTCGATACGGTTCAAATGCTATCTCATGGAATAAGCCAAGTTAGCATCTGCAATTGGACGAATAAAATATATATTCTGTTCGATAACCTCTCTGGCTTTATTTCCGTACTAGTACAGTTTCATTTTCGTCGATTAACTCAGCATTGCAGAGTTTGCATAGTGCACTATATACCAAGGCCTGAGTAACTTCACAAAGAACACAATGGAACACTCAACAATACAAATAAACTTGGTAAAAAAAAGTCACAACAGACTGTACAATAGTCTATTTTACGGTTGTGTACTTAGTGACCTGGCCTTTGAGTGGAATCGAGGCTGGAGTTGACCTTGTTTTGATACAAACCCTTCTGCTTTTCATATGTAAATACAAACTTGTTAGCATGAGAACAACATGATTTACATATGAAAAGCAGGGGGTCCTTATCAAAACAAATTCAACTCTAGCCTCGCTTCCACTCTAAGGCCAGATCACTAAGCACACAACTGTAAAATGGACTATTGGACTTGACCATAGAATAACGCATCTTTAATAATAATTAGGCTAGGTTTATGGAACGTCACCCCACTTCACCATAGCCATCAATTAACACACGATGAAACCATAAAACAAACCTTTCACATCGATTCTCAATCTAACAAAGCTGCTGCCCAATCTATTGGAAACATGACATTCCACGTCTGATGTCATTTTGACAACAAACGTCACATTAGCTTCATAAGGTGCCATGACTGAGTGTCCGCCTTCTATTGTGTAGGCACGCAACGCGTTTATAAGCAACATAACCGTGGGACGCGGAAAACCGGTCGCTTTGCACTGCAATTTCACTTCAGAGTCATAACTGACTGACATGAACTCTGCACTTGGGCCGAAGGAAGTCGTCTTTGGCTTTTCTTTTAGAAAAACAAATATGAGTTAGATTAACGAGCATATTCTCCTTACTGTTTTCCATATATTTCTTGACCTTCTTTACTGTACTAGTTGGGGGAATTTGCCTTAAAATCTTTGGTAATCATTTTTAATAATAACAATAATAAATTTATTAACTTATATTGCGCAATTTTCATGGTGAAATGATCACTGCGAGAATTGAGCGAAAAAAGCATCTCCTAGGTTTGGCAAGGGTGGCCAGAAAAGGTGGCTTGTATGGTTTCAACTTGTATACACAACGTGACACAAAGGTTTTCTTCCAAAGTGAAAGAATTATTAGTTATTCTTATAACACCAATAAATTGTCAGGCATAAAAGTCTTAAGAAGGCAGAGAATGTGTTCCATTTTGGACGGGAAAGCATAACCTAAGAAAGAAATATCAACGGTTAAACTAGTTGTAATCCACTCTTCAGTCGCACTTGACTCTTACGACGACTTTCGCTCAGGAGAGCCAGCTGTGAGAGGAGAGAAGTCCCGTACCTTGCTACTCAAAGTCCTGCTCAGTTTAGTTATTATTTACGTTGACACAGGGGCAGTAATTCGATCAGTAATAATGCTTGTTTTAATTTGCAGGAAAACTTACCAAATTTGCCGTTGCAGTCATTCCCCGCCAGAGAAGTGTCACAACGTCTACCTAAAAACAAATACATATGTTAAATATTATTAACAGTATAGAAACAATAAAAGAAGAAAAAAAAAGAAAAAAAATCATTAACCCAACCAATCTTAGAAACTATTGAACAGTATGTTCCAAACATATTGAAAGCTTCAAGAGAGACTTTTTTCACGTTCGTCCTCGTTTTCCGTGGATACCAGTTGATGATTACTTTTAATACGTTCTGAAAACAAAATTTAAAAGAGACATTTTCCCGTTTGGTTATACGTTCCATATAGCCAACGGCGTTAAAAGGAGATTTTTCAAAAGACATTAGGCTTTGCGGTGTACTTTACGCGGGTATTATATAAAAGACGTTAGCCCTTTTTTAAGATAAACATATGTACATATATAACGTCATACAAAGTGTGCTAAGGATTTGCCTTTCGACTAGTGTCACCGAAAGTATGACGACCTCACTCGTGCACTAACATACTTGTGTCCTCATCGACTTGCATGCGCTCCCTAACCCTAAACCTAACCTATAATATATCCTCGTTTTCTTTCCACTGGGAATGCAATAAGCATAAACAAACCTTTTTCACACACATAGGAGCTATGTACAATGGTACATTCACCAGTTCCCCAACGCCCATTGGTAGCATAACGACCTATTTTGACGCAGACATCTTCTCCTGGACTAGGTTTCCCCGCGGACCAGAAAGTAAATTTACCAACTGGTGATCCATCTGTCCATACAAAATCACCTGTCTCTGCCTGCTGCCGCAAACCAATCCACGTGTCAAAAGGCTGATGTGTTCCAAGACCGAAGACGAAATCGTGTACATCCCGACTGGTAACCTTAGCCAGGTCAGCACCAAGACCCTTGCACAGATCTCTAGCATCCGTCCATCTCCTTTGGCTATTGAAGTACTTATAGCAAGAAGACAAGTACTTCTTCCATCCATTTTTGCAAGAAACGGCTGTGAAATAGGTAAAGGTATCATTCGGTAAGCAAGTTTACCGACCTTTTTCATTTATAAATGATTGCCTGTGATAAGAATTTACCGTTTTCTCCTTGGTTTTTATCAGCCTTGAGTTGCAAAAAATGTCCTTGTGGACTGCGAAAACCGCCTAGAAAAATATTCGGGTCTAATTTTACGAACGTGACTTATTCTCTCCTAAGATAATACAGTGGTATTACTAAGTAAGGCGACTGAAAGCAAGGAATAGCAATTGAACGACAACAAAAGATGAAACTAAAGGCGCTTTTGCCAAGAAGTCAGAGTGCTTTTACTTATTTCCTTTTCCCCATAGGGGAAAAGAACCAGCCATTATCACTCGCCAGGCTTCCTGGTCCTTTGTAGCAAGTTACAGCACACACTACTTTACTTCTCTAACATATTCAGTTTTAAATCTAACGAACAACAACAGCAACAAACGCTAACAGAATTCTAAGACTGTCGCTGGGCAGAAATGCAAATGAATCCATCTTACTCCTATTGCAGCCGATTTCATCCGAATAATCAGTACAGTCTGCTTGTCCATCGCAAACCTTTGCAACAGGTATGCAAACATCGGTGGGACAACGATACTCGTCTATCTTGCACCAACCGCCGTTCAACGTGCGGCAAAACGTTTCATCACTGCCGTCTCCGCAATCATTGTAGGCGTCGCAAACAGTGGATTGCGGAACACATCTTCCGTTTCTGCATCTAAATTGGCCGGTTCCGTTGCACGGTTCGCAATCAACTTCGTCACTCCCGTCCTGGCAGTCATTCCCTGTGTTACATTGCCATGCTGCTGGCACACAATGCCCATTGCTGCATTTAAATTGAGGGAAATTAATATTGTTACACAGCTGCACGCCTCTGCGCACACTGCAGAAGGTCTCACGAAGATCGTGGATGGTACCGTTACAGCAGCCCCAGTATGTAGCATATGGCAGCCAGTGTTCATTTCCTCCACAGACGTGCTTTATGCAGTTTGGAGTTCCTTTGAGACATACTGCGTTGACTGATAGGTAAAAAATATGTTGTCAGTAACGAAGTAAGACGGAGTTTTAAACATCCTGTATTATTAAGCATAATTTTGGCAAGAAGCAAGAATCCATTAAAATGATTGCGTATAAAGGAACAAAATTAAAATTTTTCAATCTCTAAGATATACTTACCGGTTACAGCTCTCCTTAAACGATGTGATGTACTTTTTCCTGTATTTGAAATAGAATTGACGACAACAGAAATAGACTTCAGTTGCCACTATCGTGGAATCATTGAGGAGAAGGAGGAGGAGGAGGAGGAGGAGGAGGAGGAGGAAGAGGAGGAGGAGTAATATACATAGGTATAGAATATACCCTAAAACCCGGCTCCGCCTTACCTCCTTTGTGTAGCGTTTGTAAATCGGAGTCAACCGCAAAATTTGAGAACTGGCAGTTGGAGTTGACGGTGATGGAAGGCGTCAGAGACCTTAGGGTGTTGTCGTCACATCTCAAAGGATTGTCACACAAATCTCTAAAGAAAGTACGATGACATAAATTTTCGCTCAGTTAAAAAGTATTGCGAGACGCATAGGCAAAGATGTTTCCCCTCACTGTGTTGCTCACGCTTGATAGGTTAAGAATTTCTGCCACACTTTTTTTTACTTAAGTGAACTGCATTTATTTGGAATACTGTTATGTACATCTTTAACTGTAAATGGTCATCCGGACGATCGTCATTGCTGTTAGATCGTCACCATGGTCACCCGGACGATCGTACATGTTTAAATTTCCATATAAGGGTGATAGTGGTGCTACAGATTCATCATCCGGGCAACTTGGTATCGAAGATCCCAATAGTGCAAGGTATTACAGATTAGCAAACTGTAACAAAATGGCAGCAGTTACCGTGGAAAAAGACCTACTATGACTTATTAAGAAATTCCTTTGAAAGCTCAATCAAAACTTCGACAACTTAACAGGATATGACCCGAAGGCTTGCAAAGATTTCTGAAGAAAAATATGACCCGTAGGCTTGCGAAATTTTTCGAAGATGGCCCGAACGGTTCCGAAGATAACCGTCCGACGTTTTACTAAGATAACTGCCGACATTCACTGAAAAGCTTACGTCGGGGAAAAATGCTTTTCTCAAATTAATCCAACTTATGAAAACCCCGTCAAACACGGGAAACTTGAATACTCCGGTAATGGGCTCCTGGCCACATAAAGAACATCTTGAAACGAGCGATCCAGTGGACTGGGATCAAAGAGAGCAAATTCGAAAGTGAGTATTACCCAGGTATGAAAAGTAAGTGTTAATAGATTTACTGATTTTCTACACACGTAAAAAAAAGTTTAACGTAAGGCTGCCACCTTTTGACGTGAGCTCATGGCACCTTCTTAACTCTTCCTTTAAGTCCTTGAGGAGGACGATAAGTTGTATCAGCGAGGGGAAATTTATCGCTACATCATCGATCACAAATAACTAAGAGGCAAAATTAACTTACAAAAAGATCAAATTGCTTGGAAGTGCCGCGATTCCTTGGGGTAATAAAGTTGAAATTGTGTTGCCTGAAAGATCTCTGAAAAAAATGATACAGACGTGGAATTAAAACACAGGTGACAAGAATTTAAATAACTTTAGCTGATACAAACTCACAAAAACGTTTGTGGGACAAGCTCCAGCTGGATATAACGCTTAAACACGCGATAGTTTTCCTGCCCGTTGCCATACAATGATGACAAAAACAATCGCAAAATAAGTAGCATGCTACACGCTGCAACGTAGCCTGAGAAAACAGCCGACGTTTCGCGAGGTCGCCACTTGAGCCCTCGCAAAACGACGTCTGAGTAACGAGCGCAGAAATTCCATACTGATGACGTGCCCTACTCAGATCTTGGTAGCGCTTCTGATTGGTTATGCCGCGAGGGAACTTTCTTTCAACCAATCAGAAGCACTACCAAGATCTGAGTAGTGCACGTCATCAGTATGGAATTTCTGCGCTCATTACTCAGAGGTCGTTTTGCGAGGGCTCAAGTAGCGACCCCGCGAAACGTCGGCTGTTTTCTCAGGCTAGCTGCAACGTATCTGAGGCCCTGTTAGGGTTTTAGGATTATGGATTATTAGGGTTTTTAGAGAAGGGATACGGATTATTGGCCACTAAATTTAAAGATTACGGATTATTTGTGTTGCATTTTGAAATTACGGATTATTATCAGTCATTATTATATCGACTACGTTTACATAAAATGGTATTAAAAGGTCTTAAAAGTAATAAAAAGAAGGACATATATATTTTATCTCCAGTGAGGTCTCATGGTCAAAATTCCGAGCCAAAGAATAATATCACTTCCGCTGAACGTAAGGCAAGCCCTGAAGCGTGACACCAACATTAGCCTTAAAAAGGCTGACAAAGGAACTACAACTGTAGCTCTTAACATTGAGGATAAAATTAAAGAAGGTCAGACCCATCTAGATAAAAGGGAAAACCACAGACTTTTGTGAATCCCATGGTGGAGAAAACAAACCTAAGACTTCAACAGCTTATTAGCGAACTCTACCTTGGAAACCTTATAGATAAAATGACCAAAACATCGCTTTGTCAAACACCATAGCTGCCCCATAATTCCAATATTCTACACCCTGTCAAGGATACACAAGCCAGCACCACGGCCAGTCGGGAAACCTATTGTATCAGGCTGTGATGCCAGGCCCAGTTGCAACAGAGAAACTATCATCACCCGTTTACAAACTCCATCAGCCTATAGCACAACAACAGAAGTCATGTCTGAAAGACACGACTCATTTCATCAATTTCTTAGAGAAAACGAAGGTTCGAAAAAACATACTTCTTCTTTCATTGGACATTATGAGCTTATATACAACTATACCACAAGAGGAAAGAATAAACATAGTGTGCAATGCATACAAAGTATTTCACGGAAATGAACGTCCTATCCAGAAATGTCTACTGCAAAGAGCGCTTATCTTAGTGGAGAGCTCCATCTAATGGAGAAAACTTCCTGCAAATACATCGAACTGCCACGAGCACCAACTGAAAATGGTAGTTGCTTTTGCAAATCTTCTCATGGTTAAGGTAGAAACAGAGATCTTAAATCAAAGCGCTTTAAAACAGCTCGTCTGGAAACGATTCATTGATGACATCTTCTCCCTCTGGGACACAGCCAGAGAAGAGATAACACAATTCAGTTTAACAAACACCACCAAAATATCAAGTTTGCGGCTGAAGTATCCAAAACTGAAACAAAGTTCTTGGACATTACTGAATACAAAGGCGAAAGATTTAAAACCGAGTCGGTGCTAAATGTACACACCCCTAACATTTCAGTACATCCATTTTTCAACCCATCATCCATCCGGAGTAAAAAGAGGCTTCATCACAAAAGAGGCTCTAAGACTACTCAGAACTAAACATAAACAATATTTGAAGTGAGCATCACGAACTTCAAAACACATAATAATAATAATAATAATAATAATAATAATAATAATAACTTTATTAACGTGTCAAAACTGTAGTAGCTGAGGGGAAAAGTCCCCTCTACTAATTGTGGACACCTAACCTGCCTAACTAAAAACGTAATTAAAATATATAAAATGGAAAAATATTTATATACATTTAAAAAGCCTAATTACAACAATTAACTAAGCTAAAACAACTGTAAAATCTGTTTCTTCAACTATATTAAAATCATTATATATTACACATCTTCTTGGGAGAGAATACCCAAAGAACTTCATTCAAACAACCCTCTCAGAAGTTACTTTTAAAAACAGAAATCAAGCTCTCTGACAAAAATAAAAACAAACAAGAAAATCTTCACTCAGCCCCTTTGTAATGCAATATTACCCAGCAGTGCCAAACGTAAAACCAAGACTCATGAACAGCTGGCATTTTATAAAACAGCAACCATTGCTTAATGAGCTTTGCTCATGAAAGCAAAACTCTAGAAAGGCTAAAACACGTCCGTAGGAGTCGCGCAGGCCCGTAATTCTTTTAACATTAAAAAGTAGATCAGGTTTAAAGAACACTAATCAAAACTGCAGTGACAACCAGTGGCTTAAATTTTAAAGCCATTTTAAAAGGCTAAAACAAACGCACAAAAGTCGCGCAGGCCCATCACTGTTTTTAACAACACAGACTCAGTAACCACGGAATTGCAACCCTTGACAAACCTGACATACTGTACTCAAGTCTATTCATGTTACACGAAATGGTAATTAGGGGCTACTGTATAGAGATTGTTTTAAAATTTTATTTTAGGGATATATTTGTTTACAAAATTGGGATACGGATTATTTCCAAAATTTACCCAGATTATGGATTATTCAGACCCCCCTAACAGAGCCTCGTATCTCCCAGCTTTGCAAAAAGCAGCAGACTAGTCTACATTTCATGCAACTCGCAACGCGATTTTTCGTTGCGAGACGGGTTGGCAAAGGGGAGATTTGGTCCGCAGCTTGTCTCGCAACGGCACGGCGTTACACGTGTAACAGCACCTGTAAACTGTACATGGTGGTTTTTTTGCAACCCTGGGTTCCTCGTTTGCCAGAGGATCCTTAAGCGTGCTTTTATGGAGCACTGTACTGAAAGTCGCTTAACGACTACAATTAAGTCAAAGAGAACGCAAACGTTTCCAACAGAGAACGTGAACAGTAGAAAAAAATTAACAATATCTCACCACCGGTCCTTCCTTGACTCTTGTGACCCGTGGGAAGTGTGACTGATTTGTGTGACATTTTTTTGAACAGCTTAGTAAGAAATTTAAAGGAAGACCGCGTTGAGAGCGGCCCTAGAGTGCAAAGGTAGACCAGCGAGTCCCATAAATATTATTCGCGTAACTTTGTATGCACTAAAAATGATCTAAAAATTACTGAAACCAGCTGAAATTAGCCGTTCCAGCTGGCCCAGTCTCCGCGCGTCTCCGTCCGCAACGCAACGCTGATGAACCACGACCGATTGTAATATTTTCTGAATTTTAATTCTGGTTTCCTTTCACTTGTCAATATGGCTTTGTTTTTCGTTGTAATCACGATAATATGGATCCTGGGTTGTTTTACATTTGTTGTACTTAATACAATACGCTATAGTATCCCGACTAAACACTGACATAAAATGGACTCAGAAGCGAGCCATAAGTCAGTCACACAAGAAAAACGCTACTGTAAACTATACAAAGAAATCGTTGTTTTCATGAAAAATTGTTTTCCCAGCGGTGAAATCAAAATTAAACAATTAATTGAAAATATTTTATTGTAATCACTCGTTTATTAGCTTCATATCTGTAATAACTCCCCTGTTTTTATTTAAATATAAAGTAAACGTCAAGAGATTTAAAATAGAAGAACAGTTTGTTAAATTGCGCTGTGAAGTCCGCTAAGAGTTCATCTGTACAAATTATAAAATTGCGCACAATGCAGTAAAATCTGTGACCAAGGTCAAATGATTCGTAACCTTTTGCTCGCTAGGGAAATTTTTTTCTGAATGACTTTCACTTCGAGAGACACTTAGTTTGACAAAGGAAAACAAACCAGCTATCACACACTTAGCGACCACCTTGTACTCGGTATTAAATCGAGAGCTTTTATATATTTTACACCGCAGGGGAACATACTGTTCCATATTTCTATCTGAACCGTCTAAACCTCTCGTTTTAAGACGACACATTTGGTGTAATCAGTAAACACAAACTTCAAACTCACAAGTATTGCGTTTCCTCCGGGAGCCGCGCTGGTAAATATCGCAGATTTCTTCGACTGCAATCAGCTACAAGACCAGCATGTTCTTCAGAACACTCACAAACTTCACCACAGGGGAAGCCCTCAACAATTCCATAAATACTCCATTGTACTAGCAATAGATATACCCCTCGAAGTTGCATGACCAGCCGTGTCATGTTGCCAGCTGAGAGTGAGATATTGTGCAACAACGGTTTCTACAATGAGATAAAACTGGTGTTAATATTAACCAAGCCGGCTTGGCTTACAGACAAACGAAAACATTTTTTGTACGCACGGCATTGTCACCAGGGGTTAATGAAATGAATAATGAGCAGCTCTTAATGTGAATACGTGAAGTTTTGCATAATTCTTTGTGTTAATAACAGTTTAAACTACTCCGACAAATTCTTTTCAAATGGAAATTCTAAATTGAAAGTGCCAAGACTCTATCTCCCTTTATGTAAGCATCTTGATGAAGCCGTATTGTCTAATGAAGCACTAATTGCATACTGTTGAAAATTAAACTAACGAGCTTGAACAATGAAGGAGAGGTTATACAAGTGCAGTGTTTGTTGACTATATGAAACAGAATTGCTTCTTTTGGAGATTTTAAAATTTAACTGAAAAATGCAGGAATTTAGAATGAAATTAAATTCCTGCATATAAAAAGTTTGCTTCTATTCTTTTTTCCCCGAACAATTCCTGAAGGAACAATAATTTATCAGTTTTAATTTAATGTTAGGTAAGCCATGCTGTTTCTCTTTGTCTTGCACGTTGGCCCGGGCACATTGGTTGCCTTTGAAATAAACTGGCCTGTACGCAGACTAAGAAGTCAACCGGTTTTCTAATCAAGTTAAATTGCAATGGCTTAAGTTCATGAAAATATCTAATATAAACTATAGTTTACCATGTTTGCAGTTTGTGTTTTATCACCATTGCGAAGTAAAATACACAATTCTTAATCAAAAAAGTCACTAGCTGTTGTATTACGTAATGGCGAAAGTGTAAGGTTAAGTGGATTTGTATGCGATAGAATTCTGCAAATATTACAACAGTCTTTACTTTCTGATTTTGTGGTCACTGGATGGATTAAGGGCATCCTCGGAGACCCAGGGGCAGCTAGTCGGGACGACGGGATTTTCATGGGCGAAAGTTTACAACAAGAGCGGGAGAGCCCCTGGGCACTTACTCTTACCGAACGAGTTCCAGAAGCGTTTGAAAACCCGCCTTCGCTGATTGGCCAGAAAAAATTTTTTCTGGCCAATCAGCGAAGAGGAACAGACCGGCGACTCTCATGTCTTCTTACACGAGGTTGTTTTCCTCATCAATCGCCGTAGTAGCGTGGCCCGTTCAACGGGAACATTTTTGAGGAGAGCTTCAGAAAAAAAAATTAATAAATAAACGAAGTCGAGGAAATCGCGAACTATAACGTGGCCGCAAGAAAACAAACACTCACAGGGAATTTTTCACGGCGGACTTATCGAAGGTAACGCAAATTTTTAGAGCTAGTGACTTCCCCTTTCTCCAATGTAACTAATTATTTCTCCTTCTTCGTTGCTCTTCGTCTGAAACTTTCCATCTCTGATGTACGGGCCACGCAACTATGTTGATCGAGCGTGTCATGTCACGTACTAGAGAGAACTAGTTCTCTCTAGTACGTGACATGACCTCGCATCGACCGTTAAGCAGAAAATCGCCCAGATCGGCCTCCAGAAGCTCGGAAAAGCAATAAAAACACAGCAAACACACAGCAGGTAATGTTTTTGAAATGTATTTCCATTTTAATGCATTTTCAGCGGAAAACCGCCGATTATTTTCGATCGAATTTCAGCTCTATACAAACACTCATATTACGCTTTGGTTAACTGTGGTTCCCACGCTCGATCGACATAGTTGCGTGGCCCGTACATCGGAGAGTTTCAGACGTAGTTCAACGAACAAGGAGAAATAATTAGTAACATCGTTTACTCGAGTAGCTATTAGCCTCATGCAACACTTGAGAAAGGGGAGTCGTTAGCTCTAAAAATTTACGATACCTTCGATAAGTCCGCCGTGAAAAATTCCCTGTGAGTGTTTGTTTTCTTGCGGCCACGTTATAGTTCGCGATTTCCTCGACTTCGTTTATTTATTTATTTATTTTTTCTGAAGCTCTCCTCAAAAATGTTCCCGTTGAACGGGCCACGCTACTACGGCGATTGATGAGGGAAACAACCTCGTGTAAGAAGACATGAGAGTCGCCCGGCTGTTCCTCTTCGCTGATTGGCCAGAAAAAAATTTTTCTGGCCAATCAGAAGGCGGGATTTCAAACGCTTCTGGAACTCGTTCGGTAAGAGTAAGTGCCCAGGGGCTCTCCCGCTCTTGTAGTAAACTTTCGCCCATGAAAATCCCGTCGTCCCGACTAGCTGCCCCTGGGTCTCCGAGGATGGATTAAGGGCAGCCAGTCATTTTTATTCTCCAGGAGCTTGTGATGCCTGTGAGGTTTGTGAGTCTCACTGTAAGCTTGGGATGCCTGTGGCTAAACGTGAACGCTCATGACAATTATAGCACGTACGTATTATAGAGGACCCCTCATTATCCCTAGTCTGCCGCTATCTTGAACTGGAATTCGTTTCCGTTGGTTGATGCTTTTCAGCTATTTACAAATGGCTAATTCGAACTCCTGTTCTTTTGAACAATTTTAGGTGTCCCTTACGTCCTCGAGAAAGCGAGAGACCAAAACTGCAAAATGGTAATTGTTGTAACAAATAGCAGCGATTCCATTTCTTAAAATAGCGATCATTTATTTGATCAATGATCGTGGAGTGCTATAAAGGGAAAATATTGGTCTTGTTTGTTTTCATGTTTGGCAAAATAGACCTACACCACAACTCTCTGGACAGTTATCAATTATGATATTGTGCTAGCCGCATGAGGTCATTATTAAAACTCTTTCCACTTATATGCACTTGTTATTAAACGCTCTGTCATCGAACGATATACGACTTTATTACCTGAAATTTCAAATTGCGATCTATAAAGATTGTCGGTTTCAATGAAAATGAACTTAGTGTTACGAACAGGAAAAAGATTGTTAAGATTTCCAAAGAAAAACAACGGACAAGAAACTCAAAAAAAAAAACTAAAAAAAAAACACATTTGTCAAATTTTTTCTATCATTGATATGAACCTCTCTTCAGGTTTGGTCTCTCTCTTTATAAGAAAACGCCAGAGCACCAATGATCTTCAACCGCAGGCTCTTTTATAACCACCTTGTCCCTCCCCCCTGAGGAGTATGTAGAGACAGATGTCGACTTATTGAATATCAAAAACAAACCGAAAGGTCAGCTTACAAAGAGCTAAAAGTATTGTTTAATGAGTATAAAGCTGTGTTTATGGAGTTTTTAACACCTCATTTGTACTCTGACGTCCTGCTTAATGACAACCAGTACAATTTATTTCATTTCGACTTTGTTATTTGAATTATTCATCGCAGCGAGCGGCCATTAACCTGTTTACGTGAGAAACGGAAAACTTCAAGACTCAGTACAGTCGATCACCGTATGCATAGAAATTTATTTCAAGAAAACCACCCTAATGGACGATACAGAAAATCACAATGAAAAGAAAACACTACTGCGGCTATAATTCAGCCTAAAATCCGAAATTCATTACAGGCAAAGAAAAATACCCCATAGCTTTCATTTGGTTGGGTAACGCTTGAAGATTGATTGTACAGCAAAAACGCCCCAGAGCGAAGACTATTCAAAAACTTTGATTTCAAATTTTTAGAGATTATACCGGCATCCAGAGAAAAAAGTTAGCGCCGCTTTGTACAGCATGGTAAACAGTTCCACAGAAAACTACTCCACGAAATCAAAGATCACACCATATTGATCAACGTAATGGTTGATAACTTCAACCCAATGAATTATTTTCTTTCTGCATCAACTTTCAGTTTCACAGAACTGTTGTCGATAGCGATAGATTTGCTTTGCAGTTAAAAACAAAACCGAACAATTGTTTAAACATCCGAATTGACTGCAATGGAATAGCTGGTATTATTTCTTAGTCTATTTTGTTTTTATGGTCAGGATAGATACGCTGATATCATTATCTGATGAGCCAGTCAATAAATACAATATGTCGCGACTATAATATAAGGCCTTAGTGAATGAAAGATTCTTTCTTTGGTTGAGGAAATGCTAAACTTGTCTTTCTAATTGACAGAGCAATCACTCAGTGATCACCTTAACAAACTTTCACTTACATCTTACATTACGAAATCAGTCATCTCGTATCTTGTTTCAATAATAAGTGGTTTTATAAAGCGCAAATCCTGAGTTGAATCATGCAGGTTGATGTAAATAAGAGACGAAAGGCGTTTGGAAGCAAAGTGTGTTTCTCCCAAGGGTTGCTCGGTCGTCGATCAAGTTAATAAAAGCAGAAGGACTACCACGATATAAGCAACTATCATCGAATCGCATCTATAGGATGCGCACGCATCCTGTAGATAACACTGTAAAAACATGGCTGCGGTGACGATAGAACGCTCAGCCTTGATGGTCAGCCTTATATTACGCTCACACTTACCTTACAAAACCTGGTGTATTAAGTCTACTAAATTTATCGACCTGGGCGATGTTTCCAAGCGGAAAAGAAATGTTCTGGATATCAATGAAAGCAAACTTTCTGCGTTGTTTCATGGTTAATAAAAATCAGATGAACTGGCCGCCGAGCAATATTGCGCCTCAATAAACCAATCAGAGACCGCGGCTACGAAACTCACAAAAATGGTGCGTTTGAAGATAGAAGTCTGGCGCCAAGTAATATGTTTTCTGGTCATATCTACTGGTTTCGTCAAGGTTCCTTTGGAACTGGGGCAAAATTTTCGTGACAAATTTCATATTCGAGTTATAAAACTGCGATATAATCAATCAATGACTTTTTATTTTGACAGGATTTTTCTGGACAAGTGCGATATAACATGTTTTAATTTTGTCTGATTATTTGATGGGACAATATCCTTACAAAGTTATTCAGAAACAAGTCCGAAACGGACAGTGTCCAAACAACACATCAGCAAAACGTAACTTCAATTTGCAGGAGAAGTTACCTGGGTCTTCGAATAGACAACGTTATTACATTTTTGTACGAATAAAGTTTAAGAAAAAGCTGCCCGAGGGCTTATATGTCAAATATAGAGAACGAGATACCGTGTTAGAGTCGTCTCGAGTAACGCAAATCGGAAAAAAAATTTAAAAGCTTTTCCAATGTTTATTTTCTAATAAAGTACGGTTTTTTAGCCAATCAGGACGCACCCACTTTTCAATAATAATACTTATAATAATACTAATAATAATAATGATAATAATAATTCACGCCGAAAACGTTAAAAACCGTCGACTTAACAACGTAGCAACTAAAGAAAGAAATCCAACGAGCTGATTTCCAATATAATTTACAATGATATAAATCTTATCTATCAGATACGTAGCTCTAGCTAATGTGATTCTTTTGGAATAGTGCAAAAAATAAAAAATCTGAAATCTGAAATCTAAAAGTGGATGGCTGATCACGTTAGAGCAGAAGACCTTTCTTGCTAGCAGAGGTCTCTCACGGCGAGAGAAAAATGAGAGGAAGGAGAGACCTCTCCCGAGATCCGACGCATTCTTTCATGTAGCCGCCGACCAGATTTGTGGTCGAAACTGACTGGTTTTCAAAACTGGTTTCCATTACACAAGAATGCACATGCTCTGTTTCCATTGATTGCTGAAAATTTCCACGTTACCTTGCGTCTTCAACTGTAAACAGTTCGCAGTTCGAAAAATCGGCAGGAGATCAAATCATCAAATCGGCTATTTCTACTCAAAATCAAAATATCAAGGAAATAACATCACTTCAAAAGGAATTAATTTTTGTTTTCTTACATGGAAAACGCAACACATTTGCTTGCCTCCCGTGTAGCGCTGAGTTCCAGTTTTGAAGCAAGAACATCGAATGACTATAAACCAAACTACCGACGGGGCAAACTAACAACAGAGTTATTTCCGTAGAGTTATGACATAGAGTTAGAGTTAAGCTTTAAGCCAAAATCCTGAATTCAAAATTTTGGATAGCTAAAATCCTGAATTCTCTACGCCCCAACTCTACAAAAATAACCCTAGAAATAGCCGTGCCCACTACCGACGGTATCACTTCAGGAAAATGAAAGGCATTTCTTTTATCAGAACATTTCGGGTTATTTTCCTTGTTCGTCGCTGTAGTTTTAGTGAATTTGCGGAAAAATCGAGTACGCGGTAAAAGGTAAGATGTTTTGATGTTTGTTTTCCTTTGAACTGTTTGAAGAGATTTTAGCCAACAGTCGACATTATTCCCTCAGCAAAATAGAAACACTTCTTTCTTCCGATATTAGGAGCAGTTTTTTTCAAGCGACTGTTTTAATTCATCAAAGTTCGTGATTTGTCTTTGTTCGTTTTACAAAAGCGATCAATATTATTCAATTTTTTGCGCTCGCTGTGTTTTTGCCGCCGCTAAAATGACTCTTTCTTGTTATGTCCTGACGTAAGAATAACACAAATTGTTTATTGCAGTGCCATAGTTTTGCTGAAGTACCAAATCCCGTGAATATACTGATAAAGTTCTTTTCTTGTTGAACATTTTCTCAGAATCGCCGCCCGAATTCTCGGAAAATCTACCCCTGCGCCAGACGAAAAATACAGCCCACTGGCGATCAAAACGGCCATTCTAAACACGAGAGATTAAATACTTTCATTGAAATTTAAGCGCCTTCCAAACTCCCATAAACGTTTTTCAGTCTTGTCTTTATGGTTTCTTATTACGCCATTGAATTCTTTGACTTTTTCTGATAGTAAGATTGTAAACATTGGCTTTGTTTTGCTACAAGCTTGAAGTAATCGCTTTCTCCACCTTTCTCCACGAACACAAATATTCTTGCTTTTAGACTTTTTCTCGTAACATTCAGTTAATCCGGGCTTCCCCTCTTCATATTCTTTACTTCGCTTAATCAGAAATTCAGTGCGCCAAAAGCACTTTTCAGACTTTTTACGCTCGGTTCTCGTTGAAAGTTGGGTGTTCTCTCCAACAAGCGACAAATTTTGCCTTTCAGATCTCCGGAATTCAGCGTTCGCGCTCGCCAAGTGTTCTGTCCGGCTAACTTAAAGTTTTAATCCACACAAAAGGCAGTTGCCGTCTTTTCCTATAACTGCAGGCCATACTAACGGTCCGCGGAGAAAGTATGTTGAGGAGTTCATGACATTTCCCGACACAGCTCTCAAAAATTTCACATATCGCGCTGCAGCGGCCGCTGCCCTTTCGTGCGCAAACCGCCGGGTTTGCTAAGGTCATGCTACACGTGACCAAAATGACACTCGCTGTTAAAAAAACGCTAGCGCATGCGCGACGGGAAACGCGTCAGATCTCGGCAGAGGTCTTTCTCCTTCCTCTCATTTTTCTCTCGCCGTGAGAGACCTCTGCTAGCAGGGAACAGAAGACCATGTGGTTACCGAGAATCTCTCGTAAACTATTTTTTTATTTAAGGCGGGGAGAACAGCCAAAGCTGACCGAGCGCCCCTGGATAAATAAAGCTTTTATTGTTATGATCATAATCAAACTTATTCAAGTTTAATTCATTATTCTTCACATTATGGAAAAGGGGAGCCGAGACCAGTAGGTGAAGACAAAACACAATTCTTGCCTCACAAGAAAATTACTTTATTAATCTTAATTTGTTGTTCTTCGTTCAGTCATTCCTTTTAATAAAAACAATAACTTAGCCTAGGAAAACAGCCGACGTCTCGCGAGGTCGCCACTTGAGCCCTCGCAAAAGGACGTCTGAGTACCGAGCGCAGAAATTCAGTACTGATGACGTGCCACTATCAAGATCTAGGTAATGGCAGGTCATCAGTATGGAATTTCTGCGCTTGTTACTCAGATGTCGTTTTGCGAGGGCTCAAGTGGCTACGTTTCTCAGGCTATAACCAATAACTAAAAGTTTCCACAATAACAGAAACACGACTGCAAAAGCAAATTCCAGTGAACTTGAAAAAATCCGTTTGTATGTCTATTTACAGTCAGATTTCCATGGACAATTAAAAGGCAGCAGTTTTTCAGAAGTTTGGTTTTAGTTTAAGTCAGAATTAAGAAAGAAAAAAATAAGCTAACGTACAAACGTATTTAGTGTCTGAAGACATTTGCATGAAGCGGCGTTTTTCTTGCATGCATTGGGCCACAGCACCTGACGAGTTTCTTCAGACCACGACGATAATACGGACAAAAAATAAAACAGATAGAGGGATTTACAATACAAATAGCGTAAGCCATAAAGGAAGGGATAAGCAAGAGATGTTCGACAACACAAGCATCCCATGAAAAGGAAACTAGAAAAACGATTACACTGAAAGGCATCCAACATAATACAAACCCTAAAACGATAGCAATGCCCATCTTTAGCACCTTTCTGTTTCTTTTCGCTTGTTGTAACTCAGCGGTGACCGGTTGTTTTCCTAGAAATATCTGTGTCTTGAGCTTGATAAGGATGATGGAGTTAAGTACGGTCACTAAGATGATAGGCATGTAAAAAAACACGACAATTACTGCTAGAAAGAAGTTTGCAACGGATGATGACTCTCCAAAGGCTTCACTCCAACGCCGCTCACACGCCAATTTTCCTGGGTATTCAGCTAGCTTGAAGGCAAATAAATATGGGGAGGAGATGGCTACTGCAACGATCCACGTGGTGAGAATAAAGAAGGGACAGCGCTTTGAACTGATCAGGAGGGAGCCGAGGGGAAATACCCCAGCCCCAGATCGCTCCACTGCTATCAAAACCAGGCTCAGAATAGACACCATACATAAGACCTGCCCATGAGAACCACCGATGGGCCAGGAGTCCACTTACAATTCTTTTAGCCTTTGTGGAGGCAGAAATATTGAATACAGCAGGTCTGACAAGGCCATGCTGGCGATGAAGTAGTTGATCGGTTTCTTCATCGCATCAGTTTTGTAAACTATTATTACAATGAAGGAATTCCCGACCAGCGAAATAACAAGGATCAAGCTGTATGCAAAGGTTTTTCCGATTTTTGCTGCTGTAGGATTACCCGGAGTGATGCAACTTGATCCATTCACTGTCATATTCGTGTTCGTTGATCATGAGTTGGTTATAGCTGTGTTAGAACTCGGTTCTTCCTTTCAAAATCGGTTGCCTTAAGGGGAAAAGCGGCCCTATTTATGCCAAATATTTCAGCTTAGGATCCACGCACAAGGAATTTGTGCTTGACATGTTTGACGCAACAGACTGTCTACTGACGGAATTAGAGAGTGCACATGACGCAATTAGTTGTTGATTAGTGCATATGGTAGATAAATCTTTTTTTTTTCCTGATTCTATGATTGATACCCTGCTCGTTTCTTTTGTTATTTTCGTCCTTGAACATTTGTCTTTTACAATCAAAATATTGTTGGACAATAGCTCAGTTCGGTATCCACATCGACACCACTTTATTTGACTTTCAGTTTGATTTTTAAATAGCAACTTTATTAGGTTTCTAGCCAACCCAAAAAAGCAAAAAAATCTATATCAGAATTTTGCGACTGGATCGATGAATCAATTGCCATTACAGGTCCGTAGCTAGACCATTAAGCATTCTACAAATGGTCCCAATGAGAATCTAAGCAAGAAAACACTATGACAACAAGGGTAGTGCACTCGCCTGTGTTCTAGCTACACATTACCCACTCCAGTCAACTTAATAGACATTTTATTCACTTCCCATAGAATACAAATTCTTACAATTGGTAACGAAACTAGCAGCTAAATACCCACCCTGACACTTTAATAAAGTTATTCATTCATTCAAGTTATTCACTCATTCTTTACCAAGACAACTACCTCTGTTTTACATTATACCTTTTTATATATCCGCTCTGTTTATGAAAGGGGAGTCATACACGTAAAATGACAGCTGCCCGTCACTTCTCGTTTCGATCATTTCACTACCTTCAGTTGACGCCATCCACATCCCTGGCAACTTGTTATCATCATGGTTTCGACCGTCGGCACCTCTTCGTTTCATTACAGTCGGTGTAAGGTTATTTGGTGGTTGAATGTCCATTCTGAAGGCTTTAGGCACAGTTTAAACGAACTTCACATGTACCGAACCTAATGCAAATAAGCAAAAACAATAGCTTTTGCTCATTTCATTAGGTTCGGCACATTTGAAGATCGACGTTTAAACCGGGCCTTAGTCGCGTTGGCATTTACTTGCGACGAGAAAATTTTCTTTACTCAATTTTCACATTGAGCTTTTTTTAACTCGAAAAATTTAATACGTCAGTTTAAAACACAAGGAGTAAACTAGGAGAATTATAGGTTTTCGTGCTCTAAACTGGTGCTCTAAACGCTTTTTGTTTTCCTTAATTGTTCCTCTGAAAAATTCGAATAAGAGACAACTCTGTTAGTTTAACTGACAAATCTACCTTTTTCTTGCAGCACTAGGAATTGAAACGTTTTCCTGACAAGTGCCAGATAATATGACTTCATTGGTGCCATTATTTGTTGAAATGATATCCTATCAAAGTTATTCAGGAACAAGTCCGAAACAGTTGACAGTGCCCAAACAAAGCATCAGCAAAATGTAACTTAAGCCTGCAGGAGAAGCTTCCTGGGTCTTTGTACACAGTGTTATTACTGTTAAACCTATTAGAAAACTTAGTGCTTGAGGGCTTATTTGTCAAATTTAGAGAATGAGATATCGTAATAGAGACGCCAGATGTCTCATAACCAGATCCTTATTAATTTACGTGACAACACGCAGAAAAGTCATCTAGCTTGTATGTGAAAAACATAGTAATAATTTTCTATGTTCATGTTGCGACACTGCGTGCTCAAGGTACTTATCTTGTAACCATCCATACAGAGCATACTTTTTTTCTTTTTCTGCTATTTAACAAATAAAGAAGGAAAAAGTACGTATTATGTGATAAAATTCGACGACAGGCATTTGAGATTACCCCCCTCCCCCCCAAAAAAAAGAGAGGCGAGTAAAGCCAAGTGTTTTTTGACAACATAGTACACGGCTTTGCCTTCTACTGATACCGTATCAGGGACGGCGGAGCGTATTTTGAAGTGGGGGGGCTGAAAACGAGGGCCGGAGGCGCGAGTTGGTGGGGAGGTCTGGGGGCATCCTCCCCCAGAAAATTTTGAAATCTAGAGTCTCGGAAATCGTATTTACAGCATTCTCCGCGAGATACTTCTTGAAATAATTAGCCTGGATAAAGCGTAAAATGAAAGGTACTTTTAGTGCTTACAGCAATATTTTGGAGGTTATTTCTCAGCCTTCCGGTCTCCTACGCTAACCTGCGGTTTTTTGACACAAGCTTCCCGTCTGTGGGAAGGAAGCACACGCTGAGAAAATGTTAAAAATACGTAAACGCGAAAAGTTTCCGACGAGGTTTGTATAAAGTTGTAGCTTTGTAAATTCTTGTGACTTAATCAAGCAATAACAATTTAAACACTAGTTTCATCTGGCAAATACTCTTATTCTTTGGGAGAATAACCTGAAGAGAATTCTTTCGTTTTCTTGTTCTCCTTTTTTTTTCATTTCTTTATACGTACCATATACTAAAACAAAATAAAATGTCATCCTCCTCAAAAGTGGGGGGGCTAAAGCCCCCCCAGCCCCCCCGGCTCCGCCGTCCCTGCCTATATAAAGAAGGCAAAGCCATGTACTCAGTTGTTCAGTTCAAGCGGAAACGGGAATGAACGAGGTCTCTAAACATTTTTTCTTCACTCTGTCTTTCTATTCTTTTTCTGTTTTGTTGCCGCGGGTATTTTGTTTTTGTTTTCGTTTGTTTCCCTTTTTCATTACCTGTCTAATTTCTTAGATATTCTACCATAAATTTCCACAGCTCATTATAATTGAAAAACGTTTTTTTCTAATTGACGTTTTAGTCCGTGTCTGTCGGAACGCACCTCACAAAAGATAAAAAAAAATTCTACGCTTCATACTATGATAAAGCATGGTTTTTAGCCAATCAGAGTGCGCGCAGCTTTCACCAGCTCCATAAGTCGATCTGTATTATAGGTCATTCTAATTTATCAAAGAAATATCTCTTACTAGTTTCAATTTGATCTAATTTGGCTGATCATGTAAGAACAGTGCCCGCGTGGTTAGAATCATGATCAAATCTATTCAAAGTTTAATTCTTTTATTCTTCTCATTATGGAAAAGGACAGCCGAGACCAGTAGATGGAACAAAATACAACTCTTCCCTCATGAGAAAATTACTTCATTATGGGTTAATTTCTTCCTTGTTTACATGCCAGTCATTCCTTTTCATTAGAGACCATAACAAAAAAAAGTTTCCAGAACAACAGGAACACGTCTGTAGAGGCAACTGAACTCCAAAGAACTGTGCAAAATCCGTTTACCTTTTTCATATGTCTATGTACAGACAGAATTCCATGGACGCCAGGTAAAAACCCGTTCACCAAAGCTCTTCAAATCTACTTATTATAAACTAAATTCGATTTTGAGACGACATTACCGCTTTATAATGACGGCTAGTTGGGAAAAATATATTCCGTACTGGGCGGAGTCGCCAAAAAGCAATCTGTTTCAAAGAAACATACACAGTTTTAAAGCTTTAGCACTCACGTTTTCGGCAATCTGTCAAGGTAAGTTGGTTGTAGGGATTAATCACATTGCAATAAAGGTTTTTCCAACAATATTATGAGCAAAAACTAAAATTTTAACGCCGTTTTAGTGAAGAAAAGTTTTGAAGTTTAACCTTGGCCGCGTTGTCGTGACAGTTTTTAAACCAATCACAAGCCAGCATTTTGAGACGACATTATCACAAAATAACGCCGTCTCAAACGCAATCAAAAGAAACCACTGGATCGCAATAATACCTGTTGTCAATTCGCTTTTATATTAACTTAATTATACAACTCATTACAATGCAACCTTCAGGCCTTTATCACTCGCTAGGAAATTTCAGAAAGTGACAGGCAGCAGTTTTTATCCAAATTTTCTTTTACTTTGTGTCAGAATAAGGATAGCATACGAACTTTTTCAAAGACATTTGTATGAAGAGACGTTAAAAATGTATTATTGCTCTTGCACTTAAAATGTATTATTGCTCTTACACTGGGCCAAAACATCTGAAGAGTCTCTTAAGACCACGACGATAATACGGACAAAAAAAAAACAGATACAAGGATTCACAACACAATTTGCGTAAGCCAAAAAGGAAGGAAAAACCAAGTATTGTTCGATAGCACAAGGGATTGACCCACTGTCCCATGCAAAGATAACAAGTAAAGCGATTATACTGAAAGGCACCCAGCATAATACAAACCCTGAAACGATAGCAATGGCCATCTTCAGCACCTTTCTATTTCTTTTCGCTCGTTGTTTCTCGGCGTTGACCGTTGGAAATACCTGTGTCTTGAGCTTGTTAAGGATGATGGAGTAAAGGACGGTCACTAAGATGATTGGCATGTAATAAAACGCAACAAATACTGCTAGAAAGAAATTTGCATCGGATGAGGATTCTCCAAAGGCTTCACTCCAACGCCGCTCACACGCCAACTTTTCTGGGTATTCAACCAGTTTGAAGGCAAATAAATATGGGAAGCAGATGGCTAACGCAACGATACACGTGGTGAGAATAAAGAAGGCACACCGCTTTGAGGTGATAATGGGGGAACGAATAGGAAATACCACAGCTCCAAATCGCTCCATGGCTATCAAAACCAGGCTCTGGATAGACACAGCAGTGGAGACGTCTGTTACGAAGGGTAACATCTTGCACAAAACCTGACCATGAAGACCACCAATAAGCCAGGAGTCGACGTACAATTCTGTTAGCCTCTTGGGGAAGGAACTGAAATATTGAATACAGCAGGTCTGACAAGGCCATACTGGCGATGAAGTAGTTGATTGGTTTCCTCATCGTATGAGTTTTGTAAACTATTATTACAATGAAGGAATTCCCGACAGCGAAATAACAAGGATCAAGCTGTATGCAAAGGTTTTTCCCATTTTTGTTGCTGTAGGATTACCCAGTCTGGAGCAGCTTGATCCATTCACCGTTACATTCATGTTCGTCCGACTTTGTGATAGAACTCGGTTCTTTCTCGCACAATCTGGTGCCTTAACACAAAACGCTGCTCTATTTATGCTTGATGTTCAGTAACCTTTCGACTTACGATCCACGGGCAAGGATTTTACGCATGACAGGTTTGACGTAATTACTTGTCAATTGACTCCAATGACGCAATTGATAAATTGCACATAACGCAATTGATTGTTGATTGTCGCTTATAATACATCGAGGCATTTTGATTATTTAGCTAAAACGTCCTTTACCTCGATGTTCCATCTTTCTGATTCTGTGATTGATACTCACATTGTTTTTCTTTCTTTTTTTCCTTCAAACATTCGACTTTTACATTTCTATTAAAAAGGCAGTAACATGATGATGTTTGCTTAATTTGTAAGAAAAAATTGGTGGACAATAGATCAGTTCGGTGGACAATTCGTAACATCTTTATTTGACTCCCTTTTAAAGATTTTTGATAGCAACTTTATTAAAGTGTTTATGACACGAAATTTTTTTCTTCGGTTTTTGAGAGTCTGATGTGTATAAAAAACGATACTTACCTTAAGACCTGCCTAAAATTTTTAAAAACCTCTTTTTTCGCGGGCAAAAGACCGTATTTTTCACTTCAAAACTGTCCCGGGGACTGGGACCGAATTTACGCAGAGTGACGTCAATCGACTTGATTGCGTTCCCGCGAACGCAGTGTTTTTGTTACAAATCGCCTCAAAATGTTGACATCGTTCAGCAGTATCGGGGATCTTCTCGAAACTTCCAAGACCTACAGTGAGAAAGAACAAGTAGGAGAAAAAATAGAGCTGTTTTAGGTCTTATCAAACCAGACAACGACGAACATTTGCGATGTCTTCTCTTCTTTCGTACTGTGGTGAGGATGTTGATCTCAAAGTCGAAGGCTTATCCTGACTGTACATCAGTGGAAGCACCTCACTTGTGAGATTTCTTTCTTGAGTTCTTTTAGGTTTTATCGAGAACATCAAAGCCCTTGTGTTCACATAAACAGCTTACTATTTCCATCAACCTAAGGAGAACCGAAAGTGCCGATTGTTTTGATGTTTTAATACCGCAAAAATGTCGTCGTTCTTATAGAGAGTGCGCTGGATTTTCGATTCATTTCGATTTAAGAACGAGTTCGCAGACTTTATTCCCAGCCTGGCTTAGTTTCAGTGGTTTCTGCAGCAAGCAAAAGTGTTTTTTCAGAGTGTAGAGAAACGCCAATGACGAAATCGTTTTGTTGATAATATGGCCGTACGCGAAACTTCCAGGCCAAAAAGGACATTTATTTCCACTGTCGTGTTATCCTGCAATTAGAATCTATATACATTTTACTTTAAAAACGGCACTGAAACTGACTTCGGCTAGCATACTACTTGCCATATCACTGGCTGATTCAGCAAATATAGCAGCCTAAGACTGTTGCTATCCAGAGTATCAATGCTAGGGTATTAACACTAATCATGGCTCAGTAATTTTTCAAACAACTCAATACCATGAAGGCAATTTTACATTTCGCATTAAAATACAGTTCATTTTGTTTTGCTTTGCTGTGGGTATGGTTTTCCAGTATTGTAGATCTGTTATTGAATCATAACCATGTTCATAAGCTTTTAAAATAACTGGTGTCCTTGAGCTTCTTAAATAGCTTTTGGTGTTTCTAATACCACAGGAGGGGAGCGCAGCACATCAGACTCTTCTAAAACTAACAGTTAATCATTAATAAACCAACAGGAATTGTCAATTGACGAGTAAATTTGCAAATCAACAGTGGGTCTCCATATTGACTCCTTCTCAAACAATTTTCCTATCAACAGTGGAAATCAACATCAACCTTCATCGATAATAATCATCTTTATCAATAATAACTGGTGATTACCAAAGCATATGTATCACCCAGACACAGTGATGAGGATCCATACATCCCTTGCAGATATTATTTACAGCAGCTCACCCCCCCCCCCCATCCCCATGTTGGTTTTGTTATCAAGTCGATTGACGTCACATTAGCTAATCACGTGATATTTTGGCCGCGCGAGACGGCGACACTTTTGAAGTCAAATTTGCGCTATTTTCACTGCGAAAAAAGTACCTTTGAAAAGTTTGATGCCGGTTTAAAGCTTAGAATCGTTTTTTATACACATAAAACAATCAAAAACCGAAGAAAAAATTTTCGTGTCATATACACTTTAAAAGTTTACAAAAAGATTCTAGACGACCCTTGAAAGAACAAGAATAGATTTATATCACAAATTTTGCGACTGCCTTAACCAATTACCATTACAGGCCCGTATCTAGACCACTCAAGATTCTTAGAATGGCCCCAATAAGAATATAAGCAGGAAAACACGATTCATTATTCTGTGTCAACAAGGGTAGTGCACTTGCTCGTATTTCAGTGGCCTGAAAGTTCTTAATCCCCCATTTTAGAGCGTTTTAGCTAATAGCACATTATCCGCTCCGTTCTCTAGTCAACGTAACAGACATTTTATTTACCTTCTCGTAAAATACAAATTCTCGCAATTAGTCGTGGAAAAGCAGGCAAAATGTTTTACCAACACAACTACCTCTCAGTTGCATCAAGCAGGCCTATATCAGTTACCATAATTTAATTGCAAAGTAATCCCTGTCGTTATGCTTATTAAAATTCCCTCACTTTTTTCTGCCTCAAGAGACTCAAGACAGGAAATCCTGAAATTAAAAGGAACTATTAACGGGTATCTTGACGCTGTTAAAACAAGTGCGCTGAAGATTGACAAATACGCAATATCTTTTCAATATCCCCTCAACTTCTGAAAGTGGAGTCAAAGACGTCAGAGACTAACAGCATCCAACAGTCGCCCTTAGCACACGTATTTATCGTATAAGTCAGTCAAAGCCCACTAATGTTAGACGAGACGTCCTTATCGGGACGGCCTTTTTCGAACAATCACCTCAACATCAATAACTTCAAACTCTGCGCTATCTCATACCTAATCTCTCATTTAATAAAATAATGCGCAGCTGAATCAGCTGTTCTAGCTGGACGTCCCTAATGACGTCTCCATTTTTACATTATACGCCCTTATGAACAGACGGCTCTGACGTCCTCCACGAAAAGTACGGCCAATGACAGCTGTCAGTCGCTTATCGTCCGGGCATTTCACTATTGTCATCGCCATCAAGACCCTTGGCAACTTGTTACTCGTCATGGTTTCGACTGTCATTTACATTTGTAATAGTCAAGCTTGTTTACATAGTCTTTTTAATCTCAGCTGCATCTCGTATTTCATATTTTGTTTTCAACTCAGATTCTGACAAGAAATTACAATTAACATTTAGGTGTATGAGAATAAATATGTATTAGAATTTGAATAAAGAGAAAATAAACGTTCCCGGCAAAATAATTTTGATCATAGCCGTTATGTAAAGCAAGTCGGGCATTGTGTAGTCTTGAATATATTAAATCTGAGTTTTTTATTAAATGAATCACAATGATCTCAACTTGAACAAGTAAACATGGTAACTCATATTGACACAAGAACTATTGCACTATTTGGAAGGAGAACTATCTAGATATTCGCCTAAAATTTTCACGAATTTATAAACTTTAACTGTTCTGCCTCTCAACATAATTTCATTCACTATATTATTCGACTTCAACGTACCTGGCAAGTGTAATCTACGTAGTTTGGCAAATTAATCAGTTACTTCTGCTATAAGAAGCTCTGGGGTTATAGATTTGCAAACAGTTGTTTGCATCCCTCTGTCAGTAGAATGGAGTTCGGATAAGCACACTGTGTTTTTCACGAACCGGGACAAAAATTGAACTGAGTCTCCGAACGTTAGTCGAACTCATGACTTCCGTTTACTGGTCGGACGCTCTAACCACTGAGCTACTGGGAAACTCGTGGAGCTAGGTCATTTATGTTCATGTGTAACTACGTCCGTATACGGCTAGAATAAGTCGAAAGCGTCATGTGTGGCAATAAAGTGAAAGACAGTGGTCTGGATGTGTGGCACAGTCGCGTAATAAATAAACTGTTCTCCTTTATCACCAATACAGGACTACAAAGCAGTGACAAAGAAATAATACGAGATGTATGATATACTTTGAACAATCTGTTGGCGTTTGTTGGGTGATTAATCCCGAACCTGCAACTGCCTCAAAGTGAAAAAAAAAAGTAAACGACTGAAGTAGTTGACGTTCAGCCTCGAACTGTTGACGCTTTCTTTTCTTTGAAATTTGCGAATTATCAATCATATTTTATTCTTTCGATTTTGAATGACTGAATGGGTGTTACGTGAAAAATCAGAGTTAAAAAAACTTTTTAAACTTACCTAACTTCTTCTATCATTTCCCGGGGAATTAAACTGGAATGATCATTTTCCCAGACGATATTTAAAATTCTAAAAAATCATTTCTACCTTTATTTTGTCATTAAAGTGTCATTTTCGTGAGAAATTCGATTGCCATTAAGAGATATTCGTATTCATTGGTGGATTGGAGAATGTGTACCCTTGTGCATATTACAATTGTTTGCTTTTCAGTGAAATTTTCTCTTATTCACGGTTTATATGTACACACAACTCCACCTTATTAATGTACGTTTCCACCGAACAGAAATGAAAAAATCAAATACAATAATAATAAGAAGGATTTTAAAACATAATAAAATATTTAAAATGTCTTCAGGGATTTGGTTACATAATAACGGCAAATGTTGTATTTCCTTGCCTGGCAAAATTCATTAGATGGGATAAGACGTCTGTGAAATTAATCTGCTAAAACGCCAAAGCCGGCGACCTAAAATTAAAACAAAAAAGGAAATCCATACATTGAGCCGCTAATTGTTAGAAATACTGATCAATGTGTAGCTTTCCTTAAGTGAGATAAGAATAAGATTTCGTCTAGATCGCGAATGCGAGCTTGTTTTCTGGAAAAAAAAGGAAATCATCATTAAAGCACAAAAAGGCCCGCGTTATAGCCTTGTCATATGATGTTAAGTGATGTAAAATACAGGACCATCCAGCTTACCATTGTTTATCAGGTAATAATCAGTTTTCAATAGGCCATTTCCGAATTGTCTTGTGCCTCCTTTTCAAAGCGAGGCCTCGTGCAAAACCATTCATATGAAAATGACTTTTATCTTCATGTGAATAGAAACTCGTTTTCAATTGAGAGGCTATGCACCAAGACTCGCTTTCAAAAAGAGGTACAAGGCAACTCGGAAATGGCCAATTGGGTTATGCGACAAAACAACGTTGTGAACGCTTCACTTTAACGGCAAGGGACAACCGCGTCAAAACCTAAATTGATTCATTTTTTTCAAAGATCAGACCAATTACACTCTCACGATCTTGGGCGCTTCAGCACTTGTCTAACAGTACCTATGATGTAGACATTCGGGTAAATAATGCTTTTCATTGGCGACGTTTATGATAAGATCTTCACTGACAAAGAAAAATAACTTGAAAAACGTTTCCACGTAAATAAACACACGTTATTCATTTTGTTTCTGTTTGCTCCCTCGAGAGAAATGAATCTCTATTTTCTTGAAGAATTGATGATAAGATTGCGGATGCGCTTCACTCAGTTCAATATTAGCTCTTCTCCAGTTCACAGCGGTCAAACGCAAGACGCGTGCGCAGTTCCCGCCATAATTTTACAAAGGAAAATACAGACAAATGTCGAAAGTTTCACTTTAACCTCAAAACTTAACGCTGTTTCTGAAAACTTAAGCTTTTTTTGTTGAGTATGTGTTGGAAATGAAGTAACTGTCATGCACAAGTTTTGCCGGTGTGAAATTCGGTTTGCCGGGACATGTTCTGCATCGTTTTCATACCAACTTCGCGCTCGTAAACTTTTGAACTGATTCAAGCTTCAAGGCTCTGAAAGACCGGATGTGCGTTTGACCATGCGTTTGACCGCTGTGAACTTCTCCAGAGCTTTTGTCTCTGTTTGGTCAGCGGTTAAAGCACGAACATTGAGAACGTGGAACTCTGGGGCAGAGAGCAAACCCTGACGGGAAGGTGTGAGGGACTGCAAAAACGCTGCTGGGTTTAAAAAGTAAGGACGGAACAACCTTTGAATAAGGTAGCTGGTTTAGGATTCAGTGTAGCCACTGTAGCCGTATAGGGCGCTTTGAATTGAGTGTTGTAAAACCAAAACCCTACGCAATCCAAAAAACAAATACAAATTAACCTATCAACCAATCAGAACTCGAAGCAATTACATGTGGCAAGCGGCAAGCGCGGGAAAACACGTACGACAAAAATTCCATTGGTTTTGGTTTTATTTTTAATTTGTTGAAAATGTTGCGCGACTCTTTAGAACAATCACAGAGTGCAGTGAAGGAAGCCAAGGCAATTACTTTCCATACTCCGCTGAAAACCGATCTATTCCAGGACCAAACCCGCTATTTTCCCAGAACTCGTTCGGGCTATGATGAAAGTTGCGGTTGATTCAGTACCAGTTTCGTGAGCAAACCAGTTTGTACAAATCTCCAATAGGAAATTCTGTTGGAGATTTGTCACATTTGATTTATCAGAATTTACTCGGTAAGCCTGGAACCGAACTGACCCGTCAAGTATTTCACTTATGGAAGGCCGAAAACTGGTACGAAGAAGGAAAAGGTATGAGGATTTTCCGTTCGGAAATTTCCTTTGGGAATTTTGGAGTACCTTCCAAGAAATTCCGTGTATCCTGAAAATTTTCTGTTTGGGCAAATCAAAAGCTACTTTCCATTTACATTCCCATCGAAATTTCCAGAATTTTGGAGTTAATGGGAAACAGCCAATAACACGACTGTCAAAAGCAAGGTCAGCATTGCTTATACACTGCACCGGTTGACATGTGCACACTGTTGAAAATACTGGGAATCTAAAAATAAATGATTTTCACATAATTTTAAAAGAGGACTCACACACGATGACCGTTCAATAATTAAAAAATAAGCCAATTAATGATGTTTTCGTCCACTACTAAACTGGTTTAAACATCCAGGAAACGACAAATTCTCAAACGCACCCGAAAGTAATTGGTCACAAAAAAGCTTTGTTGAGCACATTTTCGCTCTGCAGTTCTTCGCGTCGCCGTCGCATAAGGAACCGTAGACTCGACGTTTTGACGTTCTGTATAAAACGTGCAAGGGAGAAGCGGAGAAAGGATCAAACAAGCTGGCAAAATGTCGCACTTAAGTCTCGTACACAACTTCATTTGCAAAATTTTTCCTATTCGATTGCCATATTTGCCGGTAAACGGATTTTACGGAGTGTTGTTCTTTTTCAAGTTCTTTGTTCTTTCACAGAAAAAGTGGAGGTTGATCGGTCGGGAGATGTTCTCAAATGAAGTGAGATGAATTTTTAGAGCTGGCAGGTATTCTACCTTCGCAAATCCAAAACGTGTTGTTAATATTGTCAAATTTGTTGTTAATAACAACAACAACAAGCTTTATTACCAAATAGAAAAGGAAAAAAAAGTTAAACTTTACAATATAATATATTAATACAAAAATGAGGTAATGTTTACTCAGGATAACTATAAAGCTAATCGAGCTGAGTAAAACTAAGTAATGTTTAAGTACAGGAGGTAGGTTGGCACTAAAGCTTGGTAAAAGCAATTACTTAGTCAATAAAAAGAGACGAAAAGAAGAAATAAAGAAATAAATAAATAAGTAAATAAAAATAAATAAATAAATAAAATAAATAAACAAATACCAGTTGAAAACTCATGAACAGTAAGACTGTAAGATGTTTAGCTTGACTTTGTTTTATAGACCTTCGTCGGTCGTGAAACTGAATGGAAACGAGGCCAGAAATCTCGAATGAAAATGCAAGAGCATCACTCTCAAAATCATTATCACCGGCAAGTGAAACTGATAATGAAGACCCTTACGGAATATTGTCTTGATTATAACTTTGAGGCGGGCATCTGAAATAACGAACAAACGGCGGCTGAGGATCTCCTTACAGGATGAATGTTTTATTTTGAATGTAAATTGAAGTCGTTGTACATCGTATACTGAACTACAGGGTCCATTCCCCTGGACCCTCCCCTCTGGTCCGCCAGTGATTACTATTTCACACAAACGACAGGCAAGTCATACAATGAACGTCGGGAGACTGAAAATTCTAAAGAAATCTTTGTACATGAACCGACTGATGTTCACTTCTATGATCGAGAAATGTTATGGAGACCGGAGACCACTAACAGGAACTAATGATTCCAATAAATACTTAATTAAATAGTAAATGCGCTTGACAAAGTTATACACGTCGTTCGGTTTTCATTGGTAGTAGATCGTTATCTGGTGATTTCCGCAAACCCAGATCGGCAGTTTCAGCTTCAGCTATACTGCTAACTGCTCATTTTCATTTTAACTGGATTTCTAAATTTTTCTTTACTCAAACGCACTCCTCTAGTTAGAACTTCAGTGAAGTGCACAACAAATGCAGAGTTAAGTAAGTATACAGTAAGCCAATTCGACCAATTTCTGACATTTGGCCGGGTTAGTTCAATATTTTATACCGCTTGCTCGGTTTGATTTGTGTTGGCTCTTTTTCTGATAGTTTCTTTAAAAGCAGTTCTGTAGTTGGAACTTTGCAACGCGTAACAAATAGGATTTACACAACAGCTGCAGTAAACTAAAAAGAAGACTACTCTATAAAGCTCACTCGTTATGGAAACATCAAGCACAGTGGCGACAACATACGGAAAGAAACACGCCATGAAGATAACAGTTATTGTTATGGAAAGTTTGACGATTTTCCGCTTGGCCTGGATTTCCTCGACTTGTGAAGGTTGTCCTGAAGGTTCTGAGCAGATTTTCTTTGTGAAATACAGACCTCGTACGATGTTAAAATAGCAAAAGCAAACAACGAAAAATGCAATTGTCACAAGCATTACAAGCAATGACCAATAAATGGTTGAAGATGGTTTTTTCCAATGCAGTACACAGCTCTGGCGTGTCTCATTCCAGTGTTCCACTACAAAGAGAGGCAAGACAAAGATGAAACCAAAAATCCACATGATTGCAATAGGACATCTCACATTCTCCTTCGTGAGTCTTAACCGTACATTCAGAGGATTCAGAAGGGCGTTATACCGCTCCACGGAAACTAAAGTTAATGTCAGCCCGGCGACAAGAAGCGATATTCCAGCCAGATGATTCATGGTGATAAATTTGCACAGAATGTCTCCAAGCACTCCGCCTGGGTGCGTGACGTATTGCAGAGCGATCCCGGGAATGCACCACAGCAACGTCAATAAGTCAGCCAAAGCAAGATTGGCGAGCAGAAAATTTGTTGTTGTATGCATGTAGCGCTTCTTCTTGACAACTGTTAGGATAAGGGAGTTGCCTATCAGTCCGACAACAACGATAAATGCATAACCGGGTAACAAGACGAAGTCCAGAGTGCGTAACATGATAACCGAAATCCCTCATTTGACTGAACTACAAAATCAGTGATTCCCTCTTCAAAAGAAAGAGGGAAATGGGTCCTGGGTTATCATTCACAAATTTGTTTTGTCAACGGCACTGGATCTCAGTAGTTTATAGTTTTCCTGAATATTTGTTTTCCAACACAGCTGAGTATCTGTGAGGGCGTAAAGATAATTGCTTTTTACTTCCGCTCCTTAGCACTTTTATTCACATTGATGACATTTAGGTGAAAAACTAAAGGTTTCCCAATAAAGTTGTTTGCTTTGAAGTGCAAAGCTGTCCTTTCTGTCTGATGAGAAGTGGTGCGCTAAGAAGTCCTTTATTAAATTTACCTCCCATGTTTGCAGATAATTTGCAATTTTTGCTAGGTTCGAAATTACTGAGCGAAAACAAAATAAACAACTTTATGGGTACGATCAAGCTCGTGTAATAAAAATCATTAGGTAAAAAGCTTTTAACGAATAAGTCTTCACTGCAAGAAAATAATTACCTTTACACACTTAATAGGCCATATATTTTTAACAGACGTCTAAGAAAACGATAATTGAGTGCAGCACGCATTCACAACTTTTAAAGAAATTATCAGAAATATGGTGCAAACATCAAGAACCCCTGATAGAGTGGTTTCGATTTCGGAAGCATTGGAAATATTCCATATCAGACCGCTCAGAAAGGAGAAATATTTACACTGCTTGTCAAAGTAAATGGGACGGCAAGACCTTGTATGCAGTCTGAACCGAAGTGAGAGTATCATGGTAAAACGTGGTATGGTATAGTGGAAACGCAAATTGGGTGCTAGAAACCGGCAAGTAGTGGAAAATTTACATAACACATGAAAATCCCCGACGTATTGACATTTCCTCGAATTTCAAATGATAATAAAACAAAAAAGCACTCAAAAGGAAGATATTTTATTTCATGGTCATGTATGTCACTCGGGATACAATTTTTTTAAGGAATAACGTCACAAAAGGGTACATTACCTTGATATAAAAATATGTAAGACTACATAAGTAGTGTAGAATAACTAGTTGAGAGAAAACTTCTCCTAACAGTTAATGGGTTAAAAAGACAGAAACGTCTACGAAAAGTAAGTCAAACCAAGAGAAAGAAGCAATAATTTATCAAATATAACCCTTCAAGTTCCAAGCTCGAAAATGACAATTCCGCTCAGTCAGGACCAGTGTTTCCATTGATGTCTCTTGGTTTATCAAGATAATATGCTCTACTTGTTAATCGCTGCTTATTTTCATCATCTGTCTACTTGACGAAGAACTGGCCTTGCAAGCAGAAATAAATCACTCAAGCTGGAAATTAAAGGGTTAATGAAATTTCGTGACAGGTCAGTTTCCTGAAAAAAGACAAAAGTCTGAATCCGAGGCAATAACAATTCCGCTTGCTTTGGGTTTAAGTCCAAAAGTTCTCCTTCTACCAAAAATAACAATGCTTATTGAAGGTAGTTTCCGAGAAGTAACATATCACATTTTCAAGAAACAAAAATTGGGAAACAAGAGTTTGAAATGAAGGGAAGTGAAACCCAAGGTTTTCAATTAAATTTATGCAGTCTATTAACACCTGTAGGTTAAAAAGATTGAGCTCACCACTCCTCTGGTTTGCTGGAGTGCATCGAAAAGCTAAACCATTGGAAAACAGGTACTAAACTGACGAAACGACGACGCAGGCCGTGGCTGATTTGAAGTTTATCATTCATTGTCTGTCTCATGTCGTTCCTAAATACTAATTTACCCATTCGTCCTTCATTGTGGTTTACTATAGGCATTTTGGCATGCTTCTGTCCTAAGTGAACAGTTATTTTCTGATTACTTCCGATTTCAAGAAAATTAAACTCAAAATTCAAACTTATTGTGAAATTTGATTTAAACTTGAACTTGAACTTAAAATTAAACTTAAAGTAAAAATTTAATTTAAAACGGAACTTAAAGTTAAACTTAAAATCAAACCAAATTAAACAATCTTAAAATTGCCATTAAAATTTAACATAAATTTCAACGTAAAATTCTAAGCCCTTCAAATTTGGATTCAAATAATATGTACCTAAAGCCAAAAGGGAATCCAAAGCTGTTTTTTCCCCACGTAGACGTAATTGTTCGATTTCTCCAAACCCTACAATGCCGAGCGCAATGCACAAACAGAATGGAAAAAACGGACCTGGAACTACCCTGCCACAAATCAACAATACATACAAAAAGGCATAAATATAGGAAATAACGATAATATATTATAATTCAATAATTTAAAATGTCACCTAAAATACAAAAATAAAATGCTTTACCAATGGACCTCTTACGAGAACACAATTACAGTTAGTACAAATTTTCTTGAACATGGTAATAATGATGACACACGTATATTAACCCGTTTAGGCCCGGCAGTGATGAAAATGAAATTTCTTTTTACATTATCACCATTTGTTCAAACGTTCAAGTCATGAGAATAAAGGAATTGATCACCAAGGATAATATGTCTTGACAGTTAGACAAATTCTTCTTACTAGTTCCATAAGAAACGTATGGAGAACAGTAAGGAGAATATGCATTTTTATATCAGGGCTTAAAGGGTTAACAGTGATACCAGATACTCAACTAAACATTAATGGTTACCGTAGTACTCGCCGAAAAAATGGGAAAAGTCTTCTTTTAAAATCCCGGTAGTCATGCGTAATCCAATACAACGAACGATGTAATACGCAATATCTAATAGAAGGAATAATGTGGTTCTAATTTTTTAGGCTGTGATGAAATCATCAAGTATGACAATCGATGCGAAAGCTGTTGAATGTGATATATAGAAAAAGAATGAAGCGGTTCTATCTGTTAATCTGGGATGAAATCACAAAGGGTGACGATTCAAATGAAAGCTGTTGACCAAAAATATTATTTAGTGCTCTTGTCTTTTACTTTTTCACCTCAGGTAAAAAATGAAGGAAATATGTACAAATTCATTCTCTGTAGAGTGAAATAAAATAGCAGTGATTGACAGAACCTCGCGTGTATAACAAGTTACGCTTCTCAGAGCACACAGTTTTCAGTCACAACCAACCTTACCAGAATATTTAACAATTATTCACCGACGTAGAGGGGAACAGTGATGGATATTTACCGACCTCCGTCAACGACACCGAGGTGAATAATTGTAGGGTATATATCACACAATTAAAAAGCCAGAACATAACGTTACTTTCTATTAAAAGGGCAAAAACGTGCACAAGACGACCGCTGCTTCGCTCGAAGGTGAATGATTAAGTACTATCCCGAGTATGAGACTATTCGCTCATGTCTTATATACTAAAATAAAATATAATAAAGACTAAAGTGCGCGCACGTCGTAATTCAGAGATCTAACAGCATCATCCTCTTCATATGGAAACCGTGTTTTATCGTCAGTTCCTTTCCACTTACAACGTTTAAGTAATCTTTAAGACACTTTTAAGTCAAATGAAAGCTTAGCAGCAGTACCTTCCTTTCATTTAAAAAAAGAGGAAGCTTAACAAAACATCGAAGTTACAGCCTTTATATCTGGGCCTAGTTGTTAAAAAGCTGGATTAACATTACCAAGAATTAAGGTCAGTTATTGTTTGTAACTCCATTTTGTCTTCGACTCTGGCAACGTTCAAACGGTAGGATTAAAATCAGCAGGGAATATGTTTTATTTACAAATATAGATCCTGCTTAAAATTTCATCCCAGATAAGCAGCGTTAATGGGCTTTCCAACAACTGGGCCCAGAGTAGCAGAATAGAAGTAAAGTGAACAAAGTGTAGAACAGTGAGAGTAGTGAAAACAACGATGCTTGGATGAAAAATACCAACTACGCAAGAATGGAGGTTCAAAAGGCTAACTGTTGGGATTACCATACTTGCAGCTTGGAGTACCACATTCACAGTAAAACTCCTTTTCTTTTACCGACCAGAACCTGTCACCGTAATTAAAACTGTTGAGATAAGACAATATTCAAAATTAGAGCGGGTTTTGTTAAATTTTCAAACCCAAAGCAAAATTAAAAATGCATATAAACCAGTTTTCAGTTGAGTGTCAAAAGTAATTCGCGTTTATTTTGGTTTTGCTTCAATTCGATCTGTGATTGGTTTTAACCTTTTAAGCCCCAATAGTGACAAGCATCTAATTTCTCCTTACAATATCACTACTTGATCAAGCACACGGGTCATGAGAATCAAGGAAATGATCACCAAACGTTAAATGTCTTGATGTTTGTGCAAATTCTCCCAACTAGTACCATAACAAACATATGGAGAACACTAAGGAGAATATGCATATTGATTATTGGGGCTTAAACGGTTAAACCTCGCGCCAGAAGTAAAGCCAAAACCAATGGTGTTTAAAAAAACACCATTTACAAAGCCCAAAAAAAAACCGCTAAAAAAGGGAAAAAACAAACGTTTTCAACTAATTAAGTCATCTTCAGGGTAAAAAGACCGTCCGCTATGTGCACATTTTTATATGTTTTAAGTGATTCTCGATGGGAACAGTTTCGCAACGTAAGAACGAACTTGTTTGTTCAAACTGGGGCTCCATTGTTGGATCATTAGACCTTCAATAGTTCTGCGCTTGTGAAAAGTATTCAGCGGTGAAGCACCAGCTGCTTTATCTTACTTAGTGAACAAACCTTGTGCGGCTTACGATTTCAGAAGAAGCAACAAGGTTACCGTCCCACGTCTTAACTCATACTTTTTAAAAAACTCAATTAGCCTTAGAGGTGCCATTTTATGGGATGCTGTTTCTACATATTTTACGGGCTCCCAATTGACGGCTTTTTACCGTAATGTAAAGAAGGATAAATACGTTAAGGAACTTGATTTTAGTGCACAGTCAGTTCAGTCGCTTCCCAGACAATACCATGATTTTAAGTGCTATTAGCCATTTATTCATTGTGCTCAATTTTTTATCGAACAATATTCTTAGTAGAAGTATTGTAGTTAAGTACTATACTTAATTAATTACACGACCCCACAAGCATTATGCTTTAAATTTTTTATCGTGTTTAAATAAAGATGATGATGATGATGATGATGATGATGATGATGATGATGATGATGATGATGATGATGATGATGATGATGATGATGATGATGATGATGATGATGATGATGAAAACAATGGGCTGTACAAGGTATTCACCAACTAAAAGAATGAGACGGTTTCTCGCGTAGGTGACGGGCAGGTTCAGAGTCATTACAAGGGTTTGAGTGTTCATCAATTCGCACCTGCACATTCCTCATGGTCTCACCGATGTAACTGTCACCACAAGAACAGTCCCCTTTGTAGACAACATGCGATCTGTGAATGTTTTTGTCTTTCAGAATGAAAAGACTTTTAATTTGTCTTGTTTGCCAGAGGACGATAAAAATGTATTTGAAACCCGTGAACTTGTTCAGCTTGGAGATAAATGTTTTGCTAAGTCTTTCATTTCTGTTACAGTAAGGGAGCTTGATGAAAATCTGCTTGCGCTCTCCAAAAAGGAAACTCGGAATTAAGTTGTCATCTTCGGATGAATCATCCAAAAAACTTTTCACTGCGTGAGAAATAAAACGTTTGGGGTATCCCGCATTTAGAAAGGTTGTTTCCAGTGTTTTTAACTCGCTGCCAAAATTGGAAGAGATGCCCTAATCCCTATGAAGAGCACCAGTAATACAAATTACTTTCCATTTAGTGGGAATTTCTGATCTCCAATGACTCTGCAGTTGAACTTGTTATCATAAGTAAATGCAGTGTCCAGGAATTGGTCGGGGTTTTCATCGACAGTGAACACGATGTTAGGATGGTAACTGTTTAGACGCGCAAGCAGCTCATCAGGCTCTCCTTTATTCTTCTTGGAGAAACAATCATCAACGTACCGATCGTAAAAAGGAGGGTCGGACAACGTCGGACTCTAGTTTAGCCATGAAGATATTTGCGAGGACTGGAGATAAAGGGTTTCCCATACCGCATCCGTCAATTTGTTTTTAGAGGTGGCCATTGAAGCTGAAGACTGTGTTCTTAGTGACATTACTGAGAAGACCTCAAATCAGAAGTTCAACTTCTCTTCAAGCGTCTTCTCTGTAATATCACTATTTAAAACAGAAGCAAGAAGCAGGTGTAAGCAAAGTGGATATGGGTTTGGTTTGCTTCTTTTCGTCCCCCTTCCAAACTTCATTTTCTAAAAAGCCACTCACGTGTTGGCTTTTGTCCATTTTTCAAAGCAAGACCAAGTACGAAACCTTCCATGACGGTGAGTTTCATTCGCATGACCGTGTAAACTAATATCCAAATAAAGGGTGTGCCTCGCTTTGAAAGAAAAACTCCGTCCTCTCAAAATAAACTTACCATATTTCCTCGTGTAGATTTATATCTCTTGAAGCGAAGAATGCAATTCTCGGAAATCTAATGTCCTGGAAAAAGAAAATAAAAAAAACTATAACGCACATAACATCAAAACGTTTAAGGACGCCAGTGGTTCTAAATATACCCCAATCAGAAAGTGAGCTGCTCTTTGGGAATTTCTACTGCAGTCCCTTACGTAAAATATAACTACACACTTCTACTTAGGCGCTTATGCGCTATTAAGGTGATATTCCCTTCAATTGCATTGCGCATCATTTTTTGCGTGATTAGCGCACGCACGAGCGCACGCACCTTCGGAACTTGATAGGTTTTCTATGAACTGCTGAGAAGTTCAGAGAAATAACCGGTCGTTTTCTCCTAAACGAACTCGGTGACCCCCAATTTTTTAATACATAAATTGAAATGGCACACGGTCAAGTACAATATATCGCGATTTTAAGAAAAGTTAAAAATTCTGCTTTTTATTTAAATGCCGAAAAGAACACGTCTTTAGGTACAGCAAGGTATGTACGCACGCGGCAAATTCTTTAATTTTTTTCATATCCTTAATCCCTGTTCAACTAAAATAGTGTACAATGCAAGATCAACGTCTGTTTTGCTGAACTGCTCCAATATTTCAATACCAGCAATGACTTTTTAAAGCACTTATTTTCTCATTTCTGATTACTAGGGTTTCTCAGGCAAACCTTGCGGGTCGTATAGTTGCTATCAATGGCTATCCATGTTGTGCCAAAACAAGCTCGGTGACCCCTATTTTTTATTGCATATTTGAAATGTTCTAAACATAATTACCAACAGGACCAAGCTTTAGAAAATTTTAAATATTCCTTCTATTTTGATGGGATCACCTTAAATTTATAAGAGTAAGCTAAACGAGAAGTAGCACGCCCTCCTGCCAGACTTTGTCAACAGAATCAAGCATACATATTCTAAAAAGCTCTTGTATAAGAGAATAAGTCTGGTCCTCTTCCTTTTTCAGTTGTCATCTACTCTTAAAGAAAATTACACATCACGTACGGTTGGAATTACATCTTTAACTGCACTGCACTCATACGCTTACCAACTAAAATACTAGTAAAAACACTTCTCTCCAGAACACTTACTCTATGATTGATGAACACACGCAGTGGGAAGACGTTCGGCTCACACGAGTGATTGATAAACCTGCTAATGTTCCCATAATCCTTAGCGTCAATGCAATACAATTCATCTGCACTTTCCTACAAAAGAAACAAACCTAAAGTTAGGAGAATATCAGACAACTGGTACTTTATGCTGGCACTCGTACAGGTGAAGAAGGGGGTAAGTTTTGCAGTGCATTTTTCAGCCTAAGCCTTAATTCTTTGAAGGTTTTCTTTAAGGCATGTAAGCTCCTTTTTGCTGGTCAATTACTTAAAGGAATTTTTTTTTTGGGGGGGGGGGGGGGTTGTTCCTTGTACGATTCTTTGAGGCGAACTGTCCCCCCCCCACAAGGATTTCTAGTAGTCTGCCCTTTGGGAGATGAGAGGTGAAACGTGATGCATGGTTTCAATGCAGCATTCACTGTGAGCTCCTGCATACCTTGCAGTCCAAGTCAAACAAGTACGAGTCATCATCTCGAGCGTCTGCTTCAGTGTCCGATATCAGTTCACCAGTGTACTCACATACAAAGCTTCCTTGTGGAATTTCAGCAAGACTACGTACTCCCCATCCTAAAACATGAAAGCACTTAGAAAGTAGCACTACAAGGTTTTCACGTTTGACACTCTTAACACTGCTGCTCAGTCGAATGACTCCTTAGTTACTTGCTCCTCAAGAAAACCTCTTCATGGTCCGACCATCTGGTAAAATAGGCCATTTCCGAATTGTCTTGTGCCTCTTTTTCAAAGCGAGGCTTCGTGCAAAACTTTTCATATGACAATGAGTTTTATCTGCATGTGAATGAAAACTCATTTTCATATGAAAGGCTATGCACCAAGACTCGCTTTGAAAAAGAGGTACAAGAAAACTCGAAAATGGCCTATTACATTCTGCTCTGTTCCCTTGGTGTTTATGTATGTCTAAATGAATTGACTGTATAACAATACTCTCTCCAATACTCAAGTGAGTGATTGCATCAGGACGTGGAAATACACATCAGCAGGTTTCTACTACTTTCATAGGATTAAATAAGCACAAAAACTAAAACGTTGAGAACCGTGTCTTTATAATAGCCCCATTTACATATAGCCCCATCCAAAACGTATAGCTACGTAGCTAAGCAAAGCACATGGTCAAGATTCGTTGCTTAGCCAGGTTTGTAAACTTGTCGCCGCTAAAGATCAAACATAACGCGCTATGCCCTAACTTTGTTAATTAAAGATTGGCCAATGACATCAATTAGGAACATCACAAGCGCAGTTCGCATCCATCACGTCACAATGGCATATTCTAACGTTAATTCCTCGAGTCCAAACGAGTCTTGAAACCAGCGCTTCAGAGAATGATCGAAGTAAGCAGACTTGAGAGTGTTTACTTTTGATTCAAGTTTTATAAAGTGGATGTGAACAGGTTATCGGCTTCGCGAGGTTTTACAAGCAACGTATTTCTAGCGTTATAAAGCATTACATACGCACCTTTTCTAAGCGTTCTGAATATTTGCAATGGGTACTTCATTCCCTTCTGAACAACTCTATTCCTGCAATATGACCAACAGTTGCACATTCTGTTGCACTCAAAAAGAAGAGGCCGGTCAAACTTCTGGATGTCACCTCTCAATAATCCTTCCTAAAATGAATGGGGAAAAAAAGCCCATCAGTGTATATCACGTATTACTGTAAATCAAGTGAATTTTCGCAAGGAGAGCTAACCATAATAAGTTTTTTAACGAATCTCATAGGAACACATAACCGCAGAACTTTAACCCGTTGGCCTAACGTTTTCAGGATGTAATCCATTTCCATCCTCGCCATCCGCGGCCAAAGATGCTTATTGATAGTTTCACTCCATTAGTATAGTGTGTTTGAACAAATCAGGGCCATTTTTTTTAGGTTTTCGGTAAGGTAAACGTGACTTTTGGCTTTTCAAAGTGTTACCAAAAATGGCTGATATAGTCCCCATATTTCAGAATTTTTTTCCGGACCTTATGACCTAGCTCGCCAAGCGTCATTTGGTTATTAGTAGTTGGTTCGTTTGTTTCTCTTTGTTTTGTTTGTTTCTCTTTGTTTTGTTTTTTGTTCGTTTGATTGTTTGTTCGTTTGTTCGTTCGTTCATGTTTTCCTGTTGTTGCTGTTATTTATTGCTACAAAATACTGTCATTTCGCCGATTAAGCATGAATAAAACCAGTAAAATTTCAATAACTCGTACTATCTTCGTCTTCTCCGAGTTTCTCTCTTTGACTTGTCGAGTTCCTGAAGAATTGTTATTACAATTGAGGAAACTTAGAAAGGCCGACGACATCCTTCTCGTCATGTTAATTTGAACAGTCCTATTCACGTTTTACGTTACTACTGACATACAGTACCTCGTTGTACCAAATTCTTTGTCTTTCGCTGCTTTCAGAACAGCGACAAGCTCTCCCACTTCGGCAATCTCTCTGACACTGACAACCCTGTGGAAAAAACAGCAAATAAAAACAGACTTTCACCTCCAAGGAGCTATAATCGCGAAAGGTACGTAAATAATAATAATAATAATAATAATAATAATAACAGTTCTTAATAAACACATTAAAAAATCGAAGGATACCACAGTGCTTTTTACACGACAAAACAACGACAGAAGAGAAGAAATGATATCAAATCATTTCACTAAAAATCACAAATGCAAATATCAACTTAAAAATAAGCCTTTTTAAAAAGAGAAGTTAAAGTGCAATGATACAAATGTGCTGGTGAATTTTAAGCCTGGTGAATATATGAGAAACATGTTTTTATTCCGTAAGTGACACAGGCGTCTCGGAAAAAAATCCGAGTTCTCCCAACAGGAGTCGAACCTATGACCTTCTGGTTACTAGTCCAGATAGTCCAGCATCTGGACTATCTGGACTAGTAACCAGAAGGTCATAGGTTCGACTCCTGTTGGGAGAACTTGGATTTTTTCCGAGACGCCTGTGTCTCTAACAGAATAGAAACATCTTTCAGAAGTTAAAGCGCTTTCTTAAAAGATTTACTTGACAGACCTTCCTGGATGAGAAAGTGGGTCTTCAGCGAATCTTTTCAAGTATTTTTCAACTAACAACCACTGAGGCCATGCCTATTGTCAAAATTGGGGTAGTTTTTCACGTGCTTTATTTCGAAAACGAAGTCCGTGACACCCCCCCCCCCTTTTTTTTTGCATTTCTGACATAGGTAACTCAATATCTGACTGTAGCAAAAGTATGAAAAAAAAATCTGTGTTGTAGAAGATTTTCGCGCGAACGTCCTTAACAGATTTACAGTCTTTCAGTCTTTCATGGTAAAATGTTCTATATTCTTGGAGCTGCGACTGGAAAAGATTTGTCACCCTTCAAAGCTTATGGCACTGTACCTCAAATTTTGAAATACTCCAATTTATTGTCCCGTTATGAATCTCGAAGCATTCCTTGACGAAGGTAAATTCTGGAAATGGTTCATCATCGACCTGGGAAAACATAAAACCACAACCAACCATTACGGGCGTACATTGCATTAACAAGGAGCCTTTTCAATAAAATACATGTAAGCAACAAGCACCGGTAACTGTAATTGTTAGCAATTCTTGGTACTTTTTTAATTGTTTTTCCATGTATTGGTAACAGTAGTTGGTTTACCTAGTTCAGATGCAATGAGTCATTTCCCTCTGTTTGTTTGTTTGTCTTCTTTTTTTTTTTGTTGAGAGAGGAGGCATGAACAAGAATGGGGAAAATAAGTAACACTGATCTCACTATACAAACCTCATTTATACAGGATATTGAAACGTTTTCCTGCCCACGAGAAATATCACTGCGAATTGGAAATGAAAAAGGGTTATTTGTGCAAAACACGAAAAATACAACGACATCAAGACATGAATATTACCGTAGAGTACCGCCTCCATAACTCGAACAGTAACTCAAACTTATGTCAGTTTTTCCTCCACTGGAACAGCTTTGTGTTTTTTTTTGACGGTTCGAGTTATCGAGATTCTACCGTAAATTAAGACAGCTAGCGATCTTAAGAACGGAGTTCTCACAAAAAGGCTCATTGTAGCAAAGAAAATCATCATTTAACGCGACCCGAATGGACATTTACCCATTATCATTTTTGGGATTATGGTGCTCCACAAGAAAGAAGAAAACGAAGGAAAAAAGGTTCTTTTTTGCTCTAAAATTGGTCTTAAGGCCCCACGGATAATAAAAATATAACACAGGACAGTGGTAAAAACCAAAACACCTGAAAATAAAACAACACGTAACACAAAAATGGTGTGTTACAGTAAATGCACAAATTTCGTAAATATATACATGCATACCTGAATGCAAGAACGGTGCCGGGTAAAAAGGGTATATCATGAACATTGCAACCCAATAGTTTTCTGCCCTGGGAAGCGGAAAGACTTGCTCCTGCTCTCAGACACCGTGCACATTATACCTAAATCTACTCCAAAATCTTTAGAACTAGAAGTGAAACTGAAATTATGAATATATGAAATTCATATATTCATTTAGAGCGCTGCACCGGTATCGCAGAGGTCAGGGTTCGAATCCCGGCAAGCCGGCTGATTTTTTCAGGCTTTCTTTTCGCAACTGCATAAGTTGCGTTAATAACTGCGAGGATCTTCTTTACATTTATTACATTTATTAGAAATGAAACTATCTTGAATATCAAATCAAGAATTCTATTGTGCCGCATCATTTTTAGTTTATACTTTTTACGCGACAACGTTAGAGCGCTTTTCAAATGAGTGTCGTAAAACCAAAACCAAAGTAATTATCCCAGCCAATCACAACAAACACAAATTATCCAATGAACCAATCAGAACTCGAAGCAAATACATGTCTCTAGCGCCAAGCGCGGGAAAACGCGTGCGAGCAAGTCGCAATTGGTTTGAGTTTTACTTCTGATTGGTCGAGAAAGTGGCGCGAGATGTTTTAACCAATCACAGAGCGAAGTAAAGCAAAACCAAAGCAAAACGCGAATTACTTTCGACACTCAATTGAAAACCGCTCTATTTCAATCAGGTGAACACAAACCTATGTAAGATGCGCGGTCTCATGTGTTTTTGATGTGACTGTAACTCTGTCTTCGCCTTTAGCAAACAGTAACCTCTAGATCCAGGCTCTGCAACCTGAAAAATTGCAAAGAATTGATGTTAAAAAACACCAAACGGAAGGTTTGGCATTAAACAACAAAAGACGTGCGCATATAGTAAAATTCATGTCTTACGCAAAAAAAAAAAAAATGAAAGTGCATTTTCTTTCTATCATATTGTGATCAGATTATTAACAGATTATGCATTTCCCTCCTGTCAGATTATGACCTCAAAAATTACAAGCATCAGTAAAAAAAACCAATGAAGCTTCCATTTTGTTACGACGATCAAATAGAACCTTTTTTCCTCAAATAATGTACATAAATAACTCGAAAGAAACATGACGTCTTTTAGTTGGGACGTCAATGATCCCATTGCCTGAAGTTCCCTTTTGAACACATAATAAAATCTCACCGTCGTTCCGCGTTCACCTCTGTATTTCTCAACGTAACAACTAATGGCAAATTCATGTTTAAATTCAAGGCAGCACAGATCTGGAAACTGCCCCAAAAGAATTAAAGCTCTAGAAAATTTCTACTTTCAAAAAGCACTACCAAATGTTTCTTCTAAATAGGCCAATCATAGCTAAGTAGTTACTTTTTCTTTCCTCCACTGTTATTGCTGTTATTGTTACTACAGTGTATTATTATTTTTCTATACTATAGAACTTTTCACAACCCAATCATTTTTTGACAAATAATTTTATTTTACATTTGGATGCTCTATCTATTTAAACATGACAGTGCCCAACTCGAAAGCTTTTGCTTCTTTGCCACTGTGCACAAATCAACAAACATTTTGTATATATTTATTTCTGATTATTAATACTCATAATAACTCCGAACACACGGTGCAACATTGCGCGAAACTTGAGAGTTGCACCGTGTGTCCGCCCGCGCAACGTTGCGTGCAACTTTTGCAGAAGAAGAATCAGCTCCTACTTCTGCAACATCACGTGCAACTGTTTCCCGTGTGTTTATCACCTGCAACATTGCGTGCAACTTCGCGACACAATGTTGCGTGCAATGATGCATCGTGTGCCCGCGCCTTAAGTAAGTCTAAAAAGCGTGCAATAAACTTGACTTGACTTGACTTAACTCGATTCAAAAAGAAGTAAGTTAAGCTGTATAACTACCTCAAGAGGAGTGCAGCCATCTTTGTTCTTGATATGAATGTTAGCACCTCGGCTCACGAACAACCTGCAATCATTTTAAACAACCGTAAAGCTTGTATTACCGGTATTCTTTCCAAGCTTGTGTGTTTGGGTTAACTCACGCAACTAGCAATGCAAAAATTAGCTTCTGGGATCAGCCGTACTGCGACGGTGGAACCGGCCTTTTCTTTACTGACTTGAATTTCAGAAAAGCTGTATTATTACAGCACCAGAGTTTCGCTCTGAACGCTAGCTAGAGTTGATTTCTGGTCCCCCCTAGATCAACCCCTTGGCCATGCCTAAAAATGGTCTGCCTCTTACCAGTTGGGATTCTTTACACTGTGGTATTTAGGTCCACAATGTGAACTTCTGTTTCACCCGACAATTCTTTCCCTTCACGTGAAATTTCCTTGGAACCTCAAAATTGAATAAGATTTAATGGCCTATTAAGATAAGGGCAATTCTTGCAATAACTTTGTTTAAGATATTGGCTGTTTATATTATGTAGTAGAGGTGCATGTAAGGGTTTCCTTTTTAGTCATTTGCTACTTTTTTATCATGATACAACCCATTCACGCTTGCAAAGCACAGCGTTTTGGTCTCTTTAGGTCGTGTAATCAAGGTGAGAAAATATTTATAAATTAATCGACCCGTGTAGTTACTTACTGGACACACTGATAGTGTTCCTCTCTTGCAGCGATGTGTCTAAAAATGAAAAAAAAAATATGAACAGTCAGAAACAAACCTTAATGGGGCTGCGTCTTACAACATCAAGAGGAAGATATCGAAATATTTTTTTTTTCTTTTTTTCAAAAGGAAAAACGTATCATACCCATTTTCAGGCGATTTATCCAAGACACAACTGAGGACTTTGAATAAAGTGACCCAATTCATCCTAGTCCATCGTATCCATTTTTTGGGGGGTTTCCTTCACATTCTTCACATCCAGTATTTTTAATTTTTAAAGTAACACTAAACTAAGTGACACTCCACTTCACTACAAAGAAGCGCAACATTTAAAACTGAAAAGCAGTCCCAAGTAACACTTTCAAAAGTATTGAGAAAAAATGTCCGTAATAAGAGGGTGTCCGTATATATTAAGCGTATGTCCGTAAAGTGGGGTTCCATTGTAATGCTCATTAGCTTTCAAATGAAGGGTCGCAATTCTCAGTTTTTTCTACAGACTCGACAGTAGAACCAAGTGAATACAGTAAGGGAAGTTATAGCAAAGCAGAAAGATTACATCACTCACAGTGGTGTCTCCATATGTACGTTGACACTGTTGAGATCCGTATGCTCATCAAGCAAAAGCCTGCACACTTCGAGATTGCCAGACAATGCTGCCCAGTGAAGAGGAACATTCAGCTCCTAAACACAAAATCCATAAAGTAACTTAATTTGTAAAGCCAGAGAGGTTTTCAATTGGTTGTCGACAGTAATTTGCATTAGCATTAGTTTTCCTTGGCTACGCTACGTGATTGGTTTTAAATCTGCACTAAACCGTCAGTAACAATCGTACCAAGTCCCTAATGTGAACATTTGCTCCTTGTTCAATCAGCAGCTGTGTGGCATCGTATTGTTTGTCCTCTGCTGCCCACATGATTGGAGTCCATCCACCATCATCCTGTTAACACAAATATTGTATGCAGATTAAGCATACCTTACATCACGTTGAAATTTGACATTACAACAAAACGGTAGACCTGCACGGTTCCAAACCTCTAATTTCATTGGTCCCTATAACCTGCACCGTCTATTGTTATCAGGGTTAGAGCTATTGTTTCGTTCTTTACCTATTGTTCTCCTCGACCAATCCTAGACCTCGTCTGGAAGCGGTGCGGGTCCTCCCCAACAAAAAGCCTTATTGGGCTTAAGAGGAAAGTCCATGTCAGAAACGAGGGGTTCCGAGTCTTCCCGTTCTCAAATAGAACATGTTTGCCGTATATAACGAGCATTGCCGTCACTTGTATGTGGAAACTACCCATTCCGTCTCATTTATTAAAAGTGCATGCGGTGATTTCTATTGCATTTGTATGTCACGTCGTAACATGCAGGTTGACCTTAATTTAAACCATAACTTTAAATTAAACAAGCAAAAATAAACGATAAAAACCGACGTTTCGGTGTCTTCATGACGCCATTGTGAAGGTAACTTATGTAAATTACTACAAGTATTTTAAAACAGCGTTGTAGTAATTTACATAAGTTACCTTGACAATGGCGTCCTGAAGACACCGAAACGTCGGTTTTTATCGTTTATTTTTGCTTGTTTATGTCTAAGAAAATCATTATTGATACGAACTTTAAATTACAAAGAGAAATTACGCAAGTCCAATAAAGAACACAACCGTGAGAACCCGGAAACCGTGTACACTTTATTAAACTTGAAATAACCATGGCGAAAACAGAAGACAAGTTAGCACTTGTAACAAATGTTTATCTAAAGTAAACCGATTACCTTTTCATTGATATCAAATTTTCCTGTGCTGAGTAAAAGTTTGATAAGATCTGTGTGTCCTTGGCGGACGGCCAAATGGAAACATGTCATACCTTTGGTGTCCTGTAAGTAGATATCACGATTTATTATTTTAATGAACAGCAGCTGCGAGGAACAGAACACAGTATTCACACGGAACACTGAGCTGATTCCGAGGTAAACAACAGAACGCTACCAACAGAATACTCCACAAATGACGTAAGTTACATGAGATTGTATTTATAATATAATAATATTTATTTATATACCGCTATCTCCGAAAGCGCTTTACAGCATTCGCTGCAAGTGTCTTACGATTTAAACTGTATAGCTTAATTTCGCTTAATAGTGTATGTCTAACAACTGAAGGTGAAATTTGAAATGGCCCACTTGAAAATGTCAGACTCTGGTCGTTTTTGGATTCTTTAATAATGCAAAAGATGAACGAACTAAATCAGCAGGAAAAAAAATTGAAAATCCTTAGAGTTCTTAAGATATTGGAAGGAGAATTGTTTAGTTTTCCTCTGGAGAACGTTTCATATAGTTAGTTAGTTATGACGAAAATAAAAAACACGAGAACTTTTTAAAGACGTATGTAAAGTTTAAAGTTGTCTCGTGTTTTTTTTGTTTTTTTTGTTTTTTAGTTCTTATTCTATTGCTAACAAGAAGATAAGTTAGTTCTCTTTCAGATTCACTGTAGTTCGGAAAGGGATATAGTTAAATACTAGTTATTATTATTGTTGCACTCGTACCTTCACTCCTACATTTGCTCCACATTCAATGAGATACTCCACAGCTTTGAATTTGTGATTGCTCACCGCATCAAACTAACAAAAAAATTAACTAAGACTGGTATTCCTTTCTGTAACTTCTTTACTCCCAAAAGTTCCCAAGCTTTAATCGGAAAATTTTACCCAAAAATAAACAAAATACTTTGATTTGGATAGTAATACTTGAGAATTTTCCCACAGTCTCTCTTTGGGAAAGGGCAATTGCTTGTCAATTACTCTAGTTAAGATTTTTAAATAAGATCTTTTATCCCATTTTACAACCAGGCTTTACAAATATACACCTTTTCAGTTAAATACACGAAAATACAAGAAAAATGCAGAACTAAAAGGGAAAAACGACTGTACAAAGAAAAACAATAAATAAGAGGAGGCAATAAGTGCATCATGCTTTTCATTTAAACGACAGGAAACAACTTTGTGACTTACTAAAAGACACGTCTTAGATAAGATGCGACTTATGTTTTTAGTGTATAAACCGCTTTTACATGTGTCTTCCAACCAGGACACAGTTCTGGAAAAGGCAGATAATGCTAGCAGACGGCTAAAGAGAAGTTGAAATCTGAATGCTGGAAAAGTGTATAATTGAGCATGGAGAAACTCAGTCCAGGAGCGGTAAAACGTGTTCAAGTTCTAACATGCACTTACAAATGGTGTTCTATTTTCATAGTCCACAAGGTTCAAGTCACATCCCGCCTAAAAGTAAAAACAGCATGTTTGTAATAAAATGCAGCCCTTTTCTGTATCCCAAAGTCAGTTAGTTTAATGACTTTACCCTTTCAAAGAAAGGAGACTGTTTCTTAAAGTCTAACTGGTCAATCTAATAATTCTGTTGACTACCAACTAAGAACACAAAGCGGTTGTTATGCACACCATTCTAGTATATTAAGTAAATGCAACACGCTCTCTAAGAACTAAAGCTTTCTGAAATACAAAAAAACCTAAAACGCATTCTGACATTCCTTTTGGAATTTCGTATTGTTTTTTGTGAATTTCGTAAATAGCAGATCAATTTGGTTATTGAAATACGCCAATAATAATATAAATTCTAAACCACTGATCAGGATGCCCACATAGACTAGCAGAGTTTGAAACAGTAACAGTTTTCGTATGATTCTATCACGATGTGATTGCTTTACACAATTACCAATCTCAAACAAGCCATGATGTCAACGTATCCACCAGCGGCAGCAGCGTGCATTGCGGTCTTTCCTTTTGCTTTAACAACTTGGTGGTTTGGATCACAGCCTCCAACTACAGAAAAACAACAGTAGCAGCAAAATTTAATAGTGTTTGCTTTACCTCCTTCCGAGATAGAAGTGTGAAGAGCGCTAACAAACTTTGTTTGTTTGTTTGTTTGTTTGTTTGTCTGTTTGTTTGTTTGGAATTTACTACAAGGCGATAAAACTGCACGAGTGAACTGTTGTCCACACATAGTAGATCATTCACGTTTTGGCACCAACGTAAAATCCGTTTTCAGCTGTTTCCTTGATACAGTCAATAACGTCACAAGATGCCAGGTCAGTGATCCGTCTACATAATACAAAGGATTGTTCTGCATAAATGTATTGCACTGATTTTGTTTTGAAGGTGAAGGACAAGATGTTATTAAAAAAAGAGAGAAAAATTGAGTCAGGTAAATTTCAGTGCATCTTCGTTCGACAGGGGAATCAAAAGACGATTTTGACATTACAGTCACAGAAATATAACTCACCTAATAGAGCAAGAACTTTGTGAACGTTGCATTCTTTAGCAGCTGTGTACAAATTCCTGGGAGATACTTTTAACTTTTTAAATGGCCTGAAAAGGAAAATTAACAACTGGTGTGTTAGAGTGAATCTGAAAATATAGTCATGTAACGTGTTGTGACTAACTGATAACGTACAACTGAACCAAATGCTTGCAAGCATAAAGCCTTTGTTACTCAAACAAGGCAAGTATTCGTCATGTGACCCTGGTCCCTTTTTACAGCATTATTCCTTTAATTGTTCTCATTTCACAATATCTTAACAGTAAACACAGAACTAGGTTTGAAAGTAACCTCCCCACGCTGCACTTAGAAGGATGCTTGAAGATTTACATGTAATGAACAATTGCAAAAGCACAACCAAAGCATTAAGTTAAGCTTACACTGCGCTGTCTAAACATCACATGACTTTTCTTTGTACTTACTTGGCTATTTCATTGCATTCATCCAATAGTCGCTGAAGAATCTGGGGATTAGCCAGAAGCGGAGCATCCTCTGAGAATTCAAGAATTGAAAATAATTGGTAGTCTTGGTGAATTATCATACATGCAAGTACGACACAAGAGGACTTTTGATCAAAATCTGGTGCATGTGGCAACATCGATTTCAAGGTTGGAACTTTATCACAGAAGTAATTCCTAAGTTTGTCACTGAGTTGTCTGTTCTCTAATAATACCTGTAATACTTCCTGTTGACAATGATAATGACTCTGATGATGTTGAACTACTACATCCTTCACCAAGATTCTGCCGCAATCCATCTACAATCCTTTGCACTGTATCTGCCATTGATTCTGTACATGTGACGCTACTGGCAATGTCTGTTTCCATGTCAGGTGATGCAGAGTCGTCACCTAGTAAGGGACTTATAAAGGACAAAAAAATTCAACCACCTGAAAATCACTGCATAAGTAAGTTTAGTTCTAGCACTGGTTAACACTTCTGAAACTGCATCATGGAAAAGCAAAGAGGATGATGGGTGCTAACCTGTTGTAAGGAAATACAGTACATGTATGTATGGAAGAAATTATACAAGGCAGACTCAGAAATGTAGGTTGCTTTATAACATTTCGAATATTTCAAAAACACTCCGCTTTTTGTCGCTCAAAGCACCAAGTCTCTTGAAAATGATGCTACACCATTGCAGGTTTAACACAACTCCATTTCAAGTCTTGCCCAGCAATTTGCAAGTACCTACATGTATTTATAGAGCTGTTTAAGGAGAGGAACAATATCTCAAACCATCAACCTGTAATATCAAATCACATTTCTTTTGCTTCCATAAAAATTCTGACCTGCAGTCAACTTTAACGTAGCTGCCCTGCCCAAAAGCCAGGGCCTAAAATGTAATAAGAATTAAGTGTGCATAAATTTACCTGCACCTGCATAGGTCTGCATAATTTTAAATTAAATTAGGTGCAAGATTTCGTGGGTTTAAGTGCCATGTTTTTCTCTAGATTCCACAATGTTTGCATTGCACTATTTTAAAACAAAGCCAATTCTCGTCAAATATAGCACGGTTGCTTCGACAAAGTTGAATCACTACTCACCTCTTTACAGGGGTATTTTCTATGCTCATTTTTGCTCCTAACAAGACAAATAAATGATCAAAAATTGATTCATTGTCTACATCTATAAGAGCCATTGGCCAGGAAAACTTGATTACAACATGGCTATGATCTTTTCGTTTTGTGTAAAAAGTATGTTGGACACTAATAATTTAACACAGAGCCCATTCATGTCATTTTACAAGATTTCCCCAGACTTTGACATGTTACTGTAGGAAATATTCAGAAAATGAGGAAAAATAAAGAGGTTTTGATGATACAGTTGCATCATTACCTACAAGAAAGAAAAGTTGATTAGGTGTTGAAATTAGCAGGCTAACCACTCCTTTTTTACAATATTGTATTTTCATGTAACTTTTCATATTCAAATGTTCATCTAAAACATCAGCAAAACAATTCTAAGTAATTTAATTAAAACTCATTAAGTTACAGAATGACATTGCCAGTTCATACTTTTCTTTGGTGTTTCTTGGTAGCTCTGAAAAACAATGAAAAGACACTATGTAGTTGTCTTTTAGGTGCAAATATACATTACTGTGCAAACAGCATAATTCCTCTATTTGTGAAAATGGGTAGCTGTGTCACTATTAAATCTAGGTTTACAAAATTTAAAAATAAAGGAGGGCCTGTATGGCTTTACTCCAAAAGCTTTAAGACTTTTCACAACTTCTTCATTAGGAAGCAAAATTTATGAATAGATGGCGGTTTCAAAGACTGTCACTAAGAGAAAGACTCGTAAGGCTAGAATTATGAAGCAAATAGAAAACTTTAAGAGTACTGAACTTACAGGTTCATCAAGTCCACCTGGTTGGTCCTTGACAGGGGTGGGGCTCTGAGACATTTTTTCTGGCATCAAAGAAGAAAAAAGCTCCTGTTACAGTCCAAGTCACAGTTGAATAAAAAAAAAAGGTAAGAAGTATATGAATTTTGGAAAATGTTGTGGATGCCTAGATATTGTTACTTGTTAATTCCTCACAAATTATTGGTGAATCTCGAGTCTTAATTAAGTGATTCTTTGAAAATCTTAGGGAAAATGTGACAGATAGATCTTAGAGAAAGTATCTCACCCTTGAGGATCTAGGGGCAGGATTTTGGTAAGTACAGAAGAAAAAGAGGTGAAATTGGTGCAAGTTATTCTGCACAAGAGGGACAAATTCTGCGTGCACTATTTTACCACTTTAGGGTTCCTGTTGCCCTAATTTTCTGCCTCTGAGAATTCATCTGATTTCCCTGAACACCTTCAAAAGATTTTAGATTTCATCATTGTTATATACCACCCTTTCAGCCATAATATGAAAAATTTGCATCCTTGAAAAATGAATAATTTGCAAAGCACTGACAACTGTACAAAACTGTACAAATGATCATCAAAATCAATTGACTGGTTAAAATTGCACATCCTTCAGTCAATACAGTACTGCAAAAATGGTACTCCTGCAATTTTTAGAAGTAAGCAGTTTATTGGTAACTATAAATAAATGGCTTTTAATAAACAGACAATTTACATGTACAGAGTTTGTAATTTTCAATGTACATACATTGGTTTGGGACTTTCCTGATTTTGAAAACTCATACTTTACGACCTTTCATCCAAACTTTCTCAAACTGGCTACTAATTCTGATATGCTCTTCCATGTGACAGACTATGTCACTGCAGCTGTTTATTTTTATTTTTTCGTATTTATTTTATTTTATTATTATTTTTTTTTGATAATTTTGATTCTGCTCCAAGCCCCTGCTCATTTTAAGGAGATCAATAAAAAAGGTGCATCTTCCAAAACATGTCTACAAAAAGAAAACAGGAGGTGCAGCTGACAACCTGCTGGTTTGTACTCCAACAGGTAATAATAATAATAATAATAATAATAATAATTATTATTATTATTATTATTATTATTATTATTATTATTATAATTATTATCATTATTATCTTTATGTGATCTATAAAAGACATATCGAAAGTTACAAATATGATCAAATGTAAAAATTCAGATCTGGGGAATATACACAATAAAGAAGGTAAACGAAACAGAGAAATACTATATTACAAGATAAATTGAGTCATATTTTGTAATTAAGACATTTTGTTAGTCCAAGCCATAGTACTGACAGAAAGTTATTTTAGGAAAACAACACACCCAAAATTTATCTCATTTACAATTTTGGCATACATAATTATTGTAAGTTATTCTATTTTTAAAAAATAAGGGCAAAAATAGTCAAAGTTTTTCATTGTTAAATTCCAAAGAAGACAAGTGGAAGACACTAAACATACATGTAATTTTTAAAGAAAATACATCTCTGTAAAGTGCCAACCACGTTCTGGTTTTAAATTTTATGATAATTTTACAACTGAAGATGGTTTTAGAAAAATCAAAACATGTTTTGGGTCTTTAAAACATAGCCATGTATTCTTTGAAAAAATTACTCCTAAGTGCATTTCAAAATGTTCTTTCATATCTATGCTCAAAAGTCAAAAAAGGCACCCAATGTGTACATGTCCAATCAATGGGATTCCAACTTATGATCTTTGCAACACTGGTGCAAACACATCTTGACCAGGTTACTGTGACAGATTGGCCATCATAAAACATAAGCATCTTTAGTGTTCTCAACATTAATTATTTATGTCCTGCTGAAGTGTCTGTATTGAAGTTAATTTCTTTATTTTTTGTGTCAGATTTTGTTTCATAGCTGCTGCACTCACTAAATTACCATAATTTAAAGAGTGCAGCAAATTTTTATAAGACATTATTTACAAATTGTTTATAAAGAATGTTCCACACCATCCATGTTATACTCTAAAATATCTATTTAAGTATAAATAATTATGGTAGGTAATTAAAATACCTTGATTATTTAAAGTTTCAGCATCTTCAACATTCTTCTCCTCCTCTTCCTCATCAGAGTCTATAACGATGCAATCATCCTTTGTTTTCCCTTTGTCACCATATTTTAAAGCTCGTTGCCGCAGCTGGCAACTACAAATTATCTTACAAGTGGGTCGCAGCTGACCATCTTCAGAGGGAGCGAATACCGTCGTAGTGCCGTCTTCTGAAGCTATGCAATGCTGACCTGCAATGGCTACTTGAGAGCCACTGATTCTCGTCACAACATTATTTGACAGCGCATTGCACTGTGAGACAGTCTGGCCTTCAGGTTTCACTTGAAAGTTTGTTACAGTGGAGTTGTTTGCAGTCACTGAAGAAGTGCATGCACTCACTGTCGATTTTGAACCACTAGGCTGATGGCTGAATGGTACTACTTTGGCAACAGACGGGTTTTTGACATCTGCAGTGGAATGCTGTTTGTCCAATGACAAAGGTGCACCAGCACCTGTTGAGTTACAATGTGGTTCATTTTGTGCTACACTTATGTTTGTCCCTTGAGGTGAACCCATAGAGCTTACGACCTTTGCTATTGAGTTGTTACTATAATGCGGACTTCCTGTGCGACTTGTTGATGGCGGTGATGTTATATTTGAATTATTTGTCTGACCTACAAAAGGTGACAAAACTGTCATTTAGTGGACAAAATTACATCTATGCAATTTGATGATAACCAGCAGCAGATATACAAAGGTAAAATAGACACCAAGTCTCACACTTTTGGCATAAGACTCGTGCTTAAATATGCATAATCTCATGCCAGACAAACACAAAAATTTTGCAACCATGAGGCAACTATATTTTTATTTTAACATTACAAAACATAGCAATTTCTTCAAGGCTACAATTACTTGTCTTCTGACTTCTTACCCTCCCTGTCACTCAAAACATTTTGTTTCTAAGACAACACAACACTTAACACAACGCACTATAACAACCACCCTCTAACCCCACTGAGTTCATATTATATTGACATTTTAATTCAATGCGCTTGTCCATCTGTTTATTTATTCAGTCTCTTACTCCAGTTCCATTGCTAAAGCAATTATTCCATCTCAGTAATGATTTATTTTATATGTAACTTTATGTTTGATCTCATAGTTTTAAAGATCATGGTCACATACAAAAGTAAAGGTTAAAATTAATGGTTATGTATGCAGCCTAACTTATGCTAACTTGCATTCTCAAGTTGCAGTTATCGTGGAAGGTGGCATCATATACTTAGAGTCATACGAGCAACTTTCAAGGAGAACACTCAAACTCTACATTTTTTGGTGGGAAATGTAAAATGATAGTTTTCCCTCCTTAAAACGTAAATCTAATAAAAACAGAGGAATCTCAACAACTTGTACAACCAGGTTCAGGTGATAGTAAAATCTCTTTAAAAGATTAAGAGGAAAATCAATACTATGCCACTGTAGAATGAAGTAGGGGGAACTTGTTATTGGTTTTAGAGGCTAGAAGTTCTAGTTAGCCAGGTTCAATGTAGTAACTGAGAGATGGTAGTGTAAATGGTACTGAAGTTAGTACTAAGAAAGGGAAATGACCAGAGAGTGTTTAAGGGATTCTTTAACAACAAGAAAATTACTGATGACTCCTGTCAGTTCAAATTATTATTAAACAAAGTTACATAGGTATTACAATTCACGTAAACCAGGCCGATTTTTTTCTAATTTTACAAAATGAGAATAAGCAACCTCATACTTACCAGGCTACATCTTCCTACAAGTCATGTATGCCACGAGTTTTAATTATTTACAATGTTATTTTGCCCATTTGTTGCCAAAGGGCTTTTAAATAAACAGGGAGAATGTTACTCACTACTTTGGAAGACAACATTACGTATCAGAATTCCAAAAAGGGAAACAGAGATGTTACTTTTAACTGACATCCTGGGCTGCCTGTGGCGTGTCCTCCTACCTTGTAACTGAGTACGATAATGGTCGTGATTTTGAAATCTCAACATAATGACAGGGCTGAAGAAGCACACATCCCAACACATTGACCAAAATAAACCAAAGTGGTGTGAAGAAAAAATACAACTGGACAAAACAGAAACATTAAATCAAAAGGTGCTCTGTTTTCTGGTTGATCTTCCTTGTACAATACTACTTATTATACACAAACACAACTGGTTTTTGTTGGATGAAACAACTTTTAAACATGCAGAAAAAAGAGAATCAATGTATAACATAAAACTCACTGTTAAGTCAGTTAAGTGCAACTGTAAAGAAAGTATCTTCAAAAGAAAAACAAAGAAAATTCAAACCAAAACTGAAGCAAATAAAAGCAAAGTATATTCTGCAGCCTTGTGCCTGTGCCATTCAGCCCTGCCATCACAATCTTTTCAAAAGGACAATACAAGACCTGTGGGGTGCACACTGGCTGATCTCATACTCTTGGGGTGCAGCCTAGCTGGGGGGCTGTATCCAGCTCCTCTATAATGTACCCTGTTGTTCCCTGAGGACCATCTTAAATTTCTTTCTCTTTCATACATGTAGTTATAGTTGGTTGGTGGGCGTGGTGGGCCATAACCATAATGGTACCACGGAGGAGGTCTTCGCTGTGGCCCCTTATATCTTGAATCATCTAAATGTCTCTCACCAGGTCTTACTAATCTGTGGTCGGAAGGAGGATGGTACATTTCCTCCCTGTCCAGTGAATGCGCAGAGCCTGTTCCTCGACGACCACTTGAATAACGACCACTCCGTGCTCCCCTATGTCCACGAGGGAGAGAATTATACTCTCGTCGGTACCAATTCCTTTCTTGATGAGGATCTGCAGCAGGGGCGTAGGGGTGGTAACGATGGCAATCCATTGGCCTGCAAACCTTGATTTAAAAACAAAAAACCAATTACTGTTTACTGAGCTAAAAATTCATATGGACACAAACATTTGGTGCAATCAAGTAAGCTTACTATTGCAGACATTGGCATAAAAGAAAGCTTTTGGTTTAGTTTTTAGGTTTCTGTCCACAAGCCTCCCGCAAGCTCGCAAAGCATTCTCTAGCCTAGCACTAAGGTAACAGGCACTATCAGCTTTTCAAAGATGGCAGTCTTCCAAGACAGCAGAATTTTCAAATTCACCACCCTTCAGCTGGCAGTGAACATCAAAATCCTGGGCCAGGGACAAGAATGACTGCTAACCCCATCCAAGGTAGCCATCCCCACCCCCCACCCCCACAGAGAAGACATTGAAGACATTGATGAGAGCATTTTTTGAGGCTAATATTTTTTTATTTTGAGATTTTAAGGTTTAAGTGTAAATTGTAAATTGGTTAAGTATTTGAGGTACCATAAATGATCTAATAATCGCTCACGATGTTATTAGATTTACAGGATTTTCTGGGGCCATTTTTAAGATATGGGGCGTTAAATAGAGAGAGGCGTTTGTTATGTTTTCCCAAACAAGTATTAAATCAAACCTCCTTAATTGCTATACAATGAAAGTGAAAAAACTCTACATTACAATGTAGTTATGAATATCCAGAGCACCAAATCATCGTTTATTACGTTTAATTTCACTGTTAAACCTACAAAAATGTGCATATACTGTACAGGTAGCAGACAGTTTTTTACCATGAAGATGACTTAAACAGTCGAAAAAGTTCAGTTTTTTGCCCTTTTTACCCTTTTTAGCCTTGTAAATAGTATTCTTTAAATCGTAAGCAAATATTATGGGTATCAATTTCACTGTCTTTGTGAATATTAGAATGAATAGTAGGATAATTTCATTGGATTAGCTCATCTGATCTAATCTTCTTTTAACAGAAGATGTTTACTAGACAAAGAGTTATTAGATAAGAGGCATTTTTTAGAGAGGGGCATTTATCTCAAAATTCCTATTTCAGTGGGGCATTGCTTGGACATGAGACATTTATTAGAGAGTGGGCATCTAAAAGATCATTTATGGTATTACTTGCTCTTTTTTGGTTCAAAGTTTCCCATGTTATTTATGATCATAAACCAAGTACAAGTAGTTTGGATTATAGCCAATTCCACAAAATTAAGGTTTGACTGGTGATTTATTTGGCACCGCTGGTGAGCAAAGATATTTAGAGTTTTATGAAGACTTTCAGGGCTTCAAATCGCCTTCAGCAAAAATATAGGGCTAAATATAGAGTCTTTTTTCAAAAACATAGGGTCAATATAGGGAATAGGACCAATTACAGGGCAATATAGGGACTTTTGTAAAGCATTTAGAACAAATATACTAGTGCAAGAATATTTTTACTGGCCCAAAAGTAAGCATTTGCAAAATGTAAAATTACGAAAAAAAAACTGATACCAATAATGGCCTCCTCCACCCCCTCAGTAGCTGTTCCTAACCATCACACAAGAAAATACACACTTTAACACAGAACTGGAAACTATTTCACATTTAACAATCTTAAAATTAAGTGGTTCTTGCCAAAACTTCAAAGTGCTACTCATGTGTTTACCTATTCCACTCTAGGAGTATTCATGGTTATAATAAATGTACATCATTTCCTTAACATCTAGTGAAAGGATTTTCTCTTCTTCGCAGATATATTTTTTGGAAGAGCCTTTTAGGAGTCTCTTGCTGTTCTTGTCAAGCCCAGTTCTCTTATTTGAACACTACCTGGTTTGATCCATGGCATGTAACATATCTTTTTCACGCAGCCTTGTTGAAGGTTTTGTCCTTAGTTGCCTGTGAAAGTCATTCATGAATGTGCTTCTTCATAGAGTGTGTTGGTTGTTTACAGCTCACTGTCCTTCTGATCTTCCAACTTCAACAATTCTTTTTCTCTCTCAGAAAAGATTACTCTACTTTGTTCCAATTTGCCCACTGCCTTTTCTCTCCTTGTCAGTATCCTTACACACGACCCCACAAGCTATGTAGCTTTTTTTACCCCATCGTGTCTAAATAAAGGTTTTGTTGTTGTTATTGTTGTTAGCCTTTCTTTCTTTGCTGTTTGAATGCTTCTTTGACTTAAGGATGTTCGCGCTAATCGTTTCTGTGAATTTGTACTGTGCATGCAATTTACGTGGCAATGTCATGCCACCTCATGCATTGGGAATGCGCGCTGTTGATGAAATGTAGAGATATGTAGATCTAGCACTGGTGGGCATTTTAAGACGGATTCCGCTCAACGTTCGAGCAATAAGTGCAAAAAAATATTTACCAAAAAACTACTCATAGCACGGTAACATTTTAAATGCTATTTGAAACATCTCACTCTAGTTCACTTGCCCAAGTGACCCCGCGATGAAATTCTCAAGCATTCTCAAGAAAATTAATTTCAAATCTCGAAAAGTATGCTAAAAACGGGCGCCATTTTGTTTTGAACTGACATGAAGCGTCTTTTTAATTGAAATATGGATAACTTCAAATCCAATTTTCTCTCGCGGGGTCAGCTTGGGAGCAAAAGTAACGATAAGTTCTTCTTATCTGTTCTCAAAATGTGACAGTGCTGCAGGTATTTTTTTGGTAACTTAATTTTTGCACTTACTGCTCGAACATTGAGCGGAAATCGTCTTAATATCTATGAGCAGGTTTAACTCTCTTTAAATGTTCGGTGACCCCACATTTTCTTTTGATAGATCACTTTCTTTATCGATTATCTATGTTTTATGAAAACTTGAAGAAAACCTGTGCTGTGGAAGTTTGAGTTTTTTGCAACTTTTCTGTCCATGCATCATCAAATTCTGCTATTATCTTAGCTGCACACCTAAAAAACACACATAAAAACACATACAAAAAACAAAACAACACATTTCTTTGCTGGATTTTGAACTGTAGAGTTTGTGTTATTGTACCTCATGTGGATGCAACTAAGAAACTGAGTAACACATCTAGACAGCATTAGAACAACTACAAAATCCCCTTGCTAATTCCCCTTTTCAAAACAAAAAAGGTTTATTGATGTTTGTAAGATTTGCTTGATCAAACTTTCACTTCTTTTTGTACTGAATTGTGGACCACTAAGATTCTGAACCATTGAAGAAATGAGACTTGTATTGACACTTCACAAACAAAACATGCCACAAAAAAGCAAGAACAAGAAAATAATGCAATTTTATTTGAAGCCAACATAGAACACAAAACAGCACACTCATTCAAGTCAGTGATAATCTTACATTGAGGATTGTTGCTGAGGACATAGCCCAGACCAGCAAAGAAGTCAAACACTTGTAATTCACCAAATCTTGACCACAGCTTCATCCCTAAAGTTTTCTTGTGTTGTCACAACCATTTGCAAAAATTTAAAAATGCCCACACTTGTCGTTTGGCATAACTTAATAATTAGCACTTTCATCGAGGACAAAAAGCAACAAGTCAAACACGAAACAGCATTTTTCATCATGGCATCCAACACCAAGAAGAGAGTTGAACAAAGACAATGCACAGCAGTGTATTTCTCTAAAAAATTTGAGGTATTAGATATTCTGATAAAAAAGTCTCACACATGTTTGACATAAATTCTCAAACAAATCCCTAGATGACAAGAAAACAAAGAAACAAGACTATACTAAGGAAGACAGGGTACCCAAACCTTCCTTTGGCTTGTGCATTTCTTTGTTTAAACTTGATGAATTATTAATGAGTTTGAGAAGCAACTGTTCTTATTTTTGCTGTAATACTAAAAAAATTTATAGAAATATACATGTTAGGGAACAGCTGTGTACCTTATCTGTATTAAAGCATGTTTCCACATTGAAACTTGAAGAATTTCAGAAATTTTGAGATCATTTTTTAGGGTGTATCCATAAAATACTTCTTTTAAAGAAAAAAGCCATTTTTCAATGGAATATTTCATACGGTGAAATAATAATCAAAACAAATCTGGGTACCTTAACAATGGCAAACTGGCTTGTTTTTCATAACTTTGATCAGTTATTGTTGACAGAGGCAGGAGACTGGGATAAGAAAGAAATTTCTCTAAGTTTGTCTGGTTGAATTGGAAAATGTTGTTCCATTTCATAACAGTTAGTCTTAACAGCTGATTTTCTCAAATGGAACAAACAACCATTGTTTACATACCTTAAGGTCTAGTTTTAAGGGGTGGTTCACTCACTCTGGATTATGTATGTTAATTTATGCATACTACTAGTACACAATGGTCTTAAGTTGTTTATTTAGCAGCACACAAATCTGCAACATCCTTAATGCTTTCATACCAGTGTTGTATCCTTATTGGAAAATAAACTTGTAAAATCCATAAAAATTCATCCTTCAATATCAGCTTTTTAAAAAACAAAACTTCATCAGTCCCTGGGGGCCGATTGGCGTGCACAAATGTCACTCATCAACAGTTCAGAAAATAGCATCAACACTTACAGCAGACAAAATTCAGCCTTCCTATTGAGCGTGGCGACTAGTAACGTCATGAAAAAGAGGTGGGTAAACTGGTAACCCAGCACGCAAGACTGATATAGAATTTCAAGCTTGGTTGACCTTTTGTAAAATCGATCGGTGAACAGTTCAAATCACACTCCCTGAATCACCTCTGAACAACCAGGCGATCTCCATTCAGCGTGAAACTTACCACGAAGACGGGTACAAGATCACAAGATTACTATCACCACCACTTTCAACAAGTACAGTTATAAGCATATGAGACATTTTTATGGTTACTTAGAGAAAAGAGCGAATCCCAGCATTGCAAAGAACAGCTTTGCATTGCAAATGGTGTCAAATCGCGTAAACAATGAACCACGATGGCGCGAAGACTGAGAGAATTTCAAACATCGGGCACCACCAGTAAAGGAAAAACATTATGAACAGGTATAATGTTAACAGATTAGCTCGATCAAGGCAAAACACCAAATAAAGGAACAAATTAACTTACCTTTCCGGCCGACGGCAGGGCAGCACAACTTTCCAAGTCGATGCAAGACCCGCGAAAAAACGGAATTAATTTAACGCACGGAGCCGCGCACGCACGGGGGAATGTCGTCAGCCGCTGAATCCGAAAACTGCAGTCTCAATTTGTCAGATTGACATGCATGACAAAAGCTAGCAAGCCTCACCAAAATCTTCACCAGCTCCAATTTTTTCCGCTTATAATCTGGGTCAAAGAGTATTAGTGAAGTTTATTTCACTGTGCGAAGATCTGTAGTGTTCCTGTTGTCTTTTGATCGTCGCAACGATGAAAGCTATGGGAAAGATCAAATGTTGTGTGACAAGTCACGCACATAGAGGGCGGGACGTTTATATAAAGTTTTTTAACATTCTCGAGACGTGTTTATGATGTTACTAGAAAAGTAAGGTTGATTACTCAAGCAAGTGAATTTCATAAGTTATTTGATACAGGTGTTAAGATTCCGTCATACAGGTGTTAAAATTCCATCATGGCGAACTTTGCCGTTTGACCTGATTTTGGGAACATTCATAACATTGAGCGTGGTACAATGGGGATTCACATTAATTTCTGATGAAACCGACTTCAGCTTCTTTTCTCTTCTCCCATACTTTGCACAAAATGAAATTGTAGAACAACCATCTCTTCCAAAGGAAAGATTCAGTTCTCAGTTTGTTAGGGTGGCCGTTTTGAGACTACAAGCAAAAATGCTGCTCAAGGAATTATCAGTCATTACACTTTTTTTATAAGAACCTTTTTTATAAGAACGTTGAGGCTGAAATTGACCCAGATTTTAAGAACATTATAAGAACGTACCCAAGCTGAGACTAAGAGACAAAGCAGTAATTTTGTTCAGCTCTGCATCTGTTTTCCATCGAGCTAAAAACACAGAGTAAACAACATGAATTTCTATCGAATCACATTTTCTTTGTTTTGTTTTGTTTGTTTAATGTAGAGCTCAAGCTATATTTTCTTTCTTTCTCAACTGTGAAAGAGTAATAAAGTGAGTTTTGCTAAGAAGAAAAAACAACAACAGCATGTATGTCAAAGAGATTTGACATGATACAGCGCACAATGGGCGTTTTTTTCCTGGTCACGTTTATATCAGTTTTCAACATTTTAGGCTCAAAACGTGAAAAAAATAAGAACATTCAGTTTTGGTTCAGCCTCAGCCGCAAAATTCGACGTTCTTATTTTTAAAAAAAAGAGTGTATTATTTAACAGCAGCAAACAACAAATCAAAAGTAAACATTGAAATATCACAGTAATATTAGCGAAGGTTTTGATACTGAGAGTGAGAGTGCGTAATTATTATTAAGCGGAAATATTATACAGCTGAGAATACACTACCATGTTACTTTCGTAATACTCCCTACCATTTACATTTACATTTTCAAAAGCTACGTCGGTAAAAATTTTACGACATCACACCAACTAGTAGAAAATATAAATAACGATGTATCTAATTAATAAGAATTTAAAACTCACTAACACACTAAGGTGAACAGTGCTTTCAATAAGTACCGACGGCCGACGATAAGTGTGGCTACTTCGGTCGGAGAAGCCGGCTACTTTTTCCCTAAATCAAAGTAATTAAAGAAAGATTTCTTTCAAACTTTGTTGATACAGTCGGTTACCCTACTCAAACCAGCTGCCTACTTCAAATTTTATTGAAATCCCTGGGTGAATTTATACTTAAAAGAAGAGACAACTTCAACTTAAAAGAATCTAGAGAACTTGCGCTAAGAATGCCCAGTTCCACTCATTAATAGTTTTTAGGAATTATGAAAACTTATCGATACTGTACCACTGGAACAAACACTTCAAAATTAGAAAAACCTTAAAAAGATGAGGTTACCATTTTAAGCGACGACTTAATTCAGTGGTTTTCCCCTGGTCTGTTAGTGGCTACAAAGTTAGCGATCTCAGCATCCTCAGTTGAAGATTTTTACAATTTTCTTCAAATTTAGCAAGAACAGGAACAGGTAATTTTCTGATGTCAACGCCAAAATCTGCTAAAAGTTGTCGCAAAAGTACGTAAGAAGAATGGGTCTTATAAATGTACTTCTGGTTGTCATGATAGGACACTTGCACGATGGCGTCATTTAACCTACAAATCATTTTTCCTTTGTTGTTAAAATTTTGTAATCCCAGTGAGGTTTAAGCAATAGCTCCTTCGTAAAATGTTGTTTTTACCACTCGAAAATAAAATTCATCTCTTCGTGTCGCCGTGTAACAATATCCCCTATATCTGGATCATCAGGCATAATGCCGGCATAATCATCATCATCGATTTCCATGTTTCCCCAAGCGGGGAATTGGGCCGCACGCTCTCTCCTTCCAAGTTGTTCTGTCCTTCGCTGCTGTCGCCGGCATAATAATCATAGTATAATTCTCTTATGTTGCAGTTCTGAAAACCTTTGAATTGCCATAATAATTGTATGCTAATTTTTCCAGCGATGGAATGTATAAAGTTGATAAAAATGCAGAAACTTCAGGAGCTGCTGAGCACGCTAGACTCGTACCCAGTGCATTCGAGGCCTGGTTACCTCACTATGCCAGCGGGTGTAGGTGCGGGAATGGAAGGGTCATTTTAGTTCGGAATAATTAGGAGCATTCAACCTCCAGCCAAGCATAACTTTGAGCATAATACTCTGGTTTCCCGGGTGACGCTCGCAAGCATAATATTCGATTTTACGAGCAGAATCCGTCAGACCCTAAAATTACAACCTCATAATTTCAGCCATTACTCGGCTACGGCGCAATACGGGAACAAAGGAATACCTGACATTATCTGACAAACGTGTACACAGCGTGAGCGGTTATGCTAATTTGCTTGCCACCACACAACAACTTAATAAAATGCACATTCAATGGCCTATATATTCTAGGCAAGATGTATCTCTTAATTAAATTCGCAGGTTTTAGAAACTCGAGGTGCTTTCAATGGAATCGACAGGAGTTTGGTCCGAGCCGAAATGCCCACGTCACTCAGCTCCCCGGGCCTTATTTCCTCTATAAAAGTCAATAACATCGTGGGGCTCGATATCTTATTATTCCCGAAACTCAGTAACAATAAATAATTATTAAATTCCTGTTTTCAACTTTTGATTTCATGTTGCAGAACAAAATCATTTTCGTTGAAGAGGACTTTAAAGAGAGCTCTCTCAACGACTTTATGCGGGTAGTTTCTCAAATACTCGTAATTCTTGTAAGCGTACTATTAATTTATCGTGTTTGATATTCATTGATATTCCTTCAAATGCTAGAATACTTTTTTTCTTAGAAATCAGAGGGTTTCACTCTACCTGTCACTTTTTATGTCCTTACTGAGTGATACGAGGAAGGTATCCAGTTTATTAGTAATAATAATAATAATTATTATTATTATTATTATTATTATTATTATTATTTATTCTTACTGAGTGATAGGAAGGTACTCAGTTTATTAGTCCCTTTTCTAAATTCCTGCGAACATCAATAAATCCTTTTCCCTTTTTTAATAAGGTGAATAAGCTTTTTGCCTTCAATGACCGCTAGCTGTTTTTTTTTCTGGAGATGAACGTTCAAATATATGAATGAAGAAAGAAACGAACTTAGAAGGAGTTTGACTTGGCAAGCAAAGCTAGCATACGATCCTGTCCAGTCTTGTTAAACAAAATTGGACAGGATCGTATGCTAGCTTTGTTAAAAACAAGAGAGTTTAAAACTAATTTTGTTAAGATTTCGTCTTCTTTCCGCCTGCTGCTACTAGCACAGTTGGTGGTCCCGAAAAGATCCCCAAGAAGATTTCCGCACAAGCCGAGCTCACAATTTTTTTTCGGGAGTGCGAAAAACGCAAAAAACCGAGCGCGAAGCGCGAGCTAGCCCACAACCGCAACCGGAAATGAGAAGCGAAGGACTTTTGAGAAAGTCTAATCCACAAGAAAAACTTCGAGAACATTCCTCCATTGTAGATGAGGAAGGGATTAGGAAAACATTAGAGCAAGCGAAAGCGCACTTCTTACTTTATAGCATACATTCAGACTTTTCTTGGATTCAGGCTCCCTCGGTCAATTCTTTCTTTCTGACTGTTTTTTTTGCCCAACCGACCGACCCACCTTCACGGGAGGGAAGGCGGATGGGAAACGAAACATTTTATGGGGATGGCCTTACATGAACACTCAATTTATACCATCGGTAGCTAAACCATTCTATAAGAAAAGGCTGAATAAAGCCAGCTTATCAAATACAACAAAAAGGAACAATTCGAATTACAAGGAAGTTTACATTTCTGCTAAGCTAAACTCTATATTCAAGAAAATCTATTCAAAATAAAGAAAAGGATTAGCAGCTAAGAATACAAGTAAAACTTTTGGTCTATTATGAAACGGAACGCTATTCAGCGAATACAAAACGACAGCTACAGCTAATACTACATCGTGTAAAAAGAAACCTTACGTTTTTTTATGCGCGTACAAACACAGAAACTCTATTTTAATTTACGGCTTTAAATCTATTGAAAGTTTCGTATTTTCAGTTGCTAGACCTAGTCAAAAGAGCAGATTCATAAAAGATCTCTTTTAATCCAAAAGCAAACATAAGCGATAACTGAATGAATTCTAAATAGAACAACAGTAAACACGGGCGAAAACTGTTTGAATCTATTGTAGTTATGTTTTTGGTCTCAAACCACAAATTATTGGATTTTATCTCCTAACAAGACAATTGTCGTTAAAAACTCTTCAAAATGGAACCATTCTGGTCTGATCTGGTTTTAATATCGATTTTATTTTTTATAAGTATCTTTTTCAGCATTCCGTGGCCAAGGTCTCCTATTAATAGCCTAAAAAAATCTCATGTTAAGGGAGGAGTGCCTTTTTTCCCAACGTAAGCGGCTGTAACGGCCTTAAATCCTTTAAGAGAAAAGGCAAACAGACAGACTTTTCGAAAACGTGCATGCAATCGGCAGAGAAATACTCCATCATATACGTTAATGTTCATACTTGCATCAAAAGTTATAAATGGCACGTTTTGTTGAAATCTGATTTTACTCAGTAAAATATTCGATAACGAAAACAAACAATTTCTGAGCTCTCTATCCCAATTTTTAAGTATGAAAAAAACACAAAAAAAACAATAGTAGGTAAGCCTTACCTTCTTCTTTAGCGGCGTTAGAACATCAACAGATTGGCTATCCTGGTATTAACAACTCAGTTCTCGTTCATAACCAATCTTTTTTCGCTAGTTAAACGAAACGCACAACTTTTTGTCTTAGGGAACGGAGCGAAGTAAATTTTTGACGTCACAGTAAGATTTTATGACGCAGCGTGAGCGTGCGAAGTTGTCAAGTAGGCCACAATTCTATTTTCCAAGCCCAGAGTGGGACCAAAAGTAGAATAAAAGTGGATTAATACATTCACCGTTGTTTTCAACGTTGCAAAAATTAAGTCTTCCTTCAAAGAATTTGAAAACAACAAATTCCAGTCAGTATCCTTTAGAAATGGCAAGAACTGGTGTGATAGTGACATTTTTCCTCTCCTGTTGAACATTACGTACTCCTACCCCCCCTCCCCCCCCCCCTTTAAAGTTTTTGCATAGATCATGGCCATCGAATTCAAGTTCCAAGATAAATTTCTTGAAGTGGTTGACTCTCTAATAAAGGGAAACCAATTCCACCTACCTTATGGAGGGGTGTTACTAAAACGAGTAATGCAGTAACGAGTAACGCAGTAAAGAGAAAACGAGTAACGGGAAAAATTTTCCAAGGGTAAAAGATAGAGGGTGTTACTAAAATGAGTAATGCAGTAACGAGTAACGAGTAACGCAGTAACGAGAAAACGAGTAACGGGAACATTTTTCCAAGGGTAATAGATAGAAAACGAGTAACGGGAAAAAATGGAAAGGCAAAAATTAAAAGAAAAAGAGTAACGGTAAGAAATGAAAAGGGTGAAAATTACACTGAATAATAATAATTACTTAGGCAATGTAGAACTGTAATAAAACGAATAATGTGACCTGAAAGCCTTTGATGTGTGTTGGTGAAAATTGTTGTATTTAATGTCATCCTCGGGCAGGCTCCATGAAAAAGCTATGAAGAAGTTTTTTTTCCGAATTTAATGAATTAATTGATATATTTATTTCAAATCCCCGTTCTCACTGCAGTGTGCAGCGATGGTGCATTTGCTAGACTTCGAATAGTAATAGGCAGTGTCTAGATACCCTGTAGCTGGGTACGAATGTTTCAAGACTATTAAATACCTGGCAGTCCGACATTTTCGATGGGGTTTGACCGAAAGGCTTATTCTAACGTTCTGAGAGTATTCGATATTTGTTTAGAATTGCCATCGGGCAGAATGCTTGGACATCATTAATTATTCATGCCGCTGAAGCGGCAAATTTAACTTTAAATTGGAGTGCGCTTTGAAAAGCCCGGAATAAGAGAAGAAAGGGGCTAATTTGGCTCAGTAGCGTTGGTGAAATTCGCTTTTCTGATTTCCAGAAGTCATAACTGAAAAATCCACGCACGGCTTTTTGAAGAGGAATGCTGTATCTGTCATTTTTATCCTTTACACTTGAAAATGCCAGAAAAACGGACCTTTTCCGTATGGAAGCCACTTTCAACAGCGATTTTCTTGAAACTTACACCGACTTCCAAATTTCCACGAACGGCAAATGGAAGATTGATATTTTCTTGAACTGAATCCGTTTAAACTTTGAAAACTGGTGAACAAGAACCACTATCCCTTTCAGTTTTAAAATTTTAAGTTTGAATAAGTTCCAAAATGGCGCATCTTGCCCGGGGGAGCTATTATTCTGAAGCCCACGACTGAATAACAATGGTTGTCAAGACTATAACAATACCCTATTCAACTAAACTACTCAGATGTAAAATGTCTCATTAACTAATCAGTTGCCGCGAACTTTGAAACTGAACTCGGCAGCTGTCTCGGTGCACCAGCTGATTTATTCATGTTCAATGTGCCGGTCAGACCGCAAGATGAACAAGGGAAACGAAAATGCAGCTCTGGATATCGCTTATTTAATAGACAAAAGATTTTCTTTTAGCAAAGAGAGAACACAAAGGAATTCGAAGCCACAAGAAAAGGTTTCTGTTCGCGCTGTATACGATTGCCAATAAAAAAGGCACACTGATCGCAGTCAGTCTATAAACTAACAAATGTTTTTAATATATGCAATCACGGAACCGCTTGTGTGTCGCATATCCTTATGTTCGCTACGATCGCGGACCACGATCGAGTTTTAGATTTTGGCTCTGTTAGGGAATGTAAACTCACTAACCAGCTGTTTTCATAAAAGTTAAAAAACTCCCAAAGACAAGCAAAACGTGGCAGTGTCTGCCGCTTCAGCCGCTTGCGCACTTTAACCACTAACAAGCGAAATGCTGAATTTATTTACGACACAATCATCTCGCTCTCGCAATGATGATTCGGCATGGCTTTCTTTCTGTGTTGTAACTTTTGCCCACACGAAACCACTCTAAAATGCCCATGCAATACCGGATCAAAATGGAAAACCGTTTCATGAATGTTCTACGCGAAATATGCCCATATGTTCGATTTTACGAAACAAAAGGTTAAACAATAGCGCGCTCAGTTCATTGTTTAGTTTGTCGGCTACATCATGATAATGAGTATCGCTTATGGCAACCAATGAATTAAGTTCTTTCTAAGCGTCTATGAATAATAACGCGCGATGTGACAGATCTACAAACTTTCTTGAACTGGAAGTAAATGTCCCAAGAACAATAGACATTCTGGGCGGTGGCCAAGCGATTCAGAAAAGTATTTTAGTTTGGTAGTTGACGAGTTTTCTGAGTTTGTGCATACTAGAAAATTGCGATGTTTGCGACACTTATTAGTGGCCAGACCTGCTAGTCGGAAACACACAGAATTCCTCCGCTCTGGAAGAACTGGAAGATTGTTTACAATTACTAAGCGATTAAAAGACCAATTTTGTTTTGTAGTTGGCGAACTTTCAGAGCTTTAGCAAGCTATACAATAGCTGTAGCTCAGGGTCTGGAAGGGTATTCTCGGGATCCGGGATTTGACCAAAATACGGCGCGGGATTCGGGAAAAACGCAAAATATCTTGACGGGATTCGTGATTTAACTGCCACCAAGGAAGCGGGATTCGCCAAAATTTGGGTACGGGATGCAGGATTTTTTGCTTGTCTGCCGGGAATTCGGGAAATCGTCACGACCCAAGTGAACGTTCTAGCGGCAAAAGGGAATCAACCAGGCGAGCGCAAAATATCAATCGAAAGGGCCAATCTATATCTAAAATTTATAAGCTTTTGCAGAAATTAGCCTTTTTAAATGTATTTTTGGGAAAGAAAAAACGGGATTCGGGATAGCGATGAAAAAGTGCGGGATGCGGGATTCTCGTGAAAAAGGAGGTGGGAATGCGGGATCAGGACCCCCTGCCCCGCCCACACGCCACCATACTGTGACATGTCACGGATGCTGTAGAGTTGTAAATGTGGCCCAAAAAACCACGATAGTCTCGAATCACTTACCACCACTATACAAAGTTAGGAAGGGTTGCGTCAATAATTACTGTATAATTCTCTGAAACCAGAGTGCCGGGTATTCAGCTGACCTTAATAACCGTGTCTTCATGCCCGGCAGCCGGGCTCAGTTTCGCCGGAAAAAGCTAAATTAACTGCCCGGCAGTTCACGAGTTTGGAGGCTCAGAAGTTTCAAATACATTTTTCAAATTATTGAACTAATATTTCAGTGATATTGATACAGAAACGAATAATCAGTATTTCTGTTAATGAATCTATTTATACATAAAAACGATTGCAGGAATGAATGAAATGAACCGAAACTCAAACGTGGCAGCTCTGGCTAAAAGTGTCGCGAAATAGCGATTTTCTACTCTGCACAAACTCAGAAAATTTGTCAACTACAAAACCAAATTGGTCTTTTAAATTGCTTAGTAATTCTAAACAAACTTCCAATACCCCCAGGACGTTTCAATGTGAAATTCTGTGCTTTTCTGTCTTGCGGGTCTTCAGCTGCTAACCCGGGGGGGGAGTACTTCCTAGTAACAGGCTAATGGGGATGTGCCGCTGGATGGGGTCGCATTTTCACGACTGGATTGACTATAATGGGGTTGCATTTTCAATAGGAGCTAATAGAGTTACTAGAATGGGGTCGCACATTTGCGGGATTTCAGGGTAAGTAAATTCCGGCAAGTAGGGATTTGGGGTATATTTGCCCAAAAACGACTAACATGGGGTCTATAATTGGCCACAGAATAGACTATAATGGGGTAGGGGTTCGGAGAGGCCAGCGGCATATACCCAGGAAAAATTGACCCAAGTACCCCCCCCCCCCGCGGGGGTACTAATCACTTGCTAGTAACTCTATAAAATAAAGTGTCGCAAAAACATCACGATTCTCTAGTATGCACACTCAGAGCACACGCTCGGAAAACTCGTCGACTACCAAACTAAAATACTTTTCTGAATAGCCTGGCAATTCTTAACGAATATCGAATCCTCACAGAATCCAGTTCTTCCAGAGCGGAGGAATTCTGTGTGTTTCTGACTAGCGGGTCTGGCCACTAATAAGTGTCGCAAACATCACAATTTTCTAGTATGCACAAGCTCAGAAAACTCGTCAACTACCAAACTAAAATACTTTTCTGAATCACTTGGCAATTCTAAACAAATATCGAATACTTTCAGAACGTTAGAATAAGCCTTTCGGTCAAAACCCATCAAAAATTTTGGACTGCCGGGTATTTAGTCTTGAAATATCCGTGCCCGGCTGCCGGGTATCTAGACCCTGTCATTAAAAATGTCTAGCGAATGCACCATCACTGTACACTGCAGTGAGAACGGGGAATTGAAATGTAAATCGATTAATTCATTAAATTCGGAAAAAACTTCTTCATAGCTTCTTTATGGAGCCTGCCCGAGATTGACATTAAATACAACATTTTTCACCAATACGCATCAAAGGCTTTCAGGTCACATTATTCGTTTCATTACAGTTCTGCATTGCCTATAAAGTAACTATTATTATTCAGTGTAATTTTCACCCTTTTCATATTTTACCGTTACTCTTTTTCTGTTAATTTTTCCCTTTCCATTTTTTCCCTTTACTTGTTTTCTATTTTTTACCCTTGAAAAATTTTTCCCGTTACTCGTTTTCTCGTTACTGCGTTACTCGTTACTGCATTACTCGTTTCAGGAAATTTGAAATTGCGACATAAATATACTCGCGTTTTTTTTTTCTCATTTGAATTTTTAAAAAAATGACTGAAAGTTGCCCTGATTTTTATTATAGCAAAGGCAAGCAATCAAGACAGTCAAACACACGAAAAACAGAAATATTTTTGTTAAAAATTTCGAAATTGAAATTGAGTTGTCGCGAAATTTTGAAGGTTTTTGTATATTGCGGTATTCCGTCACGCAATCTTTCCAAATGAATTTCCATTTATGGACTGAGCGTGGGTCCCGGGGTCAGCTGGGCTTGTAAGGAATTTCATTCATTCGGTCCGCGAAGCCATGTGCTAGCTGAATTCCGAAAGTGTATTCCCAATCAAGAGCGAGAAAAAGTTGACTGAATTACTACCACCAGCTTTAGCTTTTACTCTGCATGAGCAAGGTAACAGAAACGCTATTTTGGTTTAAAAGTTTGTTGTTGTAGTGGTTTTACATGTACTTTATTAAACAGAGTTCTGCTGGCTTTCCTCGCGTTCCATTTCAAGTGACTTTGTTGTTTTAGCCGCCAGTTAAATAAGCAGGTTTTAAAAAGAAGATTTAGACCAACCCTTGTTTATCGCCGTCTTACTCATTACACTGAGCTTACAATATAAACTCGCAGTTTGACGTAGTCGCCGTTTAACGGCGCGCGGCAAAAAAGTATAAAGCGGCTTACAGAGGAACCACTGCAAAAATTCCAGGCAACTGCATATTATTAAGGGCATACAATTCTAAGTGTGTTTTTCTGTGCAGTCGACTGATGGGTAGTACCAGCGGAAAGTTTTTAAATCCATTTGCCCTGAACAGTTCCAAGCCTAATAAGGGAGATTGGAGGCGCAATGGACATGCTGCAAAGCTTGCTCTCTGCATCGTACATGCACACTGCTGTGTTTCTCCACGTTGTCTTTATCAGACCTCTCAACCTAATTTGTATAAACTGGTCCAGCAAACTGTCAGAAAATCCCTACAGAATGCTGTGGGGTAACCTGCAATGGACTAGCATTCCATCTAGGGAGGTGTAGCAATCCTCTAATAGTTTTATGCTACAGAAACCCAATTTATAATTAGGTTGTGTTTCAGTAATGTTTATACTATCGATTATGTGGGGGGTGGAGGTAGCCTTCATGGCACATGCAGAAGGGGGAGGGAAAAAGGGGTAATTATTGGTGAACACAAAGCGTGGGCAACAAGGGCAGAGCACGAGAGGAAGAGAGAAGGTGCGCCTGCTACCAGGCCATTGTTTCTGCCGTATTTTACTTTCGCCGGCAAAAATCGTGATTGATCAGAATTATTTATATGTCAATCAAGGGCCGATTGCTCACATTTAATTTATGCCATTAAAGTATTTGAAAATTCATGATTCTCACAATCAACATAGTTACAAAATAGGGTTGGAAGGCCTGCACAACTTTGTAAGCCACGCCTTGTATATCTCAGTCTTTCGACCAATTTTGCTTCCTGTATTTTTTAGTGCATTGAGTTTGGAGGATTATTAAGTTGTGACTGAAATGAGCCATTATTTTTAAAAAATGTAGGCGTCATATCTGATCTTTTCACTGATATTTTTAGCCTGTGGCTTTTGCCTGTTTGTTATTCACAGTTCAATTTGACCTCTGATTGTAACTGTATTTATTAGCAATTTGAAAGTGGGGATCTTTGAAAAGCTCTATTGAGCTTGCTAAGATCTCCCCCAACTGATTGTAATAATAAGACGTTGTTACCAATGATGGGCAAATAAAGTTGCAAGCCTCAAAAAAAAAAATTATCTGTTAAGGGACTAAATGTGGTTTTTGTGCCACTCTTGGCATATTAGTTACGTTGAATGTGGCTCATGTAGGAATTTCATACTAGGTTTTTCAGCCTCTTGTGTTTAAATTTGTGACAATAGAGGATCTGAAATATTATCTTTCCTGCTGTTGTCTCGCACGAAAACATTGGCACGATTCTGATTGCATAATTTTGACAGGTAGATGTATTGCAAACAATAAGCAGACAACTCATTTTTTGCACGCTAATTAGGGGTGGTGATGAATGAAACAATATCCTGATAGCGTGGGCGCCCTCTCCCTTACTCTCGCGCTGTGTGCTTGCGAATAATTTCTCTCCTTTTCCCTCACCTTTCCACGCCTTTCAGGCACGCTAGGGTGGAGGGGGAGTTATAGGAGTCCAACCTTCTTGCTTTCTGTGCCCTTTAAGGTGGCTCAAAAGGGTTTTAAATTAGTTTTTAATTTTTAATCAAAAGGGTTTTTAATTGTTTTAATCCTTATGAGGCAAGGACAGATCACAAAGAAGTATTTCTGATTTCTGACCATATAGGTAAACTACTTTTGTCAGGCACTATTTCAAGGCTGGTTGTGATGTCATAGCCATTACCATGGCAACACTAAAGGTCTGCAAAAAGAATCTCCAAATTTACGTTTTTGCCAATTATCTGAAAAACTAAGCCAGTGACCTACCCTTTTATTGCATTTTTAGGAAGCTCCCTAAATTCTTTAACTCCTCCAGCAGTATGTCAAAAAGTTATTCAGTAGAACTTAAGTTATATTAAAAAAGTCATTTTTTCAATTATAAAAAATTTGTCTTAATAACATTACTACAAATGTTTCTGTTTAAGCACAGCACACTAAATAAAGGGCCCGGTGGAAAAAGGGCATAAGTGACGATTTGTGGTTAAAATCGAAATTGCTCCTATTTAGCTGAACATTGGCACACAGGCTGGTTTTCATGTGAGAAACGCTGTTGCGCACTTATTTCGTGACCTGACATCTAAAATTTGAAGAATTAGCGTATTACTTTTGCGTGAAAAGTGTTGTTGAACTGAACTCGCTCAAGTGATGCGTGAAAGATTTCTTTTGTTCTCTGCCTGAACTAAAACAAAGGAATTCAACCTAGAATCCGCGGTCCTGTTGTTTTCTTTGTGTCAGTTTTAAGCAAAAGTAATACGCTAATTCTTCAAATTTTAGATCTCAGGTCAAGAAATAAGTGCGCAACGGCGTTCCTCACATGAAAACCAGCCTGTGTGCCAATGTTCAGCTAAATAGGAGCAATTTCGATTTTAACCTCAAATCGTCACTTACGCCCTTTTTCCACCGGGCCCTTCAAATGTTACGTGCATGCAAAAAATCAGGATGGGTCACTGAGCAAAAATTTTGTTTTGTGTGCATTTTATTTCCCGTTTGCGTGATTTAATTTACACCACATTTTCACTTCCGATATTTTACATGTACAACTTTTACTAGACATTTTGATTTGCTCGACTGATGCATGCATTCTAGCCATGACATGTGAAGGGGCTTCGCACATATGGCTTAAAACCCTTTGGAGCCTCCTTAATCCTGGTTGCTCATGCCCCTTTTGGTTGGTACCCGCCTCTTTATGCTCTTTCATTTGCAAAATATTATCCAATGTTCTGTAGTCTTTTCCGCTTCTCACCGCCTAAAGAATCCTGCTTTCTGCCCCTTTTTTCTACCCCCTATTCTCATGGGTTTCCATCCCTTTTTGGCCTTCACAAATTACTCGGACTTGAAAAATTATTCTCTTTATCTGGACTGATATTGTGTTCAGATGGTCAATGATCAAGATTCAACAGCATTCGCAAGGGCTAAGATTTTCTAGTGCTCATCTATTTGATCTCTTTTTTTTTTCATATTTCAGATGACCAGTTTTGTGTGGTTAAGATTGTGATTCTCTGATTACCCATGGGTATGTATTGAATTTAAAAGGAGAGAAAATGTACTATTGTTCACCTGCCTATGCCTACAATAAAAACAAGACAGCTTTTCAGAATGGTTGGCAGTAGTAGCCATCAAATGCAGAGTTGCCTTGCCTGCTTGGTTTGGCACATGGGTGGTTACTAGCATCTAAAACAGTCCCGAGTTCAAAATGTTTTGTAATAGCTTGAATTGGCAGCTTGATGGGAGATACGGTGGAGAAATTACCCCAGGACCTGCACATGCACATGCAGGCACCTCCTCAAGTTCTACCACAGATGGCCATTCTTAATAATTTTTAAAGAATTTTTAAAGAATTTTTGGCCGTTTTTAACGTTTTTTGGAAATCAGTTGACGGAACATTGGTTGATCCATTCTGAAGGTATACCTTAAGCAATTCCCACTTAAAGTACCTATGGAGTAAAAACTAAGTTAAGCTTATTTGAAAGGCCTTTCAAAATGAAGAAGACTGGTGTTTTCGTTTTTGCAAAATCCTCTCCCATTCAAGTTAAAAGGAAATAAGTGATAACATCATAGAGTGGTTACAGTGTGGAGGCAAATCATAAAATCAAGAATATCTCTGGAAATATTGAGGCATTGTACCTAAAACTTGGCAGCAATAATGTACCTTAAGAAAGACACACAGTAACTCATATTGTTATGTTGCCATGGCAACAGTTTAGCTTCCAGGTCTCTTTCTTGCGAGAATGACATTCCCCCTTTTAGGCTTAACAAACAGCATCCACTGCTTAATGGTTAATGAGGAAACTAAGCACAATATGGGCATTGTGTGTGCTGTGAACAGGTCCTTCTTTCTCTCGTTATAGAGTCACAAATGGTAATATTTGGTTCAAAGCAGAAGAGACTGGCGCTAAGATTGTTGCCATGGCAATGTCACAATATGCCTCATCTTGTGTCTTTCCTAATGCACAATACTACATGGTGCTAAGTTTCAATTATCTTCATCAGGAGGCTCCTGTTTTCATCCATTCTTTCCCGAGATACTCTTCATTTTGTGATTTGTCTCTATGCTGTAATGACTCATGATGTCATAAATATCTAATTTGCATAATACAAAACTTTATCTCTGGAATGAATCAAGATATTACAAAACACTAACAGTAACACGATCCTTCTTCACTTTGAAAGGCCTTTCAAATAGGCTCAACTTAGATTTTATTTCAAAGGCACTTTAACCCTATTCAGGCTGGGCTATTTTTTTGGTCTTCTGGGATCAGGAGGGGCTGATTCGGCCCCCACCTCTTAACACCGAGAATATTGAAACTATGACAACGAAGCTTGGAGGGCAGATAGTACATCCAAAAATGTTTCCTTTGAGGTCTGCAACATCAGCTGGTGATGTCATATGACGTAACAATTACATCAGGTTCTAAAATGGTGGCCATCTTGGATTTCTTGATTTTTCCAGAACCTTCGAAAATTCCCAAAATTGACCAAAAAGTAACCGAAATCAATAAAAGAACATGACAATGATATTTAAATGTGAAACTTACTTCATAAAAGTTATATTTTTCAATGAATAGGTAAAAATTTAAAATTCTGAAAAAGCAGCCTGTCAAAATGTGGTTGCCATGGTAACATCAAACTTGATTGACAAGCACTTGCTATGCCAAATTGTTGCCAGACAAATTTTAGGAAAAGTCACCAAGTTTGGTGGTTTTAGCTTGCTTATGAAAAAAGTTATACAAGTCCAAAGTTAGTGCAGGCACAATCCTTCCCCCCCCCCCCCCCGCTCTGAATAAGGTTAAATTGACAAAAAAAAATTTCCCCCAAGGATGGGGTGGGGGGCAGCTGCAGGATGGGACTTAAACTATTAACACTACTAATCTAAAGTAATTCTCTAATTAACAGTCCAGTAAATATCTTTTTTAATTCGATTATTACCCCGCTGTCAGGGCGGGGTCTAGTAATACCCTTTTTTTTCCGTGGTTTCTTTTTTGGGTGGTCACTTGCCCCAGACCTCTGCTTTTCGCTCGGCCAAACAAATACTCGTTGTGTCTTTCGCTACACAGGCAAGGGCTTTTATCTTGAGTGACCGTAACATATTTTACACCCCGGGGCGGGGGGAGAACAAGGCGGGGTCTAATGCCCCTGGGGCTTTTCTTGTTAATAATGTAATAAGTGTTTATTATTACGTACAATGCCTATCTCACTCCCCCTGCTTTGATGCTTACCTGGTTTATAGCTTGTTTGTTTAAGTTATAACATGTGCCAACAATTTCATGTACCCAAGGCTAACCTGAGTTCCATGCCTCTTTGCAATTTAGCAGAAAATGATGGTGATGGGTTCGATCTGATTGAGCCATCACTCATCCAGCAGTTAAAGAAGATTTTGGATCAGTACCCAGATGATGATCAAATGCTTAAGGTACCATTAATTATGAAAAAACCACAACTGCTTAATTACTGTGAGAAGTACTACTGAGTGTTGATAATTAAGGTTAAGGATTACTCAAGGGTATAGAAAAAAAGTACCACTCCATTACTGTTAAGAAGTAATACTGTACTTAATATTCATAATTAAGGTAAGGGATTATAAAAAACCACTACCACTCCATTACTGTAAGTACTACTATACTTAATATTAATATTCAAAATTTTTTTTAGCACAAGAAAACATGTTTTCAAACAATATCCAATACTAAAAGATGAGGTTTTTTGTAACAAAAAATTCATGCAGTGGTATTGAATAGGCTAATGACACTCTTCACCTTGCATTCAAGTCTCGAATGAGAAGTCCTGCGTACTGCTTGGACTGAAATGTTGATGGGTGGCATATTCACACATATTTCTCATATATTCACCAGGCTTAAAATACACCATCACATTTGTATCATTGCAAATAATAATGCTACCTATCGACATTCCAGTCCTAGCAATATGCAGGACGTTTGTCACATGACCCTAGTTTAAAGGCCTTAGTTACAAGTCTCCTGGAGCTCAGTGGTGGAGCATCTGGACTAGTAACCAGAAGGTCATAGGTTTGACTTATTTTGGGGGAACTTGAATAAACATCTTTCTCGATAATAACGATGATGATGATGATGATGATGATGATGATGATGATGATGATGATGATGATGATGATGATGATTTAAACATCTAAATTTCATTACTTTTGCTATTCAAATTAGATTTGTTACCACAGGTGAGATGCTACCTCAGACATTTCAATTTCTTTGCATAGATTATTAATTTTATATATTGACTGTCATCCCAATATGTTTTTTTTATTCAGTCAGTTTCTTAAATGCTAAAGTCAGGACTGGCTCTAGAAGTTGTCATGTAAAAATTAACAATCAAACATCTAGAGATGCCATCCTAAACTACATGTCTGTGTTTTAAAGTGGTAATAAGGTTGTTGTCCAGGGAAACCAAAAAATTCTCCAGTTAATTTTGTAAGTTGAAATATATTATTGTGATGATAATTGACTGTTTAGAATTGTGGGCTTTAAAAGCAGGGCCGGATCTTGTAGAAGGGGCATGCTATTTGAATTGCAAAATTTATGAGATTTGGATACCTGGATCAACTGGATAGCTGGATCAACGTCTTGTTCCATTGACACGGAACAAGATGAAGGGAATGTAATGGCCTGACTATCAGCTTGTTCATAGTAGTATTAAACAAACAAGTTTGTAAAATGTTATGTGCACCCTGATAAGGCTACTTCTGTTTATTACTTGCTTCCATGCTGCTCATGCAGGAAATAATTCAAAATGCCGAGGATGCTGGTGCCACGCAAGTCAAGTTTCTTTATGACAAGAACAGCTTCGGAACAGCACGTCTTTATAATGAAGAACTTGCCCAATTTCAGGTGCAGATAAATTTTTTCTTAACTTTTGGCTTGCATTTGTCATTTTCTTTAAGGACGGTGCCTCCTTTTGTTACTGCGCATCTGTTCTGCGCATCTTGGGATGTTCATGTTTCTTAAGGAATTTGCCCCCTAATACAACAATATTTTTGCGCAGTTTATGACTATGTGGAAAAAGCAGATCTTAGCAAGGGTTATCAGAATCCAAAAATAAAATTGGGGGTATTACCACGCATTTTTCAGAGATGGTTGAGCTTAAATTTGGAAAGAAATTGCCATACATTCTTTCAGAATTGCCATCCCTAAAACTTGCACGTTAATAACCTCTAACTAGAGTGACAACCATACCCATATGAAAACACTCTTGTTAATGCCTCTTAATGTCTCTTTCACCCCGCCGTCAGGACGGGGTCTAGTAATACCCGTTTTTTTTTGTTGTTGTTTGTTTGTTTTTTTTGGTGGTCAAATACTTGTTGCATCCTTCGCTACACAGGTTAAGGCTCATGTCTTAAGTGACCGTTGTATATTTTCCCCCTAGGGGAGGGACAACAACGGCGGGGTCTAATGCCCCTGGGGCTTTTCTTGTTTTTTTTTTTGTGTGGTCACTTGCCCCAGATCTCCGGTTTTCGCTCGGCCAAAGAAATACTCGTCGTGTCTTTTGCTACACAGCCAAGGGCTTTTATCTTGAGTGACCGTAACATATTTTACACCCCCCGGGGGGGAGAACAACGGCGGGGTCTAATGCCCCTGGGGCTTTTCTTGTTTTCTCTTTCGTGTTCTTCTTCTTCTTCATTTTTTTGATGGTCACTTGCCCCAGACCTCCGGTTTTTGCTTAGTGAAACAAATATTCGTCACAAACTTCTGCTATACAACTTGGACTCGTATCTTGAGTGACTGTAATATATTTTGCACCCTGAGGGGAGGGAGAACAATGGCGGGGTCTTATGCCCCTGGGGCTTTTCTTGTCTAAGAATATACTGAACAAATCAAAGCCACTTTACCTGAATGCTGTGTTTTACTTTCTAACAAAGGTTAAGAAAGAAGTGGCTGCAGCTAGAGTGAAGTGATCTTAGAGTTCATAACTAGCTTGCCACAATTCAGGTGGAAGACTATTCTGGAGTACCGCACCCCTATAGTTATAGCTGAAAGGAGTATGGGGCGGGAGGGGGGGGGCAGATCACATTTGACTGAAAATAAAACAGTCGTTTCACATACATTCCAGTCATCACCTTTCACAACATTTTCCCGATGGCTACAAAATCGCAGTTCACAGTTCCATCTAAAGCTGGTTTTGAAGAAAAATTTTCACCTGCATGTATTGTTATGTCTTCAAACAGGGACCAGCACTGTATGCCTACAATAATGCAATGTTTACCCAAGAAGACTGGAAAGGGATCCGCTTGGTTTCTGATAGTATTAAAGTGGAAGATCCCATGAAAGTTGGCCGGTTTGGTCTTGGGTTCAAGTCGGTGTTTCATTTGACAGGTATGACATTTACCCTATTCATTTTTAACTTTACATGCATCATCAATTTATGTGCTTAAGTAGACCCACAGGTGCATTTGTACTCATTTCTATGGCAATATGTAAATTACACCCATCATGGGAAATCAATAAAAAACAATATCAGAAAACTGTTTGATTAATCAATAAAATTTGATACATGTTAGATAAACGTTAACAAGTTTGTTGTGAGGACACAAAGCTCTTTTTTCACCTGCTTATTCTAAATGGCAGCAACACTGTCATTTTTACCTTTTAAGGACGGTGCCTTCTAATACAGATGTATTTTTGCAAAGGTTAATTATTGACTATGGGGAAAAAGTAGATCTTAGCAAAGTTTATTGGAATCCAAAAAGAAAAATGTGGGTAACAACACTTTTTTCAGAGATAATTAAGCAACCTTAAAGGAGCTACGTCACGGATAACGCATCTTGAAAAAATGGGCAAGTTTTTTCAAGTTCGTCTTTCGTAATCCGTCTTAATCTCCCTCAGTTGTAACCATCCTTGTTTAATTTTGGTTTATTATTACTTCTTTGGTGTTTTTCTAAGTTAGGAAACTATTATTTTGAGGCTTCCTTCAATGAGAAAATAATTTTGTCAGATCAGAAAAATGAATGAAAACGCCGTGACATAGTTCCTTTAATTCTAAAACAGTGTTAAAATACAAAGAATGTGCGGCAATTTCTTTTCAAATCTAAGCTCGATTAGCTCTGAAAAATGCGTGGTTACCCACATTTTTCTTTTTGGATTCTGATAGCCCTTGCAAAGATCTACTTTTTTCACATATTCAGGAACCGCGCAAAAATATTGTTGTATTCGTGAGAAAATTCCTAAAGAAACCGGAATATCCCGAGATGCACATAATGTATGCGCAGTAACGAAAGGAGGCACCGTCCTTAAAGCACTCCAAATTTTGATGCCCTGATGGTGATTCCACTCACTGAATACATTGTGCAACCTCACTGTGAATTATTCAATAAAGGCCAGTACAGGCAAATGGCCATTTTGAGATAAACTGCCCCCTTTAGTAAATGCCACCTGTGTTATTAAGGCCCCCTATCTGGTGAGCTAATGCATCCAAACCACTCTGGAGCTGATGTCATTGTTTCTGCTATTGACTCAGCCAATAAAATGAAGAGTAATAAACTATGAGATGGACAGTGTTATTGATATCGATAAGAACATTATAACGTTTTTTTCCCTTTGAATTTAAGGAAAGTGGAAGATTTGTTTCATACTTGATTGGCAAATTTAATAAAGCTTCCCCCCGGTAAAATCTATAAAATTTTATAACTATCCTGGGCAGTTATAATTCACGGTGATAAAAAAAAATGACTCTGGTGCTTCTCTACAAAATGAGTTGGGAACTTAAGGTTACTCCGGACCTTCGCGGATGTCCTCCTGTGTCCCCCCGGAAAAAATTCATATGTGCACTTAAAAGGAAAACACGGCAATATATATATCGTTGGACAGGTAAATAAATGTAGATTTCGGGGAAAAAATATGTATTGCAGGGTTTTTTAAAATGCGCAAAAGAAAATTGTAAAAATGACTGCGAAAATGACCATGCGTCATTCAATCAGACAAATGAATTAATAGGGTACCAAAATTCGGCGGATTTCTGTGAAATTTGGCCTGAATATTCCTTAGATGTTGTAAAACAAAAGTGTGTCGGGGATTTTTGAAATTGATAATATTTCACCCGTGGCGATCTTCAATGCAGAGCACATTGCGTATTTTTTGCTGCTCGAACTTGACAGATTAATTAAAAAATAACCAATCAGAATATCAAAAAAGGCTGATACGCTTTTGATGATTGATCCTTTGTGATTAACACTGCACAGTTACTTTGCAAATGCGCTTGGGTTTAACACCGTATTAATTCAATTGAATGACATATGGTCATTTGCGCGGTTGTTTGCGATTTTCTTTTTCAGAAATAAAGAAACCGGCAATTCATTTTTTTCCCGAAATCTACATTTATTAAGCTTTCCAATGATATATAGTTTGTTGTGTTTTCTTGAAAATGGCGCGCATACAATTTTTTTCCCGGAGGACACCAGCGAAGGTCCAGAGTACCTTAAATTTGCTATATCAGAGCTATCGTCATAATCCACATGTTTTGATTTGCAAAACAAAATTTGATGCAGTCGCTTTCTTAGAGCAGTTTTCAATTGAGTGTCGAAAGTAATGTTGTGTTTGCTTTGGTTTTGCATTACTAGGCTCTCTGATTGGTTAAAAGAACTCGCACCACTTTCTCAACCAATCAGGCGTAAAACCAAAACCAATCGTGACTTGCTCGCACGCGTTTTCCCGCGCTTAGCGCCAATTGCTTGTATTTGATTTGATTTCTGATTGGTTCATTTTGTGTTTTGTTCCTGTTGTGATTGGTCAGAGTAATTGCTTTGGTTTTGGTTTTACGACACTCATTTGAAAACCGCTCTAAGCTGGACTTGCACCTAACTGGCATCATTTCCGTGCTTTAAAATTTAATGCACTGTTTACTGGACTATATTGTAATACAGATTTGGTTTTTGCTATAGTTTGCTATTTCCTTTCAGATTTGCCAAGCATTCTCAGTGATTCACGGATAGGGTTTATTGACCCTCATGGGGTCTACTTTTCCGACAAGAGGCACAGACGAACAGGAAAGAACTGGCGGCTTAAAGATGTCTACACAGAAATGGAAAGCATACCAGATCAGTTCCTTCCTTACAAGGGGGTGTTTGGCTGCTCAGATAAGGTTTTCTCCCAGGGATATTTCGATGGCACCCTGTTCCGTTTCCCTTTAAGAGTGAAGCCTTCCGAGCTATCTGAAACTCTCTACACTCCTGAAAAGATGGATGCACTCTTTGAAAGTTTCAAGGCCGATGCTCACATGATGCTTCTGTTTCTACAACATGTAGAATCCATTGAGCTGTATGTCAGAGAGGAATCAGATCCCAACTCTAGAAGACTCTTCCAGGTAAAGATTGCAGAGAAAAGCCTTCAAACAGTTCGGGTGAAGAGAAAGGAATTTTGTGAGAAGATCACACCTGGTGAAGTTATGCCTGCATGTGTTTCGGTGACGTACCCAATCACCATAGAGACAGTTGACTTTGATTTATCCATGGGTGAAGCTGTTAGGCAACAGTCATTCCTCATCACAAACTACCTTTGTGGTGGAAAGGTTTCTTCACAGTTCAAAAGGCTAATGACAGACAAGGAGCTTGGCTATCTACCCACAGTAGGTGTTGCCATGGCATTGCCAACGGATCCAAAACACCAGACACCTACCATTCAAGGCCATGTCTTCTGTTCCTTACCATTGCCGATGCAAAAGACCAGTTTAACAGGTTTGCCAGTGCATGTAAATGGTTTCTTTGCTTTGAGTCAAAACAGACGTTACATCAAGACACCAAATGCAGAACAAGAAGATCAAGTAAGGGCGGGTTGGCATCTGACCGACAAGTCCTTGTTGTGGAATAAGTGTCTTCTAGAGGAGGCCATCCCCAGAGCGTATGCCACGGTGGTAATGGAAGCTATTTCTGGGAGTTCCCACAGGGTACCCAAGTTGGCCATTTACAAGTAAGTAACATGACTTGCGTACTAATGGTTTATCCAGCGACTTGTATAGAGCGGTTTTCAAATGAGTGTCGTAAAACCAAAACCAAAGCAATTACTCTGACCAATCACAACAGGAACAAAACACAAAATGAACCAATCAGAAGTCAAATCAAATACAAGCATTGGCGCTAAGCGCGGGAAAACGCGTGCGAGCGAGTCACGATTGGTTTTGGTTTTACGCCTGATTGGTTGAGAAAGTGGCGCGAGTTTTTTTAACCAATCAGAGAGCCTAGTAATGCAAAACCAAAGCAAACACAACATTACGTTCGACACTCAATTGAAAACTGCTCTAATAGCCGTTCTGCTGTACTAGTTAACAATTAGTTTATGAGGCCAAGTTGACTATGAGCCAATGATGAAGTTAGCAAGGCGAAGCCAAGTTGACTTGTCATCAAAAACGAGGACAATTTGTCTAATTGTCCCAGTTTGCAGATAAATGAATACAACATGAAAACAATGACACATTATGTATGTCGTGTTTTCAAAAAAATCAATTAATTAACAATTATTCCACGAAATCGTGTTGGATGATAAATAACCAAAGAGACGCGTAGCACTAAGTTGATTATAATCTCTTCATATCCATTTTAAATGCTATATGTTTATGATTTAGACCTGGAGTTTTGATTACAAAATCCCTACTTTGAATTCAACATCAAACCTAACTGTAATCATTTTAAGTTCTAAGATGCTAGAAAAAGATTCAAGATTGAAGTTTTCTCTTCAACAATCAAGTATTCGCTTCAACATTCATATATCTGCTTCAACGTTCAAACCTTCGTTTGAACAGTAAAATATCTTTACAACAATCAAGCCTTCGCCTCCACATTTAAGTCTTCCCTCGAACGTCAAGTATTGGATTTCAGCCTTCTCGAAGATGCGCCAAACAACATTCAAGTTTTGATTTGAACTTTCCACTTGATTAACTCCGTCACATGACCCTACCCAAGGTTAGGCATACGCACTGGTAACCTACCCGGCATGCTTTGCTTGTGTGATAATAATAGGGTGACAGGCCTACACAACTCCTATTCACATGTAATAACCAGTTCACAGTTTGGCTCGAACGAGTATGTCTTTTAGGGATTTGCCCCTTTTGTATGCGACCATAGGGGGATCTTTAAATATCTGGTTAAGGAGGCTCGAAAGGGTTTTTAGACACACGACATGCAAGAATGCACGCGTCAGCTGAGTGAATCAAAGTTTCTATTAATAAGTCGCGCGCGAAAAATACCGGAAGTTACATGCCGCGTAAAATCACGAAAACCGGAAATAAAAATTGCACGAAACATTTGTTTTTATCTCGAAATTTTGCTTGGTGACCCGTCCTGATTTTTTGCATGAATGTAACCTTAAGTGTGCCAATTCAAATAGAAGCTTTTGGAAGAAAGTTAATCAGTGGAATTTTTTGTACTTCATAAAATGGCTTTTTCGTTCTACTGAATAACTTTTTACCATACCGTCAGAGAAGTTAAAGAGGTTAGGAAGCTTTCCAAAAATGCAATAAAAAAGGTAGGTCACCGACTTAGTTTTTCGGATAATTGAAAAAACCAAAATTTGGGGGTTCTTTTTGTGAACTGTTGGGGTTGTCATGGTAACGGCAATGACGTCACAACCAGCCTTAAAGTATTGCCGGACAAAAGAGGTGTTAAGATATTCATAGATTGCCCACGTGCTCAGAAATACTTCCTTGTAATGTTAACTCGTTTCAAAAGGTTTATAACATTTAAAAACCCTTTTGAGCCACCTTAAGCAAAGTTTGTTGCTGAATTAAATGCCAGTTTTGCATAAGTATTTGCTTTAAATTACGCACTGATGGACGATATTGTGTGACGAAGGGCAAGACTCGCGTGTTTTGTTTACGCCTTTGTTGAAGTGGTCAGTGTAAAACGAGGACTGAGGACTGCGGACTGCAGACTGCGGACCTGGGGTAAAATGCAGACTGAGGGTGAAACGCAGACTGCAGACTTAGGGTAAAATGCAGGCTAGGGGTAAAATGCAGAATGAAGACCGCAGACTGGGGGTAAAGTGCAGAATGAAGACTACACGCTGCAGACCAAGGGGAAAATGAGAGAAAAGACAGCCGGAAATACTTCTGCGCTCGTAGAAGTTCATAGAAATCTATTAAGATCTATTTAATATGTTCAAAATGTTTGCAATGTTTTCGTGTTCTAATAGGAAAGTTTGTTTACTAATTGAGAAGTAGAACAGTTTTTCCACCAAGGATTGCCCGGAATACGTTGTTCATAAAAGAGTTTTGCTTCAACTTCAAGCCGTAGATTGTTCAGAACTTGATCGGACTACGCAAAACAACCTGTGTAAGAAGCGAATAAGCTCGGACGGGAATAAATGTAGAGCTAAATATCTCATTAATGGGAACCTGTAGTGTTTCAAAAGATCGCTTTTCTATGAATGATTTTTATTTGCGAACTATCTGAACTATCTGACCATTTGTTGAAGGGCAAGTTTTCTGTCCTCAAATTTAATCTCAGCGAGGGTTGTTGAAATCAAAGTTTCGGGATACCCTCTTTCCTTGAGATGTGTTTTAAAGTTTGAAACTGCAGTTTTGAACGTAGTTTCAGAGGAGTTTGTCCGGAAAAGCCTGTGTACTTCGCCTTTAATGAAGCCCTTTTTGACCCCTGGTGGGTGGCAACTAGAGAAATGTGTGTACTGAAAAGTTTCAGTTGGTTTGAAATGCGTTTTTATGTCTAATATAGACTCGTTAGTGAATCTTTTGCCTTTATAAACGCTTGTGTCGAGGAACGTAGTATCTGTGTCAGATACTTTAGCCGTAAACTTGATGGTGGGGTGGTGGGTATTTGCTTGTTCAATGAATTACGTGACTTTGTCTTTGTTTATATTCCAGATCTAGAATGTATCATCAATATTCCTTTTCCAAAAGAGTGGTTTTAGAACGCTACGGCGTAGGATTTGTGATTCTACCGTCCCCATAAAAATGTTGGCAAAAGCGACTGCCATCTCAGTACCCATCAACCTAGCCTCAATACTAAACCATCTATTTGTGATGGATCTAACATGTTGTCTAAATTATAAATAGTTTCTACTACAGCTTTGTGGAGAAATAAATAATCTTCTCGTCTTGTCGCGGTCGCCATCTTTGGACTGCTAAGACAGCAATGCATGACGGGTAGGCTACCATTGCGCATGCCTAACCTTGGGAAGGGTCATGTGACGGATTTAATCAAGCGTAAAGTTCAAATCAAAACTTGAAGTTTTAATTCAAAACTTGAATGTTGTTTGGCGCATCTTCGAGAAGGCTGAAATTCAATACTTGAAGTTCGAGGGAAGACTTAAATGTGGAGGCGAAGGCTTGATTGTTGTAAAGATACTTTACTGTTCAAACGAAGGTTTGAACGTTAAAGCAGATTATGAATGTTGAAGCGAATACTTGATTGTTGAAGAGAAAAACTTCAATCTTGAATCTTTTTCTAGCATCTTAGAACTTAAAATGATTACAGTTAGGTTTGATGTTGAATTCAAAGTAGGGATTTTGTAATTAAAACTTCAGGTCCAAATCATAAACATAGCATTTAAAATGAAGACTTAGATGTTAAAAACAAAACTTGAATTTTGGCGGGGATATAACGCTATACACAACAAGCACTGACCAATGGTCGATCATACATGTATTAAAAATTTGTAAATTGATGATTATAGTGGTCAACGCGCTTAGCTATCCTTGGTACTGCCTTACGACAGACCAGCTATTTCAGGCATGCCACTCAAACAAATGAAACAAATATTGCAAATGAAACATAACATGTTTTAAGAATCCCAGCTGGCGGGAGGCAAACCAGTTGGCTATTTACAAGCGCAGCCGAAGGATTTATAACTCGGGACTGCCGTGAAACAAATCCATGAAGTGCTCAGAGTGGGATTCGAACCCAGGACCCACGGTCTCGAAGTCCAACACCCTAACCACTCGGCCACCCTCTCTCCCAAATGTATGTTATGTGAAAGTGCCTAGGGGGTGTTTACCAGTATGACAATAGTTCATTCGTTTACAACTGAGATCCTCCTGGTTCTATATGGTTGCCCTGTGTACATTTCGAGACAAAAAATGTCGTCTAATGTTTATTCATACTACTATTTGGCAGATTTTAATTCCGGATCCGTTACAAAAGTTCATTCCATTGCCGTGTAAATGTGTTAAAACTATTTCGTCTCAGTGTAGAAAGGGTGGACACGTGAGTTTTTAACAGTATAATACGAGAATGAAACTCGGACCACCGTGAAAACAGTGAGAAAACAGCTCATGAAAATACGGAATGTAATTTTCATCTTGTAGCAGAATAAAAGTTATACCAGCATGGGAACACTTGTAAATGTGTGTTTCATCATCTTCTTCATGATTCCTTGGGCTGCATTCGTAAGGCACAATAATGTAAATCTATGTACTGAATTTGTAATGGCACAATTGTTTCTTTCCCTTCCATGTATAGATAGCTCGGTTTGTAAACTCCTTTGCACCCAGTCAAAATATTACCATTAATCTGCAGTTCCCACGATTTTCTAGAGCTTGGCCAGATGTTAACAGCATAGACCACAAGTGGAAAGGAATTGAGGAGCCGTTCTTTCATCTTCTATTGGCAGACAAAGTGGTACACACCAAAGCAAAAGGTGGGAAGTGGCTGAATGTGAAAGAAGCGATTTTTGAACGGCTTCTTGCCGATGGGCCCAAAGATTTGCTAATGGGAATCCTGCTTTCAGTTAATTTACCTGCTGTCACTGTACCAGTCCACGTGCTCAGTGCTATTGATGTCTATGCACCAGATCAAGCAGAAATCACACCTTCCTTCGTTAGACGTGTGTTAAGGCAAGCTCCATCTTGCTATACAAGTCTTCATAGGAGAGATAAGCTGTTACTTCTTAAATTTTCTCTCAGTGATGGTGAATTTAAGGACCTCGATAGCTTGCAGCTTCTTCCCCTAGCCAATGGGAAATTTGAAAAATTTGAACATCGTGCCAGGCCTATTTATCTCTCCACGCCTAACCATCCTCAAGAACTTCTTCCTGGTCTGGATGACCGATTTCTGGATAGAAACGTTGATGAAGACATCCTTCAAAGCCTCCAAATTGCTACTTCCAAAGGTAGGTCCCGCTCTATCTTCAGTATCCTTCAGTAGATCAATCAGCTGTGTATGCAAATTAGTCACTGCAGATCATAGTTACCCTGATTAGTGATTTATGTACAGTAAGGATCTCAATTTTCTTGGAGAAGGGAATCTTCCACCCCTCAAACCCCCTTAGGTAGGACCCTGCAAAATTTGAAATGGATAAACAAATACCGATCACGAATAAGTCAACTGTCAACTGTTGTTTACTTCCAGAGAATGGTGCAAAGGGGATGAGGGTGGGGAGGGGTTGGGGGGTCAGAAATGCGGGTTAGATAGCTTCTTTGCGTTTAATTGTAAGAAGAAACATCACTTGTTGACTTCAGTTGATTCAAAACAAGTTGTAAGAGTGTCTTGCAGGGATTTCCAAGTACGAGCTATTACATGTTTTTCAAGTGAATGGCAATATCATAATGTTTGTTAATTGAGGCATGGTATTGTCCACCTGATTGGATTTAATGGTGTATTGTACTGTCATTCTGTAAATTAGTTCACTTACTATGGAAAAATGCTTCATTGTTGATACATTCGAACCTCTCGGTACGGACACTTCTCTAATACGGACACCTCTCTATTACGGACAGTTTCCAATGTCCCGACAAAATTCTCCTATATTTTCTTTAAAAAAAAACCTCTATAATACGGACTCTCTCTAATGCAGACAACGGACACTAAATCTCGGCCCCAGAGAGTAAATTCATATAAACGTAACCTCTTTATTACGGACACTGCGGTGATCAGGTGATGATAGTTTGTGTATGGATGGGCTATGCAAGGTGATTTCAAAAGCCCAGTCGCTGTATATCAAACAACGATTTGCGAAAGGTATACAGAGGAACATAACCAACTTTTTTAAGGCTTGAATAACTATAACATAAAGATGCACTTGCAAAATAGTGAAAGACGCTTTCAGAATCGTCTTTAAACTGCATTTAAATTTATCACTTCACAGTACAAAGACACTGTCTTTCAGTAGTGTGAGTCTGGTTTTAGCTGCTGAACACTTAAAACTGTAAGTGGAGTGATAAAAGTGACGTCATCGTGGTGACCTCTTTTATATGGACACCTCTCTAATACAGTCACTTTGCTCTGTCCCTTCGGTGTCCGTATTAGAGAGGTTCGACTGTAGTAACAATTTAAGAGTTATCGAATAACGTTTTATTGGTTTCTATTTCATTATCTCAGGTCATATGCAACTACAATTCCTTAGCAAAGAATGCTTCACTGCCCTTCTGTGGTGTTCACTTCCACCTGACTGGAGAAAGGGTGACGCAGTCTCCTGGTACCCGGGTGCTCCCAACCTGAAGCATCCTCCAAAAGACTGGATCAAGCTGGTCTGGAGATATCTACGAGACCACTTCTCTACTGCAGAGGATATACAGAGCCTTGGAAAGCCGCCCTTGATCCCACTGAGCATGACTCACACACCTGTTACCTTGACACGGCTTTGCTGCCCCTCCAGAATAGTTGTTAAACACCTCCATGATGTTGTCCTCAGTAACGCTTTGACTGATGTCTTGAACAAGCTTGGTCTGGTTATTCTGAGTGATCTTCCGTCCTTCATAAGCCATCATCCTGGTGTTGTGGGGAAGTTTGTCAATCCACCTTCCGTTCATGGTGTATTAAATGCTTTGCTGGTTTCGTCTTCCAACATAACACTTGGAAAGTTGGTGGAAATTGTTCGGAGGGGAGTGCCCAACGAAAGCAAGCACGTCTTGAGATCATTTCTTGCCAATGTTCAACAACTGAGTAGAGGCACGGACAAGTACAAACTTTTATGCTCCCTCCCAATCTTCGAAACCCTGTCCAAGACGTTTGTGTCAAAACAAGAGTGTCCATGTGCAGCGCCTGCTGGATGTCTTCCGATCCCTATCCTGCGAGACCTAATTAACATTGCCCAAGGCGATTCTAAGAGACTGGCAATTCTTCTAGATGTCAGGATTCTGAAGCCCACTGAATTACTCTGCGAAATGGTATTCCCAGACGTGCAACAAAGAAAGTACTCTGAAGAGCAGATTGACAAGCTAATGGTGTATGTTCTTGAGCACTTCACTCAGGTCATTCGTACAGATGCTAACTTTCAGCGAAATCTGCAAATGATGGCATTTGTTCCAAAGCAAGGAAGACGAGTGAGGGCGTTGGACCTCTTTCACCCCAGAAACGACACCCTAAAGAAAATATTCGCGAAGGAAAATGTTTTCCCTGTCGGCATGCTTTACAACAAACAAGCTGTACTCGAAATGTTACAAGTCCTTGGGATGAAAACTGAGAGTGACATCACCGGCAGAGATCTTTACCAAAGTGCCCAACTTGTAAGTAAGCTTGAAAACCTTCCAACTGCAGAGGAGAAGTCAAAGGCAATTTTTCAGTATCTCAGGGACCATCCTCAGAAGCTCCAGGAGCAAGTGAATTGTCAACCATTAGGCGTGTTACTAAGGGACATTTCTTGGGTGTCACGATTACAGCAGAGAAACCCTAACTTTCCGCTAGCTCTCCCATGGTGGAACCAAGATAAAGAAGAAGTCAGATACTTCTTTAAGCCAGCTGAACTAACGAGTCATGAGTTTGCTAATCTCATCGGGACCGTGAAGCCTGTCGTAGAAGTGAAGTCATCAAGTCAGATTGCCAGGTATTTTAGCTGGCAAAGCAAACCAGAAATCCTTGACGTGGTAAAGCACTTGAAAAACCTAATCGGCTGTTATTCCAAGGAAGAAAAACCGTACTACATGGTTGTAGTCAATGAAATCTACTCTTTCTTAAGCCATCTGGATGACGCTGCTGTTATTCGGGCACTGGGCTGTCTGGAGATTTCTGAGTGGGTCTGGAATGGAGATGGTTTTTCCTCACCTAAACATTTGCTCTCCAGCAAGCCGCTCATTGATCTTGCACCGTACATACTCTCTCTTCCCTCAGAGATGATGAGGCACTCTCACTTGTTTTACCGTTTTGGTTTGAGGGAACAAAGTGATCCCTCTGTTCTCCTGCAAGTCCTAAGCATGATTAAAGAGAAGTATGATGATGATGATGATGATCATGATCATGATCATGATGTTCAATTCACTCGTTCAGAAGTGAAGCGTGATCTCCAGTTATCCGTTGACATACTGAATGAGGTGGCAAGTGGGGAATTACCACCAGACCTTCAAGCGAAGATTCTACTTCCTGTTTACAATGAAGGCAACATGTTTATCCAGCTTGAACCAGTTGAACACTGCATGTACTGTGAACACGACTGGCTTAAGACAGAGGGAGATGACAGAGACATAGACTATTTCTATGTGCACCCGAATGTTCCCAACAGTACTGCTGACCGTCTAGGTGTTCCTACCCTCACTAATCGTTTGCTGGACCCTGATGAGTTATTCATCGGAGAAGAGTTTGGACATGAAGAGAAACTTACTACACGACTGAGTAGACTTCTGGATGAGTACACAGATGGATTCGCAGTATTGAAAGAGCTCCTGCAAAATGCAGATGATTCTGGTGCCACTGAAGTCAGATTCCTGTATGACGAGAGAGTGAACGATGATGCCACAACGTGTTTGATTGATGAGGGCATGAGAGGTTGTCAAGGTCCTGCTTTGTGGGCTTACAACGATGCTACCTTTAAAGAAGAAGACTTTGTAAACATTACAAAGCTGAATGAAGCAACAAAAGAGCATGACACGGAAAAGATTGGACGGTTTGGCCTTGGCTTCAGTGCAGTGTACAACCTAACAGATGTGCCCATGTTCGTGAGCAAGAACTATTTTGCCATTCTTGATCCCCACACTTCGTTTCTTGGGAAGGCCATCAAGAACAAAAGGAGGCCAGGAATGAAGATCAACATCAATAAAGACGTGAATAGACTTAGAGCATTCTCAAATCAATTCAAACCATTCAATGGTATCTTTGGATGTGATTTGCATTTGAACAAGGAGGACAATTCATTTGATGGAACACTTTTTCGATTTCCATTGCGGACAAAAGAGCAAGCTATAGCAAGTGAGATAAAGAAGCTGCATTACAGTGATCAGGAAATGCGAGGATTGCTTCAAATGTTCATAGAAAGGGCACAAACCTTGCTTCTCTTTACGCAAAATGTGTTCCGTGTTGGAATATATAGTTTAACGAGATCGTCAAGCCCAGAGCCACAGCCTTCACTGTTGTTTCAGGTAACCAAATCACTTTCACAAGATGGGATTCTAAGAGAACTATCTATCTCCGTCTCGTTACCAGTTACTACAGAGAAACTGGATGTAGAGCAGCAGCGTTTCTTAAGCCAATGTAACTTTCTCCAAGCATCATCAAAGTTTGCAAAGTCTGTCAAGAATCACACTGTCAATCCAAGGGAATTTCCAAAATCTTCGTTGATTGTTGACGTCAATTGCAGTTTCAGCACATCTGGTCTGAACTTCTTCACAGTTGACCAACACCGACGACAAGAGTGTTCAACATGGCTGGTTGTGTCCTCGATGGGAAATGGTCAGGCAATGCAGTTGGCTGCGAATGATCCTTCTCTTCTTCCATCAGCTGGAGTAGCTGTCCAGTTAGTGTCAACAGAATCTAACGCTTTTATGCCTTCACCTGTTTTAAAGAGTGATTCTGGATGGCCTCTCAATGGCACAGTGTTTTGCTATTTACCTCTTCCTATCCACAGTGGCCTGCCTGTGCACATAAATGGATCCTTTTCAGTGGCTGCGAATAGACGCCAATTAAAGACGCAGCTTAAAGATGACAAGACCTGTCCTGGAGTGCAATGGAACAATGAACTCATGCAAGATTCCATTTTGTCTGCCTATCTTTGTCTTCTGGAAGACGTAAAGAAAGTTGCTCCTGATGATGGTTCATACATCTTCCATTCATTGTGGCCAAAGGCTAGTGAAGTACACCAAGACTTCTGGCCTGTTTTGACATCGTTCTATTCTCAACTTGCAAGAGGAGTCCATGCTCTATTCTCCAGTGGATGTGATTGGGTTGAGATTTCTCAAGCGGTATTTCTTCATCCAGATCTCCGCCAAGATCCTGATGTAGGAGAGGCTGCGTTTGCCGTCCTGCAGAATTTATTCAAGGAAAACACAGTGGTCATAGATATGCCACCTGAGGTGTTCCTGTCCTTTCGCACCTGTGGACAGGAAGATGTTATACGGAGTAGAGCGTACACCAAGAGACGATTTTTCGTCGACCTCTTTTTTCCAAACATCTTCAAAGTTCGTACTGATTTAAGAGATTTGCTGGTGTTGTATGCCATGGATCACAACACCCGAGAGCTTGATGACTTGTTAAGGATGCATGCCTGCATTCCAGCATCGCCAGATGGGAAGACACTCAAGTGTCCAAGCCAATTAGTGCACCCTAACAAAGAAGCATCCTTTCTGTTTTCCTCTGTAGATGGCAGGTTTCCTTGTGGCACTGTGGATACCTTTCTAGATCTTCAACGACTTGCCAAACTTGAGCAACTGGGAATGGCGTCTAATGATCTTTCTTGGCTAGAAGTTGCAGGAAGAGCAAAAAGTGTTCAATGGTTAAATGCAGCTGACCCAAAAGTGGCATTTAAGCGTGTGAAGGCATTGCTGGAGTTTCTAGAGAACAAAGTCAAACATGAAGATAAAAGCCCGTCGCAACTCATTTTGTCAAGCCTTCAGACAGCTCATTTTTTACCTGTTCTTCAAAAACCTAAGGCGTTCCCTCTGTCCTGGAAAGGTGATGAATTTCATCGTAAAAAAATGTTTCTTTTAGCACCTAAAGACATCTTCGTTAAAGAAGATAAATACCTTGTTTGTTGTACAGAGCCAATTGTTGCCTCAGACCTCTCTAAGAAGGTAAAAGAATTCTTGAAGTTAGGAGACAGAAAGGTTACAACAAAGCATGTGATGAACCAACTGGAAGAAGCTATCTCTATCAACATTGGTTCACTGAATCGTGCAGGTGTTGAAGAGGTGAGCCGAGTTTGCAAAGACGCTTACGCATTTTTGCAGGATAATATGGAAGACAACGGATCTTCTGTCCAAGAATGGTTAAGGAAAAAGAGTTTCATTCTGGTTGGGAAAACGTTTCTCCCCGCAAACCGTGTGGCAATGGAAATGAAGTGTGACTGTTCTCCGTACCTATACAGCCTTCCAGACGATTTGGCTGATAGATATTTCAGGGTCATGAAACTTGCCGGTGTAAGGGGCCAGTTTGAAGAGAAAGATTACATTAGCAGTCTCCGGAAGGTAAAGGAACAGTTAGGTGCGATGAAACTTGACGAGAAAACCCTTCAGGTGGCAGTGAATATGGCGATTCAACTTGGAGAGACACTGCACCGATCAGGTGACGATCTGTCTAAAGTTCAAGCCAAATGGGGAACTGTTTATCTTCCAGATAATCAAATGAAAATGCGTGCTGTTCCTGACCTTTGTTTCAAGGACTGCCCATGGATACCTGATGATTCTACCGTGCAATTTGTCAATGAGAAGATTCCTTGGTCAACGTGTGTCCAGTTAGGTGTGAAAACAAGGAGAGAAGAAGCCTTGCAAGAGCATGACAGTGGAATACCTTTTGGACAACAGGAGAAACTCACAAACCGTTTGAAGCGCATATTGACAGGCTACCCAAGTGAGAAGGAAATTTTGAAGGAACTACTTCAAAATGCAGATGACTCGCAAGCAAGTGAGATTTGCTTCATTAAAGACCCCAGGCACCATCCAGATGAGAAACTGTTTAAAGATAGCTGGAAACGACTACAAGGTCCAGCGTTATGCGTTTATAACAATAAGCCATTCACCGATGAAGACATCAAAGGCATTCAGTCTCTTGGAGAGGGCAGCAAGGGAGACGATGTCAACAAGACTGGCCAGTATGGAGTCGGTTTCAATGCCGTGTACCACTTAACTGATGTGCCATCATTCCGGTCAAATGGTAAGGAAATTGGAGATGTTCTTTGTGTGTTCGACCCGCACTGCAAGTACGTTCCCAATGCCAGTGATAAAGAACCTGGAAGAATGTTCAAAGACATCAAAAGGTTAAAGAAAAAGTTCCCAGATGTCTTTCCTTGTTATCTCGAGGGTCATTTTCCCATGAAGAACGCAACTATGTTTAGGCTTCCTCTGAAGACAGAAGAAATGGCCAAAGAATCGAAAATATCCTCTACTCCTGTGACTGTCGAGAAATTAGATGAAATGATGGAAGACCTGAAGAAGGAGTTGTTCGAAGTTCTCCTCTTTGTGAACAATGTCAAGAAGATCAGCCTTTCTGCTGTGGATGACAGTGGAAAACTAGTTCATACGTACTCTGTTGAGGTGTTGATGTCCAAAGAAGATGACAAGAAAAGGCAGGCATTCGCTCACTGCATGAGAAAGATTGCAAATCAAGCGAAAAAAGAAGACCTCTTTCTACCTACAAACGTAGAAGTGAACAAATGCATCTACACTTTGAAGTTAAGAGACTGCTTTGGCATGGAAGAGAAATGGTTGATTGTGCAGCAAGTTGGCTTTGAGAAACCAGTGGAGATGAGTATTGTTGATGCCTTCAAAAAACAGCAGCTGGGAATGCTTCCTCGTGGTGGTGTTGCCTGCCTTCTAGAGAGCAACAAGTCAGTAACACGGATGCAAGGAAAAAAGAAGCCATTCTGCTTTCTTCCACTTCCCTTTGAAACTGATCTGCCAGTTCACATCAATGGACACTTCGCGTTGGACCATGAGGCTAGACGAAATCTGTGGAGGGATGAAGTCGGTGGTTATCGCAGTGAATGGAATAATGCCTTGCTGAGTGATGTCATTGCCTCCTGCTATCTTACCCTTTTGGATGAAGTACGTGGTTTTTTACAGTTGCCAGTTACTCAGGATACTTCCTCAATTAACGTAAAGTGCAGCAGAAGTACACTCTCGGAAAGTTTAAGGACGTATGAAGACCTCTTTCCAAGTTTGCCCATCGATGATCCACATTGGAGAACACTGGTTAGTTCAGTCTACCAAGAAATGAACAAGAAGGGAATGCATTTGATTCCTGTGGTGAGAAGTTTGGAAGGAAGTTCCAGTGGCCGAACTAAGGATTCACGTGAACCGGAGAGAGTTCAGTTAAAATGGTTTCCACCAACTGGCACGGGAAAAGAAAGAGCATACTTCAATGATCTTGAGGTAAATGGCTCTTTTGCTCAGTTGCCCGAGAAACGTGGAGAAGACGAAGACAAGAGAAAGAAAAGAGAAGAGATTAGGATCAAGCGTAGGTGCACATTTGAAGACACCTTGCTGAAAACTGGTTTTAATCTTGCAGCATTTTCAATGAACGTTTTTGATTCGCTACGACAAGCGGGAGTAAAGGTCTTCTGCATTTCGCCCTCTGCCGTGATGGAATTTTACAAGTCTTTTAATGATGCCGATCCACTCTGTAATGTTGGCAAGATTCCATGTCCTGTCGACAAGACGCCATTCAAGAATGAAAAGATGGTGGTTCGCTTCTTACAGTACTGCAAAGATGATGAAAATTTTCTGGAGAATCTGACCGGACTTCCATTACTCCTTACTCAAGACAACTACTTACGCCCATTCAGTGAGAGTGACCCTCTATGTCTGAGTCGGTATCCAGATATTTTGCCACGTTTCGCCTCTATTTTTGTCCACTCAAACGTTCTCAGAAATGTTTTTAACGATGTTGAAAGCAAAAGGGCCTCTGTGTTTAGATCTTTAGACATTAACACTTTTGCTTCACACTTGCATCAAACCTTGCCTGGAGAGTTTCTCAGTGATGATCACTTCGTGAGATGGTGCCCAGATGACTCAGGTGCCACTTTACCGAATCCTCGTTGGATATTCCGGGTTTGGAACTTTTTGCAAGAGGCTGTGAGTGGTGCCTTGAAGAAATCAGAAGTACCTGAGGAAAGGTGTAAAATCCCATTCATTCGAGAGATGCTTTCGCCGTTATCTAAGTGGTGCCTTCTTCCTGCAGTCCAAAGAGAGGTCACCCAAACCTCAAGCTCTTTGAAACCAGAAGTAGGTCACTTCTTGGTTTCGATAGATATGTCATAATCTATTATCGGTTTCTCTGATGGTGGTGCATCGCATCTGAAGCTGGTAGAGGTGCTGCGAAAGATGGGCCTACCAGAACTTCATTCAGATGTGATAACAAAGATTACAATTGGTACAACAACCTACACTAAAATGGATTCGTTCAACTTTGCTCGTCATCTTGTAGCTACGTTGGATGTTCCCAATTCCATTCTCTCGGCGCTGAAACGAAAGCTGCAGAAAGATCCTGTTTCCCTTCAAAGCGACATAAAGCCTTCAGATGCTGTAGTGGTTCTAGAGTACTTTAGCCACAACATCAAAAGCATCACAGATGAGAACAACGACACGTTAAGGAAGCTCCCATTTTATCCAAGGGCAAGTGGTGGCCTTGCAAAGCTGGGCGATAGCAAAGGTTTCATCATACCGGGTGAAATCCCAAAAGAAGAGATGGATGTAGTCGAATCCAGACTCGGCTGTTTGTTTTTAGAATCTTGTGGAAGCCTGTCAGGCCTTTACAAGTCTTTGGAGGTTGAGCTTCTGTCTTGTAGTGAAGTGTATCTCAAGTTTATCCTGAAATGTTTCCAGTATCTGAGTACAGAGGGGAAGTTGGCCCATCTTCAATATCTTCGCAGCCTTATTTCCTTAGCGAGCACAGATGAAAAGGAACACCTGTTGGATAGTTTAAAGGTAGTTCCATTCCTTCCAAGCAAGGATGGCACAATGATGACAGTATCCAGCTTCTACGATCCTAAGAATATCGTTTTTGCTTCCGTGCTGTCAGAAGACAAATTTCCACCGAAACCTTTCAACTCTGACAAATGGCTGCCATTTTTGGTGGAGATAGGCCTGGTTCAAGATGTCTCTCAAGAGGATTTTCTGCGATTTGCCTCCCAAATTGCATATGAAGCTGCAACAGCACGGACAGAGAATACGGTCAAGAAATCTAAGGTTCTGCTGCATCATCTCCTCGCTCGCCCCAATCTGGTGCGTGAAGGTCTTCTGCGACGTATCCGAGATATTCCTTTCATCACCCCTCATACTGTTGAGAAATCACTGAAGGAACTCTGTCCACCTTTTTTAAAGAAGAGAGATGGCCAAACTCCATTTGTCGCATTCAAAGGAACAGTTTTGAAAGAACACGAGGAAATAGTTTGGACAAAAGCGGCTTTGCTTCCACAATGGGCAGATCCTAGGCATTATCCTCTCACCTGTTCCCATTGGAATTTTTGTCGCTGTCTTGATTCCTTTTTGTCCCAGCTTCAGGTTGTGGAGACGCCATCAGTAGATGATGTTGTTGGTCACTGTCAAACCGTCTGCAGTCATGTTGAAAGCAACAGCGACAAAATAAATGTGTCACCTGAGAAGTGTTCCACATTGAGGGGGGTAATGGAACATTTTTACAGATTTCTTCAGAGAGAAGCCATTGGAAACAGCAAAGCAAAGCACGTCCTTCAAACTACGCGCTGTGTTTTGGTTGAGCAAGGGAGAAAATTCATTCTGCCTTGTCAAGCAGTCCTTGAGCTTTACGAGGATCTTGAGATCAGGCCATTTCTCTATCGGGTGCCTCCAGAATTTGGCAAGTTTCAGGAAATGTTTGAGTTCCTTGGTTGCGCCAAGTCTGTTAGAGCCACGCATTACGCTATGGTGCTCGAGATGTTACATCAGAATTGTCAGGGTGCTAGATTGCACCCAAACGAGGTTAGCATCTGCTCAAAGGCAGTAAAAGGATTCTTTAACTGCTTACAGAAGAATCCGGAAGATGCGTCTTCTATTTCACAGTTGTACCTCCCAGCAGTATCTTCTCGATTTAATCCCCTGAATACGCATCTCAGCACTATCCCAATTACTTTGCGCCACTCGTCAGAGCTGATGTTCAATGATGCGTCTGCCTACCGTAATCGGATCAAGGAACTGGACCAGCTTTTTGTGTTTGACCTTAGCCTAATGAAGGTGAGCTGTAAATCTGCCTTGGTGAAAATTAAAGACCTGATTACGAAATTGCCATCAGCCTCGCAGCCAAGGATGTTCTCCTCTGCGATCAAAGAAAAACTCAGTGATTGTGACGATGCAAATGTGGTGACAAGTGGAGCTGTGATTGCATTGAGGCAACAACTTTCCTCTGCACAGTTTCGTTATGGAGTAGTCAGAGTTGTTAGACACGTCAACTGGGATCAGAAAGATTTCAATGAAGAATTTGTAGCAGATATTGAAAGAGGTCTTCAAAGCATCGAGCTCTGTGCTGTAAAAGGTCTTAAAACCTCGCTGTTTCTTAACAACAATCTGATCCTGGGCAGTGAAGAAGAGCGCCCGTACTTCCATGAGAAGCAAGAGGTCTGTGGTAAGAAGTTGTGGAAGGTGTATGTCAATTCAGTAACAGAAATAGAAGACATCATTTCCTCAGTTTCCAAGGTGATTGTAGAAATGTATGGAAACTTTCTTGGAAAGGAGGCGTTTGTTATTCCTATAATGTTGCGCCATGCCCCTGGAAAGATTTGGTCACTATTGGACAGGATGGGCATTCAAGAAGATGACACCTGCAGGCCAGTGGAAATGGATATCTATCCAGAACCAGGTACCTTTATTCCAATCGAAGACCATCATCTTCTGAATGACTCCTTTGAAGAATTTCGACCTGGAGAGTATGTAGGTTATCAGCTAGATGATCCAAGTTTACACCTGAAGGAAGGTGTTCCAACCTACATCTATGCAACAATTGTAGAGGAAGTGGCGGATGAAGATGCTGGTCTCATGACTAAGGTGTATAAGATCAACGTTGGACACGGCAAGGAACCAGCGGTTGTCAGTGCTGCGGACTTGCATAAATTTCACCGCTTAAAAGAAATATCGGACCGCCAAGTTAAAGGTCAAAGAAATAAACAGCAGGTTTTTTATGAGATCTCGGGTTTGCTGAAGGATGCATTTAGACTACAAGAAGAGAAGAGGCGACAGATTGTGAAGAGGCTGTTTCTTCGGTGGCACCCAGACAAGAATTTAGGTGATGAAGAATTTAGCACTGAGGTATTTCAACACATCCAGAGCACAATTTCTCAGCTGGAGGGCTCGTACAGTAACTTCTTTGCTTCTTGGGAAGCACGTGCAAAAGAACATGGATCTCAGCGTGAGGAATACAAAGAAAGTTTCTCCAAACAGTACGGCGCCTGGGAATCCTCATCAGAGCATCCATCATGGCAGAATGTCCCACCAAGTTTTTGCAAGAGGAATTCTCAACCAGGAGAGGCTGCGCGCTGGTTTAGACAAGCTGAGGCTGACCTGGCTGCTGGTGCAAATGAAGTCGCCTTCAGTAGACCTTCTTATGAGTGGGCATGCTTTAAATGCCACCAGGTAAAACCGCCTCCTTTTTTCCATTCTAGAAGTGACTTGCATCAGTAAACGAAACTATGTTGTCTAGTAAGTAAAATTATTTGAAAGTCGAGACTTTGTAATTAATAATAATAATAATAATAATAATAATAATAATAAACAAATTTTATAGCGCTTAAACTATAAAATATTCTAAAGCGCTTCACGTAAAAAATAATAATTAAGTGATTGAATTTAAAACTTCGATAAAATCATGCTCAAACAATCTCAAAAATGAATTTCTTAATATTCAAAATCTAAATTTCGATGGACGCTTATGTTGTTTTTTCTGTACTTCATGTAGCTGTAAATCGCCAATCACCTTTTTTCAGGATATGTTTAAAGGTATTGGGTCGACTGTAAATCAGTAATGTTAAAAGTGCAGTTCACCCTACGTTTTGTGTCAATAGGCAGCAGAGAAGGCTTTGAAGGCCGTGCAGTTCAAAGTAGACGCAGACAAGATGAACGTCCACAGTTTGGTTGACAATAGCCACGTATTGGATGACCCTGAATTAACTCAGTTAGCGATCCAGCTGGAGAGCCTTGTTGGAGATTCAACACGCATGCGCTATCCGGACAGAATGTGCTACCCTCAGATCCCGAATGACGTCTACTCGGCTGAAATGGCAATGGACGCCCTTGGGATGGCCAAGAAGATCGTAGAGCGAGTGAAAAGCAGACTTACTTAAGGTGTTTAAGGTATCTATGAAGTGAAAATCAAATCAAATTATGTGAGATCCTTTCGAAAATTAGAGAGGTATTTTTCTTGTTTCTAGCATCTTGTCACGTTCCACAGATTTTCACGGTTTTTGTGTCTAGCACTTCATATAATCGAAAATATGACGTAACACGCATAAGGTTCTTATCACGCTTACATTATCTCATGGCTAACATGAAGAGGAGATTGAAGCGTTAGCACAACTATGTTTGGAATGCGTAACACGTCGATATATAATCGTCAAGACCAATCCTGACGAGTTTTTGGGATATTCGACCAACCGGATTCGAGAAAAGAACGTCAGGGGTAATCGGAACCAATTGAATTCGAGGACGAAAGATTACGACGAATCTCTGTGCTTTCCACCGTGTGGTTTGACCAAGAAGAAATTCACTGAGCGAGCGGAAATCTTTTCCAGCGACTGCGCAGAGAATTTAATGAGTGAATGTTTGTTTTTTTTAACCTTTATGATGAATTTGTCTAAAATTACTTTTTCAATATGCCACAGTTCTCGAAGTACGAGTCAATCTGGCCGAATAAAAGGCTTTAAAAGATGCCTTCAAGTGTTCCATCAATGCTGTTGGCGCCAACAGCTGAATGTGCGCGTTTTGATGACTACGCTGTATTCCAAAGCAAATACTAAGCCTCTTTTGCGAAGAGTCGAGTGGGGAAACTTGAGCCCCCTTTGGGGATTTTTGAGCCCCTTTTGGGGAGAATTGAGCCCTTTTTTGGGATTATAAAGCCCGTGAAGGGATTAAATACAAAGCCCAATTTGGGAAATGTATTTCGCATAGCTAGAAAATCTGCTGCCACTGAACTGAAAACTCCTTTGATTGACAACACATCTGGGAAAAAAGTAATTTTAGAGAAATTCATTATAAAGGTTAAAAAAGCAAACACTCACTCACCAAATTCTCTTCGCAGTCGCTGAAAATGGTTTCCGCTTGCTCAGTGTACCGAAGATACAATCTCGCACTAGACACATGTACGCACTGCGGACCTACTTTTATACTATTGATGCACACTAGAAGACTTATGACGTCATTTTGTGGACACAGCATGGAGACAATCACAAAATGGAGAATATCTTTAGGGTTGTTTTCAAACAGATTCAACATCATTCAAAACTGTTGAAAACAACTTTGTTGTACAATGTTGAACGCGGTGACCAAACGAATTCTACATCTCGATTTAACATATTTCAACGCCTTTGATTAAATCTGTTGAACGAGTTTGGCCAGCCTGTTGAATGATGCTGGACATTGTTGAATTAATTAAGTTGGTGTTTACCTCACGTGCATATGTTATTAAACGAATTCAACAAAGTCTTTCACATCTGAGAACAAGGAGGCCAAACATGTGTAAAGAAGCTTGATTTGATTTCGTGCATATTTCAAGATTTATTTTTTTCTAAAAGTAGTCAACATCGTAGAAATGCGTCGTACATGTGATCATTTTGCACCACAGCTGTTGGTTCACTATCCTCAGAACTGCTCACTTTCATCATGTTTTTTCCGAGAAAACACTCATGGCTTACTTATAATACCTGGACTGGTTACTTATACTAATACCTGGAGTTTTAATTCATTGTTTGTTCGGTGACTTTCAGGCTACGTTGTGTTCAAGAGGAGCTTTGGCCTCGCATCAAAAGCGTATGTCATTTGGAAGTAGAGCAACACTCTCTTTAAAGTAGCAAAACGGTTGTACAATGGACAGCTTGTTTTCACCCTTATTACTCAGAGGTGTTAGCGAGAGTTTCCGCCCGTTTCAATAACACGCGATGTCGTATGTTGAAAACTTAGTAACCGTTCATGTATTACCGTGTAAAATGGCGTCACTGGGACATTTTGATAATGGCGTCGTTTTACAGCAACTACCAGGATTCTTATTTATTTAAATCTCTTAATGCCAGTGATGTTAAAATGACAGTGGGCCTAGTTTGGATCAAAAAACAGCAATTGAAGGATTCTGGTCGTTGTGGTCAAATCCACGTCATCATGAAAATGACCTTAGCAGACATCTCCGTAAACAAAGATTTTCCTAGTCCAAAGGTCACGTCTGTTGATTTTGATTGGTAGATTTCGCTCTATTTTTTCGGGTCCTATTATTTGCGTCGTCATTATAAATGACGGCAGTATGAAACGCTTGTGTTTGGTACCAAGGAGCAACGTAATTTTTTTCGTATTCATTTGGATCAGTTCAGTTCTGATTAAGCTGAAGTAAATAATACATGCAGTCTCACTGTGACGCCCAAAGATTGGAAGGCAGTGCTTTCAGAGTCAGTAATACTATTGCTTGTGGTGACACCAAGTTCAGAAGCCCAGTGCAGTTGGCTATTTCGATAACATCAGTTCTACTCTGCTTACACTAACTACACCATTAGCCAGGGAACTCACGCTTCGGGGATCGACAACGATACAGTAACTTAGGTTAGACCCAACAGAATGGAAGGTTTTCAGTCGCGTCGGACCCTTTGTAACTTAAAACTAAACCGGAGCTATTAAGTACTCCAGCAGTGGCCTTGGTGTGACCGCAACCATTGTGCTTTTAGTTAACAATGCTCTTGCTGCTATGGCCGTGTTGGAATTATTTGACTCCATACATTGATATCATATCTAACTATTTTTCAGTTTGGGCCCTTAGTTTAGTCCGCCCACGTTTTTCGTTGCGTCCAAACTGACGACAAAATTTTATTGAAATCAATCGATTACGGTACGTTGGGTTCTATCGTAGGTGGTTTACGGCTACACAAGTACTCTAATGTCACTACTTTAGTAATGTTAATATATTTTGTGTAGTTGGTATGTTAGGTTTGACTGTCTATTGTGTTGTGTATTTTCCCGAGGCAAAAATACAGCTGACTAAAGCTTGTGTGAGAGGCGACTTTTTTGCGTTTGAACAGTGTGAAGGAAAGGCCCGCCTACATTTATCGTTTTGGTGTAGCAGCTGATACTGACGTGAGTGTTCAAGATGAGATCAAAATGTAGTTATGGACAAATTTTTTAGCTTGTGTAGAACAGTTTGATGGCCAAACGCGAGCAGGCCGTACCAGCCGTTGTTTTGAAAGAGTTTAATAATTACGGTATTATTATTGACTTAAATTGTGAAATTTTTCCGTTGCAATAATGATCGATACAACTACTTGAACATTGAGTTATAGAATATAAAGTATACCCAATATTAAATTGAAAGTTAAGACGATTTCCGCTCAACGTTCCAGCAGTAAGTGCAAAAATTAAGTTACCAAAAAAATACTTGCAGCACTGTCACATTTTGAGAACAGGTAAGAAGAACTTATCCTTACTTTTGCTCCCAAGCTGACCCCGCGAGAGAAAATTGGATTTGAAGTTATCAATATTTCAATTAAAAAGACGCTTCATGTCAGTTCAAAACAAAATGGCGCCCGTTTTTAGCATACTTTTACGAGATTTGAAATTAATTTTCTTGAGAATGCTTGAGAATTTCATCGCGGGGTCACTTGGGCAAGTGAACTAGAGTGAGATGTTTCAAATAGCATTTAAAATATTACCGTGCTATGAGTAGTTTTTTGGTAAGTATTTTTTGCACTTATTGCTCGAACGTTGAGCAGAATCCGTCTTAAATGTTTAGAATATGCGCTAATTTAACGTATTAATGTATTATTTAGCTATTACCGTCTTCCTACTCTACTTTTTCTTACTTTGTTTTAAATACCCGGACATAGATTTTCAAGAGCAGTAACCCGGTTGTTTTGAAAACAACGTCAGCGAGGGAGCTACCGAGAGATACGTACGCTCATGGTTGATTCACATGTTAGATAAGTTGTAAGATCATTTGGCAGGGCCGTAGCCAGTATGAGGCAAACTGAGGCACTTGCCTCAGTCATTTTTTTTCGTTTAACACCCTAAATACCTGGACCTCGCCACAGTCATAATTTTAATCATGGACATTGCCTCAGTCCGTAATTTTTTTCTGGCTACGGCCCTGTTTGGTAAGATCGTTTTGATTATTTGTTTGATTGTGGGATTATTTTTCTATTATTTTCGAACCGCCGAAAGCACGCTATACTTTTCTATTTGAACCAGAGGAGAACAATTTTCATCCATTTAAAAGTTTGATTTAAAATCAGATTAAATATTGTTTCTAAACACATTTTCCGATTGGTAATGTAATGTTATTTGTCATTTGATTACTTCAGCAGAGGATTAGTTAAGGTTGATAAACCAAACCATTGTAGCAAGTATTTCGTACCGCTGATCTTCTCAGACTTCTGGAGGGAACATGTAATAAAATCCATATTTATCACGTGGTATGTGCCGGGAGTGTAACATGATGCTACTGTACATGATCGATATCGATGTTACGGTATCAATTTTTTGCTCGCGTCAGACTAACGATTTACGGCGTTTAGAAGCGTTTTTTATAGAAACGACAAGATACATGTACACTTGTGCATGCGCAAACGTAGAAAGCACAGTTGAAAATCGTCGCAAAAACGCGTGACAAATTAAACCATTCAGAATCAACCAATTTACTTGACGATCGACGCAGATTTTAGAAAATGGTTTCTCTCGAAGAATAAGATCTGGGTACGAGAATAAGAAAGGCTTATTTAATTAAAAGAAGTGTATATGGAAGCAAAAATAAAGATGTTGCTGTTGTTTTTGTTGATTGAATTTAGCTCTAGTATGATAAAAGTGTTTTAAGACAACGAAGTTTTCAGTTCTTTTTGCCTATAAAGGTTCTTTCCGCTTCCGCATAATGTCCTTTCCATATTCTCTCCTTGGTCTGGCCACTGACAACTCGGCGACTATTTCACCTAGCCGGAGAACAGAGCTCCACGACAGCCCAGGGGTCAGGCAACAGGCCAAAGAGGAAAACAGGGAAGAAGGTGATTATTACGGGGTTGGAATCATTTCAGGGTCGATTTTGGTCGGTATCATTTCAGGTCCAATGCCCTGCTGAAATTAACATAAATTATCATAGAGATTGCCTTCTCTCACCGACACTGGCACTTCACACGAAGAACGTACAATTGTATCAAGCGCGATCAACATGCGGCTGCTAGGAACACGTACATTTGTCGCAAGCAGGAATGTTTTGAAATCATGGAGTTCCGCTAAGACACACCGTGAATCTACCGAGGCAGTAAGCCGTATTTTGTCCCGATGGGGTTCTGGGCATCAAGTTACCACGCCACCGGTGTTCGACTCTAAAGTTGGATTCACTGACTACGAGAAAGAGCGCAGAGAGTTTCACCTTGAGGTGCCGGAATATTTTAATTTTGCCAATGTGCTCGATGAATGGGCGCAGAAAGAAAAGGTAGGAACATACGCACTGGATATAAGACCAAAGTTGTAAACAAATGCAAGATCATTATTTATTATTGTCTACAACAGGCATACAATTAATATTAGGGTTATCAAACATATAGTCTCCTGTAATTTCTTACAGCGTGTTGACAATCGATCGCAAATACGATACAGTACAATGTAATAGTGCACACATTGAACTGTGGGCGAAAGACACACAGGATTTTGTATGACAAACAGCCTGAAGAGTCTCGCTCCAATGCTATATATCGGGTCTCTAATCGCTGACCTTTCCGCTACATAGGTTCGAACAGGTGCAAACAAAACCAAACAAACAAACAATGCCTTAGCCTTTAGGTAGAAGCTGTTTTTACTAGTGCGATAAAATTAAATACTGTTAAGTTTAAATTTGATTAAAACTTTGTGTTCTTTTGAAATTAACTTGGAATACGCATCAGTAAAGAGAATATAAGAAGCAGTCTGGCGTTTATTGATTTTAATAAACGCCACACTACTTCACGCGTGTTAAAACATGCATGTTAATGAACTAGCGTATGTTAATTAAAACAGATGCAGGGAATATTTGCATGGGTAGACAACACGCGGAGCTTGTACACTGTTCCTGTTCCAGGTTTGTTCAGTTGTTTGCCTTCCAGAGCTAAGACTCAGTAGATCTCTGCCCACTCTGGGGAACGGGTACAAACTCAAAAAATGATTTTTCTACCCTAGTTTCGCCACAATGCCTCACCCTGTCTAACACAGTCGCAGGTTGCTTCGCAGTTACTATTCATTTCTTGGGCCAATGTCGGAGCTAATGCTGACAGATTTTTGTGCAAAGCAAATAAAAAAAGCAAACGCATGCAAAAAATATTTTCAAACATTTTCCTTACTTCATTTGTGTATTATTTCATTGTTTATGCTGCATTTTTACGTCTAAGCGTGGGGAAAGGAAAGACGGTCACCCGGCGTTTTGGTGGGTTGACGATAAAGGACACGAAATAAAATGGTCATTTCAACAACTCGCCGAAAATGGCCGAAGGTAAGATGCTTGTAACTACCTAGCTACTTGCCCTTCTCCTAGCGTTAAATTTGTTGCGGAGTCTATCTTTCTGGTGGGCGAGCTGGTGGTTTAAATGTGGAGCTAAATAAGTTATTTTAAGTAAATTAATATGCAGTGCTCCACCCAGCTGGATTTGCACAAGCGACGTGGGGGTGGAGTAATACATGAGACGGAACTATAAGTTGGAAAGTTAAAATTTCGACGGGCCGCACTTTTCTGACTCACATAGATTAATATTCGAAGATGAAATTTAACCTTTGCTGTTCCAGTAATTAATATAAGATGTAAACCTTGACCTGCCGTAAGGTCCACGAAGTCTTCCTCTCCCACTACGTACGAGATTTGTCCAAGTTCAAATTTTGGGCCATCCATGAAATGTAAATAGCCAACCAGTCACACTCCTACCAGTTAGTATTCTTAGCAAATATCATTTTCAGTTTGTTATGATTCTTCCAGTGGTTTTTAGTGTTCTCAATGAACAGCGTCCCGATCTCCCAGAAGCAGCTTGTTTTGTTACTAAAGAAATGAAAACCGCCAATCAGCGGCGATCACGCCACGAAATTGTCATAGAATTGCCAGTGGTTTACACAGACGATTTAAAATCACGACTAAAATCGCCGCTAAAACTGCATCAAGATTCGTCGGTGGAAACGACCTTGATTGTGTGGCTAAGACCTCGGCTCATAATGAGATCGGGTAAATCGACCAAGTGTATCACAACAGGTTGAAATCTTTTGCAGTGAAAAAAAACACTATGCCAAGCTATGTTACGTTTAACATTCGTTTTGTACTTCTTCGATTGTCTCTGTAATCGCGATTTAACCCTATCGTATTTTTTTTGCTTCAAGAACTGCCAATGTTCTCACTGAAGCTGGTAAAGTTCAAAGAGGAGACCGGGTGATGGTCATATTACCGAGACTTCCAGAATGGTGGCTTTTCAACATGGCTTGTTTACGAACAGGTAATTCTTCTAAGTAGCACTGTAAAAATATACTGGAAAGCAATTAAAAACAGCAAAATAGGTTAAGTTGCTGAATCTCAGGACGGTCATTGTCTTAAGTATCTTTTCAGCCAAAAGCGAGGCCTGGTGCGGCGTAGCCTCCTACGCAGTCGTTTTTAGGGGAGGAGGGTACGTAATATGACTCCCCCCGAAAACGACTGCGTGGGAGGCCTGGTACATCCACCTCGTATGACAATTTGTTTTAACTTGCATGCTTTACTGATGCTATTGGTAATAGTGATCATTTTTATGACCTAAGAAAGTACGTTATGGAAAGGAGAGAAAATTGCTGATGGAGGGTATGTAGCCAATGCAGGACTACTTCAGAGCTGAGGGAATGATTAACATAAATAACTGCTTATTAATCGTGTTCGGATATCTTGCCAGGTACCATTATCTGTCCTGGTTCAGTTCAGTTACGAGCTCAAGACATAAAATCACGACTGCTGGCATCTCACGCGACTTGTATCATAGCGGATGCGGACAGTGCTGAGCTGGTAGATGAGGTAGAGTAACAAACTCAAAGGGCCCCCTGATTGTTTTCCTACCATTAAGGTACGAGCTCATGTTCTGTTAACAGAAAAACGAACTCTTGTGCTACATAGGTTTATGGAAATATTTAACGGAGACTGTAGTAATGACGTTAGTAGCAAAGAAATTAAAACAAACTAAAAGCGTATGGATTAATTCGCAACATCAACGTAACTCCACAACATCAACGTAAATCCAATTCAAGGAATATCGGGTGCAGGAAAATTTTGAGGTGAATCTCTCTTTCGAACTCAGGGCAGCTGTTCATTATTTGAGCCGATTTTCTAGATCTAGATGAGACAGCTTCAGCCAACTTAACAACAGCATCATGAGTGCCTTTCCTTTATCATTTCAGGTTGCCGAATTTGTTCCATCTTTGAAAACCAAGTTTCTTGTTAGCGAACCGGAGCAGAAAACCGAAAACAGGTAGTCCGTGCCCTTCAGTCACATTTTCTATGGCCATTGGCTTTGCAGTGACAAATTGTAATATTATATTCCTACATTTTATGTGTTTTTCGTCGTCAGAAAAGGCTGGATTCCATTTAAACAATTGTTTGAGCAAGCTTCTCCAGAACACAAGGTTGGTAATTTTACGGGTTCAATTTAACCTGCTCGTAGGCTCGTAGTACTTCCACTTTTTGTTTCATTGACAATAATGGGACTTATATGCTGCAAAATGACAATTCACTGGACAGCTCACTGTATAAGTCTTTAATGACGAAGAAATATCTCTGCTCACGGCTTGTTAGCTTTGCACTTAGTGACATCGATTGGTTTCAAGATAATTGTTTCGGATTTCACAGGGATAGTTAATCCACTTATCAGTAGTCGCTATTAATTAGTGCAACTATAATATCATAATTAAGGACATGTCTGAACGTCTTTCAGTGCGTGCAGACACTCGGTAATGAACCAGTGACAGTTTATTTCACTAGTGGAACAACAGGACATCCGAAGATGGTGGAGCACACGCACGCCAGCTGCGGCCTGGGCCACATCACAACTGGAAAGTAAGCTACCCATTGAAAGTTGTTTTATTTACGATTTGTTCGCTACAGACACTACTTGCCCGGACATCCTAAGGCACCTATTGATTCCAGATTTCGTCAATTCCAGGGCACTTACTAAAACTGGCTATACGACTGTCGGGTTATCAGTATTAGCATTATCATTATTGCAAGTATTGCAAGTGTCTAAAGCAAGTGCAATAAACTTTGGGCCATTTCCACCTGCCTTGAGGACTGGTCAGGACGGTGCCTCCTTTTGTTACTGCACATACGTTCTGCGCATATCAGGTCGGGTCCGAGATATTCAAGTTTCTTAAGGAATTTTCCTGCTAATACAAAAGTATTTTTGCGCGGTTTAGGACTAAGTGGACAAAGTAGATCTTAGCAAGGGGCATTTTTCAGAGATAATTGACCTTAAATTTGGAAAATACCTTGTATTTTAAAACTTTTTTAGAATTGTGTAGAATTTTGGTTGTTTAGTTTTCTCTGAAAAATGCGTGGATACCCACATTTTTCTCTGTAGATTCCAATACTGAATAGGTCCTGCTAAGATCTACCTTTCACTCCACAGGTACTTTTATGACCTCTCCTCTGAAGATGCCCACTGGAACATTTCAGACACAGGCTGGTCAAAATCTGCATACAACTTTTTTGGTCCCTGGTTTCAAGGATCATGCGTATTTGCCTATCACAGGCCTCTTTTTGAGCCCCTGACTGTTTTGGAGACCTTACAAAAGTACCCCATCAGCACCTTCTGCGCGGTTCCAACAGTTTACAGAATGATGATCCAAGAGGGCCTTTCCAGTTTCAAGTTTCCGCATTTAAGGCATTGTGTTAGTGGAGGAGAACCTTTGAATCCTGAGGTTGTTGAGAAATGGAGAGAGACGACGGGGCTTCAGATCAGAGAAGGATATGGACAGGGTGAAACTGTAAGTAGACTGGGAGCTAGAAGTGAAGATTTCCTATGACTAAGGGCGAGTTACATGGGACATTTTCTAAGTATTCCGGAATACGCTAAAAACACAGGTTGTTCCAGTTGCGAATTATGTGCAGAGATTTGTATTCGAATGTACATGAACGGTTGAATAACATTTAAAATGGCACTTAAACTTGGCAGCTTTTTACTCCTGGGTGTCAATTTTAATCACCTGCCCGTCTTCGCTAGACTTTATTTTTTCGTCTTGGACGTGAACATCTGTGGGAATATCTATACGTATGTAAAAAAAAATTAAAAAGATATTTGTTGTGAGCAATTGTTTTTAAGCCTTGTTATAACAGATCCTGGTTGTCCAATAAATAGAAAACTTTATCTTGTAGATAAATGCCAAGTGGTAGATAACGAGCAAAGTGTTCTCACCTATTGCATTTTGTTGTCTGGATAGCGATTTATCCGCTCCTGGAACAGCTGGGTCAAGTTGTTTCAATCTCGAGGAAGCCAAAAGATGTAACTTTAATTGTCCGTAGCTTTCAAACTTGGTATCCTTGCAAACTTTGTCATGCTTTTTTCACCTGTGGTGCTATTATGTTACACCAACTCATTTCACTGATGTCCGTTTAGCATAGGTCTGCGAGAAAGAAATTATCTCTTGCTGATTCTGATGGGTTAAGGCCATTCATCTTTTACTTTAGACAGTTGTGTGCGGCACATTTCGTTGTCTTGAATACCGTCCAGGATCCATGGGGAAACCTGCTCCTGGATATGACTTGAAGGTTGGTGAAACACTTTTTGTGTTGTTGTTGACCCTTTCATTGCCGAAAACTAAAGTCTGGCCGTTCGGATGAAAGAGCAGTGCTTTGACTCCTCGCCATTCTGGAACTAGTTTGTTTTCGTTGACTTGGTGTATAGTGTTGTTTCTTATTGTTTGTTTGTTGTTTATTGCCTGGCCGGTTATCTTTGCAGGTTGTGGATGAAAATGGCAATGAATGTCGCGAGGGGGTGGAGGGTGAAATGGTTGTGGAGGTATCCCCAAACAGACCAGTGGGGCTCTTTACTCGTTATGTGGTAAGTTGTCAAGGTGAGAAGAAAGTTAAAACAAAGCTAGTAACAACAACAACAACGACAAGCAAACAGAAGAAAGACATACAAAAGAAAGAAAGCAACGATGGTAAACACGATGAGAAGGTAATTTTTCAGTTAGAGACGCAAGGTACTTGTAATAAATGTCTGAGTTCTCCCAGCTTAAGCTCGTGACTTCCGCTCACAGGTCGCATACACTGGGCTATAGTGACACTTGCGGGAGCTAGGCAATTTAGCTGGGTTCAAAGGGGACAAATACCCCGCATACTGCTGGTACGTGGTAGGTAGATGTTTGAAAAGGAAGTGGTGGCCGATGCACGTATAGGTTAAAATTCGTAATTATGATGAGAGCTCTGTTGGAGTGCGCTGCACTGATCTCCAGAGAGTTCAGGACAGGTGTCTGGATGTAATTAGAGTTTCTAGGCACTCGCTTGAGCCTTTAGAACTAAGGTGCATAAATCTTAAAAGTCCGCTTATCGGCATACTGTTGAATCTGAATCTCGCCTATATACGCATTTTATTAAAGAGACCGTAGACCACAGATATGAACTTAGATCAATAGCAAACTGTAGCGTACTCGTTCCTTTGTCCTATGCAAAGAGACATAAGGATTCTTTTTTCCCAAGGGCGGCAATGGCTAACCTTTCATAGCTAGGCGACTGTGATTTTCAAAGTACAATTTATCTTTTATCTCATATTCCAATTCATTTTATGTAAAGTCACTGTACTTTTATTCTAAAGGTGATTCAACATAATTATTATTGTATTATCATTAAAGATATGCATTAATGAGTGATACAAACTCCTTGGAAATAAGTGTTTACTAATGACCTAACTCCAATCAGACCTAACGTAGCTGATCGCTTTATTTAAGTGCATTTATCTACGTGCTTGCCTTGTTTACAGGACGATCCAGATAAAACAGCCTCCGTGCTACATGATAATTTGTATTGGACAGGTAAATGCCATAAATGGGACACCAAAATATATAACACAAACGAGAGTTTTTAAGAACAAGACATTACTGGATAGTGATCGCTTCTTTCATTCAACGTTTGTAAGGAGGATATGATGAGGAAGGGTGGGTGGATATATACCCGGACCTGGTGGTACTTATTATTCTGTTTGTGTGGAGGTGTGTTAGGGGTGATAATCAAAAGAGTGTTACACCAGTTTCTTGGTCTTCACTTGGTGCGTTAATTAATCGGCAGAGAAGAATAAGAAAAATAAGAAGACAAACCCAGACACGGTGTGAGTAGAAGGATGAAGGAAATTCGGGGGCGCCTGTACCTTATCGGGTATAACAACTGTTTGCTCGGGTTGTCTGCCTTTGGTCAAGTGTGCTTTGGCCGAATTTTTCTCGTTTCAGCCAGGGCTTAGTTTAGCGACATCACAAACGGCTTAGACACGAGAATTAGTCATTTTTGCCTTACTCTCACCACAGTGAGGATAAGTTTGCTTGGCCCGGCCAGACATGACACACCTTCATTCAATTGGCAAATATCCAGGCAAATATCCTTGGTTTTCAACTGCCCTTTATTAATTGAGTACATTTTGCCGATTTTGACAGGAGATCGAGCAATAAAAGATAAAGATGGCTACTTCTATTTTGTTGGGCGCTCAGATGACGTCATACTCTCGGCTGGGTTGGTAGCGAAAATATCAGACTATTAATAACTAATTGTTCCATACTGCATGTGGAATCCCGAGAACAGCCTAGATTAACCTGCAACACAAGCAATAACAACAACAAAACAGCAACCAAACAGATTAACTGGGCACCATACGCTAAAATACGGACCAATGACCATGTAACTATACAACTAAACACTACTTTTTTAATCCTTCCTCTGCGCCCCACGCTACAAATGCTAGAAATATATTAAGACGGAATCCATTAGGAAATTGAAATTGAAATTGAAATTTTAATTTTCAGAGGACAAAAACCTTGTACCAGAATAATTTAAGGCATATCGCACTCTTTTTTATCTTTTTTGAGAGCTATGGATGTAATTTGGTATCTGTAATAACCCCAAAGACAATTTCTTATGAGAGAAAACAAATTTCAAATTTCACAAAATGAAATGTTACGCATAAGAATTTACCTATTTTACCTGTGTTTACACAATTCCTGTGAAATTTGAAATTTAATTTTACGGGCTCCCATAAGAAATTGTCTTTGGTGTTATTACAGGTAACTTATTACGTCTATAGCTCTTAAAAAATGTAAAAAAGAATGCGATATACCTTAAATTATTCTAGTACAAGATTTTTGTCCACTGATTACTCGATTTCCTGATGGATTCCGTCTTAAAAGAACTCTTGGTTTGTCTTAAGCAGTTTTGTTCAAGATCGAATTTGATCGGAGAGACCTTGCTCGGATCTCACCCTTCCAGAAGCAACTAGAAGGCGGGGAATATAGCTACTTGCATACATAAACGGTTCTCACCATTACGGTAAAAATTCCTCCCGTTTCGTGTGAATAACAAGAACAACATAACAGTTGTTTCCAGCGGACAACACTAAGTGACAGGGGAGTCATGCTGGTAGGTATGTTGATAGGTAGAGAGAGCTACATTTAACCAGGGTCTGGGCCTTCATAATGGGTATCCTTTCTTTTACATCGACTTTTTCAGGTATCGCATTGGTCCGTTTGAGGTGGAAAGCGCCTTGATAGAACACCATGCAGTGACAGAGGCTGCTGTAGTCAGCAGTCCTGATCCCGTCAGGGGAGAGGTGAGTAGAGTGTTTATGGTGAAACCAGGCGAAGAAAATCTAAATGGGCTGACAGGAAAGAAACCAGGTTGAAATCAAGCGAGGAATTTTAAATAGGCCGAGAAGAAAGAAACCATGTGCAATGAAGAGTTTGTGGTTTTCCTGCCACGTTGAAAATGTGCAAACAAAAGCAAACTTTGCAGTGTTTCGGAGACAACTGAATGGAATACTAAAAACACTATCCTTTAGAATGGTTTTCGCGTTTCTGTTTCCTCATAACTAGGGGCTTTATACACTAGGGGTTCTACGGTTCGGAGAAAATTATATGGTATCATTCTTGGGGAAAATCGAGCAATAAAGTTAGGCTCCTGTGAGGATAAACTAAACACGACGTTGCGAAGGATTAGTACGCATGAAATTGTATTGGTCCATGTTAATGAAGATATCGATGGAGACTCTCAAGAGCGAGTTTTCATCAATGTTCCTATTAACTCCTTGTTTAAGGGAGCTCTTTCTTGTTTTACTTTGTCGTCAGGTAGTTAAAGCTTTCGTTGTTCTGTCGTCGCATTTCACTGGAGACAAAGACATGCTGGTAAAGGAATTGCAAGACCACGTGAAAGAAACAACAGCACCATACAAATACCCAAGAAAGGTAAGACACGCAATAGCTTGCAAGGCCCAAGCGAACGAGGCCATAGATTATCAAAAACTGTCCAAACATTGTGACAGATCACAGTTAGTATCATCTTAAGGAACCTTCACATGGCAAACTGCTGAAATTTAAAAACTCGTGTTGGACACCAGTGTTGGCGAGTGTGAAAACCAGTCATTAAACCAGTTGGCAAACATGTTGGCCAAGATCGCCAAAACTATTTTTGCAAATCATACACGCACGCCAACTTGTGTTTGTCAATACCAGTTTGTCATTCTGTTTTCAAATTGGTAAACACCCCTCTATATGTCGAAAAATGTATATTATATACTTCTGGCAAAAGGTAGTGTTTCGACACAGTCAATCTTTGACGCTGTAAATTCGTGCCAGAAGGTGAGCTGAACTGGAAAGAAATGCCTGTTTACACTATGTTAATCACGCACTAAATTCTGCTTTTTATTTTTGTTGCAGATTGAGTTTGTTGAGAGCTTGCCCAAAACCGTCAGTGGCAAGATTAGAAGAGCGGAACTGAAGAAGAAGGAGTGGTCCTAGTGCGAGCAGAAATAAACGAGCAACTTTCGTCCCTGGAGACTCGGGGGTTGTTCGTCGAGGAGGGCACAGTTTTCCAGGCAAAACGTTAGGCACGGAAAAAAGTTTTCAAGAACAGGCAAAAATACCCCCGCATGTCTCATCAGACCATTTCCAAACAGCTCCACAAAAGGTGCTCGTGATTGGGAAGAAAAATCCTTTGTATTATTCTGCCCAATTAGCTCACAGTAGATCCAGGGTCACTTTTGTGTGTTCTTACAAGGAAGAGTACATAACGGATATTTTTCCGCCAAACTGGCTTTGCCTGTTATGGAAACTCCCGGGCTTTCTTTATGAAAATCTGCTTCAAAGGTTGAGGACACGGAGAGGAATTAATCTTGTTCTCATGAAGAAGCAGTTTTCCAGAACGTTTCTACTGATTTAACTCGCCGTGTGCTTTTTGATGATTTGTAACCCGTGATAACGTTTTCTCTAGTTGCTCGTTAGTTGTAAGAGGTAAAACGAATTGTTTTTGAGTATCTACAAAAAATGTGTGACCTAACGGTTTTACAACCTGAATTTCATCTGAACTGCGGATGCAGTGTTGTTATTTATTCATTGTGCCGTTTTGTTTGTTTGTTTGTTTGTTTGTTTGTTTGTTTGTTTGTTTATAGGAGATATTAACATTTCTGTGACACACGTGAAACTCACATGTACGCTTACATTCTGAATTAAGCAAACGATATAAGTTCTGCAAAATTTTAAGCAAGGTTAGATCCTTTTCGCGTTAACTGAGAAGACAAGTTCCCTATGCTGTTGTAAATTAACACCAAGCATCAAAAATAAAATTAATGGAAGGTTGAATATTTCAAAAATATTGATTGAACGCTTTCAGTGTTCTCTATGTACCTTGCCGCGTAATTAATCGTGGGACAACTGCTAACGTGTAGCGCATGGCTGCTTCACACCAAGGCCACTAGCTGCAGCTAATGGCTTCAGTTTTGTTCAGTTACATGGGGTAAGATGTTGCTGAAGTCAGTGAAATTTGCCTTTGCATCCTGTTTGGATCTAACCTAAATTACTCTGTTGTTGTCGATACCCAAAGCCTGAATTTCCCTAACTAGTCGTGTAGCTGTGTAAACAGAGCGGAGCTTACGCTATCAAAATGGCCAACTGTCTTAAGCTAATAACCCTGGAACGGTTTTTGCAACTTTGCAATTAGACCATTTTGTACAATTTTTGCTTCCTAAAAAAGCGTAAACTCGGGAAACAAAGAAAAGCTTTCAAATACTAATTCACAAATGAAGAAGGATGGAAAGATAACTTAAAAATTGTAAGAAACTTTCTTTAGTGTTATCGGCGGGTTTAAGTGAATACATAAGAGAAGCCTGAAAGATAGTTAATTCTGTGGCGTGATATTTCTTTCACGGAAGATGCAGGACACTTTTGCTGAAATGTTAAAGCAAAATGTATATTTAGAAGGACACCAATAAGTATTTGTTCGTTATTCTTTTTATTTTAAGTTAACAAGAAACTTTCACTGACCGATATTCTAGTTTTATATCCGACCATGACCGATAAGTCATGGTAAAGCTGTTTGAAATCTAACCATTTTTTCGATAGTGTTTGTTTGTTTTGTGCGTTGGTCCTGCATTCATTAGCTTGATCCTAAACAGGAAGAGGAAATCAGAATTCACGTTTGTAACAAAGCATGACATCATCTGGTCATTCCGAGTTATTTAAGCCTCTTTTTTAAAGCGAGGACAGGTGCAAAGCCTTTCACATGAGTACTAGTTTTCATTTACCTGTCAATAAAACGTGTTCTCCCAAGAAAGGTCCGCTTTGAAAGGGAGGCAAAACCCACCTCGGAACACAGTACAAGTAGGTTTCCTTTTTTGACGTTCTGCTCGGTGTCTACATTGATAGCGGAGCCCGCCGCGTAGCACGGCAGCGGAGCACCATTGGTAAGCAAATTTGGTAACCTATCGATGCGTGAAAATTTGGTTCTGACGTCAGCGTACGCCTGCCCGTACGTCCATGCGTACACACGCTGGGGGAGGGTGAGGGTAGTCCCAATGCAACCCGACCGGGGGAGGAGAATGTCACATTTTCTTGGCGGGAAATCGCGCGGTGCTTTTGGGCAACCAGTGCAGCAAAACGATTGCTCGACAGTTTTGAAGTTTTAAACTTGAGAAAAAATATCGAATATCTAATACATAGATTTAGCCAAGCCTAAAAGCGGAGCCGCCAAGGAATAAACTGGTGTTCGTTTCTCAAGAATAGTCCACAAACTTTTCGGTCCGAAATATATTTCGGGGCTTTTTTTAGCTCGTTCGCTTTCGAAAAGTGTTTCTCAAAAAGCCCGAAAGTTTTCCGAATTGTCCTCCAAAATTTTGGGGATCTGTTCTATAAAACCAAGCTCAAAAGGTCATTCTAGAGGCTGAGCACAGCTTGATTTTTTTTTCGGGCATCCAACTGAACACATATTTTACTCACGAGCCGTCTTGCTTGGTTTTTGCAATGCTTCCATATCCTGTCATTTAGCTGTCAAGGCTTGTAAAATCTCTTTGGATTATTGGCTGTTTGCTTGAATGAACATGAAACGGCGCTCATTTACAGCAAAAAAATAAAAGTGAAATGGGCTATCTTCATCCTGTTCGGATGTTAACAAATAACATGAACTGCCACTATTAGTCTAGTCAAAAAAATTATACTGGCATTTCACCGGCATTTTACCAGGATTACCCGAAAGAAAGGATTTGAGGAGCTTCGAAGCCGCTGTAAATTTTAATTATCGAAGAAATGTCGCGTAGGTTTTAGCAGCCGCAAAGAAATGCTAGCAGTTTGAGGAACACACATTACTTACCGGATAAAATAGCTTAAAACCCAAAACTGCTTCGCTTATAGTTACTTAAGCAACTTTTATATTTCGTTCACTAACTTAAGACCATCGAGATTGAAAACAAACAAACACCAAACATGCTTAACTATTTGGCATAAGTTTTGCGGATTGCGAATTGTTTAAAATTCGGGCGCTTTTAGAAATGCACAGAACTGATTTTGGCAGCTTTTCGGATATAATAGGTTTAAACCGACAACTGCTTCGCTCATAGTTTCTTAAATAACTTTTATATTTCGTTGGCTAACTAGAGACCATCAAGATTGAAAAAAAAACAAACACGCTTTAAATTATGGAATAAGTTTTGCGAAGTAAGCCCATAAAGTTAGCCGCTTTGAGGAAGGCACAAAACTGTTTTCGGAAGCCTTTCGGATGAAATAGCTATAAACCGACAACTGCTTACTATTAAAAACTTCTAGGACAAGAAAATCGACAACTGCACAAAGAGATGGAGTCCGACCCTCGCAGACAAAATTTAAAGCAATTCTTCGCCGTAATCTCACTGATCAGGAAGTGATGCTTGTGCTGTTGCCTTGCGACTGTGCTTTGACCTACTGTTATGAATAAACAAACACAAAATAAGATTATACTTAAATGCAATTTGCGTTACACTTCCAGCATCGTGGGTCCGTCCACGTGAGTGAAATCGGCTGAGCATAGCAAAATATTCAAGACTACATCTGTCACAAATCTGAGAGCGTTTTCTAATAATATTTTAAAGCCAAAAGTAAATGACACATTTCTAATGACATAAATTAAATTTCCATTTTAAAACGTAATTTCTTTGACCGTAATACTCAAAATCATATACCTTAAACCCGTTAAAAACTTCACTTATTTGGTTGTGTTTCAGAACAGGGCAACCTCTCCGTTGTGAAGAAAACAAACTAAAAGATGAAGTCCTTTGAAAGTAGCTTTCGTAACTTGAACTTTTCGCCTTCCACCAGTATTCGTTTGAATCTTTTCTTTCCATTTACAGATATTACGTTTTTTTTCCTCAAGTTTAAAACTTCAGTGCTGTCCAACAATCCTTTTGCTAAACTTTTCAAAGAAACCTCTTTTTCAAAAGCGACGATAGTCATGCGATTTCCCGCCAAGAGAAACGCCCGTTGCCCAAAAGCACCGCGCGATTTCCCGCCAAGAAAAAAAACATTCTCCACCCCCCGTCGGGTTGTCTTGCCACTCCTCTCTCCCTCCCCCAGAGTCTGTACGCGTAGACGTACGCTGACGTCACAACCAAAATTTCTTGGATCGATAAATTACCAGGAGGGAGTGATGAACTCGCCGCTCGGCTGGTTCGAGGTGTCTGGCCATCGTGACGTCACGACGTGAAAAGCGCGCGAGTTTGCCGAGTCTTCAAAAATGGCGCTGGCAACTATGTTAGACTTCGGGCTACAAACGTATTTTTTGTGCTATTAAGCTTTCAGCTAAGCTTGTTTTCTTGGGTAATGGAGTTTTAGTCATCCCTTTTTTCGATATAGGTAAGTGGCTCTTTGTCTTAACGTTAAAATCCCACTTAAATAATGTTTTAAGAGTCATGTTTACTCTCTGCGATCGAAGAATGATGCGGGAAAATTGTTATTGTCCGCGTCCCAAAAAGTGTGTTTATTTCAGTTATATACCACAGGGAAACTTGAAACTTGGCTACGGACTAGCCTATAGTTTAACAAAAGTACCCAAGTTGAAACAAGTGGTATAGTATGTGCCAAAAAAATGATCAGTCCGTTTGTTTAGCTGAGTATAATAGAAGGCGAACCTAGAAGGGTATGTTCAGCACTTAAAAGTTAACTTCTCTTACAGTATTTGCTTCCATCTTCTGTATAAGGAAAGAATAGTGATATTTAATTGCTAGAGAAAGAGTAATCGAACTTAGTAAATTTTTGCCACCCCATTTAACCCGTGTAAACTACACTTTTGCAGAACAACATAAAAATCTGAATCAGCTCGCAAATTATGCGGGCGCCTGAGGAAACAAGTCTTCGCTGATCTGGCTCTATACTTTTTTATGAAAACTAATAGATATATTTGAGTACCATTTGGATCAGTGATTCAGTGATTTATTCTCAATACCTCCAGTTTCCTCCAGATTCAGTTGCTGTCCAGATTGCATAGTGTTTTGGAAAGAGTTTGACCGTCTACTTGATCCACAACTAGCTACAACTGACGATGACCGCTTCGCAAGTAAATTGAATTGGTCCTGTCATTTGATTTTCAAAGATTAATTACTTTTAAAACAGTCAAACTGAGGACCAATCTAGTAAAGAGAGAGCCTTGTTAACCCTTTACATCAGTAACCTGAGAAAGTTGGCGTTTTAGATAAACTGTGGTTTTTTATAATTATTCGATAAGAGATCAGCAGAAATTTGGCCGGAAAGCCGGCGTGTCAGCTGTTTTGCCTCGCCTCCAGCAAATGTTGTCATCTTTGTCGTTTTTTACGAGATAGTTTAGCAAAGTAAGGAATTACTGTGGTCCATTATTAACTTCGAACCAAGCAGATGAATTCACAGTAAACGTTTCTTTGTATTGGAGTATTCTTCTCCACATTTTAATGATGTTTAAAGCCACTGATCATTTTAATGAAATTGTTACGCAATTTTATTTTCCTAAAATTGGAAAGAGTTTATACATATAAAAGTTATGTTTTTGTCTCCAAGCGACATATCTTAGGGTTTGTGAGATACAGCTTCTGAAAGGTGATCTTGATCACGATTTCAATCGATCGACCAAAGCGTCCATGAAATCTTTTGAGTCTTATAGCCAATTGGTTATTTTGTTTTGAGGACCAATTTGCATTAAGAATACTTTTTATGTTATAGCATGCAGCATACCTTTCGTTCTTTTATTGTTTTGATCTGTTCTTTTTGAGAAACTGGACTGTAAACATTTGCGAGGAAGCCATTTGTTAACTTTCCTTTGAATTTCCGGGGCAGATTTATATGTGACGTCACGATGGCCAGACACCTCGGTTTTTCATTCGCCAATACCGGCGCTTGTGCCCAGGCCCAAGTTCATCACTCCCTCCTGATAAATTACCAAATTTCCTTAGCAATGGTGCTCCGCTGGCGCGCTAGCGCGTGGGCTCCGCTATAAATGGAAAGGAAATTTTTAAAGGAATACTTAGTTGTCTTTTTGGTAGAAGGCGAAAAGTTCAAGTTACGAAATTTGCCTTCGAGGACTTCATCTTTGCTGTCGGTTCTGCTGCGAACTCGGTCAGCAAAACGCTTGATTTCACAGCATATGGCAACGGTCCTGTCGCCAAACCTAGCAGAGCTAGTGCCTTTTGTTTTTTTTCTGTCCACAACCATGGTTTTTGCGGCGGTCCAAACACATTTTCCCAGGAAAAATGCCTGTGTTTATCGTAACACATTAACTTACGTAACTCGCGTAACATCGAATCGATTCCAAGTACATCGCTTGAATTCGCAGCATCTGGCAATGGTTCGGTAACCTCGTTCCCAGTACTTTTTCCCTTTTTTTCCTGGGAACGAGGTTGATGGTTCGGAGGTCAAACATAGCAGAGCTAGTGCCCTACGGTATTTTCTGTCTACAACCATGGTTTTTGCAGCAGTCCCAACACATTTTCCCAAGAATATACACCCACGTATAGGTCAATCGAGCTGTGATCAATAAACAGCTGTTTAAGTATTAAAATGAAACCCATCTCAGAAGGATGAAAGTTTTTTTTTCCCACTTTTTTCCGTTTATCATTTATTCTTTTTCTTTTTCCTTTTTTTTTTGGGGGGGGGGGGGTTAAAGTGGAGCTCTGCTTTTAGGCTTGGCTAGATCTATATATTAATGTTTGTTGTTTGGCACGTGAAATGAATCTAATAAAAATTTGGCCGGTTGCTTGATAATTTCTGCTCGCCTAGGACCACTCCATCTTCTTCAGTTCCGCTCTTCTAATCTTGCCACTGACAGTTTTGGGCAAGCTCTCAACAAACTCAATCTGCAACAGAAATGTAAAGCAGAATTTAGTGTGACCTAAACAGGCATTTATTATTAGCGGAGCTCGCGGAGCACCATGGGTAAGCAAATTTGGTAACCCGTTGATCCGAAAAATTTTGGTTATGACGTCAGCGTACGCCGTCCGTCCGTACAGACTCTGGGGGAAGGTGAGGGGAGTCCCAAGACAACCCGACCGGGGGAGGCGGAATGCCCTTTTTTTCTTGTAGCTGAAGTAAACAATATGGCGGCTGGTTCCTCGTACGCTCGATTTTCAATACGATAATTGTAATACATTCTTGGAATGAAGACTTGTAACAGTTCATCATGAAAAGGAAAAGGATTGCTTCAATCTCGATGGCCCACATAGAAGACATTGGAGAGCTTGAAGGCAAGAAATCCTTGTTCGAGGACATACTTGTTTTTTTCAAAGTTAAGGAGATCTGGAAAGAACCCGGCGACTTTCGTTTAGATTTTCAAGTCCTTCTTTCAGTTCAGTAGTGAAGTAAATTACAGATTTGATTGTGGATTTACATTGTAAAAATTGTTTAATTGAGCGACTTTACGTGTTTAGTAAAGGACGGTAAGTTCTTAATTTTCTTGAAATGTTTTAAAAACTTGTTTAAAATATCTGTGAAATTACCTTGTAGTTCCTGTTTGTCGGCTTGCGAGTAACTTCACTCGAGGGGAAAATTGAATGCAGTTTGCTTTCCTAGGCAAACAAGTGCTTCGTATGTGAATGACATTTCATGTTTTTGAAGGTTTCTTGTCCCATTTTCTGTGTTTATTCATTAAAGGAATTTTCATCGGTGAGCAATCTGATGTATATGCACAATTTTCTTTTGAACTTTAGTGCGTAATTTTCAATATTTTTCTTCGAGCAATTCTAGTCAGTAGTGTATTTTTTTCGAGAAGTAGAAATCGTGACTATTCTAGATTGAGTCTGTGTTGTTTTTTCAATATAGGTTGTTTTTCTTCGGCACCGCGTATTGGGTTGTTTTAACTAATTCGTAATTTAGTATTCAACACCTGAAGAGTCACTCTGTCGTCAATATTTTTATATTAAGTTTATAGTCTTAGTGTAAAGCTCCATAAGTTTTTTGTTCAGTTGTGGAATATTTTATCTTTCTTATATATTTATATATTTTTGGTTTCTTCATTTGAAGTGAATGACATTTCTGTCCCAATTTAGCGACTAAACCCGTTTCAGTGAGTGAGTTCAGTGTGGCATGTTTTCGTGTTCGTTTTGTTTTTATCCGGTAAGCCATTTCAGTGTGTCTTTAGTTACAGATCGAAATGAAATCTTTATTTAAGTAACTATAAACAAAGCATTTCTCGGTTTAAGACTATTTTGACTAAAATGAGACTCTAAAAGCTTCCTAAAATTAGTTCAGGGTGTGTTCTTGAAAGCGCCCGATTAATACTTCGCGGGTGAAAAACTTGTGTCATTTTCTCTTGATAATTATCATTGAACGGTTTGATGCTGGGAAAATATTATTTATTTTAGCAAAACAGATTTCGAGAAATGTTTCACGGTTAACAGAATTAAACAGCCAGAGGGATGCATTGGAATCAGCGAGAGATGTGTATTTGCAGGGAAATGTCTGTCGAGTCGCTACCGGGAGAGTGGTTTTTTTTTTTTTAGCAATTGTAGTTTACAAGTACTCTTCTTAATTAGCTAGCTTTCGAAAGAATGCTACAAGAAGAGCTGTCGGTGAAAGTCGTACTGAAGTCTTCTCTTTGAAGAAAAATAAGCCAAGTCACAGTTTCCTCAGTGGTCCGCATGTTTTCCCTTGCTGTTTTTCACCTCTTGGCGAATAACTGTACAACTGAAATTTAATGTATTTTACGGGCCAACAAGCATGAAAGAGAGATGTGGAGCTCCGCTTTTAAGCTTGGCTAAATCTACATATTATTTCCAGGTCACCCAATTTAGGCACGAATTTATGACGTCAAGAACTGACTGTGCCGAAACACTACAGTTGCCAGCACTAGACTATAATGTCTGTTTGTTTGTTTTTTTGTTTTTTTTTTCTGTCGACAAATAGAGGAGAAATTTATAATACAAGCTGGCGTGTATGAACGTTGAAAAAAACAGTCTTTGGCAATGCTGGCCAACATATTTGCCAACCGGTTTTTATGACTGATTTTTACACCCGCCAGTACTGATGTCAAACACGAGTTTGAAAATTTCAGCAGCTTGCCGTGTGATTAAGATGTCACTAACTGTGATCTTTCATCTCAATCTTTGGACAGTTTTCGATAAACTATTACTTCGCTCCCTTGGGCCTTGCAAGCTATTGCGTGTCTAACCTTTCTTGGGTATTTGTAGGGTGCTGTTGTTTTTTTAGCGTGGTCTTGTAATTCCTTCACCAACGAGTCTTTGTCTCCAGTGAAATGTGACGACAAAACAACGAACGCTTTAACAACCTGACGAGAAAGCAAAAAAAGTCCGCATTAAAATAAGGATCTGGTGAAAATATCGTATGTAATCTCGCTTTCCCGAGTCTCCGTATATATCTTCATTAACATATAATTTCAACACCTAATCACACTTCAGTGACACGTACTTATGTTCGATACTCCCTAAAGGGTGCAACGCCCCTAGTTACAAGCTAACAGAAACGCAAAAACCATTCCAAAGAGTTTCACTTCAATATTCCATTCATTTGCCTCCCAAACACTGAAAAGTATATATACATTTTCAACGTGACAAGAAACATCACGAACTCTTCCTTTTTAATATGGTTTCTTTCTCGTCGGCCGATTTAGGTTTCTTCACCTGATTTCATCATGATTACTCTACTCACCTCTCCCCTGACGGGATCAGGGCTGCTGACTACAGCAGCCTCTGCCACCGCGTGGTGTTCTATCAAGGCGCTTTCCACCTCAAATGGACCAATGCGATACCTGAAAAGGTCGATTTAAAAGAAGAAATATCCATTACAAGAGCGCAGGCCCTCCCCTGGTTGCAGTTTAGGAGGGATCTGCCGTGGTGAAATACAGTTCTCATTCTACCTGTGTACATACTTACCACTAAAAACAACTGTCACGTTGTTCTTGTTACTGATATGAAACAGCCTGAATTCCGGCTTAAAGTAATGGTGAGAACCGTTTTTACCGTAGCTACTTCCCTTGCAAAGCCCCCACAAGGCGATCGTTCTAGGTCCTTCTTCAACGGAGATCTCTACGATTAACTTCGATCTGAACTTCGATTAAAGTCGAGTATGAATTTTAAATCAAGAAAACTGAGGCAAACTGAGAGTTGCTTTAATATATTTCTTTTTCTTATAGGAAAAGAGGCCCTGAGTAGTTTTGGTGGAGGGGGGAAGCAAAGGACGGATTTAAAAAGCGTGTTAAGGTATATGGTTACACAGCAGTGTGTAATTTTAGCGTACCATTCTTAATTACACTGTTTAGTTTCTGTTTTCTTGTTGTTTTCTGGCCTGTGTTGCAGGTTAATCTAGACTGTTCTCGTGTTTCTACTCGCAGTATGTGACAATTAGCTATTGTTAATCTGAGGTTTTCGCTACCAACCCAGCCGAGAGGATGACATCATCTGAGCGCCCAACAAAATAGAAGTAGCCATCTTCATCTCGAAAAGCTCGATCACCTGCCAAAATCAACAAAATGTACATAATTAATAAGGGCAATTGAAAACCAAGGATTTTTCCAATTGAATGATGGCTTGTCATGTCTGGCTGGACCAAGTGAACTAATCTTCACTGGTGTGGTTGTGAGGCAAAAATGACCAATATTCGTGTCGTTTGTGATGCCGCTAAGCCATTTTTGAAACGAGAAAATTCGACGAGAGCTTTCCGCGTTCTGCTGGCGCTGGATGTTAACTTCCCCGTATGAAACATCGCACCGTTTGCATTGAACGAAAAAGCTTGCAGTTCTCTGAACTGATGCGAACTATTTACAAATTGGCCAATCCGACCTTGAAAAATGGTAGACAACCCGAATAAACAGCTGTAAATCTCGAGAAGGCCTAAACATAGGAAACTTCTTCATCGTTCGTGTCCAGGCCTGTGTAACCTGGAATGAGTATTCTAGAGTTCTAACTGGGGACATGTCAGGCGAAGTCCAAGAATTTGGTGTCACACTGTTCTCGTTCCGACTCCAATCGCATCTCCACATCAACAGAATAATAAATATGACTGCAACTACCACCAGGTTCGGGAATATACCCATCCCCTCTTCCTTGTCATATTCTCTTTACCTGTCAAATACAGATTATCAAGCAGCACGGAGGCTGTTTTAACTGGATCGTCCTGTGAACAAAACAAACAACTGCGCTTAATTTGCAGATTTGTTGGTTTATTAGCGCAAAGAAGGAGCACTTAGAATTCTCCAAAACGGTAACAAAGCATTTCCAAATTGGCATATCTCTGGTATCAATAACGTGATCCCCTGTTATTGATACGGGCAAGTCATTTCAACAGCTTCTTCCCGTGCACTTAGCTAAAACGATCGGGTATGTTAGATCTCACTGGAGACAGATTGTAAGTAAACATGTAAGCATTTAAATATTTAAGATTGTAAGTAAACATTTATTTCCAAGAACCTTATATCAGTCATTTATCCATATCTTTCTCATCGTGTTAACCAATCTTAACCTATACGCGTGCCAGTCAAGGACGTAAGGTACTCGGAGGAAATGTTTTGAGTTCTCCCAACGTGAAGCTTATCACTTCCGCTCACTGTTCGGATACTCTATCACTGAGCTACAGTGAAACTCGTGGGAGGTTCAAATGGGACAATACCCCGCAAACTGCTAGTGTGAGGTATGTGGGAGGTATATGTTGTCTGGAAAGGTTCTCATTATAATTACCATTATCACTTTCCTTCTATTGTATGCACTCACTGTCGTTGTTGTTAATTTTGTTTGAACTTATTTCTCATCTTGAGACGCCACTCATTCTCTTCTTTTACGATTGTGAATTTTTACGATTAACTGGTTATAACTTACCACATAACGAGTAAAGAGCCCCACTGGTCTGTTTGGTGATACCCCCACAGCAATTTCACCCTCCACCCCTGCGGGACATTCATTGCCTTTTTCATCCACAACCTGCAAACATAACACATCCAGGCGATAAGCCAACAAGCTAACAATCAGAAACAACACTGAACCAAATGAACAAAAGAAAACAAACTATTTCTGGAATAGTGAATACTCCCATTTAAAACTTAATTGCATTTCGGTTTGGCCTCATATAAACTATACACAATTTTACCCGGTAGGTTCGATGGCTGCGTGATACTCAGTTAAATTGTTTTTGTCCAACCATTTTCGACTATGCCCTGCTCCAGTCGATTATGTCCGTTAAATTTGTCATGAAAGCTGCCTTGACTTTAGTCAAAGGTCGAAACTATAACTGCAATATAGAAAGCAACCAATTACTAACACCTAATTGAACATCGTAACAAACAGCACTACTCGAAAGTACTGCTTAACAGCGTTCATTTGAATGTCACACTTTAGTTTTCAGCGGGTCATTAGCGACACACAAAATGTTTCACCAACCTTCAAGTCATATCCAGGAGCAGGTTTGCCCATGGATCCGGGGCGGTATTCAAGACAACGAAATGTGCCACACAAAAATGTCTAAAGTAAAAGATAAATGGCCTCAACCATCAGAATCAACAAGAGACAATTCTTTTCTCGCAAATACCTACACTAAAGTCACTACACTTAGTCAGTACAAGTATAACAAAGTTTGCAAAGAGGCTAAGCTGAAGCTACGTTACAGCTTTTGGCAATCTCGAGGTTGACACAATTGGACCCAGTTGTCCAGGGAGCGCATCAACTGTTAGCAAGAGGACATAGTGCAATAGTTGGACAACATTTTATCCGCTGAAAAGCTTTTTATCTATTAGATAAAGTTTACTTGCTCTTTGAATAATCGGATCTTTTGTACAAAGGTTTGAAGAGACACGCTGAGATCACACAACAATATTCACGTCGGAGACGATCGATGGTCTTGCGAAGACGCGCGAATGAACGTAAAAGCTGCCAATTTGTAGTGGCATCTTACATGTGATTCAACCGTACATTAGTATATACCTCTTGATTTGCTTCAGGTTTGTTTTAGTGTGATATATACCGCATATTCTAAAAACACTCCCTACACGTACACTTCCCTCCTTTTATATTCTTTGGTACCTCGCAATTGGAACGACCTACGTTTTTCAGCGGATTCCTCTTTCGAAATACTCAAAAAAATTTCCACGTACCGCCTCCTTAGTTATAGGAAAATTCGCTCCCAGCTCCCAGTCTACTTACAGTCTCACTCTGTCCATATCCTTCCCAGATCTGAAGCCCCGTCGCTTCTCTCCATTTCTCAACAACTTCAGGATTCAAGGGTTCTGCGCCACCAACGCAATGCCTTAGGTGCGGAAACTTGAAACTGGTAAGGTCCTCTTGGATCATCATTCTGTAAACCGTTGGGGGTGCACAGAAAGTGCTGATAGGGTACTTTTGTAACGTCTCCAAACCATTCAAAGGCTCAAAAAGAGGCTTTTGATGAACAAATATGCATGATCCTTGAAACCAGGGACCGAAAAAGCCGTACGCAGCTTTTGCCCACCCCGTGTCTGCGATGTTCCAGTAGATATCTTCAGGTGAGAGATCCAACCAGTACCTGTACATTGAAGGACAAGACTGATTTAGCCTTCGGGAGGTCATTTTACGTGTTATCAATAAACGACTAATCTTAACCTCTATTCAGATGGAAATGATTATGTTACTGTATGAACTGGAACACCCCGAAAAGAGCAGGAAACGTGCAGTGGATATCTTTAGATGAGATATCATAAATGCACCTATATGGAGTGAAGCGCAAGAGCTCAATATATTTTGTTTCCGTACGGATATTTTACATGTTAAAAGTAAACAATACACCTTGACCTCAAGGCAGATAAAAGTAGCCCCAAGTTTACTACATCAAATCGAAAGGAGTATAACTCGAGCCAGGCATAATTACAAATGAGGATTTTTCAACCAGAATCTCTGGGATGATGATGATGATGATGATGATGATGATGATGATGATGATGATGATGATGATGATGATGATGATGATGGTGATGATGAGATGATGATGATGATGGCGGTGGTGGCGGTAGTGGGGGTTCAATCTAAAGCCAGGGTTAAGACCCGTAGGCTGTATGGCTGGTATCAATAGCTGCCCTGGAATTTCCCAAATCAACAGGAATTCTCTGGTATAAGGAATCAATAGGCGCCCTTAGATTTCCATCAGAGCAGTACCTGGAACGAAAAAAAGCACGAACATGATCTTACTTTCCAGTTGTAATATGTCCCAATCCACAGCTGGCTTGTGTATGCTCCACCATCTTGGGAGGTCCTGTTGTTCCACTTGTGAAATAAACTGTCATTGGTTCATTACTGAGCGTCCGCACGCACTAGAAGACGTTAAGACATACGTCAGCGATGGGCTTATAAGTGCACCAACAGTCATTTTATAGCATTAAAGCCCTTTTAGAAATAGTATATAGCAGCATCACTCTTTTACGTGGGGTCCATGGGCAGATTTGTCATACCGTTGTTGTTGTTTTTTGTTTTGTTTTGTTTTGTTTTTTAACAACTGTGAAGCTCCATAGGGATCTCCTTTAAACTTGAGGAATTATAAACATTCACGTAAAAGGAATGTAAGGCGGGCGGGAAGAACTACATATTCTAATAAAATCGTGCGTTTTCCGCCGTTTTCTTTAATTCTGTGTGGTAAATCTATTCGTGGACACTATTTTCCAATTACAAATTATCAAGCTGTGCAAAAACGCAATTTTTCGAGAACGTCATATACATGGAGTGTTTTATCAACTTCATAGAAACAAAACATGGAAGCATCTTTATAACTCTCCGAGAGATCGAGAGATGTTTAACCGAACCTATAAAACACTGAACTAACCTCCTGCTCTGGAGAAACTTGCTCAAACAATTCCTCAAAAGGAAGCCAGCCTTTCCTAAGAACCAAACAAAAACAAAAAATGTAGGAATATGTACATTGTAACACCTGTCACTAAAAAGGCCATGTAAAATGCGACTGAAGAGCACGGACTACCTGTGTTTGGTTTTCTGTTCCGGTTCGCTAACAAGAAACTTGGTTCTCAAAGATGGAACAAATTTGGCAACCTGCAATGATGAAGGAAAGGCAACCTTAACTGCAGACGCTAAGTTGGCTGACTTATGTTTACTTAATTACTCAGGTAAAAGAGCAGTTTTCAATGAAGTGTCGAAAGAAATGATGTGGTTGCTTTAGTTTTGCTTTACTACGCTTTTTGATTGGTCAAAAAAGCTCGCGACACTCTCTCAGCCGAAAAACCAAAACTAATCGTGACTTGCTTGCACGTCTTTTCCGGTGCTTAACACTAATTATTTGTTTTTGCTTCGATACCTGATTGGTTCATTTTGGGTTTTGTTCCTGTTGTGATACGTCAGAGTAATTACTTTGGTTTTGGTTTCACGACACTCACTTGAAAACCGCTCCAAACAGAGTGTGCCATTATTCATAAACAACTCATTCTTTTAACTTTGTTACTGTACCTCATCTACCACCTTAGCACTGTCCGCGTCCGCTATGATGCAGGTAGCATGAGATGCCAGCAGTCGTGACTTAATGTCTTGAGCTCGTAACTGAATTGAACCAGGACAGATAATGGTACCTGGTAAAATAACAGAACATGATCAATAAGCAGTCATTCTTGTTTGTCATTCCCTCAGCTCTGAAGTAGTCTTCGACTAAATTGCAATTCAATCCAATTCGATCCGGAACCCGAGGGCCACAGGTTTGTCAGTCTCAGACTGTTAGGTCAAAGACCCATGAAATTTACAATCTTCTGCACCTACAAACACTGCCTTTAATATTTCATACATAATAAACATTATTTACATTTTATCGTTATTTTAAGCTACTTCGGAGGATCACCTGTTCGTAAGCAAGCGATGTTAAGAAGCCACCATTCTGGAAGTCTCGGTAATATGACCATCACCCGGTCTCCTCTTTGAACTTTACCAGCTTCCGTGAGAACATTGGCAGTTCTTGAAGGAAACAGATTGCGAAAAGGTTAAATCACGATGACAGAACAGCTAGAGAAGAATGAAACGCATTTGTGAGTTAATTTAGTTTGATATTATTGAAATTTAACGGCAAAATAGTTCAACCCTTTGTGATACAGTAAGTCAATTAATTAAAACGGCGACTTCAAGAGAAATTTCGAATCGCCCGTATAAACCGTGTCTCCTACGCAGCCGTTTTCAGTGTCATCACGCAACTTGACGACATTAAAAACGGCAGCGTTATTTCAATGGTGAGATTTATTCTGGCAAAATGTTAACTTGCTAGATAACAAATTTGTTACATTAGCACAAAGGTAACTTTCTGGAAATGGAAAACGTTACTCTCCCACCAAGAAATATCAAACCTTGTGAGTCACAAAATTTGATCCCTCTACCTCCGCACAAATCTATGGGTACTAGGTAATTCCAAGTATCTTACCTTCTGCTGCCTTCAGCGAGTTGTTGAAATGACCATTTTACTTCGTGTCCTTTATCGTCAGCCCACCAAAAGCCCGGGTGACTGTCTTTCCTCTCCCCACGCTTAAAAAGTAGTATAAACAATGAATAACAAAAAAACTCTGTAAACGTGTTTGTAAGAAAGGCGAGTTGGCTACAGAACGTTTCACATTTGCTATCTGCTTCATTAGTGTGTTTCTGCCTTTCAAGCACAATTTTGAGTTTGGTTTGGACTTCTTCGCTTCCCTTGTTGGACCAGCAAAAACCTTTAAATATCTTCACAAAACCTTTACATGCATTTCAGTAGCCTGTGTACAGTCACCCGCACCGGTCCAACACCGGTCCCTTTTTATTTCATTTTAATTTACGTTTCGCGGTAAATGCCCCTGTGGGGGAGCTGGTACCGATCAGTAAATGTCGTTCCGCTTTCACTTAAAACAACACTTAATCCAGACAGTTCCTTCCTTTCTTCCTTTCTCTCTGCCTTTCTTCCTTCCTTTTTTTCTTATGGTGGCGACTATTCTCCCTCATCCTCAGAGACCTGGGGCAAGATAATCAGGGAGGAAGGAGGACAAAACCGACGAAATCGGTGCGAGCGAAAGTAAGGTGGGGTGAAAAGTGGAATGGCAGCCTTTTTATCTTTCTTCCGGGAAGATAATCTGCAGTTCCTTTCCCTTTAAGAACCAGGAACTACAAACCAGGATTTAGCAACACCGAACATGCTAGAGAACACCAAAAAGCTAACCTTAGGTCCATTTATTATCCCTAGCCACTAAATCGGCGAAGTGTGATGGTCACGATGTTATTGGTCGTCTGTTAGTTAAGTCGTGATGGTATTGGCTGTGAAGACTTTACGTGATTGGTGCTTTCCTATCCGTCGTTTGCTCGCCAAATGTCCGTTGGTCTATTGCAAGTAAAATTAGCCGGTTTCTCTGTCTTGTTGGTGTCGTCAATGAGTCGTTTGTAAGGTGTAGGTAGGTGTTGGCAACGGTTCAGTATTGTTTGTTCTAAGTCAGTAAACCAGAGTGATTCGTTGATAGTAGTCCGTACTTTAACGCATTAAGCCGAGACCCAGTCGATTCTGCTAAACAGGGCCACGCTTTACAGGAGCCAGCGGCACCTCCTCACCCAAAATTCTGACAAATACTCCTTCCCCCTCCCCTGTGTGGACAAAGGCCTACAAATGAATATGCGGTGTCCACAGACAAACATACAAAAACAGAGCAACTGATCAAACACCAAACATGAACAGTGAGGTCAATGTCTAGTCTAGCTGTGCAAATAATCGCTTCATTTTTTTTAGCAGATCATGCACGCAATTAATACAAAAACTAATCAGACTACTTCTTATACTAAATCCAAAAGAATGTCATTTAGTTTAATGTAACTTTGTATTAGCAATTCTAATCACAGTTCTAAACGGTTACTTTAAACGCAACTTCGAACTGCGACTGTCTTCTGACGATGACAGTCCTCACTGTTGAAACATGTCAAAAATAGTGCTCTGCTTTGTTTTTTCTCAAAAATCCAAGCCAATTTCAAAAACAACAACTAAAATTCTAATAATCACGTGTAGCATTGCTGTACTGGATTGTGTAAGCGATAACACCAGAAAACAAAGCCTGCACCCTCCTAAGGCTAAGGCTTTGCTTGTTTGTTTCCGGTTATATGGTCAGTTCTGAATTCACGCCTTTCTCTGGGTTTCCAGATGCTTATCAGTACAAAAATTGTTAAGGCTATTTTTACTTTGGCTGATTCTTTCACCCGGGGTTGAATGTGTGGAATATTATATGACCGATTAGCATTTTATGGACAGGCAAATATAAACGACGTCTTATTTGATAATTAGTTCTCATCTCATGTAGTACGTATGTTCCTACCTTTTCCTTTTGCGCCCATTCATCGAGCACTTTGGCAAAATTAAAATATTCTGGCACGTCAAGGCGAAACTCTCTGCGCTCTTTCTCGTAGTCATTGAATCCAACTTTAGAATCGAACATTGGCGGTGTGGCAACATGATTCCCGGAGCTCCACCGCGACAAGATACGGCTTACTGCCTCGGTAGATCCACGGTGTATCTTAGAGGATCTCCATGCTTTCGAAACATTGCTTCTTGAAAGAAACGAACGAATTCCTAGCAGCCGCATTCCGATCACGGCACAAGAAATTCTACCTCATTCGCGTGACCGTGCCACCATGAGGGTAAACTGTAATCTATGCTAATCTGTATTTATTTCGGCAGGGCATTGACCCCAAAATGAACCCGACCACGAAATGATTTTTTACTTTTTTTTTCAAGTGCGTCACGTGTACAGTAAGATATTTGCTTAGTTCTGCATGTTCTCCCATCCTGCATAGTGCCCAGTATCCGACCACTTCAGTTTCAAACTGCTGCCCCTCGGCTTTTCGCGCTAGGAGTTCTGAAATTACTAAGCACGGCAAAAAAAATGTAGGTAAAAGTTTTATTGATGGGATACTAGTCAGTACCAGTCGGAAACAGGGCAACATACTGTAAGCTTTAGACTGAAGAGGAGGAGGAGGGGGGTTAGGTCAGAATTCAGGTTTGTTGTAAAGCAGGACATGGCTATCTTTAGCCCCTTTTTCAAAGCGAGGCCATGCCAAGTGAAAGCTATTAATGTGAATATTAGTTGTCATTCACCTTTAAGAAAGGTTTTGCATTTACGGGCGCTTTCAAAGAGAGGTGGTGTTTTTTTTCCTTTTTCCCTGTCCGTATATGATAAGATGACATGACACAGCAGTGGTACAATGTTTTTTTTTTTTTTTTTGGCATATAAAACAGGGAGCTGATAGAGTTACGTATTTATACACTCAAGGCCGTTATTTGATCGATTAAGTCGAGATAAAAAAAATTTGCTTGACAATTTCTGCTCGCTCTAAGACCACTCCTTTTCTCTTAGTTCCACTCTTCTTATCTTGCCACTGACTGTTTTGGGCAAGCTCTCAACAAACTCAATCTGCAACAGAAAAGTAAAGCACGGTTTAGTGTCCACAGCCTAATAGCCAGGCTACTTGATGACGCGAATTTATGGCGTCACATAATGACTCCTCGTCGCCGATACACTGCTCGCCTCCATGACCAAGGCTTCACAACACAAGACAAAACTAAAAACAAATATTTTTCAACACTTGTTTAGGCAAATACAATTAAAATTTGTGCGAAGGTCGCAAAAAATGGTTTTAGGCACTGTTTGCCAGTCTCATACTTACCAACAAGAGTTTATAGACTTGCCTTTTCTGTGGAGAGGTGCTTTAAGTACAGTTTTCACTTAAGTATTGTTCTGTTCGCAGGCCCCTTAACTATTGCGTGTCTTACCTTTCTTGGGTATTTGTATGGTGTTGTTGTTTCTTTCTCGTGGTCTTGTAATTCCTTTACCAGCGTGTCTTTGTCTCCAGTGAAATGCGACGACAAAATAACAAACGCTTTAACGACCTGACGAGAAAGAAAAACCATAGACGTCGCTTAAACATAGAGCTAACGAAAGATCATAAAATTTCGCTCTGCAGAGTCTCCATCGATCACTTCCTTATCCCCATATAATTTGAAACACTTCTCATCCTTATTAAGTTTCAAGTCGCATTTAGTTTGTCTTCATATGATCATAACTTTAATTCAACGTTTTTCCAAAGACTGATCCCATACAATATTCTCCGAACTGTAAAGCCCCTAGTCGGAATACAACCTAGCAGAAAATTAATGAGAAAACAAAACCACAAACTCGCGTTTTTAAGTACTTCCTTTATTTGTTTTTAAAACACCGCAAACTTTGCATTTTCTTGCGATTCTTTCATTATGGCCTAAAACATCAAGAACTCTTCATGCTTCCTTCTTTAACACGGTTTTTAGCAATCCTCGCCAGGTTTTTTCCTGACTACTCCACTCACCTCTCCCCTGACTCGATCAGGGCTGCTGACTACAGCAGCCTCTGCCACCGCGTGGTGTTCTATTAAGGCGCTTTCCACCTCAAATGGACCAATTCGATACCTGAAAAAGTCAGTCAGAGTAAAACACAGAATACTCATTATACGGGCCTAGGGGCCCGTTTCTCGAAAGTCCCGGTAACTTTTCGGGCCCGGGGCTATATTTTAAAATCTAAATCTATAGAATGGTGGTGTAACTTTTAGCCCGCAAACAAGCTCAACTTGTTTCGTCGACGTACAATTTTACGGCTCAGTTTTAAAAACCAACAAAAATTTGAATCTTTAAGATAAACCATGCTCTCATAAAATAGCTTTCCGGGCCCGAAAAGTTATCAGGACTTTCGAGAAACAGACCCCAGACCATACGGGCCCTCCGTTAAATCAAAGATCTACCCCACGTTAAATATAGTCCTCTATCTACCCATCCACACACCTACCAACAGTTGCCCCTTTCATTCACTGTTTTCTACTTAAACAAATTTCACGTTCTAAGACTTGTTTTGAAGACATGTTTGGGCGGTTACAACTGTCATCGTCAGTTACGAAATAAGGTACGGAACTGAATTTGAAATAAACATAAAGCACTGATTAGAACTGCTGCTGAAAATAGCAACATTCGAATTCAATTCTCACTCTGTACCTTCTTTCGTAACTGACGATGGCAGTTGAAACCGCCGAAACATGTCTTCGAAATTAAAGAGTGTTGTGTTGTGTGCGTGTCCTGAGAATTCTGATTTGTTTCCTGCTATCAAGACCTTTTGCAAATTTCATGTTGTTCTTTTTAGTGACATGAAACAGGCAGAAATATAGACCAATGGAGATAAAGATTTGGTGTTAGATGTTGTTTGTAAATGTAGACTACAAGCAGCCCCTCTTTCCGCTCAGGGATAGTCGAGGGAATAGAACAACCGAGCGAGCGCGAAAATCGCCCGCGTAGTTGAAACGTGACGCGCGTGTCGAGCCGCTCACTACACTAGGGGCTCGACACGCGCATCACGTTTCAACGCGGCAGGCGATTTAGCGCTCGCTCGCTTGTTTGTTTTCGTCGACTATCCCTGAGCGGAAAGAGAGACTGCTCGCAGTCTACTAATAAATGATATCTTCGCTACCAACCCAGCCGAGAGTATGACGTCATCTGAGCGCCCAACAAAATAGAAGTAGCCATCTTCGTCTCGAATAGCTCGATCACCTGTCAAAATCGGGAAAATATGCAAAATTAGTAAGGGCAATTGTAAACCGAGGGTACCTGCCAGTCGAATAATGAGTTGTCTTGTCTGGCGGTAGCAAGCAAGCAAATTTTTACTGGTCTTGATGGTAAGGCAAAAGTGACCAATTCTTGTGTATAGGCCGTTAGTGAAGTCACTATGTAACTTTTGCAAGAACAAAATATGACGACAGCTACTGGAGCTGTTCTAGAGCTGGATATTGGGTTGTATTAACTAAAGCAAACTATTGCCCGGGTATAAACAAAGGATCCTCCTCGTGTCTCCTCTTTATAAAACTTATATTGTGTTAAAAGAAGGGTTTAATATCCGGTAGTGTTTTGTTTTTGAAAAAATCTCGTTCGTGTGATACTTTATGGTATCCCTTTTATGGCATTTACCTGTCCAATACAAATTATCATGTAGCACTAAGGCTGTCTGATCTGGATCATCCTTTGAATAAAAAAAAAACTACCTTCAGTCTCCACTTTTGTTTCCCTGTCGGCAACGAGTAGCAACATTTTTTAATTATTCCCTACTTTGCATTCCTAGGCCTCCGGTACCAACAAAGTCAAGCCATCCCCTTAATAGCCGGCCACCTTATTTGAACAGCTAAAATTCCTTGCCTCTGGCTTAAACGCTTACAATTTTCCCAAACGTTTGCGTCACTGAGTGATCAATGGCCTCTCTTCCTCTGGGTCTCTTCCCGTTAACCAAAATAATAATATACAACCATTAAGTCTACAATACGCTAGAAACGCCACGAAAACCAACCCAGTAAAAAGTTTTCCACGTTCAAGACCGAGAGGCGTCGTGCCACAAAAATGTTTCCGAAATCTTCGTTCCTGATCTGAACAAAGAGCCCACTCAATATGGTTTCCTGCGGCCCAAAATGTACTCGAAACTTACCACATAGCGAGTAAATAGCCCCACTGGTCTGTTGGGCGTTGACTGTACGACAATTTCTCCCTCCACCCCTGGGGGACATTCATTGCCTTTCTCATCCACAACCTGCAATTACAACCAACTGGGCAATAATAAGCCAACAAACAACATTGGTGCAAGAAAAACAAAACAAAGTATTTCTGAAAAAAGGTATGAGTCGCGAGGTGCAGTTCCGTTTAGTCGGTTTGACGCTATTTCAAGAAATGGTCAACTCACTAGGTAATAATTTTGATTAAGTTCCAACCTTCGAAAAGTACATACATTGCAAAATACAAACAGTAGAAGCAGCACATCCTACTCAGTTTGAATGGTCACACTTTGGGATTTCAATTACAGACTCAAAAGTTAGAATCACCTTGTCATCAAAACAAACAACACAAAAGGAAAGTACTGGTCAGTGTCATCCACTCAATGTTTGCATAACTCAATGTTTGACTCAACAAGAACCAAAAATTTTTAACCACCAACCTTCAAGTCATATCCAGGAGCAGGTTTTCCCATGGATCCTAGACGGTTCTCAAGACAACGAAATGTGGCACACAGAAGCGTCTAAGATGAGATATAAACGGCCTCAAGCCATTAGGGACAGCTAGAGCTTATCACTCGACAAGAGCTATACTAAACAGACATCACAAAAACGAAGTGATAAATGCCCCACTGCAGATTGTAACATTTACTGAAGTTAGATTTCTGGCGGATTCAATAATGAAAAACATTACCAATGTATAACAACGTTTAAAAAGATTTGGGAGCAAGGAGAAACATTCATGACAGAGAAGACAGAAAGAAATCTAGCAATTTCACAGTTGTCAACGGTCATGCATCTTAAATAGTGAAACAAAAGGGTATAATTTTAAGTCGTTATTATTTTCATTGGTTGCTATGATACAACTAATATTTGAGTAACAGGAAATCTACGCTTACAGTCTCACTCTGTCCATATCCTTCTCTGATCTGTAGCCTCGTCGCCTCTCTCCACTCATCAGTGACCTCAGGATTCAAAGGCTCTCCTGCGCTAACACAATGCCTCAAGTGAGGAAATTTGTAACTGGCGAGGTCCTCTTGGATCCTCATTCGGTAGGCAGTTGGCGCTAAACAGAAGGTACTAATAGGGTACTTTTGTAAGGTCTCCAAGATAACCACAGGCTTAAAACGAGGCCTGTGATACATCAATACGCATGACTCTTGAAACCACGGACCGAAAAAGCTACTGTAGGCAGATTTTGCCCAGCCTGTGTCTGATATGTTACAGTGGATATCGTCAGGTGAGAGATCTAACCAGTACCTGTAGAGCGGAGTGCAAGACTTATTTACCCTTCGGAAGACAACGTGTTAATAGCAAACGACTAATCTTAATCTCAGTTCAGATGGAAATAGCACAAAGATTATGTATATTGTATCGCCTGGAATACCCCGAAAAGAGCAGAAAAAGTGCGTCATCTAACCCGGGCTACATCGTTCCAAACCAGGGGTACACAACCAGAATTTCTGGGTTTCATATACGTAGCACAATGGAACGAACCGCTATATAACGAGGACCCCGAAATAAAGAATACATTTTTCATCCCAGTAATAGTAAAGTGTATAGAACATGAATGTAGCGAGGCCCCGTTGAAATAAACAGATTTTCTGATTTTCACAGTGCCTTGGACCTCGTTATATTGGTCCCACTCAGCCTAGTACCCATGCGCTCTCCTCCCGCTAACTCGGCTTGGCTCCAAACGGCATGACGTCATCGAATGAGTCGCCTGGTATGCCATTCGGTGACGTCACGAAATTTCGCGCCAAGTCGAGTGACCTGTCCAGAAGAGACCGTCTGGGCACTAGGCTGGGTTCCACTGTAGCTGGAGCGAATAAATCGTAAATGTAATCTTACTTTCCAGTTGTAATATGTCCCAGCCCACAGCTAGCATGTGTATGTTCCGCCATCTTGGGATGTCCTGTTGTTCCACTTGTGAAATAAATTGTCATTGGTTCACTACTGAGGGTCCGAACGCACTGAAAGACGGCAAGACATACTTCAATAATGCTATAAATGGACGTATTTCTGTAGAATCTGAAATAAGTGGGTTAAAACCAGTCGATGTCATTGTGTGGAAAGCTAACTAGCCATGACCCGTAATGTCTCATCGGCAATTGGTCACTTATGAGTTTTCAATGAATTTATCGTAGCTGCATGGCCAGTGTCAAAATATTACATTAAGTTTAAACGTTGTCCATGAGCAGATTCACCATATAAATTTACTGACAGCCGTGAAGCTCCATAGAGATCCCCTTTAAACGTGAATAAGAATTTATAAGTTCTAAAAAAAAAATTCAAAGAGGGCAGGAGGACCTACGTTTTCTCTTACAATCGTGCATTTTAATGTTTAAATTTCATTCAGTACACTGCAGTTCTCTACGAAACTTCGTATTTTAAATTCACGGTGTGGCGAATCTATTCATGGACTGTTTTTTTCAATTAATTCAAACTTTAAAAATATCAGCCAGTTTGAAAAAAGGAATTTTACAAGAACAGACGTGTTCTTTTATTCGCTATGAAACAAGACGTAGAAGCGCCTTCATCACCCTACCAGAAGGGTTTAATTGAACGTACAAAATAACTAACCTCCTGTTCTAGAGAGGCTTTTTCAAATGATTTTTTAAAAGGAAGCCAGCCTTTCCTAAGAACGAAAACAATAACAAAATTTAGAAATATGTAATGCCTCTCACTAAAACAAGGCCATGGAGAAAGCGACTGAAAAACGCGGACTACCTGTTTTCGGTTTTCTGTTCCGGTTCGCTAACAAGAAACTTGGTTTTCAAAGATGAGCAAACTTGGCAACCTGGAGTAGTGGAAAGGTAACCTTAATGCTGATTAAAAGTTGAGTGAATTGAGGATAGGGTAACTTAACTTATCAACTTCACGTTGAGTACCTCTATATTAATTATTTGTTTGTCGCCACAATCGTTTGAAGAAGAAACAAAAAGCTGCCATGGCTTCAACATAACCCGAGTATCAGGCCTTCCCTATTTTTCTTTCGTCCCCCCCCCCCGAAAAGCCTGATACTCAGGTTAACTTCAACATAGAGAGTCACCTACAAATATAACTGCATCGCATATACGTTAAATCGGATTTTTTTTTATGTACATACACTAACACTAACCCTTGAAATGGTCAACGGCTTCTTGACTTGTTTCTGCTCGTTTGGTTTGGTCAAAATTTGCATTAAACCGATAGGACATAAGTTGGTGGTTCTGCCGATATAATATATTACTTAATGGTAGGGCACCAATCAGAGCGCACGATTGTGTAAACAACTCATTCTTTTACGTTTGTTACTGTTCCTCATCTACCACCTTAGCACTTTCCGCATCCGCGGACCTTTCATAGGCCGTTTCCTCTTCAAAGCCAAGGATGGAGCAAAACCGTTGATATCAAAATGAGTTTTATTTGCATTCAAAACACATTGTCGCATGAAAGGCTGGCACCAGGTCTTACTTTAAACTGAAAGGATACTGGAGACACTAAATGACCGTCGTCAGATTCACCAAGTCAACTAAACCTAATTTGCTGTTTTAATTGCTTTTTTCAAGAGAAAATAAGGGGACAGAGAGGGACTCTGAGGGCGTTGGCTGGGATATGTCAATTCCACAAAAGTTATTTATAGATTGGCTTTTGAACGGAAGTCGGTTTCCCGAAACGTCCGCATAAATACCATTTCCCTTGTTTTTCGAAGTCGTTTCCATCGACAAAACGTAACACCACTTGGTCCGCCATTACAAGCAAAATTTTGAATGGTCTTTCAAACACCAGATCGAAGTTCCCTTTATGCGGACGTCTGGAAAACAGACTTCCGTTCCAAATGGCCGTCTAAAAATAACTTAACCGAACTTGACATATCACAAAGTCTGGACTGGCAGTATCCCTCTCTGTCCCCTTATTTTCTCTTGTTTTTATATATTTACAGTGCTACTTGGGAGGGTTACCTGTTCGCAAACACGCGATGTTGAGAAGCCACCATTCTGGACGTTTCGGTAATATAACTATAGCCCGGTCCCTTCTTGTAACTTTACCAGCTTCCGTGAGAACATTTGCTGTTTATGAACTGCCACTCTATTTCTCAAGACATCACCCGTTTGTCCTATATTATTATGCCCACATCCTGCACATGTCATTACGTAAACCAAGTTAGCTGAGGTGCAATTTATTGAGTGCTCTGTCCGGAATGTTTCATTTGTGGCGGAGAAGGTAAATTCTTTGCCCTGTTTTAAATAGGGGCATCTTTTGCACCGTTTTACTCCACAAATTTTAACTTCTAGATCTGTGCCTTTTTGCCTGGAGAAATAGGAGCTTGTTAGCACCCGTTTGAGGTTGTCGTTGATTGTGAATTACTTAAGTATTGCTCATAATTAATTTGGTTCAGCATGGGGAGTATTTTCCTGACCAGCTGAATACTTGCGGATTGTTGGGATTGTACGTTGTTTCCAGACAAAAGAGGTTGATTGGTCGGTTCTTAGGTGGACACGCTCTTAAAGGCTAAAGGATGTTCTTTTCGCTCCGAAAGGTATTGTTTGTGGAAACAAATCGACGCTATTGTCTAAAGTTGGATAAAATGCGTTGATTCAATCAATCCCTTAGAGTCAGCATAATGCACCCTTCCACGGTTTTTTTTAACTTTTTACAAGGACCAGTTAGCGAAAATTTATCGACACTACTAGAAAAGCCGCCGTAGAATTAGTAAACTTGCCGAGTTTGAGAGTGTTATGTCAGAAAGGAGCGAAAGAATAGCTCCGCAAAGTAGTAAAATTTTACTGACGTCTGTATGGTGAGGGCACAAACTTGCTCCCCCCCCCCTCACCATATAAACGTCTATTAATGTCACAGTTCCCACAATGTACCATTTAGAAATAAACGAAACAAACACAACACACCATTATGGCGTAAAAGGAGGGACACCGCTCCGCTATCGGAGTGACGTTCGACTTCCCTGCATGACCGTGAAAGCGTGACTAAAGCCCAACCGATCTCCCCAGAGGCATGATCCGCGCTGGATCGGGCCGGTAGGACCAAAATCCTCACGCGACCGAAAAGCCTAACTCTCCACGGCACTACGAGCTAAAAACCTCCGGCCAGCATTGTGTTACTTAATGGAACGAGTGTAGGCAGTTCATAAATAGCTCAAGCCACTATATCTTTACAGCACACGAGATGACACCGCCGGCATTTGCTGAATTTGAAAATAATATTGGCAACTTTCAGAGGTAAAAACTAGCGCAATTGAACTAGTACGAAATAGCAAAGCTTGGGGGAAGTCGCTGTGAGGCTTAACTGATAGCGAGATACGAGAGGTGAACCACATTTATAAATTTTAGAGTCACAATAACAACACCTCCAAAGGGAGAGAGGGGCAGGAAATAACAAATTTGTCTTACAAAATACAGTACAGTAAGCAAGAAAGCTAAACGATCGCGAATGAAGGATATGGCTTAAAATAACCTTTTTTATAGCTAGACACACATCTTATGCTAAGCCAATGGAAAATGGCGTACCACAGAAACCCTTGGTACGTACAACGAGACATGAATAGATGCATTTATTGCTTTTAACCATACAGAACGAATGTTTCAAGCGTCCCAGACAATTGTTGAAACATGACTTGCCAAAGCGAACTTCGTATCGGTCTGTACCATTGTACTTTACGAGACAACAAAGGCATAATACTGTTGTACATTCACGGCTCGTTGCATGGCACGAGTTGCACGCAGACAATGACAAACCAAGGGGCTCTGGTGCGTCACGCTCCATTAACTGCAATTTACGGTTCCTCTGTAAATCTTTTATAAAATTTTGAGACTTTTCGGAGCTATATCTTTGTTAGTTTTCATCCTATCACTCTCAAACTTGGCAACTTTACTTATTTTAAGGTGCTTTTTCCGATGATCTTGATGGATTTTCCTTAACTGGTCCACGTCAAAAGTTGAAAAAACCGTGGAAGGGTCTATTAACTGAATGTACATATAAACACACACCTTCAAATTTTCACAGATTTCGATCAACCAGCAAAACATTTGACTGTACAAATCTCTAACCTTCATGTTGCTTTATTATACATAAATACATTGAAGCTAGTGCGCAAGGCCCTACTTGTAATTGACGCTAGTGCGCAAGGCCCTAGGAGTGTGCTGTAACCGAGTGGTTATGCGAGGAAGGCCCGCGAGACGCCGAAAGGCTGGTTAGTACATAAATATTTTTTGTCACAGAAAGTAAGTTGAAACTGGTTTATTTCTAATTAAGAAGTCGCATTACAAAGCTATTACCTTTACTTTATTTTTCTTGTGCAATTTTTGCTGCATTATCCTCTCGATTACAGATATTTAAAGAGAGGCATTCAACTTAATTAATTTTAGCATTTTTGCCGGCAATCATGAAGCAAACAAATTCACTATAGATGCCCCGGGCAGCATATCTTGGATCTCGGATGATCCTATTAGAAGCATCCAAATTTGTGGCCGCGGATCCCCCAGGTTTGTGAGACCAGTATCCATTGCTATCCAAACGGTACCAGTGGTAATCAACACCTGGGGGATGTAAAAAAATGAAAAGTTACTAACGTTGGACAAAATTTGTTTTCTACGGATTACCAGGTATGCAAAATGCCCACTGAGGGAGTTAAAGGTGAATAAAGCTGGCTGAGGGAGTTAAAGGTGAATGTTCTTTTCACTCTATTCTACTCTTCTAGAATTTACACCGATTTGTAACATAGCAGTCCTAAACACATCCCAAGTTTTTAATGGGAAGTTACGATACAAGCTTCGTAATTTTTTTGGTGGTTTAAAGCATTTGATCCTTACCAACCTGGCGCTACCGCTAGTGCGACGAGGTTCCAGTCACTTTCTTTTATGTTGCTTTCTTTAGGTGGAGGTGTAGGGGTTTGATTTGGAAGGAAGGTGACTACCCTCAAACCATCCTGGATTGCAGCCACACGCACACAGGAACTTGTAATCGGATGGCACTTTCTTCCAGTACTTCCTATCCCAGGCTGTGCATAGGTATTCGTCATTTTGGTAGTTGCATAGTTGTAGCAATTATTGTTTGCCATCACATAAGGATCCTCGTTCGCGCAGTGTGGCTGAAAAAGGGGTGCCCAACGTTTTGTTTTCTTTGCACCAACTTTTGCAGTTACCTTTCCTGAATTTATCTCTGTCAAAATATTCTGGCGAAGTTGGTTGGGTACCGAACCTGCTGGCATGGTCTGTAGCAACAGCTCTTGCAGTCTACAATCAATTCTCTTTTTGCCTTCATCATCGCGTCTTCTACTACAAATCCCTTGAAGCCAAGCTTCGAAGGCATGTCTTCTGGGCGGTAGACGAAGCCACGTTTCCTCGCTTCGCCGAGAAGTCGCTCGATTTCCGCGTAATTTGGGTTACTCGACAGAATTTGCCACTGTGGATCAGAGCGCCCCGAAAACTCATCCAAAGTTACAGTAATGCTTCCTGCAAAAAGAAACAAACATACAAAACAAGCAAACAAACTAGATACAATGGACATTATTTTGCGATGGTTGTTCCTTTTCCTTTGTATTACCAATGCACCTAACCCATATTACTAGCAAATCTTTTTACAAATGTTCATTCATTCAAAGAACGGGCCCCCTTCACTAGTGGACATAAGGATATTTCCCCTTTTATAATTTTTCAACAACTGTCAGGAAAGTGGGCCTTTCAAACTGTCAATTTTGCTTCAAAATTCTACACAAATTGACCCCTGACAAAAACTGAAACATATTTTACATTTCTCCGATTGACCCACTTGTTTTCAATCTTCTCACGTCTTTAAGCATCTGCAGAGTTCAGAGTCTTGTCGAACATCAAGTTCACCGGATTGTTTCAAGATCCTGGACTCTGCGGCTACTACATTTCAGGTTAAACTTAAAGAATCGATGTATATAAAATGGGAGAAACCGACCTTAATCAGCAAGTGAAACACATGAACCTGGCACTTTCCTTAAAAGTCCCTCTACGTCATATATTTAAATTTTTCTGTACGCAATATTGTAAACGCAATGTAACGAATTGATTGTAATCGCGCGCGATAAATTCAACGGTGATTTCAAAATATGTTACACTAATGATGACAGATGTACCGTCGAAACGTAAAAACAGTTGTGTTGTTTCTGAGAATATCTAAATTTGATTAACAAGAGAACGCTTTCATTTTAAAGTATTGGTTGAGTGTTCGCTTACGAGGACTTATTGAGATTATTATTCAGTCGGTAGTTGACCAAAGTGGTCGCGGTCGCTTATGAGTGCTCTTTTAAGTGACAGTGAATTCGGTACGATGTTCGCCTGGAAAGCGCTAGCTACATTTTCGACTCATTTATCTTCTTTTTTTTTACGTTAATACATTTGCGTAATCTTCAATTATTCAACTTGGAAAAAATATATAGATTGTCAGGCCTTAACAGGCGAGGCGAAATTTAATTTAATATAATTGTCCTAAGCTTCACACTGCTATTTTATATTTATAGTCATTTTATTTTATTGTTGTTTATCTATTCATTTATTTATTTATTATTTTTTATTTATTTATCTATTTATTTACTTTACATTTGCTCTTATATTTTAAATATTTTGCAACCATGTAAACATAGTACCCTGTATCACGCTTTTCATTTCACTGTAACACCCGACATTACTTCTCACTTACGAAGGGTCTTTTCTCGCACGCAGGTATTCCTCATTTTTGCATACTAAGCGTTAGCTTAGAACAGTCTTTAAGTGCACGAGCTCGAAACGACCTCACAGTCCACATGGAGCATTTGAGTTACTCACCGTTAGCAATTTGAACTACAACCATCGTGAACTTGTAATGTTAAACATTTTTTTATGTAACTCCCTGACACGCCCCTCTTTGCTCACGGCCAGAAGTACACCATATGTACGCGTGGAATAATACATCTCATTTTCCCGTACCACTTTTTTTTCTTTTCATTGCCCACTTTAATAAAACACGTAGAGCTAAAAGGGTGATAACGCGGTGTTGGTATTTACGGTACCCTGATACCTTAAAATATTTCCCAAGTTGTCCCTTTTTTCAAACTTGGAACCCCATTATAACATAGAAACTCTGTGAAAGTTTCACAATGTAAACCTGCGAACGATTTTCAACCTGAAATTCCTAGAGAAACCTTCGGACCTTGGCAAATACCAATACTGTATCATTTTGCAGGAAAGGCGAAATAAAAACCCTGTATATTTGAAACATACCTCTGCTGCCTCCACTGCTTTGGCACGGAACAATGCTTGGGTCAACACACCCTCTCCTTGTCTTATCAAACACCAGATTTCCCTGACACGCCCCTCTTTGCTCACGGCCAGAAGTACACCATATGTACGCGTGGCAGTTGTTGGGATCCCTGTAGATACCGTCAGCGCGAGATGTGCAAAATGCACTTCCTTTGTAAAAGGAACAAGTCATAAAATGGTTATTTTTCTGTACTTCATTATCAACTCTGCTTTAATCAGATTTGAAGGCATGTTTGCACAGAAAATGATAGTTAAGTGTCATAATACGAGCTTAATACGATTCTAATATGTTCTTATTGATCAATGCTCAGTGCTACTGATTCAGTCTAAGCCAGCCATCGGGATATGATATTTACTAGTAAGTATAGACCTTTAAGCAGACAAATCTCTGTGTATAGAACATTTCGTATATAACGGCTCCAAAACATACTTCGATTACCAGTGGTGCCTCCTTATAAAACATATTGATATATTGATCAGTATCCTTATCAAGTAAGCAGTTCACTTTGCAGTTTCTTTTTTTTTCCAGAAGAAAAAGAAACTGCGGAAGATTTTGAAAGTTTCATAACGGAATTTGATTCCCGCTGTCGTTTCCTAGGTGCTTATCGCAGAGCCTAACTTAAGACATGTTCAACGAGTGGTGACTGTACAATAATATCATGATCGGATGTCGGCAGATCTTCATTCCTCTGGTAAAAGTAGTTTCTACTCTAGTGTGATGGGGATGTCTGAATACTATAATTTGCCTGACTTTGACCACAGTGTCTTAAATAAATCTAAGATGAAACACTATATAAGCTTAATGCAACACAAATATATCCTACTCTGGCGAAATACTATTCAGCACTCTAAGAAACTAGAATTTTATCAAACTTTTAAAAACGGATACACACCTTCTTGTTATCTAGAACTTACAAGCAAGTTAAGTGAAAGGAGAGAACTAGTGAAATTCAGATTAGGTAATCACAAGCTAATGATTGAAACTGGTAGATATAGTCAAATCCCGAGAGTAAATAGATTTTGTCCTACTTGCGGATCCAATCAAATTGAGGATGAAATTCACTTACTTTTTCACTGTCCTAAATTCCCAATTTTTAGAGACAGGTTTACAGGAAAATACAGTACTTCCTACCAAATATAAAACGATTGTCTACATTAGAAGTTTTAAAGACTTAATGAATTCTGATAATTATTTTGTGAACATTCAATTGATTTTGTGAACATTCAATTGATGAGATTCATTCTATCATGTTTAAATTTACGCAATAATTTATTATCAATTCAGACTCATGTAACTTAATTCCTATCTTCTATGTTTAGTTGCATGCTTTTACAATACTGTAAGAGCTTATAGTCATGCAAATGAAGCTAATTGTTGTTGTTGTTGTTGTTGTTGTTGTTGTTGTCGAATGTCGAACACAAGCTTTTCCCCAGCTAGCCTTTCATGCAAACGTGGAGCCCTTTGTTAACCTCATAAGCCCCGGAAAAGTTTCATCATGCAAACCCCTCTTGAAATGCAAGCCAGCGAACGATTTCTGACCTTAAATTCCAAAAGAAACCTTCGAATCTTGACCCTCTGGCAATCTTTGTCCGAACCAATGATGCATCATTTTGCAGGAAAGGCGAGTTAGAAACCTTGCATATTAGAATCATACCTTTGCTACCTCCACTGCTTTGGCACGGGACAATACTTGGGTCAACACACCCTCTCCTTGTCTTATCAAACACCAGATTTCCCTGACACGCCCCTCTTTGCTCACGGCCAGAAGTACACCATATGTACGCGTGGCAGTTGTTGGGATCCCTGTAGATACCGTCAGCGCGAGATGTGCAAAATGCACTTCCTTTGAAAAAGGAACAAGTCATAAAATGGTTATTTTTCCGTACTTCATTATCAACTCTGCTTTAATCAGATTTGAAGGCATCTTTGCACAGAAAATGATAATTAAGTGTCATAATACGAGCTTAATACGATTCTAATATGTCCTTATTGATCAATGCTCAGTGCTACTGATTCAGTCTAAGTACTTTACTAGTAAGTATAGACCTTTAAGCAGACAAATCTCTGTGTATAGAACATTTCGTATATAACGGCTCCAAAACATATTTCAATTACCAGTGGTGCCTCCTTATAAAACATATTGATATATTGATCAGTATCCATATCGAGTAAGCAGTTCAGTTTTCAGTTTCTTTTTTTTTCCAGAAGAAAAAGAAACTGCGGAAGATTTTGAAAGCTTCCTAAGGGAATTTGATTCGCGCTGTCGTTTCCTAAATGCTTATCGCAGAGCCTAACTTAAGACATGTTCAACGAGTGGTGACTGTACAATAATATCATGATCGTATTTCGGCAGATCTTCATTCCTCTGGTAAAAGTAGTTTCTACTCTAGTGTGATGGGGATGTCTGAATACTATAACTTGCCTGATTTTGACCACAGTGTCTTAAATAAATCTAAGATGAAACACTATATAAGCTTAATGCAACACAAATATATCCTACTCTGGCGAAATACTATTCAGCACTCTAAGAAACTATAATTTTATCAGACTTTTAAAAACGGATACACACCTTCTTATCTAGAACTTACAAGCAAGTTAAATGAAAGGAAAGAATTAGTGAAATTCAGAATAGGTAATCACAAGCTAATGATTGAAACTGGTAGATATAGTCAAATCCCGAGAGTAAATAGATTTTGTCCTACTTGCGGATCCAATCAAATTGAGGATGAAATTCACTTACTTTTTCACTGTCCTAAATACTCAATTTTTAGAGACATGTTTACAGGAAAATACAGTACTTCCTACCAAATATAAAACGATTGTCTACATTAGAAGTTTTAAAGACTTAATGAATTCTGATAATTATTTTGTGAACATTCAATTGATGAGATTCATTCTATCATGTTTAAATTTACGCAATAATTTATTATCAATTCAGACTCATGTGACTTAATTCTTATCTTTTATGTTTAGTTGTATGCTTTTACAATACTGTAAGAGCTTATAGTCATGCAAATGAAGCTAATTGTTGTTGTTGTTGTTGTTGTTGTTGTTGTTGTTGTTGTTGTTGTTGTCGTATGTCGAACACAAGCTTTTCCCCAGCTAGCCTTTCATGCAAACGTGGAGCTTTTTGTTAACCTCATGAGCCCTGGAAAAGTTTCATCATGCAAACCCCTCTTGAAATGCAAGCCAGCGAACGATGTCTGACCTTAAATTCCAAAAGAAACCTTCGAATCTTGACCCTCTGGCAATCTTTGTCCGAACCAATGATGCATCATTTTGCAGGAAAGGCGAGTTAGAAACCTTGCATATTAGAATCATACCTTTGCTACCTCCACTGCTTTGGCACGGGACAATACTTGGGTCAACACACCCTCTCCTTGTCTTATCAAACACCAGATTTCCCTGACACGCCCCTCTTTGCTCACGGCCAGAAGTACACCATATGTACGCGTGGCAATTGTTGGGATCCTTGTAGATTCCGTCAGCGCGAGATGTGCAAAATGCACTTCCTTTGTGAAAGAACAAGTCATGAAGTGGTCATTGTTTCTTACTTCGTGGTCAGCTCTGCTTTAATCAGATTTTGAAGGGATGTTTCCACAGAAAATAATAGTTAGGTGCATAATACGATTCTAATATGTTCTTATTGAACAATGCTCAGTGCTAAAGATTCAGTCTAAGCCAGCCACGAGGATATGAAGCAGGCAAATCTCTGTGTATAGAACATTTCGATCACGGTCTTTCCAAAACATGTTTCGATTACCAATAATGCCTTCTTAGAAAATATGTTGATCAAATTCTTTGTCAGGTAAACATTTTTTCTCGAAGGAAAAGAAACTGCGGAAAATTTCCAAAGCGGCTTTCGTTTCCTAGATGCTTATCACAGAGCCGAACTTAAAACATTTTCAAAATTTCCCTGGAAAAAAATTAAAGGCTGTAAACATTTCATGATTTTAGCGAATGACAACTGTATAATACCATGATCGTGTGTCGAACACAAGTTTTTCCCCAGCTAGCCTTTCATACAAACGTGGAGCCCTTTGTTAATCTTATAAGCCCTGAAAAAGTTTCATCATGCAAACCCCTCTTGAAATGCAAGCCGGCGAACGATTTCTGACCTTAAATTCCAAAAGAAACCTTCGAATCTTGGCCTTCTGGCAATCTTTGTCCGAACCAATGATGCATCATTTTGCAGGAAAGGCGCGTTAGAAACCTTGCATACTAGAAACATACCTTTGCTACCTCCACTGCTTTGGCACGGAACAATGCTTGGGTCAACGCACGCTCTCCTTGTCTTATCAAACACCAGATTTCCCTGACACGCCCCTCTTTGCTCACGGCCAGAAGTACACCATATGTACGCGTGGCAGTTGTCGGGATCCTTGTAGATACCGTCAGCGCGAGATGTGCAAAATGCAACGTCCTCTATGAAAGAACAAATCATGACATAGCATTTAAGTTATTTTTTCGTACCTCATGATCAGCTCTGCTTTAATCAGATTTTGCACAGAAAATAATAGTTGGGCGTCATAATACGATGCTAGTTTTAAACGATGCTCAGTGCGTAAGATTTGCTCTTAACCAGCCACAAGAATATGTTACATTGACATAAACCTTAAAACACTTCCGTCGTGAAAAGTAAATCATAAAATAGCATTTTTACGTTACTTTTCCGATGTTCACGATCAGTTCTACGTTACTCAGATTTTGAAGGGAAATTTACTTAGAAAATAAAAGCTAGGAGTCATAATAAGATTCTAGTCTGCCGTCATTAAACGACGGTCAGTGCGTAAGTTTTAGCCAACCACAACAATATATTGCCCTGGCATAAACATTTAAGCAGATAAATCACTATGTATAATTTTGTATAGTCTCTGTGTACTAAAGGAATTTTAAAATATGTTAATTAGTGTTTTTCTCAAGTAAACAGTTTCCTTTCGTTTACACAGCGGGGATACTCCATGAAGTTTTATGGGTGAGGGGAAGGTGTGCTTCGTGACGAGGTTTGAACCCTTGACATTCATCTACCAATTGTCATTGAAATGCTACCTATTCAACGTACTTGGAACAAAAACTGCACCACTTTTTGGTACCTAAAAAAAGGATGGCGTGTTGCGAAAATAAAAGATGTTCCACTTGAAATTAAAATGGAGGCAGATTTTTGGTTAACTATGCATGGTAGGTACAGAAAGGATAGCTTTAACTGCATGGCAAACTCAATCATAGAACAGATAGTGCTTTACCTCCGACCGGGAAGGTGAGCGAGCATGGAAGACACACCGAGACAAATAGGACTACAACTCGCAACTCCATTTCAAATGTTCCAGGGGTGGTCTTCAAACCAACTACGATCGAATGAGCTTAGAGTTTCAAACAACGATAATTTATAGCCATCAGTAATATCGGTCGTGGCCTATGCAAAATTGACTCAAAACAAGTTATTGTCTGAAAACAATAGGCCACAAATTCTAGGGAAACACGTAATTTCCGTATCCTTGCATGCAACGGAGAATCGTTAAAAGCCTTTCATTCCCAAGGTCAAAATTCTTGCTCAATAAATGATGTGTGAGCTTTTACGTTTATATTGAGTTTCATTTAAAAAGAGTAAACGCACGTTTCCACAAGTCCGACAATCACTAGATGTATTGGTGTAAATAAATCTCTGACTTCTTTTAGTTTAAGTCAACATTTATTTGTCTCACAGTCATGATTTAAGTATCTCTGTTTATAATACCAGACCCTGTTCAATAGTGGCTTCCTGTTGTGCTCAACACAAACTAACCTAAAGGAAAAGGAAATGCGGAGAAAGTTCAGGAAAAGGAAGTTAACGACTTTCAGTCTTATTCTGCTCAATTAAAATCAAACAAAAGGAAACAGAAACAGACTAGATCGAGAGCGAATCGTACCCGACTTCATGTGTTTATCTTATTGACGTAATGCTTCACTACACTTTCACCAGCTAGCTAGGGTCTAAGAAGCCGTATTTATATAGCAGGTATTGGGTGTTTGTATACTTCCGTCAGTTTATAGAGGGCAGGTTTGAAATTGCATTTAAAATCGCTGCGTAAATCGCCAGTACATTACGTTAAACTAGGCCCCTGGTCAAACGCAACCGTTTTACGTTTCCTTTCGGTCTTGTTTGCATCCTTTTGTTGATGTTATTGAAATCAGTTTCCTGTTATACTTAGGCCACAAAACGCATGGGAGACTTTCGACTTTTTGTGTTGTGTATGGTAGTTAAGAATTCAAAGTTACAAAAGATCTTGCTCATAAATGACCACGGTATCTTTTGTTGTTGGCCTCAGTTTGCAAGAAATTAATTGAAAGTTTATGTAAAAAAAAACATCAAAAAGTTTCCTGGAAACATCGATAATCCGTTATTAGGGACGGTGCCTCCTTTTACTGCGTATACGTTCTGTGCATCTCGGGATTGTCCGAAAAACTCGGGTCTCTTGAGGACGGAACATACGCTAATACAAACTGCATTTTTGCGCGATTTATGACTATGGGAAAGCAGAACTTAGCAAGCGCTGCTGGAATCCAATAAAGAAAATTAGGTGTAACCACGCATTTTTCAAGGGTAATTGAGCTTAAATGTGGTTCATTGTTATGCACGTTTAAGCTTTTTAGAATTATTCCTGCTTAATTATCTCTAAGAAATACGTGGCTGCAAAGGAATATTTTATATTCGCTTTTGGTATATACCAAACTAATGGATAGTGTTTTATAGTGTTTTTCCTGCCCTGAGATTGGCTACTCAAACTCGGGATCGCATCTGCTATTCACCTCCCGGCATCGTTCTATTGACCTCCACTTCGGCGAAGAATTGCTTTGAATGTTAACATCTGCTTGCAATCAAATTTACTTTGCTTAGAAAAGGTCAATAACAAAATACACAAAATTAATTCATTCTCAGAACAAAATAATCTTGAAGTAACAAGAAATAATATCCACCAATGCAATCAATTGGAAAGATATAGAATTAATTTCAGACAGACATAATATTAATTACAGGCAATCAAAAAGGAATAAATTGACAAGTTAAAATTGAATGTTATTTTGACCAGAACGGGCATCCATAGTATGCTAGGTAAGATGTTTACATTAAAATGTAAACACGCTAGCCACGTCAAATAACAATGATGTCAACAAAGCCTGGGCGTCGAGTCTAATATAAAGGAGTTGTCGTAAAAAAAACATAGGGGTGCTGAACTTTGAAACACCAATAAAAGAACTGAAGAGAAAGTTGGAATATTCGGTTTGTCACGAGCGTGGGACAAAGAAATAGCCTTAGTTTAACTGGTTTAGATGAGTAGTAATGTGGGCTCACAGGGACATGTAGGCCTCGTTTTGATGCGAGGCTTCTGATTGGTTGTTGGGTTGCCCCTAGTAACGGAAACCACTGCCCATAAGGATGGGGGCTCAAGGGGAAGTCACATGACCGGAAATGACGTCACCGGAACCGGAAGTCACGTGATTTAAACGGGAAAACCGCGGACCAGGTGGAAAAATAGATCGTGGGCTCAGGATGGGGCAAAACGGCGGAGCAAGGCGGGCTCAAAGTCCAAAGTCCAATTGGAGCATCGGGGGTGGTCCCTGGACTCCAAAAAAAAAAAAAAGGACGCCATGTTGGAAAAAATAATTTATTCCAAAGGGAGTGTTACAAGGGATTGTCTAACAAAGAGTCTCAATTTCAAATAGGTGACGACAGGGGGTCCAAGGCTTTCATGTGTGGAATGACTTCGTTTTGGATCCCCAGATTTGTTGAGGTGTCGGGGGGTCCAAGGCTTTCATGTGTGGAAGGACTTCGCTTTGGGTGTGGCCAAGAAAATGGGGTATCTTTCTGCTGGGATCCCCAGGCTTGTAGATTGTTCCCCAGAATCCTTCAACGGCTCCAGCTTCTCCATGACAAATACCATACCACAGAGGATTGGTTGTCCAGATACGTTCAACTTCTTCCACAAATTGGGGGTCTTCTTTCCATTGTTGAGGATCAGCGAGTTCAATGACTGAGATGGAATGGTCTTCTGGGCAACAAGGACAATCGATGATTGGATGATGACTCTTTCTCCAGTTGTCGGCACAGGCTACATGACAGGGTTGTCGGCAGCAGGCCAAAATGGTTTGAAAGGTGGTAAGCACCTTGCAGATGATACACGGGAAGGTGGGGGGAGGATTCAATTCTTTCATGTTTGGAATGACTTCGCTTTGGGTGTGGCCAAGAAAATGGGTTCGTGTGCAGGTGTAATGCAGGTCGAAGAGTGTTCCCCAGAACCCTTGGACGCCTCCCCAGCATCTTGGGTCGTCTTCCCTGAATTCATGACAGATACCATACCACAGAGGATTGTTTTTCCAGATACGTTTGACTTCTTCCACAAATTGGGGGTCTTCTTTCCATTGTTGAGGATTGATGATTTCAATGACTGCCATGCAATGCCATAGTGAACAGTGAAAGCAATCGCTGCGAGGATCACGACTTTTTCTCCAGTGGGTGGTACAGGCTACATGACAGGGTTGTTGACAGCAGGTCAAAATGGTTTGATTGGTGACAGGTTCGTGACAGCGCACACACACTCCGGGCTTAGCCATCATGGTCAATCACTCGTTGGGCTTCTGGACTGAGGACTGGATCATCCATGGGGGTGAAAACATGAAATGGGACGGTGGTTTTTATAGAGAAACAAGGGGATCACGTGAGAGGGAATGGACCAATCAACAAGCAGGGCACAGGGTGCCCTGGGAGGGGAAGGGGTGGGGGGACCCCCCTCCCCCCTCCTTAGATGGACCATCAGGCATTGCGCGGATCAGGGTATATAGGTCAAGCGAGGCCCCGGGACGTCACTCCTAGCTTTGAGTTGATGCTGTGGTGACTTATGTCAGTTGGTGCTGCAAAAATGTCCACAACGAGAAGACACTTGGGTTCCCTGTGGAGTTACGAGAATGTTCATGGTGAAGGGAGTTTGGGCAGACGAGTTGGCCCCGAGGTAACGGCAATCGAACGACATACAAGGTCGATGTACGCCAGGAGGGAGGAAGCGTGGCGCCCCCTGAATCGGCAGCGCGTGGAGGCCTTCATCCTTTTATTTTTATTATGTTTTGTGGAGCCGGAGAATGGCCGACCTCTTCAACCAGTGACTTACCGTAGTTTAAAGAGAGCGCTGGCGCATCGCATCATCCCTTGGATCGAGCGATGGGTAGTAGGGACCAGGGAGGAGAGATTTTGGCCCATTAGTATGAGGATGTTCGAGGAACTTGACTTTTTTATGGCTGCGCATCTGCCGCAACTGTACTGTGGAGATGAATGGCTAACGATTAGTCATTTTTATCGAGAAGTGAAGAAAGCGGAGGAACGGGAAAGACGGGAACGAGCCAGCCGTGTACGACGTGTTTTGTTTGTTTGAAAGGGACAATGAACATTTTTTTATGTTGAGATTGTTTTTATTGTGAGTCAAGGCTACTGTGCGTCAAGAGACATTATTTATAATCCACGTGCAAGCTCAGTGTTGTGATCTTTTTATTTTTTCATTAAAAAAAAGAGTTGATGTTTTTGACAAATGGTTGTCCGTGTTCTTGCCACGCGGGTGGGGGCACACTTATTTACAATTGCAAAAGTTATCTACAAATGGAAAAGTAAAAACTAAAAATGGCTATGTACAATTGGAAAAATAAAAACTAAAACATTACAAATGAAAGTCTTCGAGTTCCAGGCGTAATTGATCAATGTTCTCGGGGAGACAGAACGTGCGATTGAATAAGGCCTGAATTTCTGCTCGGGTTTGGTCGTTCACATCCCGGGATCCCACGATAGCACTGCTTTGATGAAGGGTGGGCTTTTTGGGTCCCCAAGGGACAAATTGACTGCCTGTGACCAGGGTGGCGGCATTCTCGTTGACTTGGTAATAATGGTCCGAGCGGTACCATGATTGACTGGGAATGTCAAACAGGTAGACGGGTTTGCCTTGATCCATGGCCAATTGCACGGTCCAACCGGTGCCCCCTTTCACGCGTTTATGATCCTGTTCCAAGATGCCAAAGGCATAGAGGGTATGGGCTTTTTTGGCAATTTGATAATTGCGTTGCAGCAATTGGGCATCCGTTTCCCTAGTTTCTCTGCCGCCTGGTGAAGACGAGGGTTGGCTAGCATGAGGACTTCCACGGTGGACGGGGTGATGAAGGTGGCTCGAGGATGGTTCGGGGGGACCAGGACTTCTACTTGCATCCCAAACTGTTTACCCAGTTGTTCGACGAGCTCGTCCGTGCCTTTGGCGCCCCCGGTGTACACCACATGGCCATGACCAATTTGAAGTTCCAAGGCATCGATCTCGTGTTCTCCAATCATGTCGATGTCGGGGGGCATTGCTTTGAGAATGACGACTCAGGGACCAAAGGAGCTCCTTAAATAGGGACACCTGACCAATGGGAAGACAAGAGGTCCTTATAGGGTCATAACAAGCTGACCAATGGGAACACGAGAGGTCCTTATATGGGTAGGATAAGCTGACCAATGAGAGCCAAGGGTCCAAGGTATAAAAAGGCATGGGTGGGTGAAAATCTTGAGCACGATGTCAGTCGATCGGAAGAGAAAGCAAAGTGTCCACCCTGCGGGGAAGAAGAAAAAGAAAGAGAATGGGGACTGTGATCCGGTGGTGCGCGAGGTGGTGGAAGACACCCGAGCTGCGGTGGAAGATATGATGAAAGAATTGAATGACATGGTGGAGCAATCGACACCTCCATTCACATTGACGCCCGTGTATGACACTGCGGAGGACAATGAAAGAAAGTCGGTGGACTATTTGGTATGCCCTTGCCATGATGTGCGTTTGGAGGCACGAGAATCTCAAAAGGGATGGAAGTATGTGAAATGTCCCATCCAACCGTGTTTGCTGTTTTGTGGGCAAGATCAAGCCCTGGAGTATATGAAAGCGGTGTATAGTCAACCTCATCTAGAAGTGCTGGACATGTGGACTTGTTTGCAATGCTTTTGCCGTGAACCCGCCACGTTGCAACAGAGTCATTCCACCCAGAACTCCGATCGCTTGTTTCTGACTTGTTCCAAGAAAAAGTGTGGCTTCTTCCGGTAGGCCGATCAACCCTTGGGTCCCAAGTACTGGAGCTGGTTTCATGACCATCCCCCCAAAAAAGCCGACCCACTCGCGGAACCACCAACCCGTGATGCTCAAGGGTATCCCAAGCGTGGCGTGGACATCCCTGGCCCACCGCCATCTCGAGTCCAAAGGAAAGAGGATCGACCCCTGACAGACTATGAGAAACAGTTGTTGCGAGAAATTCAAGAGCTCAAGAACCGTCAAGAAATGATGGTAGCCCCAGCGCCACTACCCCCCAAGTACAGTGACAGTGTGGAGAACTGGCAGAAAAGCCTCGAGACGGTCGCGTATGACAGTCTCTTTTAAAATGTATAAAGGAGAACGAATAAAATTGTTTTTTATCAATGTGACCATGGAGTCTGTGTGGATGTGTTATGCTTGGGAGTCTGTCTTGTCCCTGGTGCAATGGCAATGCCATCAATCCCTTTGCCAAATGTTATATGATCACCAACCCGGTACCAAGATCCCTATTCCCCCATGCCCCGAGGACACCCATCCTCTCCAGATCTTTGAAGAAACCCACGTGGATCGTAACCTGTATCGATGGGTGATGTTTGTCTTGTGGTTAAAAGCGCATCCGAACGCGTGGCGATGGTATCGAATCATTCAAAAGGCGCATCCCAACACGGTCCCCACCATACCGACCTTATGGGATGAATGCCAGAACGTATGGCCCCTCGAAAGAAAAACACACAATCATGGTTGACCCGTTACCACGACCCTCGTGCCCCAGGGAGTTTAGGAGGCGTGCAACGGTTTGCCAAAGCCCACCGTCTCCCTTTGAAACAAGCCCAACGGGTCTTGGAACGGGATTTGGCCTACACGTTACATAAACCGCGACGTCGTCGTTTTCCTACCGTCCCCGTGATCGTGGGAGGTTTAGATGATCAATGGGTCGCGGATTTAGTGGAAGTGCAACCGTTGGCCAAATATAATCGGGGCCTACGATACTTGTTGACGGTAGTGGATGTCTTGTCGAAATACGCGTGGGTGCAACCCTTGAAAGACAAAACCGGCGTGGCCCTAGTGAAAGCCTTTGACAAGATTTTGAAAGGACGACGTCACCCCAACCGATTGCAAACGGATCGAGGGAAAGAATTTTATAACCGGTCGTTTCAACGATGGCTCGACGAGCAAGGGATTCACCATTTTTCCACCGAAGGGGATGCGAAGGCCAGTGTGGTGGAACGATTTAACCGCACCTTGAAAGAACGGTTGAACCGTTATTTCACGGCGGCGAACACCTTACGCTTTGACGATGTCTTACCCGAGTTGGTGCAAGGCTATAATGCCACCCGTCATCGAAGTATTGGCATGGCCCCTCGAGACGTGACGTGGGACAACGAAGAAGCCGTGTGGAAACGATTGTATGCCAAACGATTGAAAGGCCAGAAAAAACCTAAATTCAAAGTAGGCGATCGGGTGCGTCTCAACAAGATTCATCGGACGTTTGCCAAAGGCTATTTACCCGGTTGGACCGAAGAAGTGTTTGTGGTGCATCGTGTGATCCCGGGCCCTGTGCCCACGTATAAGATTCACGAATGGGGTGATACCCCCGTCCAAGGCACGTTTTACGAGGAGGATTTACAAAAAGTCCATGTGTCCGAGGTGTTTCGCATCGAAAAGGTACTTAAGCGACAAAAAGATCGATGGTTGGTCAAGTGGAAAGGGTGGCCAGACAAGTACAATAGTTGGATTGCAAGCCAAGACGTAACGTCTCTCCAACCACCCAAGAGGAAAAAGACAAGCCCACCCAAGAGGAAAAAGAAAGAGACAAGCCCCCCCAAAAGACGACGCGACTAAAAAATGACGTTCGTCCCCAACTCATCGTTTTACGTGACGTTGATGAGTCATGCGAGTACCAAGGAGTTTCCTGGGAACAAGAGCCATTATTTCAGAAATCGGTTGCCGAAACCCATTCGATTTGTGGGACGAGGATGGATGGTGGGCATGGTCAGTTTATCCTTACCCACCATTCCCGTGGTAGTGGAAGAAGGAGGAGTGGGCGATTCCCATCCTCTGTTGTATGTACGATGGCACGAACGGGTGTATTCCCAAGACGATCAAGGCAACGATCACTGGTGGCATGAACGTCGCGAACTCACTGTCTACGGGCGAGATATGAAAAAGGAGATGGCCTCGTCGACGGGATCGCACTTTTTTCATCAACTGGTGTACCGTTACGAGCAAGCCCGTGCGAAACAAACCCAACCCCTCAACAAATGGGCGGAGGACAATGGCGTCAAATTGTACCCGACCTTTGAATGGACCTCCGAAGGGGATTTGTTGTTGAATACCAAGCAAGTGGATTACAAAGTTCAAGTGGCGCACGTGTCATGGGGCAGAACCTTGGCCCTGAAAATGGGATGGATTGAACAAGTGTCGACGGGCGTGTATCGATTGGGTCCCAATATAGTACAAGAATTTCATTCGGACTCCATTCCCACGCCAACCGATGTCCGCGATACCAGCAACAAACCCCTCTTTTGGAAAGTGGAGGGGGATTATGTGAAGTTGAGTATGACATGTAATTGGCGGTTTGTGAATTTGAACAACACCTTTCGTCCCTCGTTGGAATTTCCCGCGGTGCGTCCTTTGCACGTGTATTGCAATGTAGGGACCAGCAGCATGGTAGGGGGCCGCATCACGGATCTCTTACGAGAAATCAAGTACCAGCCTCAAAACACCACCCACTTTGAACCTCGACATATTCAATATGTCCCAGTACGCAATGAAGTGGTGGAAATCGTGGAAACTCAGATGGCCGAAACCAATGGGGATCTGGTCCAATTTGGCGAAGGCCATGCTCTCCTAACCCTCCACTTTAAAAGGGAAGTGGTGGTGTGAAGAAGAAAGAAAATGTCGTTCTACGTGACGTTACCCAGTCATGCCAACCGCCATGAATTTCCCAACAACCAAGCCAATTCCTTCAAGATTCGTTTACCTCAACCGTTACGGTTACCCGGGGGTTCATGGCAAGTGGGGTTGAGTGCCATTTCCTTACCGGATACCCGCGTGAATTTGTACGAGTTGGTGAAGAAAGAGGGCTACATCCTATCGACGTCCTGGGAGATCACCTATCCCGCCCCGGGTAAAAGCGATGGCACCATGGCAGCGCGCATAGGCACGACGCAAACCGTCATCCAAGACGTTCAAGATTTGGATTGGGTGGTGGATGGCGTGAGTTTCATGAAAGCCACGATTGCCCACTTGGAACAACGACGCCACGAAACGGCCATTCAAGGAGGCCGGTTTACCAACGATCAAGGCAAACACACCTACGTCAAGTTCAAGTGGGAAGGGGAGGATCTGCTCATCGACAACACCCATGTCTGCCATTGTGGCAACAAAACACCTGCCCTTACCATCTACACCAAGTTAGCGCTCAAGATGGGGTGGTTACGTAAAATCGCCAGCGGATGGATTTTGGGCCCGAACTTACAGCAAGAATTCCTGGGGGATCAAATCCCCGACATGACCAAGAACAGCGATTGGAACGATGTGAACGACGAACACATCAAGCCGGTCTTTTGGGTAGTGCGTTCGTTTTTACCGGATTATTTACAATTGAGCATGAGTTGTAATTGGCGTTTCACCAACTTGAATATGGCGTTTCGGGCGGTGGTGGGAGAGCCCACGCGATCGTTGCACGTGTACTCGGACGTGGCAGGCAGCACTGTGGTGGGCAATCGCGTGACCGATTTGTTGCGTGAAATCCAGTACAAGCGACAAGGACGAGGCACCCTCTACTTTGAACCGTTGCACATTCAATACATGGCTCTCCGCAACGAGGTGGTGGAAATTATTCACATTCAAGTAGCTGAAACGATTGGTACCGGAGGAGACTTGGTCAAGTTTGGTGACGCCATACCATTGTCACGTTGCACTTCAAAAAGGAATAAAAAAGAGAGAGACGAGAAGGGAACCCAAGTCAATCATCATGCCTCCGAAACGACGACGACGACGACGACGACAGCGTCCCCAAGCGGGGGAAGGGATCAACACGGTGATTGCGGGAATTCCTAAAGCCGCTTGGAAAATCACCAAAGGGATAGAAAAGTTGGCCAAAAAGAATGCCAAAAAAGCGCATGTGAAACGCATGGAGGAAATTCGAAAAGGAAAACGAAAACGCTATGCAGGGGAATCGTTTAGGTGCAACCTCATGTGAGTATAAAAAGAAAACAAGGGTTGTGAAAACAAACAAACATGCCGAAGACAAGAGTGCGTCGAACGAGACGAAGAAGAAGGCAACGAGGGGGTCTCTTGCCTCTGGCTGCGCTTATTCCAGCCTTGATCGCTGGAGGGAAAGCCGTGGCGTTGGGCGCCGCGGGTGGTGCAGCGAGTTACGGGGCCAAAAAAGGGTTGGAAGCCGCCTTTCGGAAAAAACGACGATGATGACGGTATAAAAAGGGGGTCACGTGAAGCCCAAACAAACGCTTATCCCTGGTGAAGAAGAAGAAGACACCATGCGAGGGGGAAGTTTGACACGATTTCGGACAGACGAGTGGTATGATCAACAAGGCAAAGGGTTGGTAACGGATCTCTTGCGTGGGGGTTTCCAAGGCCTTAAAAGCACGCGAAATCCTTTAAAATTGCCTAGTAATATCAAGAGAGGATTGAAAACGGGCTTCACACGAGGTGTCAAACGCAAAGCCGAAGACGTCCTTAAAAAAGAAATTACCAAACAAGCCAAGAAAGCTTTGAGCCATAAGAACGTGAAAGAAGCCGTGCGGGTGGCCAGTGCTTTGTTTCCCAAGCAAACCAAACGTGCGCGAGATATTTTGGGAGTGTGATGGAACCCGTGCCTTCACGACCTCGACGGATTCGTAGTGATCGGGGTTTGTCTCAATGGGGAGGACTGTATCCTTTTTGGAAACTCATGCGGCGACAACGTGGTGGATGGTTAAGTCCCGAGGTGATGAGAGTGCCCGGGTTTGATTTGAGACAACGCTTAGCACGACGACGACAGTATAAAAGCCCCTCACGACGACGGGGTGCCACCACTCGACGACGTTAAACATGCCTGACGTGAGTACGCAAACTGCCCCGGCTCACGCGCGTTCCGAAGGGACCGTCAACCCCGCGTTACGGCTTTTCAAGGTGCCGCCCACCGACATTAGCATCAATGCCTATCGCATGGTCACCATCCAACCCACCACCACGGGCATCAATCCCATGGAATTCATTGTGCCAGGGTTGGACGATTTTGTGGATTTGGGACGCAGTTACTTTACCATGGAATTGAGATTGCAGAAAAGTACGAACGATGACTTGGTGGCCAATCAGAAATTGTGGCCGGTCAATAATTTGGCCCATTCCATCATCAAACAAATTGACTTGCATTTGAATGGCACGTTGATCAGTCCTCAATCCGACACCTATCATTACAAAGCTTACCTAGAAACCTTGCTGAATTATGACCGAGAAGATGGCAAGACCGTGTTAGGACCCCAAGGATGGTACAATCAAGTGGATTTCCCACCCCAATGGACGGCTAACAATACCGACAGTGGCACACCGCATAATGACTACCGTGATCTCCCTGCCAATCACAAAGGAGCCTTGGCTGCCATGGTAGCTGAAGTGGGAAAGTATGCTGCAGGTCTCACCCACAGTCTGGTGTTTACCCCACACTTGGAAGTGTTTCACACCGGCAAATTGTTGGTGCCTGGCATCGAAATCAAGATGAAATTTCATTTCAATGGCCCGAACCTGTTTTTCAATGGCGTGGGTCTGGCAGGCCGATTGATGGAAGGCGATGTCAAACTACGGTTTCATCTCTGTCAACTGCGTTTGAATGACGCCATCTACCAGAGTTTGTCTGCCAAAAGACACAATGAATGAGAAATCGCTGCTTACCCGACCGTCCGCAGTGAAATCCGGACCTTCAGCATGCAAGGCAACCTGACCCGCTTTGACATCCCCAACCTGTTTCAAAACAGAATACCCGACCGATTGATTGTGGGGTTGTTGGACAGCCGCGCCTTCAATGGAGATGTGACCCGAGATCCTTTCTGTTTCCAGAAATTTGGGTTGACGTCCATTAAACAGATTGTCAAAGGAGAAGAATACCCGTATGAAACCCTACACTTGGTGCACAACAATGGCACCCGAGATAATCTAGGGTACTTCCGTTTTCTGCAAGCCAGTGGCGCTTGGTGTAAAAAGAAAGGCAATATGGTTGAACTGCTCGATTGGGGCCACAGGAAAAATTGTACCTTGTTCATGTTTGACAATGTCGCCAATGGATGTGCGGACAGTCAAACCCTCAACCCCAACCAAACAGGCGATTTACAACTCGTCTTGGAATTTGGAGTCGCCCCCGCTACCAATATAACCGTCCTCGTGTATGGGGAATTTGAGAACTTGCTGGAGATTGACCAGAACGGAGCCGTGTTGTACAACATTTACCAACACTGATGGAACACGTGGCCTTGAATAATGCGAGGTTGGATTATTTAGCCCGCGATGATCCCCAATTGAAACGTTACTTTTACGGGACGGTGGCCTGTGATCGTTTACCCAATAGTCCTGTCAAGACCATGTCGCAAGGGTACATTGTGAATACGGACCCGCACGATCAACCGGGACAACATTGGTTAGCGGTCTGGACGGATGGAAATGTGTGTGAAGTCCTCGACAGTTATGCCTTGCCCTTGGACACGTACGTGCAAGCCACCCCGTTACGAGATTGGATCGTGCAACATTGGCAGTATGTGGTGACGAATGGCAAGTCCCTCCAAGCCATTTCAAGCAAGAGTTGTGGCGATTACGCCTTGTTGTACTTGAAAGCCAAAGCCCGTGGACGGAGCTTGCAAGACTTTTTGAATGAGTTTTCGGATCATGATTATGTAAGCAATGACCATCAAGCCGGTCAACGCCTTCAACAATTGATTGTAGGCCAAGAAGCGAGATGGTATCAACTCTGTTGTCATCCGTATCATCAATGTAATGGTTAAATAAAAAACATGTTGGAAAAAAAGTGTGTCGGAGTCGTAGCTCAGTCGGTAGAGCCTTTGGATCCCCCCGAAACAATAGGAGGTCGTGTGCGTGGGTTCGAGTCCCACCGACTCCAATAAAAAGGTGCCTTTTTTTTTCATGGGTATTCGTCCTCATCATGCAAACGGGGAAACCGTTTCGTTTTCATACCCCCTCCAGTATTTTGGTCGTGGGGCCTTCGGGATGTGGCAAAACCGTGTTTACGGAAAAACTCTTGGTAGACAACCCAGATTTGTTTGAAAGTCCCCCGACTCAAGTGCATTATTGTTATGGGGCCTGGCAAGATCGATTTCGAGGCATGCAAGATCAAGGGGTGGTGTTTCACGAAGGCCTTCCCGATCATGATGCGTTGGTGCAATGGTTTCCTCCAGGCCATCAAGGGGTCCTCGTCTTGGATGATTTAATGGATGAAGGGAGTCACGATAAACGCGTGTTGGATTTATTCACCAAACATTCGCATCATCAAGGGGTGAAGATGCTGTACTTGTGCCAAGACATGTTTCCCGTGGGTCGGTATGCCAAAAGTATTTCCCGCAATGCCCATTACATTGTAGCGTTCAAGAATCCCCGAGATCAATTAGGGGTACGCAATGTCATGCTTCAATCGTTTCCGACCACCTGGAAAGACACGTTGGAGACGTTTCATCAGGCCACCACGCGCCCTTATGGCTATTTGATGTTGGATTTACATCCCGCCTCCTCCGATCAACAACGGTTGTTGAGTCACCTCTTAAAAGACGAAGGATGGACTCGCACCTATCAAAAACGTCTATAAAGGCACGACACCCCCTTGGAACAGGAAAAAGAGTTAGCATGGCCGATGACCGTCAACCTCCGCAAGCGTACGATACCGTGGCCCCCGCCGGGGTTGGGGCGACCACCAGCAATCAAATGTCCCCAAGGGCCTTCCAAGATTTGTATTTGACGGGAGACCAAGGCCTTCTCGACGTCGCCATGGAGGAAATCCACCCCGATGCCCTCCATGAGTTTTTGTCAAATCTTCCCTCTCCCAGCACAGTCGCGGGGTGGCCCGATGTGGATGGTGCACCCCCTTTACAGACCTCTTCCCCAGCCGGGGTAGGAAGTCCAGGATCATACCGTAGTATACAGACCACCCCGCCGTCTTCCCCGGACACTCCACCTAGTTGGGGAAGTGCAACCTTGACGCCTACTCCTCGAACAGCGAGAGGTGGTCGGACAGCAGCGGGTGCCGGGGGTGATGGTGGCGGATGTCGTGGCCCCAGGACTAGAGGTGGTGGACGTGGTGGTGCTGGTGGTGGTGGTGGTGGTGGACGTGGCGGTGGTGGTGCTGGTGGTGGTGGTGGTGGTGGTGGTGGCGGTGGCCGTCGTGGTGGACGACGGGGACGACGAACCCCCACTTCACCTGCCTCCACCTCTCGAGGATCTTGGAGTCCTGGCAGACAGCCTCGTACCTTGGGTCAAGCGGATTTACAACGTCGTTTACGGATGATGTTACAAGATCAAGAACAATTGGCGCAAGGACGGGACATTGCCAATGTTACCATGACCAATAGCATTGTGACCAGTTATAAACAGGGAGGAGCCCCCAGCGTACAAACCTCTTCGTCCCGGGTTTCGCCGTGATGAAAACCACCGTGTCGTTATTGAATGGATCGAGACGTCCTGGCGTCCCCTTGCCACCAGAATTGTTACAACGTATGGATTCGTTGTATGCCTTTTACCATCAACAATGGTGGTGTTATCGCAAAATGTTGAATCATTTCAAGTGTTGCCATGCCTTGTTCAATGGACTGGCGTTACTCCTGATGGCCGCCGGCATGATTGCTGGTCCCCTTTTGGACAACAGCACGTTGGTAGCGTGTTTGGCCGCGGTGGGCACCGTGGTCAAAGGATGGACCGATTTTAAACAATACCGGTTTAAAGTGACCATGAGTCGGTTTGCGTTTACCACCTATGCCAAAGCCTTGACCGAATTGAAAACCTATGTGCGGGGGGTTCCCTTGGAGGACCTGGAAGGATTTTTGATCAATATGCAAAACTTGGATGATACCATTGTGGATTTCACCCCTCCGTTACCCAAACGGTGTGTCCAAGAGTACGACCGTCATTTTGTGTACCAACCCGTGGAAGCCCAATGCTATGTGGACGGATGTCCTCGTCCCTTGAGATCCAAAGGGTATTGGACAGATAAACAGCCGCTCCCTCCCAGTCCTACACTCTTAGAACCATGGCCGTCCAACGAAGACGACGACGAAGAAAAAGAAGAAGAAAACGACAACAAGGCAGTGGCTGGTGGTCCGATTTAAAACGCAATACCCGTCAAGGCTATAAAGAGACGCGAGACCTCATCAAACAAAACAAAGCCCTTCAACGTGTATTGTCGCACTCATGGTATCCTTGAGGAGAAGACCACGACGACGACGACGTCGTCAACGAGGCGGTTTTTTAAATTTGTTGGTCCCAGCCATGGCGGGATTAGGGAAAGCCGTGGCCTTAGAAACGGATAAACGTATAAAACGCACGATTCAAAAAGCCAACCAACGGTATCGTCGCCGTCACCGCTAAAAGATGCAACGTCTTCGACGTCAATTACCATTTTTACGGTCCATGTTACAAGAAGCCAATGGCTCCAAACGTCAAGAGTTGTTACAACATGCCAATGCCGATCAAATCAATGCTGTGAGTAAATTGGTCTTGAACTTGTTAAAAAACAAGATTCCCGTCACCCCACCCATGCTGGCCAAACTTCAACCCTATAAAAAGGTGCTACGCGATTTGGGACGTCGTCGACATTCGGTGAAAAAACGTCGTGCGTGGTTGGTCCAACAAAAAGGACGCGGGTTGTTTCAAGGACTACATCACGTGTTATGTCAATGTGTTCGTTAACGTGGATGTTACAAGACATGGAAAGGCTCTTATTGGAAGCATAAATATCACCTGTTGTGACAGCGCTAGCTGTCGTACATTGGAAGACCTTTGCCCCGACCATGGACGAGGTCTACATGATTCCCCACCAGGACTTGGAACAACTCATTCAATATTACAAAGGAGAACTCACCGAAAATGCCTTGTTGAACAAAGCCGCCACGTTAGCCGCCAAAAAACATGTGTTGTTAGCCAACCCCCAACTGCCCCCGGCCCTGGTCAATGCTCAAACGAAACCCTTGAGTCAAGAATTAACCAAGTTAACCAAACGCATTCGTCAATTTCCCGGAGGCGTGGGGGTCGGGGCCCCGGGTGGCCCACCAGGCGACGAAGAGGAAGAGGCCGGTGATTTGGTGACGGGCCCCGTGGAACAATGGTTGAAGCGCATGATAAAAGGCAGCCCGTCCACCCCCAAACCTCCCATTACCCCTGCCACCAAGAAAGGCAAAGGAGCGGCCACCACCAGTAAGATTCCCGTTCTCAAGAAAGCCACCCCTTCCACCAGTCGAGGGGATATCCGGTCGCGTTTAGAAGCCGTACGAGAACGTCGCAAGACTTGGGAAAAGCATTTAGCCGAAAGTAATTTCGCGAAAGGCAAAGGCAAAGGCAAAGGATCCGCGCGTGAAGTGGAACGATTGAAACCCTTACCCGGGTGGGAAGATTGGGCCCAAGGCAAAAAGTTACGACGTCGATTGGATTACGACAGTGATTAAAGATGGCACCCCGCACCAAGAGGAGGAGGAGAAAGGGCATCCAAAGGAAACGCACCCAACGAGGAGGGGCCTTGGATGTGCAAAAATGGATCGCCAAAACCGGCAAAGAATTTCATTGGCCTGGGTATCAGTACATGGGCCCTGGCACGCATTTGGCCAAACGTCTGAAACGGGGGGATCCCGGGATCAATCGCTTGGACCAGATTGCTAAACAACACGACATTGATTACAGCCGTGCCAAGAATTTGCAAGACAAATGGAAAGCCGATACCAAGATGATCCAAGCCATTGATCGATTACCCGGCAAGAAAACCAAGACGGAACGCGTCGTCAAAAAAATCATGCAAGCCAAGAAACGTTTAAAATTGTAAACTTTAATGACACCCCATACCATGTTGAGTAATAAAAAATGAAAATGTCTCATTGGTCCTGTTGTTATTCTGCAGTTCCCTAGTCTTCTGTAGTCTCAAACAAGATTTTGGAGAACTCGTTGTGGTGTAGACAAAAGGATCCACGTTGATAAAAAATAAAAAATGAAAATGTCAATCACTGTCTCTTTGATTCCAAACGTTCTACCACAATGACAACATGTTCTGTCACGATTGAATGTTCTGTCAAATACTGAGACGCTTGAATGTTCTGCCAAAATACGGAGACGAGGGTTAAGACACTAAATCATACATCAAATCGACGCCCTCGTCGGACGACGTCATGTCCTCCAACCAATCATTGATACCTTGAGGGGGCATCAAGGCCTCCAGATCAAAGGAAGAAGACTCCTCAATATCCTCCAGCAACTCGGCCCACTCGTCAGGCGATATGCTCTGCAACAAAGAGGAAAGGTCGTCACAGTCAGGGGGTTCCGCAACTTGCACAGCCCCCGAATCCAAATCAAGCAGAGTACGAGAGTCCTCCTCAAGGAGTTGAACAAAGGACTCCGTGGGCGGTACGTTCGTGTCCTCAGAGTCGAGCGAGTCACAAAAGGCTATCACATACGCCGTCACACGAATGGATTTCAAACAATCCGTCAGGGGGATGGTTAGTGTCAAGGGTCCTAACGCGTTCAATTTCTCCGCCGTTCTCTTTTTCTCCCTCAACAGCTCGGGATGGGCCTCCCGAACAAGAGGAATGTCTAGTGTTAAGGGTCCTAACGCCTTCAATTTCTTCGCCGCTCTCTTTTTCTCCCGAAAACGGGCTCGACGAATCCTGTTTTGCTCCCTCAACAGCTCTGCATGGGTCTCCCGAAGACGGGCATGACGCTGCCTCTGTTTCTCCATCAACTGCTCTCGATGGTTCTCCCGATATCGTTGCTGACGCGCCAGGAGCCGTTCCCGATGGTTTTCCCAGTAGCGCTTTTTCTGCTCCGCCACGAGGGCTCGATGGCTTTCCCGGTAGCGCTTATGGTACTCCGCCACGCGGTCTGGATGTCTTGCCCGGTAGCGCTTGCTGACCGCCGCCACGCGTTCTGGATGTCTTGCCCGGTAGCGCTTGGTGGCCTCCGCCTCGCGGACTTTTTTGGTCATGTTGCGCGCCTGTTTCGCTCGGAGGTCTGCCAGTTCGTGGTCGTCAGCGTCGTCGTAGGGGTCATAGTCGTCGTGGGGGGCATAGTCGTCGTCGTGGGGGTCATAGTCATCGTCGTCGCTTTGTTGGTAGTTCACAGTGGGTCTGCGACGGTGGCTGCGACGGGGGCTGCGGGGACGGGACTCTCTTCCTGCAAGCATCGGGAGAGGGTGGCGGTGCTGGCGGGGGTGTCAGAGGGCGTTTAAATTGGTAACGCCAGTAGCCGCAACAATAATCTAGTCCCTCCACAAACCAGTCGCAGGTGTGTTGAGGGTAGCACAGTTGATGGAAGCGGGTGGCTCGTGCTGTCTGGGTTGCCTGGGCTGCCTGTTTCAGGCGCTCCCTCTCTTTCAGTTTTTCTCCAAACTCCACGACACCTGGGTCGAGCACCAACTCAGCCTTCACCTTCTTCAAAATCTCTTCCACGTTCAACTCCGCTTCGAATTCCTCAAACTCTTTCAACAGCTTGTCTTGACAAGAGGCCATGTTGAGATGACTCACCCCCGAGGTTCGATCTGTTTTATAGTCTCTGGGTCCTTCCCTGCAAAGCCTCATGGGGCCAAACTAGGGAGGGGGGAGGGGGGTCCCCCCACCCTCCTTCCTACCCCTCCCAGGGACACCTTGTGGTCTGCTTGGTGATTGGTTTTATTCCCTCGTCCACGTGACCTTTGTTTCTCTATAAAAACCAAACACCGAGCTCCAGCGAGTTCATCTGATCATGTCCTCTCAACCAGACGAGGAGGAACCAGGCCCAAGTGGCCTGACCACTGAAGAGACCTCTGAGAGAGAAGGCACACCCTCTCAATGCTTTGAAGAAGATATGGCAGATAGTGACGACCTCTGTCAAGAGGCCTTGGATCGTTTCGAACGGCAACGTGCCTTTCAAACCCACCTCCTTGAACAAAGTGGTGGAGGTTTGGATACCAGTGCGGAGGGCGCCTTCGAGTTTCAGGTCGGCAATTATGTCGACCGTCGGAGCAGGCGAATGGGTGTTTATGAACGTCATTTCAACACCCGTTTACACCAAAGGGGGAACTTGATTCCAGGTCAAAACATCACGCAAGCCCTACAAGATGCTTTACGTCGAGCGGTGAATCAAGTGTTAACCACCACGCCTGACCTCAACGATCAAGATCGCCTCTACTTCACCATCGCCTCCAATCGCCTGCACAACAATTTTCAGGGCTGGGGATTACGTGCGGGTGAATGGCGTGAAGACAGAGAGCGTGTGGAGGCCCTGTTCCACCGTTTAGCGCAAGCCCTCAACAGCAATGAACAATTTGAAATGGATGACTCCTTTCAATTATCCATTACTCAAGTCCATCATGCCCCTCAGGGAACGGGCAGACCCCGTCGTGGTAAACCAGGCCACCCCACGATGGATATGTTAACAAGGAATTCGAAATCGATCATCAGAATAAACAACAAAGATGAACTCTGTTGTGCCAGAGCCCTCATGGTCGCCAAAGCTCGCCTGGACCAGCACCCAAAATGGAACAGCATTCGCCAAGGAGCATCCCTCCAAAAAGAATTGGCTCTCTTGCTCCATCACGAAGCCAAGGTGCCCTTCGGTCCTTGCAGCTACGAGGCGTTGACGGCCTTCAGTAAGGCCCCGTCCCTGGCCGGTTACCAGATTATTTTAGTGGATGCTGACCGGTCGTTCCACATCACCACCTATGGAGACCCCAAAGACAAACAATTGATTTTGCTGCACGACCATGACCATTACGATGTCATTACCCGTTTACCTGGATTTTTCGGGTCCAGTTACGTCTGTGCCTACTGCTGGAAACCCTACAATACCGAGGGACAACATCGATGCACCAAACAAAAACGTCATTGCCGGGCCTGTTGCCAAAAAGAGTGCCCTGATTTTCTTCATGCTTACCCTCGACGTCTCAAAGCCACCCAACGTTGCCAACAATGTCATCGGGACTTTTTCGGAGACACTTGCTTCCAAGCACATCTCGTCAAGGACCACGCTGGCAAACCTGCGACCAACCTAGAGTCCTCCGTGTGCTTTCGTCGCCGTCGCTGTCCTCACTGTCTTAAACAGAACGTTGGATTACAACAGATTGCCAGACACCAATGCTACTACGTGGACTGCCCGTCTTGCCATGAGTACGTGCACGGTGAAACTCATCTTTGTTTTATTCAAAGAGCCCCCAAGCCTCAAGACAAGAAGAAGAGAAAGAGGAAACGACCTGGAGGTCCCCCCGCCAAACGAGGGGCAGCAGCCGCGGAGCCTGAAACCGCCCCAGAGGAGGAAGACCTGCCCCCCTTGCACGTGTTTTTTGATATTGAAGCCATGCAACCCGACGAACAACACATTGCCAATCTCCTCGTGGCTGAAACCGAAGACGACGATCAACCTATTCCTTTCCCAGGCCCCTATTGTACCCGAGATTTTCTCCAATGGTTGGATACCCTCACGTTGAACGACACCCGACAAGTCAATGTACTGGCTCATAATTTCCAAGGATATGACGGGTACTTTGTCGTCCAGCAATACCATAGTGACAACCGGATCGTCCAGCAGCTCCGGAACGGGTGTAAACTGCTAGAAGTCAAGCACGATAGGATCCGATTCATCGATTCACTCAGTTTCTTCCAGATGCCTTTGTCCGCCTTTCCCAAAACCTTTGGATTAACGGAATTGAAAAAAGGTTACTTCCCCCACAAGGTCAATATCCCCAAACACCAAACGTACGTGGGCATCGTCCCGGCCCTCGATTACTACATGCCCGAAACCATGTCTCCCGAAGGGAAGCAAGCCTTGGAAAAGTGGCATCAAGAACAACGCGAGAAGGAAGTGGTCTTTGACTTCCAGAAAGAATTGGTGGCCTACTGTGAATCAGATGCACGGCTCTTGAAACAAGGATGTCTGACTTTCAAACGGTTGTTTGAAGCTCAAGCGGGGTTCAACCCCTTTGACCACATCACCATTGCTTCTGCCTGCAACATGGATTTACGCATGAACCGGATGATCCCTAACAGTATTGCCAGTGAACCCACCCTTAGTTGGAAGAAGAATAACGTCAATCAGTCCTACGAGGCCATCGAATGGTTAACCTGGTGCCAACAACACCAAGCCCCCCATATTCAACATGCGAAAAATGCCGGCGAGTATCGCATCCCTGGTACCAAGCTCCATGTGGACGGTTTCGATGTTACGACCCACACTATCTACGAATATCACGGTTGTTTCTGGCATGGATGTACTCGCTGTTACCCCAACCGTCACGAAACACATCGACGCCACTGTGATCGCACCATGCAAGATGTCTACGAGACCACGCAACAAAGGACCAAACATTTAAGAGAACAAGGATACACGGTGGTGGAAATGTGGGGATGCGATTGGGCAAGTCTCAAAGACACCTCACTTGACATCCGTACGTTTGTAGCTAACCTTCAAAGCACAAAACCCCTCAATCCACGCGACGCTTTCTGTGGAGGACGTACCAATGCCGTGAAACTGTACCATCATGTCACATCCAGTCAAAAGATCCATTACATCGATGTCACCTCCTTGTACCCTTGGGTCAACAAAACCTCTGTCTACCCTAAAGGACATCCTACCTTCATTACACATCCGGGTCACACGGACATCCACCAGTACTTTGGGCTGATTCAGTGCCAAGTCCTCCCTCCACGTGAACTGTACCATCCCGTCCTGCCTTACCGCTATGACAGCAAACTGCTCTTTCCACTCTGTGCGACGTGTGTGAAAGAAGAAATGGACAAACCCCTTCTAGACAGATCATATCATTGCCCTCACACCGACGAGGAACGCGCCCTGACAAGTACATGGTGCAGCCCCGAATTAGAGAAAGCCGTCGAGCTCGGGTACGAAGTCCAGTACATTTACGAAGTCTGGCACTTTCCCGAGACCTGCAAGGGGCTCTTCGAAGACTACGTCAACACTTGGTTGAAAATCAAGCAAGAAGCCAGTGGGTGGCCCGCCGACGTACAAACAGAAGAACAAAAACAGGCCTACATCGACAATTATTACAAGCATGAGGGCATCCACCTGGAGTATGCCAACATCGAATACAACCCGGGACTGCGTACCCTGGCTAAAATGATGCTCAATTCCACGTGGGGCAAATTTGGACAACGGCTCAACAAGACCCAAGTCCAAGAATTTGATGACCCCCAAGCCTTTCATCGGTTTTTGGACACCGATAGCTTGGATGTACGTCATGTGTCCATTATCGATGACCAAATGGTGGAGGTCCATTACCAACACCAAAAAGAAGACATCCCCGTCTCACCCAACCTCAACATCTTCATCGCCTGTTTCACGACCTGTCATGCCCGTCTCCGTCTGTACGAGGCCTTGGAACCCTTGGGAGAACGGGTCTTGTACTACGACACGGATTCTGTTCTTTTTTTGCAAGACAAGGGTCAAACCAACCCAGACTTGGGTCATTACCTCGGCGATTTTACGAGTGAATTGAAAAAGGACGACTACATCGTCGAATTCGTGTCGGGAGGTCCCAAGAATTATGGCTACCAAACCAAGAAGGGAAAGATCGAATGTAAAGTGAGAGGTTTTCGTCTCAACAGTGAGGGAAAAACCCAGTTAAATTACAGTGTGATGAGACAGAACGTGTTGGATGAAATCCAAAAGCCACTCCTGAAACCGCGTGAGACCTCCGTCTACAAAACCCACCACATCGTGCGAAATCCTAAAACCTATCAACTGTACACGTATCCGCAAAAGAAAGAATACCAACTGGTGTACGATAAAAGAGTCGTAGATGCCAAGACCTTCCACACCTATCCATACGGATACCAGTGAGAGACATTGCCAGCAAAAGCCAAGTCATTCCACGTATGAAGAGCATTTTGAGTTCCCAGTAAAGGACCCCCCATGCAGTCGTCTGGATTGGAACTCTTTGTTAGACAATCAGTTGTAACCCTCCCTTTGGATTAAATCTTTTTTTTTCCAACATGGCGTCCTTTTTTTTTTTGGAGTCCAGGGACCACCCCCTATGCTCCAATTGGATTTTGGACTTTGAGCCCGCGTTGCTCCGCGGTTTTGCCCCATCCTGAGCCCACGATCTATTTTTCCACCTGGTCCGCGGTTTTCCCGTTTAAATCACGTGACTTCCGGTTCCGGTGACGTCATTTCCGGTCATGTGACTTCCCCTTGAGCCCCCCATCCTTATGGGCAGTGGTTTCCGTTACTAGGGGCAACCCAACAACCAATCAGAAGCCTCGCATCAAAACGAGGCCTACATGTCCATGTGAGCCCACATTACTACTTAGATGAAAGGATGCATTTCGTGGTATTTATTTCAGCCACGTTGAACATGCAAACGTTTCAGACGTCTCTTGACAGACCAGAACAGTCGAGTTTAAATGGCAAGTCGGTAATTTTAAATTACCGCTGTGTGTTTTATCCAATGTGGGCTTTAGTTTTGTTATTTTCAGTTCACTTTATACAGTCGGGAGATTTGGGAAAATTAATTAACTTTATTTCGTAGACTGGAACTTTGGACATTTTACCGTCCAACTAAACGCCTTTAAAAATTAAGTTTTAAGGGTAACTAAGAACCAAATTCAAGATAGCTTACATCAATGCTTTTTGCGGTTTATGTGAAACAGGAAACGGATTTAGCAGCATCAGGAAACGGACAAGTGTTTCCGTTTCCTTCATTCCGGGCTAGCATTTCCTGACGTTGCTAATAACCCGCCTCAATTTGGAAAATTCGATTCTGTCACAAAGACTTAAAAAGTATTGACCCATGATATATGGTTAGTCATTCGATACGTTTGATCAGTCTACTGTGAAAAAAAAATTCAAAAACGCTGTACTATTCATGTGTGTTAGGTATTCCCAAAACCTAACTTCCACGAGCGACTCTTTTTGGAAGGTTGGTGGTAAATTAAGGATCCGCAGTCTGAGGAACGACCACATCACTATCCCAGAGGTCTACAAATCCTTGGCAAGTGCATGAGTCCCGCGCCACGTTCTTTTCTTTCTTTTTGAATCTGTACACGTAACATTTTTCCAGCGCGCGCGTTTAACGTGCTTGCCTTTTTAAATCACGTGTAACAGCTTTATCTTTTCAACTGACGAAGGCTTAAGCACCAGCCGAAACTTCTTGATAGTAACAGCTACGAAAATAGTCAGCGTTTAAACACTAACAAACAATGTTGCAGCTTTCAGCGTACAGTTTTATGCGACAAATGTCTTACGAAGAAATGTTGAAAAGTTGTTGGGGTGCATGGTCAACCATATTCTTCTAAGCGTTAATGGAGCCAAAACAGCAACGGTTAATACGAAGAATTAAACAGGGCCCAAAATTAGACCAAAATTTTACAGGTATATGACTTAACGTGGTCACCAATTGAGTCAAGAGTCACTAGTTACACTCGAATGATCGGACTCGCTTGCTATTTTAGTTTTGTATTTAACAAACTTTCCGAGCGTGAGCATGACACGAAATTCCAGTGTTACCAATTTTCGTCTGACTTATGGGTACGGTTTCGAGCTATATGCCTGGCAGCGGGTTTCAGAGAATTTAGCCCGATTTGAGATGGATTCAACTCTGATATTGAGACACTCAATATCAGACATTAAACTTTTTGCAAAGGTGGCAAACAATTCGAACCCATCTTGGTCTTCTTAATACCATTTTTGACAATTTGTGAATATGGTGGCGTGATAGCTTGACTTGTTCAGAAATTCCCTTAAAAGCGATCATAGTTTCGAATCACTTTGTGACCTCCATATAAACAGTACACAAATAAAGGACACATGTATGCGTTATTGACCAAGCGTGTGGTCAAGATTGCTGGACGTGGCCAAGTTTTTATGGACCCGTTTTTATAAAACGGCAAAAAGAAAGAGGTCAATATCCAGCAATCTTGGTCAATAAAGGATTTATTATATGGCCGAAAGAACACCAAAGAATTTGGTTTTATAATGAGTTATTCACGAACTCGTCAACATCTTGGGTTTCTTTGTTTTCATCTTCCATCTTGCCCGTTCAGGTAGCCAATCGGAGCCTGGGATTTGGTTTATCCTGCCCGCTCGCGCATCCAGCCATGTAATAAGAGTTGATTGCATCTCAAACTGGGCTTTAACTTCCTGAAAAACAGTACCCGTGAGTCAGATGAAAATTTTGTAAGCGTCGACAACATATATAGCGATTTCATGTCACAAATTCGCCAACTACAAGACCAAAATAAATACTGGAATCGCTTGGCATTCCAAACCAAATATCGAATACGTCCAGGAGGTTTGAATGAGACTTGCTATTAAAATGTTGTCAGAATTCTGGCTGCCGGTTCAGGCTACAATTATTTAAGTGTCGAAAACATTTTGTTGTTGTTGTTGTTGTTTTTCCTTTTTTGATGTGCTCAAGCTCGGAAATTTCGTGATCTACAAAACCAAAATGCTCTTTTGCAATTGCAAACAAATATGGAAGTATTCTAAAGAGGTTTGAATAAGTCTTTCTTATGGAATTCTTCAAGAATTTCTGACTGCTGCATTTCGTTTTTTTTTTCTTTTTTCACAACCGTTCCCGTCTACAAGTCAACAAATTAAGGTTAAAGAAGTACCAGTCTCCACAGTCGCATCTGCTGCCGAGAAGTCTGAACGGTCTGCGTTTTATCATGACCGACGTTAGAGGGAATTTTCAGTGATGAACTTGGCTTCTAATATTGATCAATTGCTGTCTGTGATTTTCTTCTCCGTTCATGGAATGTAATCCTCTAGTGACCTAGCTAACTCATGTAAGCCTGCGCAAAAAGTCACCAGATGTCTTTTTTAATTGCCAGCCTCCTCAAACCGTTCCCGCAATAACAAATTTTTAGCCATCCGAATCACTGGAGTCAAAGGTCCAACACTATTGATTACGATGCGGGGATGACACAGTTGCAGTTTCGGCCGGCTCAGACTCAAGTAAAATATTACCTAGACTGCAGGTTCTTTTTAGAGAAATATTTGAGGTCTCAAGATAAACAGTACTAAAACTGAGGATATGCTCTTTAGTTATTCAAAGAAAATGAACCTAAACCTTTTGGCATTAAATGGCCGAACGAGAACATAATAGCTTTTGGATGTATTTCAGATATGATCAAGACTGCCTGAAGAAAAGATTTTCATTCAAAGACTTAGGTAATTTCAAAAGCTGTATAATGCCTGATCCTCAGGGAACCTATAAATCTGCCTTTGCAAGGTGACAATAATCAAAACTTTGCTTGGTATTGTCCATCCCCAACTGTTGAATCAACTGTTATTCAAATTATTGTGGATAGCAGTAGTAAATGATTACGATGCAGGGGATAAAATGATCGATTTAGACTGGATGCTGATTCTTTTATGCTGGATTGGTTATAGGCAAAATAATGGAATTTGGAATCGTTCACTACAGCACCTGTTGGGGCCCAGGAGAGGTGTTTTTTTTCTTAACTGTGACAATAGTATGGTTTAAACACTTTCAGGTATTACGGACCAAAAATCGGGAACTCCTTAAAAAGTTCGTGACATAAATCAGAAAAATGACCTTTGACACATGTAACTGTTATATTTGTAGCACCTAATAGTTCGGATAGTCTTTTTATTTCCTCTTTCTATTTTCAGTTCTGTTACCATGTAAACAGTTATGCAATTATCTTAGATCTTTATTTTTTAGCCATGTAAATAGTTTTATAATGATTCTTTTTTTTATCTTAGCTAATTTTGTTTTTTATTTATTTTATTTTTCCAAAACTCGACGCATTAGCTACTTAAGCTAAGGGCCTAGCAAGCTCCAGGTTTCGAGTACAAATAAAGTATGATGGTGACGATAAATAGGTTTATGTATTACAAGATCTTTTCTCAGTTCTTTTACGAACTCTTCTTTTAGTAGTTAGATTTTCGTGAGACTCGTGCCTTAGAGCAAGAGTGGCAAAATGGTATGTGGGAAGATAAAAAAGACTTAAAGAGTTTGCCGCTGAATCCGAGGCGATTTATTCTAGATTTGCTGCTTTATTTAAATTCTTAAGACTCTTTTGACGACTTTTCAAACGAGGCTAATAAAACGATATTTAAAATGTATATAAGCGTTGCGCAAACTGATTACAGAGTTCTAAAAGCGAACTGTTGTGTGGATTACAACGTCTAGTGAAGCCTTGTGAAACTGTCCAAAGGAAGACAACTATAATTTTGCCTCGTTATTTAAGCTACGTACGAAGCGAGCGACATACACGAAAGACATACGTTCAAAACGAGCGAGGTACACGAAATAGAAGACGATAATATGGGTATTACTCGTTCTATAAGCGTCGCGCGAACTGATAATAGGGTTGTAAAAGCGAACTATTATGTCAATTACTGCTTCTAATGGGGCCTCGGTATTTTTTGGTGATTTCATTCAATTGCATTGCGCATCCTTTCTGCGCATCATTTTTTTGCGTGATTAGCGCGCACGAGCGCACGCATGTTCAGAACTTGGTAGGTTTTCTATGAAAACTGAGTTGTTCAGAGAAATAAATGGTCGTTTTCTCCTAATCGAGCACGGTGACCTCCATTTTGTATTGTATAAATTCAATCAGGACAGTGCTCCCAAGGCAAAATAACAAACTTAGCAAAAATCTATGATCGGATATTGCACAGTTTTAAAAAATCCTACGAAAAAAGCCATTTAGAATAGGGGACCGCACATCAAGCTGCCGTCGTCACCGTCTACTTTTTGAGTGTCCAGTAAATTTGAAGCTTTTCGGCCATGTTTTCTATGACACAGATGACCATACATATCTACAAAGTCAGCCTATACATGAAATATCAATCTGCAGTGGAAATATTGAGCACGTTGGCTTCGCGCGTTTATTGCCTGAAAATGCCTTTAAACACGGTATTCGTCAGCAGTATACCACTAAAACGAGCATGATGACCCCCCAACTTTAATGCAATTTTAGACCCTACATGACTTGTTGAATATTTGTGCCAAGTTTCATTACAAATTTGTGGCAGATTCTTTTTCCGGGGAAGCATCTTAAGCATACGTACGAAGCGGGCGAGATACACGAAAGACATACGTTCTAAGCGAGATAGAAGGCGGTAATATGTCTATTACTCGTTCTGTAAGAGTCGCGCAAATTGATAATCGGTTCGAAGCGAGATAGAAGGCGGTAATGTGTCTATTACTCGTTCTATAAGCGTTGGGCAAACTGATAATAGATTTCTAAAAGCGAACACGAAATAGAAGACGATAACATGTCTATTACTCGTTCTATAAGCGTTGCGCAAACTGATTACAGAGTTCTAAAAGCGAACTGTTATGTCGATTACTGCTTCTATTGAAGCATTGTGAAACTGGCAAAGGGAAGACAATTATGATTTTTGCCTCGTTATTTAAGCGATGTACGAAGCGAGCGAGATACACGAAAGAGTTACGTTCGAAGCGAGGTAGAAGGCGGTAATATGTCTGTTACTCGTTCTATAAGGGTCGTGCAAACCGATAATAGCTTTCTAAAAGGGGACTGTTATGTCGATCACTCCCTCCAATGCAGCATTGTGAAACTGGCCAAGGGAAGGCAGCTATGGTTTTGCCTCGTTATTTAAGTGCCGAAACGAAGCGAGCGAGATACACGAAAGACATACGTGCGTAGGGAGAGAGGTAAACGAAATAAAAGACGATAATATGTTTATTGCTCGTTCTATAAGAGTCGCGCAAAATGATAATAAAGTTCTAAAAGCGAACTGTTATTTCGATTACTGCTTCTGAAATAGCCAATAAACTACAATATTACACACTATAAACACTAATTCTAGTGTTTTCTTTGGTTCAACTTAGACTATTAAACGCCAATTGTTAGATATTGTTCCACGAATAAGTAAAACGACTGTTGGGACAAGTGAGTCTAAACCCATTTTAAAATCCACTTCACAATCATACATAAAGGGTGGAATCATTTGCAGCATACGCGTGTAGGTGTCGCTTTAGCGCGTGGGAATTTTCTTTTGCTTTTTAGCCAAAAAACAAAAGAAAATTGGCACGTGCCAAAGCGACAGTTACACGCGTATGCTGCAAATGATTCCACCTAAAACTTACGACGAAACCCTTGGGTAACGAGTGTTATAGTACCGTGCGACTATATAAACGCCATTCCGATGCCTCCACTCAGTACGACCAAACTGAATAGCACGCCACCTTCCCTGCTAGCAGAGGCCCTTTTTCCTTTGCATTCGCTGAGCTGACGGGCGGGAGGAAAAGGAACCTCTGCCCTGGGTCGAAATCAACTGTGTTGAGCATGCGCCACGGTTACTTAGCAACCAAACTGTCAAGTGATGCTTTTAGCACGTGATCAGGTGACGACTCCCACCTTTCTCAACTGGCGCAACCAAAAACTCCCCTAAAAAAAGTAGACAGTTCGTCCAGAGATAGTTGTTGTCTAATCTGCGGTTATTTCAAGTTATCTTAACAGGGAAGCTTTTTTAACATGACCACAACTTCAGGAATCAAAGAGAATTTTAACCCATTGACAGCCACGTGTTTTTGATCGCTTCACTAAATTAGCAGTTGGTAATAAACAACCCCACGTGCAGTACGAAAGGACACTTTACAGGCTCGAAAAAACAACACTCACTTGACCTAGAATAGTTACAACACCAGTTGTCAATCAAGAATTAGCCAAAAATACAATCTCAAAGTAAAAATTTTGAAAATTTCCGCAAGAGATTTTTCATGTTGTCTCGCGCGTGAAATCAAACCACAACCGAGGATTTGTATCTGTTCAGGTCAGGTTACCATTTTTCGAAATTTTATGAATGAAGATACACAAAAGAAGAGACAGCAAGCTTGTCTAAGTCATACATTTCTTAAAACACACCTTTATTTGTTTCTGAAGAGCAAACGCGTTCAATTCTTTCTTCGAGGGAAGCTACGCGCAAGCGATTTCGCTCGATGTGCAAGTTATTTTGAAGAGCATTCAGTGATGCGCACTGTGCACGTTTTTCAACTGTAAGGAATATGAATAATCCCTCAATTAAAAAGCCATTTCGATACAAATTTACAATCAAATGTGTAATTTACTTTACCGTAGACTCGTAGAAGTGCTGGAGCATTTCCCATAGGAAGCCCAAGCATAATATTTGAATATCATTAAAAATGGCGTTTCAAAATATAAGACTTTGTATGGGATTTCGAAGCGAACATTTTGAGCAATACATAACAACGAACTAACTGAATCAAGTTTATGAAACATTACATGGTGTTGTTTGCTATCCTTACAAAGCATTTTGGGCAATTTTAGGTCCATTTACTTAACTGTGTTAGTACGTGTATAATACATTGACTTGTCAATGTATTATACACGCACTAACACAGTAAAGTAAATGGACCCAAAATTGCTCAAAATGCGTTGTAAGGATAGCAAACAACACCATGTAATGTTTCATGAACTTTATTCAGTTAGTTTGCTGTTTTGTATTGCTCAAAATGTTCGCTTAGAAATCCCATACAAATTCTTATATTTTGAAACGCCATTTTTAATAATATTCAAATATTATGCTTGGGTGTCCTGTGCATTTCCTAGAAAGTCCGCACTTGAAACTGAATCTTTGGAGATGGAAGATTGTCCTTCGCCTTGACAGATGTTTTGTTCGCTCTAAAAGCTCTAAATTCCATTGCTTAACTTGTCGAGTGTTCCTTAGAGCTTCTTCTTTCGATTTTTTTATCTTTCCGTCGTCCATGTTAACAGAGACGAGGGCAAGTAAACGTTGTAACTCTTCACAAGTTCACTTCTCTTTTCCAGGACGGCATGTTACTATGCGGGCTCACCAAATGACAGCGGAATAACTGTAAAGGAATGCGCGAGACATAGTGGGCTCAAGTCACCGTCAGCAAACAATACAGGGAGCATGCGTTTCGGACACCGCGGTCCACGACCATGGACGGCGGTTGAATCAAAGCGAGTTTCGACCCAGGCCAGAGGTCCCTTTTCCTCCGGCCCGTCAGCTCAGCGAATACAAAGGAAAAGGGGCCTCGGCTAGCAGGGAACACGCCACCCGCATCATACCACTAAATAAAACGGTACAGTGCATGTTTTAAAACCTGATACCAGAGTTTCCCTGACATTTCAGAATCATACACAACACAATGAACGCTCCACTGACACATTTACTTCATAATACTTCTTCCCATTTCCTATCGATAGACCATATTCCAATCGGATCAAACTGTAATTTCTCATATAACGAATGTTAGACCGCAGAGTAGACATTTATTTCTGTTACACACTCATGAAAAAGATACTAAACGCTAAAGCCCGAATTCCCACACGCCCGACAAACTACCGCAAACTGTTTTCATTCTATAAATAAACAACAAACGTACGTATGCAAATTTCAAAGATCGACTTTGAATATTTAATGCCATTCAAAACCGCAAAACTCAACTAAAATGGCTCACGTATCGCATGCAACCAACTGTATGGTGATCGTCGAGTTGAGTTCGACCCTTTCACGCGATGCGGTTTTACCAGTTCTACAACTCGTTAAAGTCTTACAAGCTGTTTTAACTCTCTTCAAACTCTAAGTGGCGATAATGAGATACAGTTTCACGAGTTGCACCACCTGACCGAGTCGTACCACATGAAAGGACCCCCTTCCGCACAGCTCTACCGTACTGTAAGTACTCACTTAGCTGACATCCTGTCCCCGTTGACAGGCAAATCAGAATACACAGTTACCAACTCTTCTCATTTTGTGTCTACCATCAGCCATGAGCGAATACAAGAAAATAAAGTCATAGTATCTTATGACGTAGAATCGTTATTTACAAACGTGCCGATCGAGGGTGCCGTAAAGGCTGTATTATGCAAACTAGAGAACGATCCCTGTCTTGCCGACCGCACAAACCTTACACCTACACAAATTACCGACCTTTTAAACTTTGTCTTAAGATCCACGTCTTTCCAATACAACGGGTCGTTTTACTAACAGAAAGACGGAGCAGCCATGGGGAGCCCTGTCTCCGCGGTTATTGCTAACCTTTACATGGAAGAGTTTGAGGAACGGGCGATAGCAACAGCGACCTATAAACCTAAGATCTGGAAGCGATATGTAGATGACACTTTTACAGTCTTAGATAAAGACTATGTAGACGGCTTCTTACAACATCTAAACAGTCAACAGCCTACTATTCGTTTTACCATGGAAATCGAGAAAGATAACACTATCCCCTTTCTCGACACGTCAGTTTCAAGGGATTCAAACGGTCTTCTCACCACCACTGTTTACAGAAAGCCCACCCACACTGACCAATACCTAGCCTATGATTCACACCATCCTCAGTCAGTGAAACATGGTATTGTTAAGTCACACAAGACCAACAGCCAACAAAGAATTTACGCAGGAATTTAAATCTACTGGGGTTCTACCCTACATAAAAGGTGTATCAGAGGCTCTTCGCCGCTGCCTACAACAACAAGGCGTACGCACCGTCTTCAAATCAGACACAACTCTTAGGTCTCACTTACTGCGACCGAAAGACACTCTTGAACCAACTAAACAAGACGGTGTCGTCTATAAAATTCCATGTGAGTGCGGCAAAGTATACATCGGGGAAACAGGGAGAGCGATGCAAGACAAGATAAAAGAACACGACAGAGATATACGGCTTTCTCGTACGCAAACCTCCGCAGTTTTGGAGCACGCTTACGAAACGGGACATCTTCCTATTTGGAAAGAAGTTAAGTTTATTGATCGTGAACCTCACTGGTAAACACGTAAGGTCAAAGAGGCTATCCATATAAGACTTCATCCTAATAACATCAATAGAGATAGTGGAATCGAAATTCCTGAAGCTTGGATACCTACGACCAGAAAGCACAACAGCCGACCAACCACAAAGCGGACCTGTGAGGGAACAACATCTAATAGTCGGAATAATAATGAGGATCGAAATGCACTAATAGCAGCGAACCATCATGCCACAAATAGGGACACATAAACAATCGACCTCATCGGCTGATGAAGACTAGCAGTATTGCAGTCGAAACGTCGCGATCAACAACTCAAAGCGATTCCATCGTAAGACAAACGAATAAACGTTCATCTTACCTATAGGGCGTTTTCACTCACGTGACTAGCACTATGTAAATCTATTGGAACAAAAGGAAGTATTTACGTAAGAAATAACCTGCGATCAGGCCGAATTTTAGCATCGCTCTCATATTCTCTTACGTGGGTCGCTCGCTAAAATAGGGCCTGATACAATCTCTCACAGGAGTTCATGTCGGCGGCCAAATTTTGGCCGCGGGAATCTCGCAATCTGATTGGCCCTTTAACAATAGAGCTGTCAACGGAAGTAAATTGTCTACGAGACTTGCTCACAATTTTCAATCCGACCGCCATGGCCAAGGAACAAGTCTGCCGAGGTAAACGTGTCGCTGAAAGATATTCTCGTCGTTCTAGGAGAATTGTCATTATTTCTTTCTCTCCTGAGAATGGCGTCCAGTTTGACGCAAGCTGTCTCTCACTCGGAGCAGAGAAGTACAGCAACAGTGAAGTATGTATCCCGTTTTACCTTAGTAATAAAGACTCTCAGTTTATTCATTCAGTGTTAATAATGTCGTTTTAATAATCTCTGACATTGATATCAAAGGATCTGACTAGGTTTATAATAAATGTTCTTCGTTTTAAAATTCGCTGCAGTTTAGAGATGAAATTCGCTGGTAATCTCAAATATTCATCACTTCTGGAACTAAATTAACTTACAAAACACTCGTTTGTTTATAAACGGTTTTATTGATATCTCTTTTTCTAAAGAGTGAAACTGAAGGTATTTCTCTTAATTTCCCAAGGAATTTTACGCAGAAAATCGGTGACAAATGCGTAGAGAATATTTCCGGATACCACCTGAAATGAGAAAGGATTCAAACATGCAGCATATTTTGGTACATGACAACTTCGTCGTGTTCTGAATTTTCATTCAGTTTCAGCTCAGACAGAGCAACTATGTACAATACCGGAGCGCGTACCTTCAAGTTGTAAATTTGAACGCTAGTGCCAAGATTTATCGTAGCCTGTGATTTTCTTATTTTTGCCGACATTTGAGGACTTTTTGCGAATGCCATTACATACACATATGGGAAATTTGCATACCGAGGAGCGTGCAAGCAAAACAAATTTTGATTGGCCGTTTTGTTGAATGTCAATCAATCAAAAAAGTGGGCGGCAGACGTTCCGTAGAAGAATTGTATCAGGCCCTATTTTTCGTTTCGCCCTTCCCGCCGGCATGTTTCACCGAGCGAAACGAAAATAGAGCCTGATCGCAGGTTACGTAAGAAAAGACTTCAACTCCCACAGGATTGGCTTGGTACACCAATATGGCCGCCGTTTCATTGTTTTTGGTACACCAATATGGCCGCCGTGACGTCATATGAAAACGCTCTATCTTACACCACGATGAACAATAAACACATCTTTAATGACAGTACGGGTAATGATATGCAATTTCACCACTTGCACTACTTGAACAAGTCGTGCCACTTGAAGGGACCCCCTTCCTCACAGCTCTACCGAACTGTAAATAAGAGTAATGATATGCAATTTCACCACTTGAACGACTTGAACAAGTCGTGCCACTTGAAGGGACCCCCTTCCTCACAGCTCTACCGAACTGTAAATAAGAGTAATGATATGCAATTTCACCACTTGAACGACTTGAACGTGTCGTACCAGTTGAGAGGACCCCCTTGTTCTCAAGGGACCTTGTTTGTTAAAAATAGTTACACAAGTCAAGACAATGGGACTAATTATTGAGTGTTACAAATCAAGCAAATACTTCTAAATTATATGCATAGGTTGTGTACTACAAATTAGGAGCGCGGATAATTTTTTTCTAGTCAGTGTCTTTGTTCGTTTGAGAAACGTTTTCAGTTGTGTTAAATAGAATCGAAAATCGAGTACATGAAAAATCGGAAATCGAGTAGCGGCAAGAATTTTCAATCGCAAAGAAGTTGTACCAACAAAAGAGTAAATATATGTTTTGTCCACTTGATGTGGAATTTACAAAGGGTCAAGTTGACTTTTTGGTCAAAGAAAATAAAGGATTAAAGTCCAAGGTAAAATACCTCGAGGAACAGGTAAAAGCGTCCAAGAAAGAATTGGAAGATATGGAACAAAGACTCGACGAGGTTGAAGCCAAACATGATGACTTGGAACAATACACCCGAAAATTTAATCTAGTGATACACGGAATCCCCGAACGCGAAGAAGAAGATAACATCGAGAATGTTATTAAATTAGGAAAACTTCTTGAAGTTAATTTATCTAGCGGGGACATAGACATTGTTCACAGAATGAAAACAAAAAGCAAGGACAAATCTCGGCCAATTATTGCACGTTTCAGCAATTACAACGCAAAAAGCAAGTTATATAAAGCTAGATTAAATTTACGAAACGTTGACCTACAAGATTTAGGAGCGGAGAAGATTTTTATTAATGAGAATCTGACGGCATGGAGAGCTGAGCTGTTCAAAGAGGCGAGAAAAGTCAAGAAAAAACACAACAACGGCAAAACGTGGACTGTCGACGGGAAAATTTTTCTGAAAACAGATCTCACCGCTAAAGTTCTATAGATTGACTCTTATGAAGATTTGAAAGCACTTTAATCAGAAACGAAAGTCCAAAAAAAAAAACAAACAAATAGTCCGGAACACTAAACATTTTCAGATTTTGCATACCACTTAGTAAATTATGTAATTTGTCGACCTCTCTAGTTAGCACCTGGGTGTTTGAGGCTGTTTAGCCGGTTTGTTGGTTTATTCCCCAGGAGAGGTAAGTAATTTGTATAAATCGTTCTTTGTTTTGTCCTATTGTTATCTTTTGTGGTGTTAGATAGATACATTTGTTTTATTTTTTGATAATTTGAATGTCTGTTCTGAAGTTTTTGTCGCTTAATGTGAGAGGTTTAAGAAATGAAGAAAAGAGGAGGTCAATATTCTCATATTTAAAAAATCAAAAGGCTAACGTTTATCTTCTCCAAGAAACGTTCTCAAACTCTAAAGACGAGAAGATTTGGGCGGCGGAATGGGGTGGCCAAATTTTCTACTCGCATATTTTATGGTTCAAACCATTCCAAGAGAGTGTGTGTTCTCATAAAACCAAACTCTCCACTTCACGTAGAAACAGTGGAACTCGATGTAAATGGTAGATTTATAATATTGTGTTTAAAAACACCGGGGGAAATCAACTTAAATGTTGTTAATGTATATGCCTCCACAGACCCCCGTGAGCAAATCGACTTCATAAATTCTCTTAGCAAGAAAATTATATCTTTGACTAATACATCAAGTCTAATAATCGCAGGTGATTGGAATACAACGTTAAGTTCATTAGATAAGCAAGGTGGACTGACTTGGAAAGAAACTAATTATAGGAATTCGCTAGTTCATTTCATAAAAGAGGCCAATTTGATTGATATATATCGCAAACTGCACCCCAAAAATAAATTGTACACATATGAATCAAAACCCTTGAAACTAAAATCACGTATAGACTTTTTCTTAATAAGTGGTAAATTTCAACCGGATATTACAAAAGTGGAAACGCGAGCATCAATTGCACCTGACCATAAAGCAGTCTTTTTAAGCATGAATTTGAATGAAGAATTTAAGCGCGGACCTGGATTATGGAAATTTAATAACACACTTCTTCAAGATGAGTCATATCTACAATTAATAAAAGATTATTATCCCTATATCCTGCAGAAATACGCTGAAGTTAACAATAAACAACTACTCTGGGAATTAATAAAGATGGAAATAAGATCGGAAACGATACGTTATTCGAAAGGGAAAAGTAAACAATCAAAAATGCTTGAAAGTATCATTCAAAGTAGAATAGAAGAATTGGACTCAAAAATTTGTAATGACGTCTGCCTGGAACAAAACGTCTTATTGGAATATGAAAAATTAAAGAAAGAATTACAGGAAATTTATGAAGAAAAAGGCAGAGGAGCAATTTTCAGATCCAAAGCTAGATGGATTGAAAATGGAGAAAAGCCAACAAAATTTTTCTTTAATCTCGAGAGAAGGAATTATGAAAAAAAACTGTCTCACAGTTACAAATCGGTGAAGGAAAATTCTTGTCAGATTTTAAACAAGTAAACAAAGAAATAGAAAATCATTATGGCCAGTTCTACAAATCAAAAATTGAAGAAAAGGATTTACAACAAAGATTCGAAAGTTTTGTAGAAAATTTGGATTTTACCCAACTTCAAGAGCATGAAAACCAAGAACTAGAAGATGAAATCAGCATTGATGAGGTGCGAAATGCTCTAAAAGGCTTCCAAAATAACAAATCTCCTGGTGATGATGGCTTCACAAAAGAGTTCTATGAAGCTTTCTTTGACCTATTAGGTAATGCGCTTTTAGAATCTTTTAATGCAGGGTTTGAGAATGGAACGTTGTCTGTATCACAAAGACGAGGAATTATCTCATTGATCCCAAAAGATGAAAATAATTTGACTACTTTATCTAATTGCCGCCCAATTACTCTGCTTAATGTAGACTACAAGATTCTAGCCAAGGTAATTGCTAAAAGAATTGAATCAGTATTACCGAAATTGATTCATTCCGACCAAACAGGTTTTATCATGGGAAGATTTATTGGGCAAAATGTGAGATTGTTAAATGACTTACTGGAATATACGGATGTTAAAAAAATACCAGGAATCCTGCTATTTATTGACTTTGAAAAAGCTTTTGATACAATAGAATGGCCCTTTATACAAAACGTGCTTAAACACTTCAACTTTGGACAGGTTATTAGAAAATGGGTCTCCATACTCTATAGCGACGTAGAAAGCGCGGTTATAAACGGAGGTTACATGACCAATTATTTTAAAGTTTCAAGAGGCGTTCGGCAAGGTTGTCCACTGAGTCCTTTGTTATTCGTCTTAGGCGTAGAAATCCTAGCCTAAAAGATCAGACAGTCAACAGGTTGCCGAGGAATTAAACTTCCGCAATCAGTAGAAGCTAAAATTAGTCAATTTGCGGACGATACAACTCTCATCTGTAGGGATGTAGACGCACTTAAAGAAAATATGAAGGTTATAAGTGAGTTTAATGCTATCTCTGGTCTTCAATTAAATAAGAAGAAAACAAAAGCAATGTGGATTGGCTCGGCTAAAAACAATAAACCCAAACCCTTCGGCTTTGAATTTTATCATGAACCAGTCAAATCACTAGGAGTAAATTTATCATACGATCGCGATAAGAACAATAATTTGAACTTTTTTGTCAAAATTTACAAGATGGACACTAAGCTGAATATGTGGCAAACGAGAGACTTAACTCTATTTGGTCGCACAATGTTAGTTAAGACCCTAGGCATATCAAAATTAGTTTATGCGGCCTCTATGCTTTGTGTTCCTGAAATGGTTATTAAGACAGTGCAAGCAAAAATATTGAAATTCTTGTGGAAAAACAAAAAAGATAAAGTAAAACGATCAGTTTTATATCAATCTCTCTCCCACGGTGGACTGAATTTTCCAAACTTTCACACAGTGATAAAATCATTGCGCTTGAGCTGGCTAGGCAGGCTCTTAAACTGTACAAAAAATGAATCCTGGCAGGCAATTCCAAATGACTTCTTTAACAGGTATGGAGGATTATCCTTCCTACTTAAATGCAATTATGATTCTAAAAAGTTAGATGAAAACTTACCTCTTTATTATGGGGAAATGTTAGATTATTTTAAGGAGTTGCGTGCTGGTCATCCTGACATTTATAAAAGCGAATTCATTCTTTAGAACAATAAAGAAATTACAATAGAGAATAAGTCTATATTTTGGGCACATCTGTCTGAACAAGGAATCTGTTTTGTACATGATTTACTTGATAATAACGGCAAGTTTCTGTCTCTTCAAAATGTACAACGCAAATATAATGTACACCTGAACTTCTTTCAATATTTTCAACTTATTGCTGCGATCCCAAGTTACTTGAAGAAAAATGCTCAGGAAACTGCCGTAACCAATAGGAATATACTTAATGAAAGGGACGTATTCTACCTGTCCGAAAATAAAGCACTCTATTTAACCAAACTGAGGTGCAAAGACTATTACAATTTATTTCAGGAAAACAATATGAAAGAACCTACCGCTGTGAAAAGTTGGACCAGACTTTTTCCCAATTTTGCTCATGGTTGGAAACAGATATTTAACGCAATCTACCAAACGACCGCGGACAACAAGTTAAGAGAATTTGGCTTTAGATTTCTTCATAGAATCTTAGTAACTAATAGAGAACTCAAGAGATTCAAAATCAGAAGTGATGACATTTGTGCTCAGTGTAAAAATTCTGACTCATTGGAACACACCTTTTTAGAATGTCCTATTAATGTTAAATTTTATCAGGAAATTTTATCGTGGTTCAGTGCAATCAATAGAACGTTTATAAATTTGTCAACTGAGCAATTTCTATTTCAGAACTACCCCTCTCCTTCTATAAACGGCAACCTTAGACGCCAACTAGATCTACTCGTCTTGTTAATTAAAAAGTACATATATAGTTGTAAAAGGGGTGAGATAAATCCCGAATGTTCTCAATTTATAAATAAATTAAAAATTCAATGGAAAATTGAGATTTCAAGTTAAAACCGATCTCTCCTTTTTGATACTTTGTCAACAGACATTCTCTTATGCTTCTCCCTTTGTACCTTCTCTTTATTATTTTTTTTTCCATAAGAAGTATTATTGTAAGCACTATTGTGTTAATACTAGAATGAAACATTGTAAGTGACACCAGGCAAAACCACTATAAAAATAGTAAGTCAACACACTGCAATGTAAGATTTGTAGGCAATATTATGATAAGAAAACTAAGGTACGTAATGTTGTGTAAGTAGGTCATTCTCTGTTGTATTGTGAGTTGTATAATTAATTTTGTAGCGTAAATCTTGCAGGTCGGCACTAATTTTTTTTTCTTGTTTGCTTTCCTTTTTTTTTTCCTCTTTTTGTATTTTGTTGTTGTAGCTGTCATTGTTGTAGTGTGATTGCAAATTTAAAAAAAAAATGTTTTGTCACGTCAAAACACCCCTTCCTCACAGCTCTACCGAACTGTAAGTAAGAGTAATGATATGCAATTTCACCACTTGAACGACTTGAACGAGTCGTACCAGTTGAAAGGACCCCCTTCCTCACAGCTCTACCGGACTGTAAGTAAAAGGAATGATAATGATATGTAATTTCACCACTTGAACGACTTGAACGAGTCGTACGAGTTGAAAGGACCCCCTTCCTCACAGCTCTACCGTACTATAAGTAAGAGTAATGATATGCAATTTCACCACTTGAACGACTTGAACGAGTCGTACCAGTTGAAAGGACCCCCTTCCTCACAGCTCTACCGGACTGTAAGTAAAAGGAATGATAATGATATGTAATTTCACCACTTGAACGACTTGAACGAGTCGTACGAGTTGAAAGGACCCCCTTCCTCACAGCTCTACCGTACTATAAGTAAGAGTAATGATATGCAATTTCACCACTTGAACGACTTGAACGAGTCGTACCAGTTGAAAGGACCCCCTTCCTCACAGCTCTACCGGACTGTAAGTAAAAGGAATGATAATGATATGTAATTTCACCACTTGAACGACTTGAACGAGTCGTACGAGTTGAAAGGACCCCCTTCCTCACAGCTCTACCGTACTATAAGTAAGAGTAATGATATGCAATTTCACCACTTGAACGACTTGAACGAGTCGTACCAGTTGAAAGGACCCCCTTCCTCACAGCTCTACCGTACTATAAGTAAGAGTAATGATATGCAATTTCACCACTTGAACGACTTGAACGAGTCGTACCACTTGAAAGGACCCCCTTCCTTACAACTCTACCGTACTGTAAATAAGAGTAATGATATGCAGTTTCAACACTTAATTTCACCAGTTGCACCACTCGTACGAGTCGTACGGGTTGACTGGAACCCTTCCTTAAAACAACGCTCAAATTCTAAGTGTCTATAATGATATGTAAAGGCACCAATAAATGCTTCATGTTGTTTCACTGAAACGTCTCACATTCACCACTTCACCACTTGTGCAACTCGTTACCAGTTGCACCACTTGAATCACCACTTTCACGACTTGAACAAGTGGTGAGTATTGGACAACCCTCGCTCTTTCGCGATTTAATGGGATTTTGAGTTCGTTACCTTTTGTTGGGGGCGGCGGCAAGAGAGAGGAATTAACGGACTCAAAACCTCATTAAGGACGTTCGCGCGAAAAACTTCTACAATACAGATTTTTTCATACTTTGGCTACAGTCATATAATGAGTTACCTATGTCAGAAATGGAAAAAAATTGGGGGGTCACCGACTTCGTTTTCGAAATAAAGCGCGTCAAAAACTACCCCAATTTTGACAAATCGGCCCTCGTAACGCAACATGGACTCAGTGCTTGTTAGTTGACAAATATCTAAAATGATTCGCTGTAGACCCACTTTCTTAGTCAAATTTTACTTGAGTGGGTCTGTTAAGTAAATAATTTGAACCGGTGTCACCCTTTTAGTTAAACTCAACCTCTAAGATGGACTTTAACGAACACAGTGCAGCTTCAATAATAGTAGAATTCGATGATGCGAGAGCAGAAAAGTTGAAAAAAATCAAACTTCTACAATACAGATTTTCTTTAATTTTTCACAAAACGACAAAGAAAGTGAACTATCAAAAGAAGATATGGGGTCACCGAACATTTAAGAGAGTTAAACCCGTGCATAGATATTAAAATCCCCACTAGTGCTATATATCTCCACATTTCTTCAACAGCGCGAGCGCTCAATACATGACGTGGCATGACATCACGAAGTGAATTGCGTGCGCAGTAAGGATGCGCAGAAACAATTGGCGCGAACGTCCTTAAGTCACAAAAGAAAAACATACGATGTAAGGTAATTGAACTTTATTTATCTGGCTTACAGTAGATCCCATTTCCCAGCCTTTTGCCAGTAACGACATTACGCACTTAGAACAGGGTCTGAATGAGGATCTAGCTTAGGTTAATTAATGGCTAATTGCAAATAAAGTCACTCTTACTAAGTCTAAGACCGAGTTTATGTTGATCGGATCTAGGCAAAAGTTGAGTACGTTCAGCAGGTCACCATTGATGGAGGCTTGATAAATCAAGTTGCATCTACTAAATCTCTTCGTGTGTATATAGATGAAAACCTATCGTGGAGCTTACACAATGATAAAATTTCTAGAAATATTGGCGCCTTAAAGCGAAGTAGATCTTTGTTCCTTTTGAAACGCTCCTATGCATCTATAACGCACTTGTGCAACCCCACTTTGATTATTGTAGCGTCGTTTGGGGGAATTGCAACAAAACTCTTTCCACTAAGCTGCAAAAACTACAAAACCGTGCTGCGCGAATCTTAACCTTCTCTTTCTTATGACGCTAATGTCGACGATCTTTTTAAAATACTTGGCTGGAAAAAACTAGATGTTCAGCGGAAAATTCAAACAGCCACTATAGTTTATAAATCTCTAAATGGTCTTGCCCCAGAGTATTTGTTCACCGATCGTAGTGACATTTCGAGTTATACACTAAGGGACTGTGAGGGCAAGCTAGCTATTCCACTGCCCCGCACCAACTTACTAAAATGACAGCTTCAGCTACAGTGGTGCGGTGCTGTGGAATAGCCTACCTGTCAGGCTGCGGCAAGCACATACTCTCTCTTGCTTCAAATACGGCTGCAGTGGTTTCTTTGATGATAGTGATTAATTACAACCAATGCACGGCATTCATGGAAAGCCGGCACTCTTTTGTACATATCATTGCTATTAAATAATTAGGAATTAGGAATTCCAGTAGTTATATTTTTGTAGTTAGAATTTATACTTGATTTAGAGTTCGCTGGGGTTTTTTTTAATTTTAGTTTCACTTGTAAATTTTAAGGCCTGATGCTTTTTAACCGTGTTTAAATAAAGTTAAATGAAATGAAATGAAATTTAGGATAAAAAGATGCAATATTCGGTATTTTATGGAGCATTTCTCGCGATCACTTGAATCAAACCGAGGTCAGCCGTTACAACTTACAGTAAATGTATGAGATCAAATAGCGTATTGCGACGTCACCCGGCCTCAAACAGTCCGTATTGTCTGCCTGTGACAAGACGGTTGTTTACCATTTACACGGGCAAACCGGTCGGTTTTCCGTTTGGGTCGGTTTGGGCAAATGGCAAGCAAATTTCCGTATTGGGAAAATTCCGCTCGGGACTGGCGCTTACCATTTGCAGAAATTCCTACATTTACAAAAAAAATTGCACAACGGCGACGGCTAACGAAGAACGTCACAAAACAAAAGCCTTAATTAACAAAACAACGACTCTGCACGTGCGTTATTTTTGGCATATTTCTTTGCCGTTCTGTGCACAAAATACAACGTGAAATGACCATTTCAAAGTTTTGTGTATAACGCGAACACACGGCGGTGAATTTTTGTTTTATAACAATAATAATAATACAGGGTGTCCCAAAAGTTCGTTCCTCTTATTTCATGCGCCATAACTTTTGATCGAAATTTTATTTTTACATGAAATTTTTATGAGATGTTTATTACTCTATCGAGTCCATGTGTTCAGAAGTTCAATATCCCGCATGGCCGCCTTTGTTTTTTGTCACATCCTGTAGCCGTTGCGGCATCGAGTGGGATAAGTCTTATAGCGTGGAGAGCGGGATATTCTTCCAGCTTGTTGGAGCCGTCGTTTCAGATCCTTCATGGTCTTAGGAGTTGGGTTTTTGTAGAGAACTTCATCCATTATGCTCCAACGATTCTCCACAGGGTTGATATCTGGCGAATTTGGAGGCCAGCTTGCTTTCTATATAAAATTTGGCAGGTTTCTTTTGCACCATGCTTGGGTGGCCTTAGCTGCGTGTGATGGCGCCCCGTCTTGGACGAACGTCATGTGTCGATTGGAACTGAACAGTTTTCGTTTGTCTATTGCTTCATTCACATTTTTACGGCGTAGGAGAGGCTTCACTTCTTTCTCTAATTTGTTGATGTAGTAGTCGGCAGTCAAAGTCTGTCCTTGGGGTATAAAATGAAGCCCAGTGAGACTGCGGCCTGTCATTCCGCCCCAGATGATCCATTTTGAGCTTTCCTTCACCTGGTATGCAGGAGGCACTTGGCTCTCCTGAGAGCCCAAACAATATCATTTTGGGATTAGGCAGCTGAAATAAATACTTTGGACATTCGTCCGAAAAAAGAAAGTCATCCCATTCTTCTGCAGTAAGGCTTTTGTACTGCTTGGCGGTGAGCAGAGGTTTCTTTTGCCGTCTCAGCGGCCTCCAACCTTTGACTTTCATGAACTTCCAGACGGTGTTTTTTCCCCCAACAAGGCCTTTGGTTGCTAACCGTTGCGAGAGCTGCCTCGTCGAATTTCCCCTTTTGTACTTAGCTTTCTTCAGAACTTTTTTAGCTGCTTCATTCAGGACTTTCGATCTTCCCGTTCGTTTCTTGTCTTCGAAACCTTCATTTCTCGACGACCATTTTATCACCCAACGTTCGGATTTTTCCAGTTTTTAGCAATTTCTTTTACTGATAAGCCAGTAGATGTAAGTATAAATGCTTAAGCTCTCAAGTAGTTGAGCTTTTTTGCGTTAAGTGGGTTCATCTTTCACGATAAACCACAAAAAACCAGGAAAAGGTGCTAGCAATTCGGGCGTCAAAATACGAAAGATATTTGGTACGAAATATACACGCGCTCGCGCACCTTTGGCGGGAAAAGGCACAATTTGAATATTCGACGCAAAAGATGGCACAACAAATATATAATATTTAACTAGATTGAAATAGACAACTTTTGTTTAAAAGATTTGTTTATTGAGTCTAATTGTACTGAACGGCAGACCTATAAAGTAGAGGAACGAACTTTTGGGACACCCTGTATAATAGTAATAACTTTATTCACTGACGTGTCAAGTGATCTAGCACCCTGTAAAGACTGGGCGCTAATTGAGGACACAGCTATTTTCTAATTAACTTTCTAAATAAGTTCTTCCTGAACTGATACGCCGTCCTTACAAATTCAGCTCCTGGTAATTCGACTGCATTAGACTGGTTAAACGAGTCGGAATAATCGCCAAGAAGTTTCAAAGATTATGAAGTCATTTTAAAAGTGACGTTTTCCTTCCCGTTAAGCTCCCTAATTAATTGTTGCTGGGACAGAAAATGATCACGAGAGCCTGAAACTGATATCAAAGATTAGGTTTGAACAAATGGTACACGAATTTCCGTTTCAGTGGAACATTCCGTCCGGAAAAACAGGACTACCTTTGCAGACGTTCCGTTGCTCCCGGAAATTTTCCACTGGAACGACCCGAAGGTCGTGTACCATTTACTTTCCAACCGGAATTTCCGGAAAGTTGTTGTAAATGGGTAAACAACCGACACGTCGCATGTTCTCCGGGGACCTCATTCGGTGACGTCACGACATTTCGCACCAAGTCGAGTCGAGAGAGTGGGGGGAGAACACCTGGGTACTAGGCTGGCCATTTCCGAGTTACCTTTAGCCTCTTTTTCAAAGCAAGGCCAAGTGAAAGCCTTTCATGTGAATATTACTTTTCATTCACTTATAAGAACGGTTTTGCATTTACGCTTGCTTTCAAAGAAAGGAAAAAGTAACTTGGAACAAAGTAACCAAGTTTTCTTTTCTGTAATACGGGATACTGCAGTGTAATAACGTCGTCTATTTTTCCTTTTCCCTTGTCTTTACATGGTAAACTGACATGACGCAGTAGTGGAATAATTTTTATTTTTTGGAATATAAAACCGGACTGGAAGCTGATAAAATTACACATTTATACATTCAAGGTTGTTATTTGATCTCTTGAGTCAAGATCAAAAAAATTTTTGCTTAATAACTTCTGCTTGCTCTAAGACCACTCCTTTTCTCTCAGTTCCACTCTTCTTATCTTGCCACTGACAGTTTTGGGCAAGCTGTCCACAAACTCGATCTGCAACATCAAGGTGAAGCACAGTTTAGAGTGTGATTTCCACACCAGGCGTTCCTTACCAGCGTTCCCCGCCAGCTAACTCGCTCGATGGTACGAATTTATAACGGCACATACATGTACTGACTCTTGGTCGCTGTGCCAATTCGGTTTCTCAGCCAAGGTTGTAATCAATGTTTTGTTTAAGACAAAGTTAAAAACAAATACAAATACAATTCAAAGTTGTGTGTGAAGGGTGCTAAAACAGTTTTAAGTACTGTTTGCCAAAATGTTCGTTAGTTGTTCTCACGAGTCTCATACTTACCAACATGAGTTTGCACACTTTGCGTTTTCTGTGTAAAGGTGCTTTAAGAATTAACTAACTGTTTACTGTCATCTCGCTATTTTATCAGGTTTTAACTACTGCGTGACTAACCTTTCTTGGGTATTTATACGGTGCTGTTGTTTCTTTAACATGGTCTTGTAATTCCTTTACCAGCGTGTCTTTGTCTCCAGTGAAGTGTGGCGACAAAATAACAAATGCTTTAACAACCTGTTCGGGAAGAAAAACCAAAGACATCGCTTAAATAAAGAATTAACGAAACATCATAACAATTTGCTCTACAGTCTCCATCGATCGCTTCATAATTCACGTGAGCCCAACGTTTTCCCAAATAATGTTACTGTACATTAATATTCTCTGAACTGTAAAGAACCTAGTCGGAATACAAGCTAACAGAAATTAAAAAGCCACGTTTTTAAGTACTACCTTTCTTGTCTCTAAAACATCGCGAACGTCGCGTTTTTCCTGCGCTTCTTTCACTATAGCCTAAAACATCAAGAACTTTAGATCTTTATGCTTCCTACTTTAACACGGTTGTTTAGTCACCCTGTCCACTTAGCCCTTCCTCGCCTGGTTTCACCATGACTACTCTACTCACCTCTCCCCTGACGCGATCAGGGCTGCTGACTACAGCAGCCTCTGCAACTGCGTGGTGTTCAATCAGGGCGCTTTCCACCTCAAATGGACCAATGCGATACCTGAAAAAGTCGATGCAAAACAGAGAACATTTATTATAAACGCACAGGCCCTCACTTGATAACAGTTTAGTAAAGATCTACCCTGGTTAAATAAGGTTCTCTTTCTCTATCTGTCCACACGCCTACCCACACGTTGCCCTTTTCATTTACTGTTTTTCTAATTAAATTAACTTTCATGATGTTCTTGTTATTGACACAAAGCAGGCGGAAGTATAGACTAATATAGAAGACCGTTGCTTAGGATTTGGTGTTAGGTATGCTAATAAATAATATCTTCGCTACTAACCCAGCCGACAGTATGACGTCATCTGAGCGTCCAACAAAATAAAAGTAGCCATCTTTGTCTCGAATAGCTCGATCACCTGTCAAAGGTGGTAAAATATACATAATTAAAGAGGGCAATTTTAAAAACAACTGCATGATAATTTGTCTTGGCCGGACCAAGTGAATTTATACTGATCTTGATGTGGGGACGCGGTGGTGTATGGGCTAGCAAGTTGGACTTGATTTCTGAAGGTCGGTCCCCAGACAAGAAACTTTCCCCACATTAACTCTCTCCACCGAGGTGTATAAAATGGCTACCGGCGACATACTGCTATGGACTAGCATCCCATCCAGGGGGGAGAAGAAATACCCTCAGTTGCTTCATGCTACAGAAACCGAGTTAAGCTCCAGCCGTGTGGGCCTCCTTGGCTCGTGTGCGACTTAACTTTTTTCTTTTTTTTTTTTTTTTTGGATAGTAAGGCAAAAGTAACCTATTCGTTTGTCTAAGCCATTAGTGAATTCTCTGTGCTACTTTTGCACGAGAAAAATTTGGGCGTAACTACTAAAGTCAGCCGTTAAAATAGTGACTTTGACTAGACTGAACGTCTGACGTTGGAAGGTACGCCGGACGCTATGCAACTCACCCCTGGAACTAGTTGTCGACGTCTCCGAGTAATACTTTTCTACTGACCGGGTATAAACTCACTCACTCTGGTCATCTTTCTTCTTTGTAAAACGTATACTATATTAAAAGAAGGGTCTGATGTCCAATAGTTTCTTTCTTGATATTTCACGGTATCCCACTTGTGACATTTACCTGTCCAATACAAATTATCGTGCACCACGGAGGCAGTTCGATCTGGGTCATCCTGTGAACAAAACAAAGTGCACTGAGTTTCTAGTTTCGTTGTTCCCCTGTCGGCAACGAGGAGCAGATTTTTTAACATGATTCCCTAATTTAAATTCCCAGGCCTTCGGTATCAGCAAATGTCAAGTTATCCCGTTAATAGTCGACCACCTCATTTCAACAGCTAAATTCCTTGCCTCTGACTGAAGAGATTAGATTTTTCCGAGCAGGTTGCATCACTGAGTGATCAATGCCTTTAATCTCTTACCCAGATCTTATTGTCGGTAGGTTTGGAAATGCCTGACCGTGGAAGATCTGGGTACAAGATTACAATGCCCTCTCATCCGATCGGTAACCAAAATATAAATATACAACCATCAAGTTCACAATACGCTTGGAAGGCCACAGGACCAACCCAGAGCGAATCCCAGAGGCGCTCTGCTTCAAAAATTGTGCCGAAATCATCGCTCCTGATCTGAACGAAAAGTCCATTCAATATGGTCTCTCGCCGGCCCAATCAGTACTGACTTGCAACTTACCACATAGCGAGTAAAGAGCCCCACTGGTCTGTTAGGCTTTAACTGTACGACAATTTCACCCTCAACCCCTGGGGGACATTCATTGCCTTTCTCATCCACAACCTGCAAAAATAACCAACCGGGCAATAATAAGCCAATAAACACAATTGGATCAAAAAAAACAAAACAAAGTATTTCTGAAAAAAGGTATGAGTCGCGAGGTGCAGTTCCGTTTAGTCGGTTTGACGCTATTTCATGAAATGGGTATGGTTAACCCAATAGGCAACCATTTTGGTTAAGTTCCAATTTCGAAAAGTGTATACATTGCAAAACACAAACAGCAGAAGCAGTACGCCCTTCTCAGTTGAGTGGACACACTTCGGGATTTCAATTACGGACTCAAAAGTTAGAGTCACCTCGGCATCATAAAAAACAACACAAAAGGAAAGTACTACTCAGTGGCATCCACAGACTCAAATGCTGCATAACTCAATGTTTGACTCAATGTAAACACCAAAATTTCATCACCACCAACCTTCAAGTCATAACCAGGAGCAGGTTTTCCCATGGATCCTGGACGGTTCTCAAGACAACGAAATGTGGCACACAGAAGCGTCTAAGATGAGATGTAAACGCCTCAAGTCATTAGAGACAGCTAGAGCTTATCACTCAACAAGAGCTGTACCAAACAGACATCACAAAAACGAAGTGATAAAACTGCCTCGCTGCAGATTGTAACACTTAAGTTAGTTTTCTGGCGTAGTCAAAAGTGAAAAAAATTGTTAATGTATAACAACGTTAAAAAAGAATTGGGAGCAAGGAGAAACATTCACGACAGAGAAGACAGAAAGAAATCTAGCAGTTTCACAGTTCTCAACTGTCATGCATTTTAAATAGTTATATGAAAGGGTACAATTCCCAAGTCGTTATTATTTTCGTTTGTTCCTATGATACAACTAATAATTCAGTCACTGGAAATCTACGCTATAAGTGCCCAATTTACTTACAGTCTCACTCTGTCCATATCCTTCTCTGATCTGTAGCCTCGTCGCCTCTCTCCACTCATCAATGACCTCAGGATTCAAAGGCTCTCCTGCGCTAACACAATGCCTCAAGTGAGGAAATTTGTAACTGGCGAGGTCCTCTTGGATCATCATTCGGTAGGCAGTTGGTGCTGAACAGAAGGTGCTAATAGGGTACTTTTGTAAGGTCTCCAAGATAACCACAGGCTCAAAACGAGGCCTGTGATACACAAATACGCATGATCCTTGAAACCACGGACCAAAAAAGCTACTGTACGCAGATTTTGCCCAGCCTGTGTCTGATATGTTCCAGTGGATATCATTAGGTGAGAGATCTAACCAGTACCTGTAGAGCGGAATACAAGACTTATTTACCCTTCGGAAGACAACGTGTTAATAGCAAACGACTAATCTTAACCTCAGTTCAGATGGAAACAGCACAAAGATTATGTATATTCTATCCCCCGGAATACCCCGAAAAGAGGAGAAAAAGTGCGTCATCTAACCCGGGCTACATCGTTCCAAACCAGGGGTACACAACCAGAATTTCTGGGTTTCATATACGTAGCACAATGGAACGAACCGCTATATAACGAGGACCCCGAAATATAGAAATACATTTTTCATCCCAGTAATAGTAAAGTGTATAGAACATGAATGTAACGAACCCCCGTTAAAATAAACAGATTTTCACAGTGCCTTGGACTTCGTTATATCGGTCCCACTCAGCCTAGTACCCATGCGCTCTCCTCCCGCTAACTCGGCTTGGCTCCAAACGGCATGACGTCATCGAATGAGTCGCCCGGTATGCCATTCGGTGACGTCACGAAATTTCGCGCCAAGTCGAGTGTCCTAGCCAGAAGAGACCGTCTGGGCACTAGGCTGGGTTCCACTGTAGCTGGAGCGAATAAATCGTAAATGTAATCTTACTTTCCAGTTGTAATATGTCCCAGCCCACAGCTAGCATGTGTATGTTCCGCCATCTTGGGATGTCCTGTTGTTCCACTTGTGAAATAAATTGTCATTGGTTCACTACTGAGGGTCCGAACGCACTGAAAGACGGCAAGACATACTTCAATAATGCTAATATATAGATTTAGCCAAGCCTAAAAGCGGAGCCGCGAAGGAATAAACTGGTGTTCGTTTCTCAAAAATAGTCCTGAAGCTTTTCGGTCTGAAATACATTTCGGGGCTTTTTTTTGGCTCGTTCGCTTTCGAAAAGTGTTTCTCAAAAAGCCTGAAAGTGTTCCGAATTGTCCTTTAATATTTTGGGGATCTGTTCTGTAAAACCAAGCTCGAAAGGTCGTTCTAGAGGCTGAGCACAGCTTGATTATTTTACTCACGAGCCGTCTAGCTTGGTGTTTGCAATGTTTCCATATCCTGTCATTAACTGTGAAGGCTTGTCAAATCTCCTTGGTTTATTGGCTGTTCGCTTGAATGAACTTGAAACGGCACTCATTTACAAAAGCAAAATAAAAATTATTCGACTGTTTAAATGGGTTATCTTCATCGCGTTCGGATGTTAACAAATAACATGAACTGCCACTAAATAAAATATTAATCTGGTCAAAAATTTATACTGACATTTCACCGGCATTTTACTGGGATTACCCGAAATAAAGGATCTGAGGAGCTTCGAAGCACTTGTAATAAACTTATCGAAGAAATGTCGCCTTTAAACTCAAAACTGCTTCGCTTATATTTCGTTCTCTAACTTGAGACCATCGAGATTGAAAACAAACGAACAAACACCGTCCAAACATTCTTAACTCTGTTGCATAAGTTTTGCGGCTGCAAATTGTCTGAAATTCGAGCGCTTTAAAAAATGCACCGAACTGTTTTTGGAAGCTTTTCGGACATAATATGTTTAAACCGACAACTGCTTCGCTTATAGTTTTTCAAATAACTGTTATATTTCGTTCTCTAACTAGAGACAATCAAGATTCAAAACAAAGAAACGCCAAACACGCTTTAATTAAATTGTTATTATGACGGCATAAGTTTTGCGGATGCGACGTAAGCCTATATAAAGTTAGGCGCTTTGAGGAACGCACAAAACTGTTTTCGGAAGCTTTTCGGATAAAATAGCTTTAAACCAACAACTGCTTCGCTTAAAAGATTATTACTATTGAAAACTTCTAGGACAAGAAAATCGACAGTTGCACAAAGAGATGGACCGGACGGTGAAAATTGAAAGCAAAGCTTGTGCAGTTGTCTTCCGGCTGTGCTTAGACCTACTGTTATGAATAAACAAACACAAAATAATGACAGAGACATCATTTTTGAAAAACATTTATTCGAAAACCCCTATGATTATACTTAAATGCAATTCGCGTTACACTTCCAAAATCGTAGGTCGGTCCACGCGAGTGAAATCGGCTCAGCATGGCAAAATATTCAAGAATCTGTTTTCTAATATTTTTTTAAAGTCAAAAGTAAAAAACACATTTCTAATGGCATAAATCAAATTTACATTTCAAAACGTAATTTCTTTCATCGTAATACTCGAAATCATGTACCTTAGACCTTTTAAAAACTTCACTTACTCGGTTGTGTTTCAGAACAGGGCAAACTCTCCGCCGTGAAGAAAACAAAGCGATGAAGTCCTTTGAATGCAGCTTTCGTAACTTGAACTTTTCGCCTTCTACCAGTATTCTTTTGAACTTTTTCTTTCCATTTATATATATTAGATGTTTTTTTGTCAAGTATTAAACTTCATTACTCTCGAGCAATCGTTAAATGCTAAAGAAGCTTAAGCTTTTAAAGAAACCTCTTTTTCAAAAGCGACGATGGTCATGTGATTTCCCGCCAAGAAAAATGCCGGTTGCCCTAAAGCACCGTGCGATTTCCCGCCAAGAAAAGATGGCATTCTCTGCCCCCGTCGGGTTGTCTTGGGACTCCCCTCCCCCTCCCACAGAGTGTGCGGACGGACGAACGTACGGATGTACGGACGGACGGTCACGTGACTATTGCGTCACAACCAAAATTTCTCGGATTGATAGGTTACCATATTTCCTTAGCAATGGAGCTCCGCTGGGCTCCGCTAATATATAGATTTAGCCAAGCCTAAAAGCGGAGCCGCGAAGGAATAAACTGGTGTTCGTTTCTCAAAAATAGTCCTGAAACTTTTCGGTCTGAAATACATTTCGGGGCTTTTTTTTGGTTCGTTCGCTTTCGAAACGTGTTTCTCAAAAAGCCTGAAAGTGTTCCGAATTGTCCTTTAATATTTTGGGGATCTGTTCTGTAAAACCAAGCTCGAAAGGTCGTTCTAGAGGCTGAGCACAGCTTGAATATTTTACTCACGAGCCGTCTAGCTTGGTGTTTGCAATGTTTCCATATCCTGTCATTAACTGTGAAGGCTTGTCAAATCTCCTTGGTTTATTGGCTGTTGCGTTAGCAGCCGCGAAAAAATTAAAGCACTTTGAGGAACAGCCGCGAAAAATGTCGCCTTTAAACTCAAAACTGCTTCGCTTATATTTCGTTCTCTAACTTGAGACCATCGAGATTGAAAACAAACGAACAAACACCGTCCAAACATTCTTAACTCTGTTGCATAAGTTTTGCGGCTGCAAATTGTCTGAAATTCGAGCGCTTTAAAAAATGCACCGAACTGTTTTTGGAAGCTTTTCGGGCATAATAGGTTTAAACCGACAACTGCTTCGCTTATAGTTTTTCAAATAACTGTTATATTTCGTTCTCTAACTAGAGACAATCAAGATTCAAAACAAAGAAATGCCAAACACGCTTAAATTAAATTATTATTATGCCGGCATAAGTTTTGCGGATGCGACGTAAGCCTATATAAAGTTAGGCGCTTTGAGGAACGCACAAAACTGTTTTCGGAAGCTTTTCGGATAAAATAGCTTTAAACCAACAACTGCTTCGCTTAAAAGATTATTACTATTGAAAACTTCTAGGACAAGAAAATCGACAGTTGCACAAAGAGATGGACCGGACGGTGAAAATTGAAAGCAAAGCTTGTGCAGTTGTCTTGCGGCTGTCCTTAGACCTACTGTTATGAATAAAAAAAACACAAAATAACGGACAGAGAAATCAGTTTTGAAAAACATTTATTCGATAACCCCTATGTTATACTTAAATGCAATTCGCGTTACACTTCCAAAATCGTAGGTCGGTCCACGCGAGTGAAATCGGCTCAGCATGGCAAAATATTCAAGAATCTGTCACAAATCTGAGCGCGTTTTCTAATATTTTTTTAAAGTCAAAAGTAAATAACACATTTCTAATGGCATAAATCAAATTTACATTTCAAAACGTAATTTCTTTCATCGTAATACTCGAAATCATGTACCTTAGACGTTTTAAAAACTTCACTTACTCGGTTGTGTTTCAGAACAGGGCAAACTCTCCGCCGTGAAGAAAACAAAGCGATGAAGTCCTTTGAATGCAGCTTTCGTAACTTGAACTTTTCGCCTTCTACCAGTATTCTTTTGAACTTTTTCTTTCCATTTATATATATTAGATGTTTTTTTGTCAAGTATAAAACTTCATTACTCTCGAGCAATCGTTAAATGCTAAAGAAGCTTAAAGAAACCTCTTTTTCAAAAGCGACGATGGTCATGCGATTTCCCGCCAAGAAAAATGCCGGTTGCCCTAAAGCACCGTGCGATTTCCCGCCAAGAAAAGATGGCATTCTCTGCCCCCGTCGGGTTGTCTTGGGACTCCCCTCCCCCTCCCACAGAGTGTGCGGACGGACGGACGTACGGACGGACGGATGTACGGACGGACGGTCACGTGACTATTGCGTCACAACCAAAATTTCTCGGATTGATAGGTTACCATATTTCCTTAGCAATGGAGCTCCGCTCGTTTCTGTAAAATCTGAAATGAGCAGGTTGAAACCAGTCGATGTCACCGTGTGCAAAGCTAACTAGCCATGAGCCGTGATGTCTCATTGTCAATTGATGATTCATGAGTTTCTCAATGAATTTATCGTAGCTGCACAACCAGACACAAAATATTACATTAAGTTTAAAACATGGTCCATGAGCAGATTCACCATAGTTTATAGATTTAGCCAAGCCTAAAAGCGGAGCCCCCCTTTTTGTTTTGTCTGTTTTTTGCTTTTGTTTTGTTTTTGCTGGCAGTTATTAATTTGTGAAAATACTCTCATCCAAGTCGTTTTATTAAAAAAAAAAACAAAGAAAAAAAGAAAAAATTCTTGCTCCCGCTGATTGTCGAACCCGGCTCGTCGGCGTGAGATGCCGGTAACTAGTCCACTAGGCCCTGGGCGTTTGACATTGTTTCGGCACTTAATTTTAATACTTACTTCTTTCTTCGTGACAAGCTGCCTATCAGCATGAAAATGCTGGTGTTTTTCCTGGCAAAATGTGTTCGAAACGCCGTAAAAACCATGGTTGTGGACAGAAAAAACCAAAAAGCACTAGCTCTGCTATATTTGGCGTCGAAACCGCTGCGAAAAGCTGCGAACTCAAGCGGTGTGCCGACCGAGTTTGAACAGAACCGACGAGGCAAATTTGAACTTTTTGCCTGAACTTTATCGCCCAAAAAGACAACTGAGTGTTCTTTTGAGCTTTTTTTTTCCACTAACAAATTTGTTTTTGACTTTTGTTGTCTTTGCTGGTTTTGCTACAACGCGGGTCAACATGCGACTTCGCGCCGAAAACACACGGGATTCAGCACAGGGTTCTATCCAGTGTAGGAAGTGTATTGGTAGCCCTGTGGTGCGGACGGACGGACGTACGGATGTACGGACGGACGGTCACGTGACTACGACGTCACTACCAAAATTTTTTGGCTTGATAGATTACCAAATTTCCTTAGCAATGGAGCTCCGCTGACGCGCTAGCACGCTGGCTCCGCTATAAATTTACTGACAACTGTGAAGCTCCATAAAGATCTCCTTTAAACGTGAATAAAAATCTATAACTTCTAAAAAAAAATGCAAAGAGGGCAGGTGGACCTACGTTTTCTCTTAAAATCGTGCATTTTAATGTTTAAATTTCATTCAGTTTACTGCGGTTCTCTACGAAACTCCGTGTTTTAAATTCACGGTGTGGCGAATCTATTTATGGACCTTTTTTTTTTCAATTAATTCAAAATTTAAAAATGTCAGCCCGTTTGAAAACAGGAATTTTACGAGAACGGTCGTGTTCTTTTATTCCCTGTGAGACAAGACGTGGAAGCACCTTCATCACCTCACCAGAAGGGTTTAATTGACCTACGAAATAACTAACCTCCTGTTCTGGAGAAGCTTGTTCAAATAATTCTTTAAACGGAAGCCAGCCTTTCCTAAGAAGAAAAACAATAACAAAATGTAGAAATATGTAATGCTTCTCACTAAAAAAAAGGCCATGAAAAAAACCACTGAAAAACGCGGACTACCTGATATCGGTTTTCTGTTCCGGTTCGCTAACAAGAAACTTGGTTTTCAAAGATGGAGCAAACTTGGCAACCTGCAATAATGGAGGAAAGCCAACCTTAATGCTAAGTCAAAGTTGAGTGAATTGAGCTTACTTTTTAGGGTAGCTTAACTTATCAACTCCACCTTGAGAACCTCTATAATAAGTATTTCTTTGTCGCCAAAATCGTTTCAAGAAGAAACAAACCTGCCCTGTCTTCAATATAACCTGAGTATCAGGCCTTCCCTGTTTTTCCTTCGACCCCAACCCCCCCCCCCCGAAAAGCCTGATACTCAGGTTCACTTCAAATTGAACTTTTTATGTAGAGGGCTAACTTCATATTTTAAATTAATTACTAACCCTTCAAATGGTCATCGGCTTCTTGACTTGTTTTTGTTCGTTTGGTTTGGTTAAATTTGCATAAAACCGATAGAACGTAAGTTCGTGATTCTGCCAATACAGTTAAAACCCGCGTGTAAGAACCTACATTTTTTGAAGTCTGGAAAAATAGGTTCTTGTATTTTGGGGTAGTTATTGACAATTTAGGCTAAGTAGGTTCTTAATGAGGTTCTTAATTTCTATGGAGGAGATATAGTTGTTGATTACCAGAAAAATAAATAAACTTGGGTTTGGTCCTTAACCATACAGTGTTTATTCACAACTGTATTCTGATAACCACTAGGTTCTTACACGCGGGTATTTACTGCATAATATATATGTACATCACTTAATGGTAGGGCACCAGTCAGAGCGCACGATTGTTCATACGGTGGAACTTCGATTTAACGAACCTCTACAACGAGCCCTCGACATAGCGAACCAATTTCTCCAGTCCCCTGGCAATTCGTTAAATCGAGGTTCCACTGTAAACAACTCATTCTTTTACGTTTGTTACTGTACCTCATCTACCACCTTAGCACTATCCGCGTCCGCAATGATACATGTGGCATGAGATGCCAGCAGTCGTGACTTAATGTCTCTAGCTCGTAACTGAATTGAACCAGGGCAGATAATGGTACCTGGTAAAGTAACAGAACATGATCAATAAGCAATAACTTGAGTGTCATTCCCTCAGCTCTAAAGAAGTATTGGACGATTGCATATCTTCAATCACCAATATTTCTCTTCTCACAATAACTGTCTTTAGAACGTCATAAAATATTAGACTATACTAACAGCGTCAGCATAGCCCGTTCCAGGAGTTTAGTTTTCCAGCTACGAAGCGAAAAGACCGTGGGAGGTAAAACATTGTGAGAGCAAACAACAGAAAGGACGACATGGAATGGGGCAACCCCTCTCCCTTTTCCTTCGCAATATTTCTCCTCCTTCTCGTACTATTTGCTTTCTACCAACTGGACACCTGGAACAGGATAGAGACAGTGAAACGGTACAGTGGATCCCGTGAAACTGTAACTGAGGCCAAAACATTTCGGCTGTATGAACGGGACAGGGTTCTCATTATGACAGCCTGCTAAAAAGAAGGACGCGAAAGGATACAAACGACTGAGAAGAAGAGAGTTTAATTAGGAAGACGAAATGAAGTTGTAACTGGCTACCAAATAAGTTAAGAAATAGTTTCGACATCTTCTTTGTCAATTTTTGCTTGCTTTTGTCATTCAACCCACAAGGAATTTCGGATGCTCGTATGATAAATTTATAAAGATAACAGTTTGGGACTCCAAAAGGCGGTCGTATTAACAGGATGGTTTTAGAACACAATAAAACTAAAACCGTCACTTGGGATCAGGACTGACCATACATGCAGTATATTTTCGCGGAGAAGTCAGATGAGGATAAAAAGAAGACATGGAACCGTAAATTAGGAGCTCAGAATAAGCCATTTCAAAGGCCGTTTCCTCTTCAAAGCCAAGGATGGGGCAAAACCATTGATATCAAAATGAGTTTTATTTATTTTGCATGCGAGTTAAAATACATTATCGCATGAAAGGTTGGCACCAGGTCTCGCTTTCACCTGAAAAGATACTGGAGGCACTAAATTCACCAATTCAACTAAACCTAATTTGTTGTTTTTAATTGCTTTTCAGTATTTACAGTGCTACTCGGGAGGATTACCTGTTCGTAAAGAAGCAATGTTGAGAAGCCACCACTCTGGAAGTCTCGGTAACATGACTATAACCCGGTCCCCTCTTTGAACTTTGCCAGCTTCCGTGAGAACATTGGCAGTTCTTGAAGAAAAAACTACGAAAAGGTTAAATCACGGGAGCAATCAAAGAAGGCAAAAAAAAAGAATTTATGAATATTTCACTCCAAAAGGGTTCAACCTCTTGTGATGCACTGGGTCGATTCATCCGAACTCATTATAAGTCGAGGCCCCAGCCAAAGGCAGTCTCCACGGATGATTTTTCATTCCATTTTAGATGACATTTTACTGTTAGATCAGTAAAATATTGTTAATGGAACGTGGCACTCATTCTCAGTGAGCCTTTCACGGCGCGTTCGCTATCAATAGAACTACTATGCAGTTGGGATTCCAAGGTTACTAAAATCAATAGCTTCGTTGTAGCTAGACCTACAACGTTATGGCTTTGTTTCTAGTTCGCACTTTCGTACGTTTTATTGCATTGGTCGATTACCGTGGCCGAGGGTGGCCATCGAAAGTAAAAAGTCAAAACCAAAAGTCGATCTTCAAAGTGAAAAGTCAAAATCAAAAATCAAATGTGAATTTAGTAAATAAAAAGTCAATTCGCAAATTGAAAAGTCGAAATCAAATGTCGATTTCTGAAGCGCGAAAATCGAGCTTCGAATACTCACTTCTCACTTTTGACTTTCGACTTTGACCACCCCCCCTACCCCCCTCCCCTATTAATTCGGAAGACTTGGTAGCCTCGTCCAGCAGATTTCGCAACCAGGCCTAGGAAAGTCGTTTTGCCATGTTCTTATCTAATTTTTCCATTACAGTCTTTGAAACCACAGGTAACCAAAGCGTAATATGAGAGTTTGTATGGAGCTGAAATTCGATCGAGAATAATCGGCGGTTTTCCGCCGAAAATACATTAAAATCGAAATAAAGTTTAAAAAACCTTACCTGTTGTGTGTTTGCTGTGTTTTTATCGCTTTTCCGAGCTTCCGGAGGCCGTTTTGGGCGATTTTCTGCTTAACGGTCGACGCGACGGCCTGTCACGTACTAAAGAGAGCTAAAGGTAGGAAAACGGGAATTCAAAATTGCCAACCGACACTCGAGGTCCCGATCAAAATACCCGCTAAAAATCGATTCAATCTAAAGTCAGCGCTTTAAAACCACAACACATTTCAAAAAGGATAAATCTCCTACCTTTCTATGTGATTCAATCGTCAATTAGTTTATCTCTCGATGTACAGCCCTGCATTAAAAACGAACTAACTTTTCGAAATCGCCGCCATCACAGGCTTGTAAGGAAAAGAGGGTCAAAACTAACGGTCAAGCCTGGGACAAAGCGCCAAATTTCGCTCCACCGGGGGACGACTTGAGTGACTTCTATGTCGCCAAATGCCAAACTCACCCTCTCTCCGGTAAGTCAAGTTTTATACCTGAATGCGACCCGCGCGCGATTTCCCGCCGAAATTTGAGCGGTACAACACTTGATTTACCGGAGAGGGGGTGAGTTTGGCATTTGGCGACACAGAAGTCACTCATGTCGTCCCCCGGTGGAGGGAAATTTAGCGCTTTGTCCCAGGCTTGACCGTTAGTTTTGACCCTCTTTTCCTTACAAGCCTGTGATGGCGGCGATTTCGAAAAGTTTTTTCGTTTTTAATGCAGGGCTGTACTTCGAGATAAACTAATTGACGATTGAATCACATAGAAAGGTAGGAGATTTATCCTTTTTGAAACGTGTTGTGGTTTTAAAGCGCTGACTTTTGACTGAATCGATTTTTAGCGGGTATTTTGATCGGGACCTCGAGTGTCCGTTGGCAATTTTGAATTCCCGTTTTCCTACCTTTAGCTCTCTTTAGTACGTGACATGCCGTCGCATCGACCGTTAAGTATAAAATCGCCCAAAACGGCCTTCGGAAGCTCGGAAAAGCGATAAAAACACAGCAAACACACAACAGGTAAGGTTTTTAAAACTTTATTTCGATTTTAATGTATTTTCGGCGGAAAACCGCCGATTATTTTCGATCGAATTTGAGCTCCATACAAACTCTCATATTACGCTTTGGTTTAATACCTGTGTTGAAACTCGAATAATTTTAGGTTCAAAATGTCAAAGCGGAAGAATAAGAGCGACTTCAACGCCACGAATGTCGCAGAACTTACAAAATATTGAATATTTGCAGGAATGTCGGTTTTGGTAAGCGGATACAATGTATTTGAAAACTTCGCTAGTGGAAATCGCCTCTGCAGTCGAAAGAATGGTTTTGCCAGTGGATCCAAACATCGAAAAAGATCAAGTTAGTGATGCAGAGAATTTAATAATTCATGATAGGCTAATCCTCCATCCATTTCCCCCGAAGGCCGTGAAAAACTTTAACTCTTCGCCGCCGTTTGGGTTGTGTGACATTTTTACAAATCCACTGCATACATTGCGGCCGCAATTGCATCTTGCCTGAAGTACACTCAGTGTACACTACCTCGGTTTGCACCTCTACCCTCAAGGAATAAACCAGAGATCGTAGTACTCCTTTCCTCAGCTTTCCTTCATCCGTTTTGATCTTCATGAGAGGCCCCACTTTGGCTACATAAACATGGACACCCTCTTGATTCAACTGAGCAGACGATATTATAGTTTTTATTCTTATAATTAATAGATTTTATTCTTTCTTGTAAAAATTAATATAATTCAGCCTCTGGCTGCAATTTTAATTTTAATAAACTATCTATCTATCTATCTAAAGATTCTACATAACCATCACTGAATAAGCGATAATCTTCAAATGACTTGTAAGCGGCGAGCCCATGCTAGTCGTAATCAGTGCAGCGGTGGTAAATCAAACAACCCAAACGGCGGCGGATTGGGAAAAGGAGAAAATGGATTGGGAATTAGCCTGTCATGAATTATTAAATTCTCTGCATCATTGGTTTCATCTTTTTCGAAGTTTGGATCCACCAGCAAAACCATTCTTTCGACTGCAGAGGCGATTTCCACAAGCGAAGTTTTCAAATATCCGCTTTCTGAATCTCGACGTTTCTGCGTAATTCAGCCATATTCATGGCGTTGAAGTCGCTCTTATTCTTCTGCTTTGATTTTTTGAATTATATAGTAACGGGAACTTGAAATAGCGACTCGTAATTTGTAGACGTGTGGTTGTTTGGGAACCGAATGTCCGCACGTTCGCGGTTTGTTTACATCAAAAGTCGCGTGACAATACACGTGAAAATCTAACGCCGAAAAGGTGAAATCTGATCAATGTCTGATATCGTGATAACTCGTGGATTCTTGTGGCTTGCCTGTTTGTTATATTTCTCAGTTAAATTCGACCTCTGATCGTTTGTTAAGCGACTTAATGTGGTTTTTACGCCGCTTTTGGCATATTAGGTACGTTGAATTTGTTTCGTTTAGGAACTTGATAGGTTTTTCAGCCTCTCATGTTTATATTTGTGACAATAATTGAATAAAGGATTTGAAATATTATCTGCAACGTGATGAGTTTCCCTGCTGATGTTTGTAACGTCGGGCCCGGCTTATATAAAATTCTTTTCCAGGATGTTGTGTTTCGTATCATGGAGTGTGATCTATAGTCCCTCTTCGTCATGAATTGAAGTTGTAGCTTCTTTATAGCTATGCAACGTGTAATAGATGGCTGAACCCCGCTTCAGTCAAACGTGTGAAAGCAAAGTTATGAGAACGGCTAAAACACGAGCGTGGGAGTCGTGCAGGACTTTCATCCCCGTTTTACATAGTTGATCTACGAGTTTTCTGAACTAGAAATAGAACACAAAACAAACGGTTTCAGACCTTTGTACTGACCAATTTATTGCAACATTGAAAAAAAAATTCTTACCGCGTGTCTTCTTTTCTCGTCCATGATCTGACACGCAACCTTTGTCCCAGTCTTCCGCTCCGTTAAGAAAATGTTAGGGGAGGGGGGTAGGGGGGGTGGTCAAAGTCGAAAGTCGAAAGTGAGAAGTGAGAATTCGCAACCCGAGTTTCGCACTTCAGAAATCGACATTCGATTTCAACTTTTTAAGTTGAAAATTGACTTTTTAAAGCGACTTCTTAGTTCGTAAATCGACTTTTGATTTTTGAGTTTGACTTTTCACTTTGCGGATCGACTTTTGATTTTGTGTTTTTGACTTTTGATGGCCACTGTCGGCCGCCGTAGGTCGATAGCATTAAGGCCCTATTCAGAACTAAGATTGTACACGTGTAAGGCCAAGCTGTTGTAAAGTACAGCTTTTACTACTGGCTACGTTAGCAGACACTGTCTAGCTATAAAAGTTCAAGCAAACTGTTCAAGGTTCAATTTGCAATTCTCTTGTGCAGTGCAGCCAGTGTTTATTGTCAATTTAGCGAAAATTTTTTCCCTCCCTCCCTCCCTTTGGAGATGGGTTGGCCATGTTATTTGTTCTTCAATAAACTAGGGTCACTCCTGCGTGGTGCGGTTAAGTCTGCGCAGCGACTTCCCCCAAGCTTGTCAGCTTCGTTGCCTTTATGCATCGTCTGCTAACCAATACTCTTGTCCGATCCAGCACGTGCTGGCTAGCATTCAGCTCGTAGTGTTGGGGAGATGAGTGAGGTTGTTTTTGTCACGCAAATCGGAAGTCGCATAGACTAACCAACTGCAAGGCAGTGCTCCCCTCAATAACGCCATCTTAAGAGTGTTTTACTTTGTTTCGCGTGTCACACGCTTACTTATAGCCTATTGCATTTGCGCTACGTTTCTCAGGAACAATGACATTAACTGCGATTTTAAGCGTGATTTCAGGTCTTCTGTGACAAATTCGTGGAATCATAAACTGAACATGACCTTTGCAAAGAACTGATAGGAGTCAGACATTTAGGTGGACCAACTCGGGTAAATCCTGGTAAATCCCGTGTGTATTTAAAGAGGAGGATTTCATGAGCCTTCATGGAACAAGGTCAGCGTTTATAATAGCTACTGGAACGGCAAAACTTAAATGCCATCTTCGAAATATAAATCATTGCAAGTAACAAAACTGTGTTCCCTCGAACTTCCACCTTCCAACTTTCTGGCTTTTATCAGTTCCGCACATCACTTACGCAAATCCACCTGGGTAGAGACCTACGATAACTTATTTAGCTCTACATTAACACCCCCAGCACAGCTATACGGAAAATAAACTCCGCAGCAATTTCCACGCTATGAGATGGGCTAGTGTCTAGGTAGTTCCAAGCATCTTACCTTCTGCTACCTTCCGCGAGTTGTTGAAACGACCATTTTATTTCGTGACCTCTATCGTCAACCCACCAAAACGCCGGGTGACCGTCTTTTCTCTCCCCATGCTTACATGTAAAAATACAACACAAACCATGAAATAACACAAAACAAGGAATAAGAGACGTGTTTGAAAGTATTTTTCTCGTCTCTGCCCTTTCTTATAAATTACTGTTCACAAAAGCCTGTCAGCATCGTCTCAGGAATAAATCGTAACCGCAATGCCAGAGATTTTTTTTACTTCAACAGTCAGCTCTCTACCCAAACTTACAACAAGTACACCCACCCCCGCGTACAGAGCGAACTACAGATAGCAATCGGATTTAAAGGCTCCCTTCTCTTATGTCTCTATGTAGCGTCTAAGGTCTAAAGGAGCGTGGCAAACAACTAAAAGAACAACCTCGTCCCCAGGGCCTTCTCCTCGTTCAAAATGGCGGTCGGAGAAACCCCTGGCCAAGGCTGCTAAAATAATCCACGAATCGTGGAGTATTTTGTCACGTTACACATGATGAGATGGCTTTTTCGGGGGTTGATTTCAGCGTCTGGCGGCCCTCTTTGTTTTCTGCAATTGGAAACCGTTATTCAAACAAAACGAAGACATTTGATCGTGTTTGCGAGAAGAAATTCTAACGAACTTTTAGAGCCACTTTGGCAGCCTTGGCCAGGGGTTTCTCCGACCGCCATTTTGAACGAGGAGAAGGCCCTGGGGACGAGGTTGCTAAAAGAAAACATCTGAACAAACCCGGAACATGAACTGTACATGAGATCAGTGTATTGTCTACCTTATGCAAATATCCTCTGCAATAATTATAATTATAATTTACGAACCTATGTTAAAAGAAACATCAGGCTACTTATAATTCTCGCTAGCTCCAAGCTAGTTTCAACTGAAAGAATAGTTAAAATTGTAATAATCAAATTAACCTTAACTGTGGTGGTGGTTTTAGCTAGCATACACAGCCCGCCCTACCAAAAGGCGAAGGCTTTGTTTATTTATGTACACGATAGTCAGCACCAATGTAACGTCAGCGGAAAGGTCACTGATGGGTTTAATAGAGTCCCGATAACATCGTAACGACAGACTTTTCCAGGCCTTTCTTTACATCAACTTGTTATTCAAATTTTCGAAGGCTAGCTTCGCTTTCGCTGATTCTTTCAACCGCAGCTCAGTGTGTGCAATATTGTATTGTGTTGCATTGCATACTATAGTACGATCGATTATTAGGATGCTGTAGACAGTAATTAATAACAATATCGCATTTGTTTATATATGTTCTCATCTCATACAGTACGTATGTTCCTACCTTTTCTTTCTGCGCCCATTCATCGAGCACATTGGCAAAATTAAAATATTCCGGCACCTCAAGGTGAAACTCTCTGCGCTCTTTCTCGTAGTCAGTGAATCCGACTTTCGAGTCGAACACTGGCGGTGTAGCAACATGAACATGATGCCCAGAACTCCACCGGGAGAAAATACACTTCACTGCCTTAGCAGACACACGGTGTATCCTAGCTGATCTCCATGTTATCCAAACATTGCGGGCTGCAAGAAATGAACGTATTCCTAGCAGCCGCATTTCGATCGCGGCATACGAAATTTTACCCTATTCGAGCGTGACCGCACCACTTTCGTAGATTGCGTGACTGAATTAATTCTCACCAGGGCATAATTATGGTAAAAAAACAATTGTTCTTCTCCAATATCACCCTTTCGTTGATTATTGAGGCTTACAAATATAAATCCCCGGCCAACGGATTCATCATTTCCATTTGACACCGTTCAATATTGTTGAATTTGGCAAGTTAAAGGCGTTTTGGCGCCCTGTTTAATAAATGATGCAGATGAGGTTAATGATTCTCGATGATTCAGAAGGATGCTGAATGGTCTGAATGATGCTGAATACAGTGTTTAATTGCCATAAAAAAAACACAATGTTGCCGGATAATGTTGAATCCCTTTGATTTGGCATAATGTATAAAAGAAACCAATACACTTTATTCATTAATAGTAATAATTTATAGCCTATTTATTCGTATTTTACAAACAGTGGATGAGATCTCAAAGTGTAAAGGTTCAAGTGAAAGCTATTGGTATTACTGTTGTGTGCAGCTCGATAATGATTCGACTGCGAGGCCGATTTTTTTTAATGAGCATGATTGATGAGGCAAAGCATCGTTGACCACCTCTCTCATAAAATTCAGACGAGAATCCTAATTGTTTCCACCTTAATGATACGAACCGAAAAAGCACGGCATAAATAACTCATCTACAAAAGATCAAAGTGCCTTTTACTAGTCAAAGACACAGCGCGGGCGTTCCGGCACTGTGTATCAGCGAGGAAACAGGTTCGAGTATTCGCAGTGGTCCGCAATGGCCCACAGTGAATTTCTACCTAATGAGAGTTATTTTTCTGTGACGTTTTAACATCAACATTTAGTGTTGTCTGAAATAGCCTGTTCCAGGCGTTCAGATAGTGGAGCGCGAGCGAAAAATAAAGCGAGCGAAAGTCCTCTTCCCCAGTCTCCCCTCGTTTTTCCGCTCTTTCGCTCGCTTTAGTTTTCGCTCGCGCTCCACTATCTGAACGCCTGGAACAGGCTAGTCTGAAATTGTCCCTGAAAACAAACGTGATTTTGATATTTTTCGGTTAACACATGTCCACGAAATCATACCACGAACAGAGAATTCTTACAGTGAATGTGCGATAAGAATTTACCGCCGTACAAAACCTCTACCATTGCCTGCCTCTGAATAATACTAGTTTAATAGTCATCATGGGATGTTTCAGCAAGACAATCAAAACTCGCCTTACACAAAACAACACTTTTTCTTTCACAGAACAGATACCGGAAAGCCTATTGTTGGTAATTACGGGTTAAAATAATTAAGCCGCCAATTAAGAAAGAAGATATTACTTAATTTCGTGGTATGGAAATAACAAGGTGAAAAGCAAGGCCAAGGCCAAATTAGTCCAGAAGCCTTCCAATTTCGTAAAGAAATTTATGATTGGCAGAAAGAAGAATTCTGAAGTTACAGACGGGGAAACCGTTGCCTAAAAATAGAGTTTTCTTCACGGAATATTTTTAACTATTCGGTAAGGTGGTGTTTCTGCAATACAACAAAACGTTGCTGTTACAAAAACCAACTGCGAAAAGAAGTCTCCTTTATTTCTCATCATTTCGCAGGAAATAGTGGCTTTGTTTTTTACCAATTTTGTTTTTAAGAGCGGTAAATATTGTAAACAGAAATTAATATCGCGCGGCGTTTTCTCTCGCGGTGAGAGCACCGCGCGACGTTTTCACTCACCGCGTGAAAAAGGATGTATCCACCAAAGCCCGTTTTCACCAAAGTTCTTATGAGCGTATTAACTGTCGCTCTAGCCTCGGGTGCTGTGTTCGGTAATGGTTCGATTCTGGCCGTCATCGCTTGGTTTCAGGCCTTTCGAACTGTCCCAAACACTCTTATCGCCAATCTCGCTGATGTGGATCTCCTAAATGCAGCCATTAACATACCCATTCACACGATGTACGCGATCTTGGAAGTGAGTTGGCTCCAGGGACAATATTTGTCAATCGTAACCTGCTTCTTTAACCGGCTTTTTATCATCCTCAATCTTGCGTTGATGCTGGCTTTGATGGCAAACATGTACTTTGCAATCGCCTTCAACCTAAAGTACTTTGCCTGGAAATCCAACAAGAAAGCTGTGGTCTGTTCCTTTCTGATCTGGTTTATCGGCACCTTGGTGGCGGTCTTGTACTCGCTTCCACTACTCTCCATCGATCTTGGTGACGCTCATGTCATTGAATACCGAGCGGAGATCTACAAGCAAGGAAAGCAGTATGTCGCAGTGTTCATGGTTGTCTTCATCATTTGTCGCGGACTGTTGGGCTTCCTGGTGACTCGTTCAATCAAGAAAAAAAAAACCAAAGGTATGCCAGTTGACTTATTAGTCTTTTTAACGGTATTTGTTTTTCTGCTTGTTTTAAAAAGATCCGACTAAGGACACTGAAACTAACTTTTTCCCTTTTTTTCGTTGATATTTTCACTTAAGTAAAGCCAAATTTCTTAAACATTTTGTAATACTGAAGTGCGATTTGGAAGTCTTGCTTCTTCAGTGCAGAGCAATAAGTTGGACTCTGACACGACTTTCAGAACGACAAGCTGATGTTAAGTGGACTTTTAATCTCCCATAATGTTTGTTAATGTAACAAAACAATTCTTTTGAGGGAACGTGCTCGAAATGCCTAAATTAAAGGGAAAGAACAAAATAAAAGATATCTGTTATTTCTTGAAAACTGAGCAATATCCAAAATATAACTGACGGTTATAATTTAATGACAGATTGCAGTATTGTTGGTACAAAGGTAAAATGGGTTGGTGGAGGGAAATATTTAAAGAGGCCAACGCGGCTTTTATTGCCGCTTGTTTTCGTGGCTTCGTCGCTCAAATTTTGCAAACAACGCGCTGTCTAAACAGGCTGTTGAAAATGTTCAAGCAAACCATTTTTTTTTTTTTGTCTAGCTTTCATTTTCAGTAGAGTTTTAATCGTCGTATTAGTAAAACGATAACGAAAGGATGACTCACTGTCGCGGAAATCGCTCTGTCTTGTTTGAGTTCATCCAGTAGGCAAAATAGACTTGATTTTGTCACATAATCAAACATAACGTATATGGCAAGGTCACTACTAACGAGAGTTCTTTTGCCTATACTGAAGATAGACGAATTGTCGGTTATAATTATAAATAAAGTACAAATAAAAATTAAGACGGGTGCACTTCCAAGATTTTACAGAAACTATGTCTGAGTTCCCCAACCAAAAGACCTCAAATCAAATTAATATTACTTTTTAAGGCCTCCGTCCAGCTTCTGTTATTTTTCCCACTCATACGAGCATATGAGTTTCATTTTCTATTTTAATTTTAATTTTTCCTTGCAGCACATTCGTAACATATTTGCTCATATATAATTAACTGTTTGCCTGCAGTTTGGACAGTTTATAAATTATATCTATTCACTTTTCATTCCCCATTCAACAAGAAGACGTTCCCGTTTCTCTTCGCCCCTACTCAAAAGTATTCAAATAGTTCTTCATTCAGAGCAGTTCGGTGTGTAAAATGGCTCACCACACCTAAAATTTGTTTTTAGCCTACCCATTACCTGCACCTAACGGTATTCCCAGTTTGGGCATGTACCGTGCATCCCATATTACGAGAAAAAAAAAAAACAAGCTTAACTCTTATTGCAGTTTGTTTATTCCCTGTTGGCAGAGAGCCATTTTGAACTTACCTTCTCTGCAAGCTCAAGCCCGACTACAAAGCGACGTTAAGGCGACTGAGACCATTGCCATCACGATAGCCACCTACTTCTTTTCTTAAGTTCCTGCTATAACATATGCAGCGGTGGGTCAAACCGAAGAAAGCCTGACCGATTCCTGGTTTGGATTTCTGGCCTGGGACCCGTTTCTCGAAAGATCCGGTAACTTTTCGGGCCCGAAGCTACATTTTAAAATCAAAATCTACAGAACGTTGGCGTAGTTTTTAGCCCGCATATCAGCCCGACTTGTTCTATCAACTTAGAATATTATTGTTCAACTTTCAAAACCCACAAAATTTGAGTCTTAAATGCAAAACATCGCACACATGAAATAGCCTTCCGGGCCCGAAAAGTTATCGGGACTTTCGAGAAACGAGCCCCTGGTACGCTATTTTCTTTTCCAGCGCAGTCAACCCGTTCATCTATTACCTTCGATTCAGCCGATTTCGCTCCACTTTCAAGCAACTCCTCAACGATCCCTTTGGATCAAGCAAGTTCAAAGACAAGCAAAGTGGCCGCGGTACAGGAAGAGAGAAAATAAATCACGTATGGGTTGCTACTACTAAGAGAAACGACAACGAAGACGTGAGTTGTTTTCAGACTAATGGAAGCCAGGCGAGACAAGAGTATTATGGAAAACGAAGAAACGGGATGATGATTTTGTCAATCCAGATGCTATAGGAACATCTCTACGTCCTTGAAGGTAGCAAAACTAACCAAGATGGAAGACTAAACCAGCGCCCAAAAAATGAAGCCCGACGTGTGATTTCTGCTGCTCTTTTACATCCTGTCAGTGCAGGATTATTTCCTTTAGCACAGCTTGCAATAGAAGCTAGAAAGACCACCGAACAGAAACTGCCTAAAGTACAGAGACCATGTGACCCAAAGACACGCCAAACAGTCGAGAAAAATGAAGAACTGTCCGAGAAGAGACGGGTGGAAAGTGAGTCTACAAGTGCACAACGAAAGCGTCCTTCAGGGAGAATGACGTCTCTCAAATGGGCAATTCTCGTCAAGCTGAAGATCTTACCCAACGCAAAGAGGATAATGCAAAAGTTTATGAGATATTGGGAAGCACACAAAACTCCATGACTCTTGTAGATCAAGAAAAGCACGCATGGGGCAGCCTAGAGGTGATCGATATTGATGAAGAGGAGAAAACGATGGTGGTAACGAAAGAGTTCCATAACACGGAAGAAGGAGAAAATCTGTTAAGATAAAATACACAATCATATATTATTATATCACATCTTTTACTTCAAAACGTCGTGGTGAAAATTCGACGGCTTGCGGCTGCCATTCTTGAGTAACCTCTTGCCTGATTAAGACTTGTACATCTTTGATGACAACAGCCTGAGGCAAATGATCAGATGATACACTTTTTAACGTCAAGAGGCTGTTGTCATGTGTTTCCACCGTTTTTTTTTTTTGTGTGTGTTTTTTTAATGAACGCATGCACTCTTTTCCCTTGGCATCAAAATGGAATTGAAATCATTGTGACATTCTCATCTTCAAAGGTGCCTTTCCCTCATACAGATTGGAACAAATTAGTTACTTCTAGATCTAGAAAAACGATTCCTGTAGCTTACAAAGAGTTGTATTAAATATGAATTGTTATTGCAATGCGTTTTATTAACACAAGGTTTAAGTGGGGGGGGGGGGGGATAGAGTACTACTTTAGAAAGTGCTAGAATTCTTTTGGAATAAATTTTCTGACAACATTGAAGAAAAGAATGAAATATAAAAATAGCACTTCTATATTCGACTAGCCAGTTTCTGACTTAACGATTGGTTTGGACACGCATCAATGAAGACCTGTCAATCGTGTTGTGAAGGGACAACGCGACTGACAGGTCTTCAGTTTTTTTTTCCTATTTTCTTTTCTTAAATAATATGTATATACATTAATAACGAAACCATTGTGACGTTTATATTTTAGTATCAATTTGTAAGTTTTTTTGTTGTTGTTGCTGTTGTTTGTTAGTGTAATTACTAGTTTCGAAAATTGTGAGTTGTAAAAATTGTGAGTTCTCAATAAATAATTACAAAAATAACAAAATATATATATTCGACTAGCCAGTTTCTCACTTAACGATTGGTTTGGACACTCATCAATTTCCCTAGTTCGTTCAAAAAGTACTTTTCAAGGCAAAAAAGGTCGTGTGCATGAGATAAAGACAAACAAATCACAACGAGTGCAAATTAAACTCACTCAAGAAACTTCAGACAAGGACAAATAAGCCTGGGCCAGCCTGTTCAAATCCGGATTAAGGTAACCCAGGAGAAATGTCAATTTTAAATTCAGTCTCATAGCCAGCGATAAGGTATCCTGTAAATTCTTTTTGCCCATTTAATCCTGGGTTAGCACTAGCCCTTTTTCCAACTACCGGTCTCTGGCGTACGTTTCTCGAAACCTTTCGGCCAGATTTCGGGCACTATAATTCAAACTGTATATTGTAAGCAAAGAAGTTTCTAGGCATGGAACTTCGCTACAAGCACTGAAATATACTTGGGACATTTCCGAAACCCAGTTGCTTTTCTTGATATCAAAGTTCAATCATTGGCAATGGCCTTTCAACCAATGAGTACAACAAACTTACGGATTCCCGCAGTTATTTGCTGCATTCATTTTTTCCTCCGTCCCACGTCAAAACTTCCGTCCCGTTCTCTCAGTTTCTTGGACTTCAACGTTTATGTAGTGATGATTGCTATTTTTCCAACAAATGAGAGGAAACGTGCAAATTCTTCAAGGAGCGTAGCTATCCTGATTCTGTTGTCAACACGACTCAATACCATGCTCAACAGATTGATCGACATTTAGCACTGCAAACGTAACAGAAGAAAAAAAAAAGAGAGAATTCCATTTACGCTCACTTAACATTCACACAACCTCGCAGCCAAAACATCATTTTAAAGAACGTCCAATTACTCTAAAATGACAGTGAACCAGATAAATATTTTCAAAGCCCCACTGATTTCATTTAAACGCGACAAAAACATAGGGAACTTTCTACTTAGAAGTGTGCTTAAATCTGATGATCAACCCGGGACTTTTAAATGCGCGCGCGAACGATCCAACACTTGTCCTTTCATTCGCAATGGGGACAAAAAACAGGACCCAAGTGATCGATTAAAATCACTGATCGCCTTACATACACCTTCGAAAGGTTATCAATTCCATGACATGCACTTTGTTTAATAAGATGTACATTGGCGAAAAAGGGAGGAGACTTGGTGATCGTTTCCGCGAACACCTACGACACGTTGAAAGAAGTGACATGGACGCATCCGAAACAGTCGTCCGACACTTCAATATTCCCGCCAACCATAGTTAATAAAAGAATCTGGTTATGAAGCTCAGCAAAGTCCTTTGTTTTATGTTTTTGTTACCGCTTTTAGCCTTGACGGTGCACAAACAACAGTAGGTTTTGAATTTTGCATGAGCAACGAACCAATAAAAATGTCACTGTTAAGTTATTCAGCCATAGTGTGCGATCGTAAAACAAAAGATTGTGCACTTTCGTAGAACTCTCAACATAAACTGCGGCACCTTTGTTATGGCCTTTGAAACTTGCAAGGTTTCATAACCAGTCCCTCGAGTAACTATGCGCCAACACATGACGATCTGCGGTCTTTTCCTATGCCAGAGTAAAACGGAAAGCCGTAAAAATCTAGAACAAAAATTCATTTGTCAAGTTGGCACATTTTATCCCCATGTTATCATCGAACGCTTTTCGTTCAACTAATTTATACTTGTTTTTCACGTTCCTACCAATAGCCTAGTCTCCTACGCAGCCGTTTTTAGTGACGCCACTAAAAACGGCTGCGTAGGAGACTAACCAATAGCCTAGCTCCACCATTCTCCATATAAACCAAGTGCAACGCACAATTCCGAGACTCGGCTAACGCTAGAAATGCCAGCTTGCAATTTCTTTATGGTGGCTAATTTACCGTATCAGCTCAGTTGATAAATCCAATTTTTGTGTTTTACCTCTCCACCAACGCAGCACCACAGATTCTTTAGAAATTAACCCTCTTGTTTGATGGTTGAGCAAAGTTTGATTGCCATAAAAAAAATCGTACCACAGTGTTACCGGATGATGTCGAATCCCTTTGATTTAGGCTTAAAGTACAATTGAAACCAATACATTTTATTTATTATTATTATTATTATTATTAATAATAATAGTATTTATTTATAACCTACTTATTCTTAATTTATATACTACGGATGGGATCTCAAAGTGTGAGGACTCAAATGAAAGCTATTGGTCATAACTGTTGTGTGCAGCTCTATAGTGATCCGACTGCGAGAGGGATTTTTGTGTGAGCATAATTTATGAGGCAAAGCTCCGTTGACCATCTCTCTCATAAAACCAAGATGAGAAGGATAATTGTTTTCTAGCCACTTAATGATAGCAATCGAAGAACCACGGCATAATTGACTAGTTCGCAAAAGATCAAAGGACATTTTACACATCAGACTTACATTAGCGAGCATCAGCGAGGAAACAGTGACCAATAAGCTAATCAGGTTCGGGTATTAGCAATGGACACGGTGAAAATTATTTGTCTGTAAAGCAGTTTTATCATCAATATTAAGTGACGACTGAAATTGCCTCGGACGACAATTACCAACGCGTTATTTTTCAGTAAACACATTTTCAAGAAATAATCGAGTAACAGAGAATTCTTATTTTGAATATGCGATCAAAATTTACCGCCTTGAGTAACTCAAGTTATAGTCATCAGGTGATGTTTTTCTGCCAAACAAAACAAGAAATTTGCCTCCGACAAACCACCTAAAACAAAAGTCTTTTTTTCTTCTTTCGTCGCCTTTGTCTGTCGGACTTTTAATGCAAATTCAAAACTTTTTGGCCCTTTGTATTAGATTTGGCACAAAAATTCGACGTTTGAAACGGGCCTAACTTCTCAAGTTCTAGTTGAAACGTTAGTGAGCCACAAATGTTCACACGACAAATGTTCATCTGGAACATGCAAATCTCAAATTATACATTTTTTTTTTCCAAATGTTCAAAAAATTTGAGCAGATAAAATACGCAATCACGAAACAGCTAGCTGTCCCTGGTTGTAAACACATTGCAACTGTAGTGAGCTGGAAAAAAGGGGGGGTCCTCGTTTGAGGCATTTTGTAGATTTCAGCGGATTTTACGTAATTATATAGTGCAACACTATGCTTGGCTAGAGAACACCCACGCCCTATGACACGTGCAATGTGCTTGGCGAACACGAACAGCTGTTTCATGAATACAAAAGCGGAATCCTGATTGTGTAATATCAATTGCATCGGCACGTGCGTGTAAGGTTCTGGCGAAGCTGCAGCGTTGCACTCTATAACATTTATTACTTATTTATTATGACATCGGAATCTGTTAAACGACTCAAGTGATCGTGTTTTTACTGATCATAATAAATAGATTTCGCCTTTACATACAATTTTTCAAGGTCGTTACGGGTTAGTTATGGAGTGTCGGGGAACATAGGGTTGGAACTGCGGGCGAAAAGGTCGAAAAGGGTGATTGTATCGGGGGTGCGGTGTGGAGCTAAATTCACAAGAAATGGCATCGGAATCAGCAGTCTTTAAACGGTCAGGGAACAAGGCGTACAAAATGGAGGGCGTATTCCATTTGTTTGGAAAAACCAATTGTTCAGCTGGGAAATTAAATTGAACTGCCCTTTTCATTGGAATTTTTTTCGGGAAAAGAGTTAATAATTTTCTCGTTTTTACCTGAATTTTCGGAATATCACTGTACCATTCGCGTAATCACACTAGTACCCATGCGGTTTGTTTGTGGAAAAAATGTACTGTTCCATCTGGCAGAAAATTCTCAACGGTTTTCTAATACAAATGGAAAGCGCTCTGTGTTAAGTGGTACATACTCGTCCCGTTTTATTTTGTTTGTGGGAAAATTGTATTACAACATGGCTAGCAAATCCGCGCAATCAAATTCGGCATACATAGCGCGCCGTTGACTGCAAGCTGATGGCGTGGCCAAACTTAACTTGTTTTTCTGTCTGTTAGCACAGGCAGCCCAAATTGGCACGATGTGTTTTAGAAGAGTTCATTCACAGCACACCAAATACAGTAAACGAACAAGTTAAATGAAAACATAAATAAAAGAATGTACAAGTCTAAATTGTTGCTGTCTAAATTGTTGCTTGATGTGTCTTTACTGTCCTCGAAGCTTTTGAAGCTATTTACACGAATTTTAAATTTCGAGGATTTCCGTATGTTCTCTCCTTCATACCCGGCCTGGGCAATCGATAAAAATTAATATCGGAAAACCGTTCGATAAATCGATAGCTATCGATATCAATTACGTAAACATTATCGTTTGCTTCCGTCAATCGATAAAAACTGATACTCACAACTCTTCTGGTAATTATTGTCATCGATGTTATCGATGGATGTGGCGAATTTCTGGCAACGATTTTGTTTTTATCAGACGCGTAATCGCAGTAAAATGATTGCGGTGTCTTGTTCACAAGTAAAACTGTATTTGTATTTCAGCAACTGTGGTTTTTAACAAGCTGGCTCACGAACGTCTATGCTGAAGTTACCTATAAGCTCTATTGTTCCCGTTAAGACTTCAAATGCTTCGGTTGTTTTGTTTGACTAAGAGACATTACATATGTGTTTATCAAAGCGAATGTCATTGTTCCATTGCAACGTTAGTCTGACATCAGTACTTAGTGTTGTTTTATGAGCCAAGAAAAGATTTAGAAACGTTATCGTATAGCAATAAAATTGTCAAAAGTGGTTATAGAAGTTGTCGTTATTATTAAAGTTCACATGTTTCGACACAACGATAATGGATAATTTTCGATAAAAATCAATAAAAGCAATTGAAAAATCGATAAATATCGATTTCTCACAACAAATCCGTCGATCGATTTTATTGATTTCCGATACCATCAACTAATTTTAACAATTATTATTGAATGTTATCGATTGCCCAGACCGAGCGTAATAAGGATTGCATAATCACAAGACAGCTGTCCGTGATTGCTAACTACGACATTGGAAGAGCATAATAGGCTCTGCATATGAACACCTTTTTTATTCTGATAATAATAAACAGATTTCTCCATTTGAGACAGTTTTTCAGGTTCGTTACGACGTATTTGAAAGCAAGGAACACGGGGAGGATTGGAATCAGGGGACTTGGGATGAGAGATCACAAAACAGGCGGCATTGGGATCAGAAACAGATCAAGAATCAGGCGGTACAAAATGGAGTCTACAGTCGATGCGATTGATATTACGTAAGCGGGATTCCGCCGATGTTATGTAATCATGAAACAGCTATTTGTGCTTGCCAAGCACATTGTGTTTTTCTTTCCCAAGGACTTTTCTGTAATTGCAAAAACGGGATTAGTTCAGAATTAGTATTGTCACTGACACCCACTTACTACAAAAAAACGGAGACCCGGGTTCTTTGATTCCCTAATTTTAAAACGAAATGCACCAATGGAGTTCTGTTTGCTTTTACAGCTGTTTGTGTGGTAAAAATGGTGACCACTCCTGATAACGATACTTTTTTAGTTGTTAGTTTAAAATAAACGCTGGAAAAGACTCCTCCAAAAGCGTTCTAATCTCTTAAATCTCTTAAAGAAATATGTGACAGTCAGTAGCGAGAATTCAGAATTTACAGCCGGCCGGGCAAAACCTTCAACAATTAAATAAAGTTATTAACAGAATAATTTTCGCTTTTTGATCAGTGATGTTTCTACAATACAACAAAACTTCGCCTTTGAAAAACCACCTGCAAATAGGTGTCTTTTTGATAGTTTCTCGTCATTTCACAGGAAGTACTCAAGAACTTTTGTTTTTGCCAGTTATATGTCTGAGAGCAGTAAATCTTGTAAGCAGAAATTATTGTGAGGCACGGCGCGGCGTTTTCTTTCGCAGTGAGAGCACCGCGAGACGTTTTCTCTCAACGCGAAGAAATGATGTATCCACCAAAGCCTTTATTCACCAAAGTTCTTATGAGCGCATTAACAGTCGCTCTAGCCTCAGGTGCTGTCTTCGGTAATGGCTCGATTCTGGCCGTCATCGCTCGGTTTCAGTCCTTTCGAACTGTTCCAAACACTCTTATCGCCAACCTCGCTGTTGTGGACCTCCTAAATGCCTTCATCAACATGCCCAGTCACATGTTGTACACGATCTTGGAAGTGAGTTGGTTCAAGGGACAATCTTTGGCAATCATCACCAGCTTCTTTAACCGGCTTTTTATTATCCTCAATCTTGCGTCGATGCTGGCTTTGATGGCAAACATGGACTTTGCAATCGCCTTCGACCTAAAGTACTTCGCCTGGAAATCTAACAAGAAAGCTGTGGTCTGTTCGTTTCTAATCTGGTTCATCGGCACCCTAGTTGTGGTCTTGTTCTCGCTTCCACTTCTCTCCATCGATCTTGGTGACGCTCACGTCATTGAATACCGAGCGGAGATCTACAAGCAAGGCAAGCAGTATGTCGCAGTGTTCATGGTTGTCTTCATCATCTGTGGCGCCGTGTTGGGCTTCCTGATGATTTGTTCAATCAAGAAGAAGAAACAAAAGGTATGCCGATTGTCTTATTAGCCTTCGTAAACTGTATTTCCCCAGACGCCGTTTTCTTCTTCCTTTCCTTTTTCATTGATATGATTTTACTTCGGTAAAAGGTTTAAACTCATTTGGTAATAGTAAGACTCGATTTAGAAGTCCTACTTCCACCGCGCCGAGCAAACAACATCGCATTAAATGACGTTTGAAACTCAGTCGTCCACTGCCAAGTAGAACGACAAGCTCTGTCTGCCGACAGTACACGGAAGTAGCGCGACGTGTTTTCTAAGGTTTTACTACTGCCGTGCTAAACCTAACTCATAAATTACCAATTCGTTTAAAGTTTGATTTACTGGTACAACCCTGCTTAATGTTTTGTATTGAAAAGCTGTTAAATTCGACTTCTGAAATCAAGTTGTGCTATCGAGACGTATAACAATCAAGCCAGCTTTGCACAGCAGTAACTTGACGTTTGAAGCGGCTTAGACATTAATATTTCGTAAAAGCTTGTGATTCTTAAATAACCATTAGGTCCATTGATTGGTTTTTCTTTCTCTTATTTATCTATTTTAATAGATTTCAGTGTTTTAATTTTTAGTATTACAAATGACATTGGAATTTATTTCATTATTTATTTATTTATTTATTTTGCATCAAACGATGGATATTTACACATCAAGTGTACCAAGATTAGGTAGACGAAGCAGAAACGCAACGTTTACATCTCCGGGTTTCCAGCTCATACAACGAAAAGAGAATATAAATTGGATTTTAAAAAATACCAGCTAAGAACCAGATTTTCATTACAAAAAGAAGAGAATTTGTAATGAGCAGCTGTTATCTCAAACAGTTACGCTTATTGTTACCTACAACAAACTTATTTTAAGGCATAAACGGCCGCATGTCGTCATAACCTTTATCGACAACATGTGTTTTTGATAAACAACTTATGTAGGATGCAAAATTGAACTAGAACAATCCGATCAATTTGACAAGAGTTGCAAAAGGAAAGCGAGGAAATTTTTCTCACGAAATGGAAGGAAAATTTGACATTAAAACTGGCTGCTACTTTGTCTTAAAAATTCCCCATTACCTCGACCTTTAGGCTAGCAAACGCACTTAGCCAAAGAAACGGAACACAGGGGCACCCAACGAAAAAATTTTGGCGAATACTTGAAATATCAATTTCTGTTTTTTTAGATTGTTTCAGAGCATTTTCTAACAAGGCGTATTTGTCGTAAGCTAAAACAGATTTATCTGTTGGGCATTTTTAAGCGGAAAATTTAGGCCACAGAGAATTTTGGGAAACAGAATCCTATCCGCCGACACAAAAAGTTGGTCTAGCTATCGTTTTTTCTCGATAATTAACTGAAAATTCTGAATTGTACACATGACCCAAATCCCAAATCAATTTTGCAATAAAGATTTCGGAAGTGGAAGGGAAGTTTAGTTTCCATGATGCAGAGGATGGTTTAGAAATAACATTTTGGTGTTTGTGTCTTCAAATGGCAGTAATCTTTCGCCCGTCAATGAGTTAAACATGTACTAAAATTAAAAATATTTTCCAAGACTAATTAGCAACTGATATATTTGATGTGAATGACTTCGTCCTCTCTGTAATGTTTGTTAATGTTAAAAAAAAAAAACAGTTATTCGAAATTTTCGAGATGTGATCGATCTTTGTACAATAATGAAAAAAAAAAAAATAGAAGAACTCTGTCATTTCTTGATAAATGAGGAATATTCCAAAGCTAACTGATGAAAGCTATTATTTAATGACTAAGCTAGTGGTATTGCTTGTGCAAAGGTATAATGAGTTGGTGGAAGAAAACGTTGAAGAGGCCCACGCGGCTTTCATAATTGGCCGCTTGTTTCCGTGGCTTCGCAGCTCAAACTCTGCTTTCAAGTGACCAACACTGCTGTCTAAGCAGGCTGTTAAATATATTTGAGGAACCCATTTTTGATTTTAACCCAGCTTTTATTTTGTAGAAGAGTTTTAATCGTCAGATTATTAAAACGATGACCCACGATCGCGAAAACCGTAGGCAAAATACAGTCAAAGCTCCCCTCCCGATCACTCTCGTAAGCGACCAGCTCTAGTTACGTAAAACCCCGTTTGACTTGTCACTTAAACTCTGTAATGAAAAGCTCTCCTAAGCGAACGCTCCGGTAAGCGACCGCGACCACTTTTGTGAAATACCAACGGGCTTTTTCCTTTGTTTTTAAGTTCTCGTAAGCGACCACTCGGTCAACACTTTAATAAAAGCACTCGGTTCTTGTTCAAATTTAGAGTAATATATAACACAAGTGCTAGTGGTTCTTTGACTTGTACCTACGCGGAACCCTTATGTGATGGGCAATATAAACTATTAGGAAGCATTAACATAGGCCAAGCTTTACGCTAAAAGCTCTTGTAAGCGACCACTTCTATTGTTTGATCACGTGGTCGCTTACGAGAGCCCATTCTCGTAAGTGACCAGCTCTATAGTTGAGACCACTTTTCTGAACAGTTCCCGAGGTGGTCGCTTACGAGAGCTTCGACTGTAACTTGATTGTGTCGCATAACAAAATAGAACGTAGCGAAAAGAAATCATATAAACTTATTGGTAAAAGAAAATGACAAGGTTACTCCTACTGAGAATTCTTTTGCTTTTTCTGAAGTTACACATTATCGGTCATAATTATAAATAAAATACAAATAAAAATTAAGACGGACTATTTTCAACACTCTTTAACGAAACCAGGTTTGACTTCAACCGAAGACCTCAAGACAGATGTTGCTTGTGAAGACCTCTATTAAATTTTGCACTCATGACGGCATCTGAGTTCCTTTTTCATTCTAATTTAATATTTTAGTTTCTCCTATTCGCGCGTAGTTTAGAAGCGTTTTTATGCAGTTATATTCCACTTTTTTACTTTTTGCTTTCCCATTCAACAATAAGGAGACCGGGTTTCTCTTGGCCCCTACTGTGTTTTCAACACTGTCGTCACTTTTCAACAGCGTAAATAAAAGAGCTATTAAACCATTCAAATAGTTCTTCATTTAAATACTACGTCGTGAAAATGGCTGACGGCACCTAAAATTTATTTTAGCGAAACCACCACATGTACCCCGCGGAGTCTTTGAACTGTATTCCCACTGTGAGCGAGTACTGCGCATCCAATGTTACACAAAAGCAGAGCGTAAATCAGTCTTCCCACACTTTGACTATTTTTCTGTTCACAGAGAGCAGTTTTCAACTTACCTGCCTTACAAGCTCAAGCTCGACTACAAAGCGACATTAAGGCTACTAAGACTATTGCCATCACGATAGCTGCCTACTTTTTTTCTTATGTTCCTGCGATAACATATGCAGCGGTGGGTCAAAAGGAAGAAAGCCTGACCGACTCCTGGTTTGGATTTCTCGCCTGGTATGCTATTTTCTTTTCCAGCGCAGTCAACCCGGTCATTTACTACCTTCGATCCAGCAGATTTCGCTCCGCTTTCAAACAATTCCTCAACGATCCCTTTGGATCAGGCAAGTTCAAAGAGAAGCGAAGCGGCCGAGGTAAAGGGAGAGAGGAACGAAGCCATGTAAGGGTTGATACTACTAAAAAGAAGAACAACGAAGACACGAGTGGATCCCAAACTAATGGAAGGCCGGCGAGGCAGGAGTATCATGGTGAACGGAGAAATGGGATGACAATTTTCTCAATCCAACTCCTGCAGGTACATCTCTATGTCCTTGAAGATGGCAAAACTGACCTAGGTGGAAGACCAATCAAGCAGCGAAAAAATCAAGATCTAAGTTTCACGTCCGCTGCCCTTTCACAACCCATCAATTTAGGATTGCTTCCTTTAGCACAGCTGGCAATAGAAGCTAGAAAGACATATGAACAGAAACTGCTTGAGGCACAGAAGCCAGGTGAGCCAAAGATAGAGCAAGCAGGCAAAAAAAGGCGGGTGAAAGACGAGTCTACACGTGAACAACGAAAGCGTCCTTCATCCAGAATGAAAGTCTATCCACTGGGCGAGTATCCTCGAGCTGAAGATCTCACCCAATGCCAAGAGAATAATGCAAAAATACAGGAGAAGTTGGAAAGCACGCAAAACGCCATGACCCTTGTAGAAGGAAAGCAGGCTTGGGGCGGCCTGGAGGTGATTGACATTGATGAAGAGGACAAGACAATGACAGTAATTGAAGAGTTCCATAATGAGGAGGAATTGTGGTAAGTTTCAAAATTATAACGTTTGTCTCCAAACCCTAGTTCCTTTAATACCAATACATCGCGAAAATTTGACCGCTTGCTGCTGCCCTTCGTGAGTAAAATTACTAGGAGAAACAACCTTTGCTACCACAACATCTCAATTCTGCTGATCTAAGCTGACTTAGTCTAGGCAGGGATGGTATCATCCAGGGGGTACTCCCTTGTATTGGCTTGATGGGGACGTGCGGCCCGATAGGGTATGGTTTTCAGAGTGCTTTGTCTTAAACGGGGTATCGATTTTATCAATTTTTGTCTTATGTATTCGTTAATTTATAGAAACATCACCACAAGCCGAATTTTACCAGTTTGCCAATGTACAGCATATTGAAATAAGAAACAGTCTCTGACTAGTCCATTGTAGCCGTAAAGGGGGTACGATGTTGGGTTAAATGTCTTAAACAGGGTAGCAAAATCATAGATTTTTGTCTTAAACAGGGTCAGGGTTTTAACGCCCCACCTCCCTACCCGAGCATCTGCTGATTGTCCACCCCCGGGGGTATCACACGTAGTGATACGCCCCGCGTACTGTTTCGTTTGAAGAGGAAAAACTGTTGTGTTCGGGGAAAGAGTAATGTCCCTATGATACAAACGTGCAATCCACCATACGGAAAGAGATGGCAGTTGTACATTTTACCACAATACCTTGCAAACCTAACACAGCCAATGGGCACATAAAAAGCCATATTTTTTCCACAAATTTGTCCCTGTGCTAGCAATGTTCTGTATGCTAAGTTTGAAGTTTTTAGAGCTTTTCTTTGCGTTTTTATGAGCGTTTATAGGGTTCTTGTTCGCTAAGAACTATGGGTAAATGTACCAGTCACCATCTTTTTCGGAAAGGTGGATTGTAGGTCACTATTACCCTTAATGGTAAGGTATGTTTCCCTAAATTAGTCGAACAAGATTACCCTCAAGTTCTGCAATTTTGAAGGAAAAGCTAAAGGACAGCGTTTTTATACAAGCACCGACTGAGTTGCTCGGTATAATTGTTGCAAAACCTTACCAAATCGCGCCAGAAATACAAAATCGTAACACCGTCACATAGTACACGTAGCACTAAGATTTTTTCTTTTCTTTTCTTGTTTTTTTTTGGCCAACTATACTACACTCCATAAGCCTCCCCCCTCCCCTGCTTCATGCTACAGAAACCCGGTTAAGCTACGGCCGTGTGGGCCTAGAGGAATAGCAAATGACAAGCTTACTGAGAAATTAATGGACACTACTTGTTTCTTTTATAGTTTTTGTCCGTAAAAAGATGGTCGTCATTTCTAGCAACGGTATTAAATATCTCTACTCTGCAACATGAAAGCCTTACGAGGCAACGCGCTAAAGCGTGAACACTCCTAATAAATACGAATAGTTATGCGAGATAGACTGTCCTATCAGATTTCGGGAATACCTTTACAATGTAAAGAAACGAGCACAGTCCCACAGAAAACCTGTTTACAAAGTGTGAAGGTGTTGTTTTATCAAACAAGAACTTCTGTTTGTTTGCTAAAAACTGTCCCCGAGTAGTTCAGTTTCGAGTTCACCAAGAAGGCTGGATAAAAAGCATTTATACAGGGTTAGTGATAATCTGAAGTACAATATGCACAAATACCAGCAAGAATGTACTGAAATTTTAAATAAAAATTAACAGAGTTTTGAACAGTTGTATATATTTTACTTCAAAGTGAGACTAACCCTGTATAAATGCGGCTTAGCTTTTGTCTTTGTATCCAGCGGTCTTGGTGAACTCGGAACTGGACTATTCTGTTGGATAATCGAGCTCAAGAAAGAATATGAATTGCTTAAAAGTGATCATACTTATGGGTGTCTTGCTGTGAATATAGATTCCATTAAGGCATATGAATAGTAATATTCTCTGACTGTGTTTTACACAGGTCACAGGCTCACAGCAAATACGAAGACTCAAAAAGCTCACTGAGACCTCCTCTCAAGTGACTGGATTTTCGTAGCCTGCGACAACTGGCAGCGCTAATTCAGTGGTTTGAAGGATTAACACTAACCATGGATTAAAACATTAACTCAGGATTAAAACACCACCTCGGATGAAAAGTTAGCCAAGGTTTTGCTTCTCCAGTTTCCAAGTGGAGGCTTTAGATTATTAACTTAAACCTGAAGGAGAAAGGAAATTCTATGGAAGTTGAATTCGGGGCTAAGTTGTTTAAAGCACGATTAATGTAATCGTCATAAATAAAATAAATAACCTCTAATAAATAAAAACATTTCATGACTAGTTTTACTACTAGTCAATAAAAATTTCTGGCCCTTAACTCTTTTCCGTCAAGAGTTGTATTTTCCCGACGTCGAAGTCGGGAACCATTCAGCCACTTGTGACGTCATCATTTTTGACGTCACCAGATTGTTTTGATAAGCAGCTAGCACAGCAAGGACAGATCCATCCATACGTGTGTCCATTTTGAATATCGACCAAATCCTGGCAGAGCTATACCAGAAAAACGTGTCCAATTTTGGCTGCAAAGTTGGTGGTAAAATAGGCCAAGCCACCTAGTTGATCAATGTTCCATTTCCAGGTTTTTAGAAGGACTGAGGCCAAAACTTTTCCAGTGGATAGAAAGGTGATAAAGGGTAGAAGATAAAGAGAAAAGAAAGGGAGAGAAAAAGGAAAGCAAAAGAAGCGAGAAAAAATTAGAAATGAATCAGCAAAAAAAAAGTCCAAATTTTGGCTTATGCGCATGCCCGAAACCAAAATAATGTACAATTTTCAACAGAAGCTGGCTCAAAATTGAGCTAAAATGTAAGAAAACGCTTTTGTAGCAAAGTTTAGTGGCATTTGGCACCATAGCACTTCAAAAACCGCTTTAGCGGTAAAAAATGCGTTTTTCTAAGGGAAAAACGCTGACGGTAAAGAGTTAATGATTGATTTTGCACTTTCTTCTCCTTCAAAGTTTGTTATAGGAACATTTTTTAAGGAGAGGAACGAGATCCTCGCTTAACTTTTAGTCCTTTACCATCGTTAGTCGCTTTCCGAACAACTTGGCCCCGAGTTCAAAGTTTACAAAGACTAATCCTAGGTTAACCCGGGATTAAGGTTCAAACAGTGGTCCTTGTCGTTTTCACTTAAAAGTATTTTCACTGCTAATTTTAAGCACATTGTTAAAAACGGGTCTTGTCGCAGGCTGGCCAGTTACAGTTATACTGTATGTCTCTGTATTCTCTATCCTGTATGTGGTTTGAACCCAGGAGTTATACCATAATTCAGTGAAGTATGATCGTCCGGGCGAGCGTTGTCCTGAAAAGGACTGTTTGTAATGACATTGACGGACGTTTCGACAACAAACACTCCTTCTTAGGACGACACTAACCCGGATGATAATCTTTCATCGACTTATGGTATTCAATACTATAAACAACTTTATACAGCAATTTCAATTAACGTTGTCACACTTTTAAGCCTCAAACGTACACCAAAAGACCGAAAGGTAGTATGGGAAGTTACAAATCTGTCGGCGCGGATAAGGATGAGAAAAAAAAAAAGACAAATCACAACTCTTTAACACAGTAGAACGGAACTTGTGTTCACAGAAGCCCATACCACTTGCGGCCCTGAAACCCCCATTCGACATTGCATGCTGAAATTATTAAGCTTTACATTTATTTTGAGTGTCTATTCGTCCAGCAAACACTAGTCTCAGGTGAGGAAACTAAATCAGTAGGTGCCAGACAAAAGTTGTCAGCCAGATAAGTAGTGCGTGGCGCTTTGTATTTGTTTAAGCTCCTTTGCGTTGTTCATTATAATTCAAGTGCTTCACATGGGAGGCTATAGTCTAACATCTGCACCCAGTGTTAGCTGTTGTGTTGTTTTCTGTACTCCTCAATAGACCGCCTGACTTTGATCACTGCTTGCTCTACAAGTCTCATAAACTCACGCACGTCAAACGCGTAATTCCTAAACTTGGCATGATCACTGTACTCCGGATGAAGCTCCTAGTAAAACAACAACCGTTATAAAAAAAGAAGAGAAGCTTAATTAGATAATTGAAAGTAGACACATGAAACAGTCATGCATGTGTGTTTTATACGGGGCATTTTTGGAGTGAAACCCTCGCAATGCCTGAAGTTCAGCCGTCTCCTCTGGTTGCAAGAGACTAGAGAAGATGGCTGAAATTCAGGCTAATCTTCGCAATGATGCCAGGAGCTTTTTTTCAAGGTGTTCTTTCCATTTGGTAAGGTACACATTAATAATAAGAAGAGTCAGAAAAGCCCAACAGAATGCCTCTGTAGTCTACTAGTGTACACTACCTCGGTCCTTTCAATGACTTTGTCCTGATTCTCCCACGTTATGTAAGATACTCCCCTAAAAACACAAAAACAATCAGTAGTGAGTATTGGAAATGGGAACTCTAGGCTGATATTCATTAACAAGTGAAATTGCCACAAATTTCTCATCTGACATAATCAAGCTTGATAGCTTGCAAGACGAAATGATCAACTTTAAATTCTTGGAATCAAAATAGTAAGAAATTTGTGGAGAAGGGTGAGGAGAATCATCAGTCTTGGAGCTTTGAACTCCAAGGACAAAGGGACAATATAATATAAAAATTCAAAGTGATATAAATCATTTACCTGAGCCTTGCTAAATCCCGGTAACAATTTGTATCCCCGCAGTTATATCTGAAGACAGTGACATTTTAAAATGTTAAAAAATAAATAAAACGATTCAATAAAAGTAGTTGGTTTAAAGTAATTGTCGGAGTGATGGTAGCCAAAAAGAAAAAAAGTGCTGTTTTCAAAAATTATTCGAAAGCAAATAACAAACAATATTATAAGTAAGTCATAGTTCGTTGTAAATATAAATTCTTTGTTCGTAATACTCTGTGTAAATTTACTTTTTCCCTTGCTTTCTCAATTGAACTCATTTCAAACTAAGTAGTAAGCAATAACATGTTAGTAATGGCTCGTTGTAAGTAAGTACTAATTTCTGATCCCCTTAGATCAGCTAAAGGCAGGTCAGCCTAATGTAACAATGATAAATGTCGTTGTTGTATATGTTTTCCTGGCAATGCCAAAGTGTCAGTCACCCGGAGGATAGCAGGTAAATTTCCAGTTTACCCACAGGCCACCCACACAGCTCAAGCTTTACCCAAGATTTGTAGCATAAAGTGGCTAGACGCGTTATTACTCCCTCCTGGAATGGGAGGCTATTCCATTGCAGTGCTACCCCCTCCCCCCTCCCCTGCATTTTGTTAGGACTCCATAACTGTTTTCTGGTACCCACTATAAACCCTTCAAGCTCTAACTGTGACGAAAATGAAATTTCTCTTTACATCATCACTACTTGTTCAACCATTCAAGTGAAGACAATAAAGGAAGTGATCACCAAGGATAAGATGTCTTGATATTTAGACAAATTCTCCCTACTAGTTCCATAAGAAGTGTATAGAGAACAATAGGGAGAACATTCATTTTCATATCAGGGCTTAAAGGGTTACGACACCAGGATTATCAAACAACGTGAAGAAAAGTTCCATTTCGATGGAAACAACACAGCAGCCAAGATCAAACTACTGGGTGAACACTAAAAGGGATAGATCAGAGGGCCCTTGACCAAAAGAGACTGAGATCAAATCTGGTTAGCTGTCATATGGGGGCCTGGGGTTAGCTCGTATGTAATGCATATGTAATCTAGCAAAATCAATCTTTAAAATATCACAGTCTATGGTGGTTCTCTTCAGTGGTGTAGAGGTTTAGGGCTAGAGTCCAAGGTATTGCATTAATCAGTCCTGGGTTTGAATCCCAGACTTGCCACTATAGAAGTTTTTATCAAAGAAAAAACTTACTACAGACGCACATCCAGTTCGAGAGACCTTAAACTTTCATGCTAAGGGCCTTTTGACGGATTTTATTAAGTGCTGACCAAAAAGGGTCCTCTGATCTATTCCAACAAGTGCCTTCTACCTTAATGATGGCCTTCCTACTACTGATACTGAGTGTAAGATTGTAAGTAAAATAGTGAAAAACTGGGTGTATCTAACATGGAAACAAGCTTACTTACAGCTCAAATAAAAGTGCCCAGTCTGGAAGAAAGAGTGAATGTGTTAAACCAGCTCCATGCATCCCAATAAATATGTCAGTATTGTGGCTTCTCTAAACTGGACAAAAAAAAACACAACAAGTCTTAATTATTTGTATCTTGACATGGCAAGAAGTCACTTTCTCAACAAAAGGTAGCTTGCCAAGTAGTTCAAGCAGTATGTCAAGCAATGTGACAGCATAGTTAACCCCTCTACTAGCTATGGTGACAGTAATGTCGCTGTTTTAAACAGAAAAACACACCAAGTCTTGACACCTTGTAAGCAACCATTTCACGGAAGATTCAATTCATACTTCCATTTATGGAGCTACTGTGGTACCTTGGGAGCACAAATAAAGTCTAGATTCAGTGTGCTCCAAATTTGCTAAGAGTATTTGATTCAAGTGAATTAATCATGAACAAAAAGTGTGAGAATTCACATCAAATTTATTTTGATACCTTGTGGGGGTGCTACAGAATCTGGAACAGGTTAGTTATTTGAAAAAAAAAAACGCCTGTTTTTTTTTTCCATTCCTCCAGCAATACAACTTGTCACAGATTATCACTGTTAGGTGTCCCCAACTGGCGTAGCGTTTTCCTTACGCTAGATCTTTTGACACATGAATAAAGTTATTCATTTCATTTCAATTACCTCCTAATAATGCCATTTCAAAGTGAACATCAAAAGTAACTTGCATTTACTTTAGTTTTGATTTTGTATACCCTGTGATTGGTAAAAAAAAGCCACTTTTATGTCAAGGTAGTATATAGTAATATACGGAAACTCACAATAACTTGCTCAAGGAAAGGCATGCTCCTGGAAAAAAAAAAGGCACAAAATGTAAATTAGAAAATTTTTGGATAAATTAACTTCAAAATCCAAAAATCCATTTTGGTGGAGATTACCATGTATAGAGGAAGTGGGTAATGTAATTAGCAAGGTGACAAAAAAACATACCATAATCTACTGAAAACCATTTTTTTCTTATTTGACTTCTGCTCCCTCTGTCTTGGCCGCACAAATGACAGTCCTCTAAGAACTACCCTTAACCAGATGATCACATATTCTACAGAACGTCCTTGAATACACAGCATCACAAGGACCCTGACTATCTCGAAAAATAGCCCAGTCTTAAGAAAGCCAGAAAATGTCTCAAGGAGGGACTAACAAATAATAATAATAACAAATAACACTCACAGGGAAATGCTCAAAAATTTTCAAACAGTCCCCCAAAAAGCATCAGCAATCTTGTTTTGTGGACATGGCCTTAATTCATCTCTGAAAAGTACCAATTCTAAAGAGCAGTTACAGTAGGCCCTCATTAACCCCACCACTATCACAAACTGAAACTCATTTCCCTCGGTCAACATCCTCCTTCATTTTGTTTAATACCATTGGCTTTCTTGATCTCCTATCATCTCATACAATTTTTGGTTTCCCTTGTGTGTTTCAGATAGCAGGAGTCTACCTTCCAGTCACACTTTCCAGGAGGGGGGGACAGACAGGGAGGTTTAGACCTCCTATTTCCCGTACCCTTTAATCCCGTTCTCCCACTTCCTGCCACCTTGGGAATCCCACTTCCTGCCCCCCTCCTCTCCGGCCTCCCGTACACCTCCCACCCCCTTTTCTCCCAGTCTCCCACCCCCCTGACCCCCTCCACCTAAATGGTACTAGGATAACTACAGTGGTGATTACCGGTATTTTAAATCTTAATCCCTGTAAGTGGTACCAAAGCACTAATACTTAAGCCCCCTCACTCACTTTCAAATGGAAGACTCCCTCTGGCACAATCTACATTTTGTAAGCACAACAGAAATAAGAGGGCATTTTATTAAAGATGAAGTGCTTGCAGAATTAAATTAAAAACAAACAAATGAGGCATTCACAGTACCAGGAATATTCTGATACAGTTAGCTTTATTCCAGGATATGTTTCCAAGGCATTTTTAATCTGTAAACGTTACAAAGAACCATAATCAATGAAGAACTAGTACTCACAGGGTCAAGGTGAGTGTAAAGTGAATTTAACCTTTGTTTGCTCTCTCATCCCAAATCTTTTCAAATATTATTGCAGTTTCCAGTTGTTGTTGTTTTTTTAATTTTGGGGTGGAATGCAAGGTTTTGGTGGGAGGAGAGCTACAGTAGCAGCCCCCTCAAAAGCCCATTCACGAATTATCTCTTGTTGAAAGCAAAACCTGGTGCGTGTAACCTTTCATCAAAAACATTCAGTGCCTTCACATTCACATGCAAATAAAATTAATTTTCATGTGAATAATTCCTCACAGTTTTGGAAAAGCTCACAGTAACATGGAAATTGATTGATATTGTACTCCTTTATTAACCCTTGCAAAAAAGGCTGAATAAAATCACTATGCAACTTACGTTAATGCACTACAGAACCTTATTTCCATAACTTTATAAACATACTGAATAAGATCACTAAAAATATCTTTCATATTTTAAATTTTTAGAGATGCTTAAAAGTAAATCAAAATTTCATTAGAAAAAACTTAACATCAGCAAGAGTGAGCAAAAGCAAATATAACTTAAATGGTACATTTATTCTTTTCCTGGCTTAACTTCTAGCCACTTAGCGGCTAGGTTCTTCATTTCTTAAGTGGGAGGGGAGGGGGTTACATTAGAGTGTAGAGTAGAGGCATTAAAAATAATATTCAACATAAAGTAAGTTTCTTCTGATGGGCCATAATTCAATAGCTTTTACTGTACAACACAGAAAAGTGTACTTGATTCCATGCATTCCTGAAGACTGACTCGCCAATTGGAATTTTTGTACAGCTTCCAAGAAGCCAAGAAGCAAATTAATTAGAAATGGTCTGTAAGTATAACACCTAACCTAACAATTCCTTACCTCATCTTCATTTAATATTTTCCTAAATTTTGTTCCTCTGGACAGTAATGTGACACGGATTGGCTCACTGCTATTCTGAAAAAAAAATTGTGTTGCTACATGCAATTCTTGCCAAACTCACTGTATTCCAAACTATAGACTTAAAAATGAAATCATAACATCAGCTAACTGACAGCTAGTAACAATACGACTACAGTTTAACATCTGAGAAAGATGTTTTTAATCTGTAAGTGACACGGGCATCTCGGAAAAAAAAACTACAGGAGACTTGTGGGAGCTAAAGCCATTAAACTAGGCTCAAGGGACAAATGTTATGTCCTGCTTACTGCTAGGACTGAAATGTCGATAGGTGGCATATTTGCAGTGATACAAATGTGATGGTGAATATATGAGAAAGATGTTTTTGTTCTGTTAGTGACACAGGTGGCTCAGAAAAAAAAACTGAGTTCTCCCAACAAGAGTCGAACCTATGACCTTCTGGTTACTAAAATCTGTTGTTAAACTGACATTGAAACATATAATTTAGAGACAGCGTAATTTATTACTTCAATTGTGTTCTCCCTTGCTATTTAACTGTCTAATAAGGAGAAGAGAACTTTGCCCTATTTCAGTTCAACAATATTTCAATCAACATTTAAGCAGTGCTCAACACCAACATGTCAAGATGACTGTTCAATATTTGTTTAACAGCACCTCACTGAATATCATACAAGTCATTGACTTTAAAAAATCCTCACTAGTAGTTACAGCTTACATGATACTTTACCTGTAAGTTCTTTTCCTGTACAATATCAAGTTGCCTCATTACATATTCAGAAAATGCTTTGAAAAGACCACTTTTGGAACACCCTGGAACCTGATTAAAAAACACACACACAACAGATGTCAATGCAACCATCCACATTTCCTCAAATTTACCGGTTATTAAGGATGTGAGCTGACGATAACCTACACCTCGATGGAACCAATCTCAGCCCACAATTGCTCATTAATCTAGTCTATAAAATAATTCAAAATAACTCACCAAGGGAGTGTTATAGTACAAGCCAAAGACCATTCTGGGTAGAAGGGCGAAAATTGCCTGTTTAAAACACACCTGCAAAAAAGACCAATAGCAACTGTAAGAAACAAATATATGTTGCAACAAGAAGTACTTTTCCATTTAAAAATTAAATTTCTTCTTACCCGTTTGTTGTTGTATTCCTGACCAAGATACAAAACAGGGTTGGAAGTAAATGCTTTCCATGTTGCTCCAAAATTCCCCAGTCTTCTTCTTTGATACTGTAGTAAACAATTTTAAAACAAAGAAATAAATGAAATTAAATTGATGGATTGATGGACTTGTTGGTGAATAGAAGGTGGCATGGTAGAAAAGTACTAACAATAACTATGTCATGCAGACTTTAGACTCATCATGTTTGTTATCGTAGACCATTCTACACTCCCTAATATACATGTACAAGCACAAACCTTTTCCCACAGCACAATGTTGACATCAGTATCAAAGGATCCATTCACATGTTGTGTTGCATACAGATTGAAAAAATCACAGAAATGGTGGTACATGTTTACAACTGTAATAAACATACAAGTGAAATAATTAGCTGTGTTATAAGTATTCAGTTTAGTGCACTAGAATTAGCAATCATAATTACTCATAGCCTGCATAGCTGGCGGTATTCTGTGCACGTGGGAATGACCCAAGTTTTGATAGGAAATGAAATAAAAATGTTGTGTCCCAACATTTACCTGCATCAAGCTTCATGAAAAAGGTGGGTTTTTCCACCAGAATGTCACAGTGCTGTTCTTGATTTGGTCGAAAAGGCAATGAAGAAAAGTCTTCTACTTCATTTAACCTGAAAAGTGAATACAGTGGTATAATACACATGGTATGGTATAGTAAATCCTGTAAGATAGTGATCAAAGATTGCAACAAATAAATTGTACAGGTACTTAACTAACCACTCCCCATAAGGGGCTCTTGAGGGACAAACTACAAACTGAACATAATTGTCAAAGCCCAGCTGGCAGCAGGCAGTTGGCTATCAACAAGCACGGCCAAGGAGTGGATGTATTTTCAATGGTGAACAACTCCAACAAGCAGTCAAATTGGGACTTCAAACACAGTCCTCCAGATTGCAAGTCGAGCACCCTGACCACTCCGCCATACTGCCTCCTTGAACTGTCCAATCACATACAGTTCAAATTTTCATTAATTTGTTTTTAATACAAAGCTCCAATAACAGTCGGTCATCAGACAATGTCCAACTAATTAATTTACCGATGTCCGACGAAATCCTTGTTGCGGTTGGACATGATGACCAGACAGATAACTACAGAGAGTATTATTTTGAAGCTGAAGATTTGCATAGTCCGTAAAGAAATTACAAGTGAATGTAAAGGATGTCCGACAACTTTTCTGGTTTGTCCGCCTAAAATGGTGACCTGCTCGGACATTATTTGCAGCCATGTTAATACGTAGACTACATTAAGAGTTGACGTATGTATAAATACTTCAACAGGTGCATTAGCAAACGCATGGTAACACACAATTAGTGGCCTGCTTCATGGGTGAAGGGAAAAGACAGAGACGTAAGGGAATTCCGAAGGTGGTGGGAAGATATAATAAACAAAAAAATCACACAACATTACATGATACATTTTTACAATTAAAAAATGCAAAGAAGCAGACAAGAAAAGGGCAGGAACAAGGATTACTGGGTACACAACAGGAGTCAGATTGTTTGTACCTCCCCACTTTCTGCCCACTACAAAACAAAAGTACGAGCAATACTAACAATGCTTTTCGCTAATCAAGAAACACCTATGCAAAAAGTAGCCAAAAGTACAATGAATGTATCACTATATGAGTAAAAGAGTGAACTAAAATCAATGATTATTAATTTTAGTCTTAAAAAATTCCACTCTACAAGAACGTTGTGTTAACAAAGAAAATGAATGACATAACACCCGATTTAAAGTCTCCCATAAAAATAATTCAACTTATTATTGTTTTAAATCACAAATTATAGTATACTAGTAAGAAATTATTTTACCCAACATTAGGGTGCAAGTGTGGAGTGCAGCCTAAACACCGGCAAGTACGGTAGCATTTAAAGTTTTCAGTTGGGGGGTCATTAGAGAGTAATTTACATGTAGCAAGCTTTCTTGCGTGTAAAAAGAATAGCAACTCAAGGAATGAAACTACTGTTTGTAATTCTTCATGAATTTTACCTACTGAATTTAAAAAAGAACAAGTTAACAAGAAATCCATTTTCAACATGCAAAAGTGACTAGTAAAAGTACACAGCACAAGGAAAAATGACGACAGATCTCAAACCACCAGCTTGAAAGTTGGACTTCACAATCACTCAAGGACTGTGCCTCCTTTTTCTTACTGCGCATACATTCTACTGTAGCTCACTCAGTGCACCTCAGGTCTGGTCTGAGATATTCAGGTTTCTCGACAAAGAATTTGCCTACTACTACAAAGATATTTTTGTGCACTTTATAACTACATGTATGTGAAAGACTAAAGGAAATCTCAGGAAGGACTATTGGAATCCAGAAATAAAATCCATGAATGTTTCAGTGATAATTGAGCTTAAATTTGGAAAGAAAATGGCATACATTCTTTGTATTTAAAAGCTTTATTAGGATTGTGGTTGGTTAATATACAAAATATTAGTTATCTCTGAAAAATGCATGGCTATCCACATTTTTTCTTTCAGATTCCAATAGGTCTTTCTAAGATTTGCTTTAAATTTTCCCCACAGTCATAACCTAGTTGCAAAAATACCCCTGTAAATTAGGACCCACCGTCCTTTAACCACTTCTATATACACTGCATAATCATTCAGATAAGTAGAGTCCTGATACCTCAAACTATCAGGGGAAAAAACTAAACTTGAGTTGACAAGAACTGTACTAGGGATTAATCTGTAATAACATGAGACTTCCTCATACCATGAACTGAGCTCCATTCTGTATTTACCATCTTCAGTAAGGGTGTTAGAGTCCACTTCACAGAAACCACCTATTTGTTGAGGTTTAAACACCTTAGACCTTGACCTGAATAATTTTTAAAAAATAGGAACAAAACAAAATAACATTAAAACATTCTAAAAGCTGGATATGTGGAGATATCATTCCCTCAAGTTAAGAGACTCTGATGCTGTGTTCAAATGCAAATTAAGAGCTAATCTCTTGGCTACGTTTATATCAAATAGCCTGTAGCAAATTTATTGCGTTCGTTTCATCAATAACACTTATTTATTTTTATTGTATCTTATTGTAGTGTTTTATAGTTTTATTGCGGTTTCATTTTAATTGTCAATACAGTTTGTTGTATGCATTTCCATCATTAGAAGCCAGCAGCTGGTTTTCATGGCCAGTGTCCGTGACAAAGAATCTTGTTCAAGCCTGAATTTTTTTCAGGTTTTTCTTTTACCACCTGCATATGTTGATATCGTTAACTGTGACAGTCATCATTTTATATTTCATCCACAGTTCACATGTATCAGTGAGCATTTCATAATTATATTCACTCTCATTTGTTTACCATCTACAGGATTAATACAAATTCACAAATGACCAGCTCCCAGTTGGCTTGATAGCTCAGTTGGTTAGAGTGCTACACCAGTATCACTCTAAGTCATGAGTTCAAATCTTGTTCAGGCCTGAATTTTGTTCAGGTTGTTCTCTTATCAGCTGCTTAAGTTGATATCATAAACTGCGATGGTCATCATGTTTTCATAATCTAAGATGGATGTCTTACTCAGAGTTTGAAGGTGAATACCGTCACAATGGGCATAGGAGATTTCTTTAGTTTGTGACTGGCTGCTTTCTCTTAAAAATGAGCCTCTTCATAGCTGAATGACAGCCCCGTATCACATCCACAAATTGAAATTGTAACAATAGAAAAACTACACCCAGTCATCTGCGATCCACAGATGTTAGCAGGAATTTGCATGTTCCCTTTATTGGTTTGTATTTGCTCCTCACCAAATATTGTAAATCTCACATCTTGGTATCCAGTTCCTTGCTGCGACAGACTTAATGACATCAGAAAACATTTAACTTCCAGCTCACATCTACAGTTCATGAATGTCTGTGATTAGCTGAGTTGCCACTTTAAGTTAAGTTCAGTTTAAGATCAGTTATATTAGTTCAGTTACGTTTATTACTGTAAGTATTTTCTTTGTCCATTTTTATTGAATACAGTCTTAGGTTATATCGTACCCATCATGTCCCTGCCCTTCGCCCCTGAAATCCATGTAGAGGTATTGAGCTTTACAGTAGGTCAACTGCTTGGAGCAAACAAGAGATGAACTATCTACCTGTAACCAAGAATCCAAAACAAAAATAACCTTAAATGAAAGCTAATAATAAAAGCAGATCTTGCATGCATGCACACTATGGATGTGAGTGAATGAGATCCTTGCTGAGATTTCAGCAGCTTCATCTGAGTTAGACAGAAAAAATTCAGGCTAAAAATTCCAAGCAGCGGAGCCACACTGCAATTCAAATAATGTCAAGTAACTGAATTACTTGACATCTCAGTTGGTTAAGGAGTTGCCACTGTTTTTTTGAAAGATGATGGGTATCAGTCCCATCCAAGCCAAGATCTTGTTAGGCTCTCTATATGACTACCAACTACTGCTATCACTTTCACTTGTAGCTAGTCAGCTTGTGTGGGGGTTGTATCTCAAAGTCATGGGTCCACATCCCTTTGAGGCAAATTCTTCTCTGGCTTCTTTCTTGCACTTCCAGAAGGTCCTAACAGCACCATATGTCATCATCTTTCACTCGTTTGAATTCAAACAGTCAGATGATTACAAATAATTTACTGTGTTGAAATTCAACTTAAATATTTGTAAAACTGAGAAACATCTGACCTCATTTTCTTTAGGCTTGCATGCAAACTGAAGACTATCTTTAACTGACTTTACATAGCCAAAATCTGCATCCTTCCAAAACTGGTGAATCTTGTCCTCGATCCTGAAATAAATTGCAACACCTACTAATTTCTATAAGTATATTATCAAACCAGTGGATAGTGTTTTTTGCACGCTCTAATTGGCTACTTAAACATGGTATAGTATCTGCTATCCATCTCTTGACATTTTGCTGCATTTCACACGCGAGTTTTCCCTCATTTCTCAAGAAAATCAAAAAGGAACTTGTTGGTGCTAGCTATCCACTGGTTTAGTTTATAGTTTACTAAAACTGTTATTCACCTCAGTGTCAGTGAAGAGTGGTCAGATATTTCCCTCGCCCCTTTGCAGATTAGCAAATATCCACCACTATTCGCCTCCACTTTGGTGAATAATTGTTAAACATTATTAGAGGCAATAACACGACAAAAGCAACTTTAGAATGCATCCTCCCTTACTTCCTCCACTGTTGTCTAATCTTTAGTGTGTTTTGAGACACAACAAGAGGATAGAGAATAGTTCTCTGATAACCCAACTTTGTATCAAAAGTCTGATACACTTTCATGAGCATTTTAATTTAAATAATATATTAGATTTAGCCAAGCTTAAAAGCGGAGCTCCACCTTTTTTTCACTGAAAATACTCTCATTGAAGTCATTAAATTAAAAAAAAAAAAACAAGAAAAGCCCCAGGGGAATTATCCCCGCCATTGTTCTCCCTTACCTAAGGATGCAAAATATATTATGTACAGTCACTCCTGTAAGTTGCCAAGGGAAAGACGCAATGAGTACATGTATTTGTTTGGCCAAACAAAAACAAGATGACTAGGGCATGTGACTGCAAAAAAAAAGAAGAACTAAAACACAAAAGAACAAAATAGGACCCCGAATGGGACTTTGTTCTGCTAGTAGAGCCATATCCACAGCTTTTAGGTTACACAGCATTTACAAGCAGATTGAATTGGGTTCTTATGTTTACTTTTGATCCACGAATTAAAATGGAATTTAATTTTTTAAAGAACGGTGCGTTCTTTTGTTACTGCAGATACCTTCTGTGGGTTCGCAGCAGAACTCAAGAAAGAGTAAATCGTCAAAGATAAATTTCAGTTCGTAACTTGAACTTTTCGCCTTCCACTTTTACAGTATATTAGCTATTTTTCTTAAGTTTTAAACTGTTTAAAAAGTCTTTGTGCTAAATATTAAGCTTTCCTGACAGTTGGGTTGCCTTGGGACTGAAACCCCTTATAAATCCCTTCTAAGACACTCACGTTTTAAAATATCTTCCATAATTACTATGTTCACAGTGTGGTTTTATAAACCACCTATCAGGTGATGTGCAGCCTGCTTCATATCCCCAGCAATGATGTGGTCCACCACTGTCCTGTGTCAAACAACAGTACACAAGAGTTTACACTAAGATTTTAATTAAAGTTGGGAGCATCACCAAAGTTAGCAGCATGATCTTCAATCAACATGTTGCAGAAGCCATAAAAGTATGCCTATTTCGCAAATTTTTACAGCTGGTGTCATTCCGTCATGTAGATGTCGCCTTACAGAAGGATACTTGTACATTATGTACACCTGTGTTTGTACATCATGTACACCTGCGTGTACTGTTCTGAGAACTCGCCATTCCAAGATGGGGAAACTTGATCTGATTTTGCCAGATTTTCAGTTCCCAGGGAGGGAATTTTGACTAAAAATTCTTCCAAAAGGTCAAATACCCTACATTAATGCCAAGCTCCCCCTCCCTCAGGCTTATCAGTGATAGGTGTATTACTGGGGGGGGGGCTATATATCCACTCCTCCTCCTTGCACATCTGAGGGATTAAACAAGGAAATGCAAAAAAGGACAAACAAACAAAACGAAGACTCATTCAAGTGTTTTTACGTTAAAAGAACAAAGGGTTAATTTCTAAAGAAGCTGTGGTGCTACTCCAAAGTTTCGGGGTAAACTTTGGATTTATTAACTGGGTTGATATTTAAAGGAAAGCTTAATTTGGCCACCGTATATAGAGATTGATATAGGTGTTAATTAGCATGCACCAGAAAAGCTTTTATAACACCTGTTCAGCTAATAGCGGTGGATATTACACGAGCTAAGATAGGTATTTTTTCATCCTAGAAGTTTCGACAGCAAATTAATTTACCGTGCTAGTAAAAAAAAAATCCTTATTAAGGTATTTGAGGTTAAAATGTAATCCTGATAGAAAGACAACATTGTTTATAGACTTAACTAATTATCTGATCCACATCATGCACGGGGCGAGAATTTTCGCAATTCAAAGTTTTGCCTCATTCTAACTTTGTTCTTCACACAAAAACTTCACAATATAACGATGAGAGAAAGATAAATCAAGTATCTGTAAACATTTCAAGCATCGATTGCAAGCTTATAAATCCTTCCTAAAGTTCTGCATTGGACAATTTCAGCTGTTATCATGAGGGGGATTCCTACGTAAGCTTACCTCGCAAGTTCCATCTATTCTACAAGTTTCTGCGTCTGATTCGCCTCCTTTTGAAAAGAAAGAATCTCCCTTATGATGAATTTCACCGAATTTATCATTTCTTTGTTTGTTGTCTGCAAAACTGATTGAAACCGCTACACAAAGCCGAACGACAACACGAACGAACTTCATATTCAAGTCAAAAGACTGCGGGAAGGCTGGGATCTACCGGTATCACTGACACGAAAGCGCGCGAACACATTCAGCACAGGGGTGGGGTGGGAAGCGCTCGACCAGAAAAACGAGAGGGGCTCGTTAACCGGCCGTCGCTATGGCGACCGCCGGTTTATAAAATGGGCACGGTTTTGTCGTGATAGTCAGTTGGCTTAACATACGAACAAAGTGCTGTAAAGCCTGTGGTACGGGTACTCAAGAGCGGTGCTGTCTTATATCAGACGCATGCGCATATTAGTCTGCTGAATGTTACCTTCGTGTGTTCTTGTCTTTTAAATTACAGTATTTAAATCAACGACGAAGGGTTGTTAAGTTTGGGGTCTTTTGTTAAGGTTTTTTCATTCTCGTCCCCAGAGCCCACGATCCTTTTGGTCTGCGCCAAGGATCGAGACCTCTGGCAGGGACCAGGTCACGCGCAAGCGCAATAGCTGCCCATTTTTGTAACCGATAGTAACCGTTATTGTTCAAATTTCTGAGGCTGCGCACAAGAGCCGGAAGTCCGTGATTCGCGGACTTCCTGCTTCGGTCCCTGCCAGAGGTCTCGATCCTTGGCGCAGACCAAAAGGATCGTGGGCTCTGGGGACGAGAATGAGGTTTTTTGTATTTGTCTTGTGTAACGCATGCGCAATTGAGTAAAGCAGCTAATAGGATTGAATGCGAAATTGGCTGTGTTGTCTGATCTAGTTAGTGGTCATAATGACAATTTTTTTAGCGCAGAAGTTTTTTTTATTGGGATTGACATTTTGAGGGTGTAAAAATGTGGGAGTCAGAAGGATTTGTGAATGTCAGGAGCATATCACGCTTCTGTGAATGTGATTTGCTTTGAAAGTTGCGTTTTGTATAGGAGCGGTGTAACATTGTGCTGCGTGAGAGGGGATTCCCGAGTTAGCAAACCGGATTTAAACATCACGTCATGAGATATGCCTTGACGTGCCCCATACTCTGACGATCTACTCGAGCTCGTGTTTATCAAGTGTTATATTTTGATTCTACTGCTATGTTCACTGTTTGTATTTAAAGTGGTACTATGATCAAAAAATCACTTTCATTTTTTCTTCGGATTTCGAAACTATGTTTGTTAAACACTCCCCAAGCGAAACTATAAGCCTTAATTTTGAGAAGAAGACCGTTAATTTAAACTGCAATTTTCCGTTTAAATGGTCCGCCATTATTACACCAGAAAGGATACAATGACGTCATTCACTCAAGAGCTGTAGAATGTAGTGTGTGAACGCGGCTTACAAATTATGCAAAACACGATTTTGAGAGTGTGAAAGCTCAAAACTCCCGTGCTGCATACTAAATAAGGCACTTTCACACACACTGCATTCTAAAGCTCGTGAGTGAATGATGTCATTCTGTCCTTTCTGGTGTAATAATGGCGGACTATTAAATCGGAAAATTGCAGTTTAAATAAACAGTCTTCTTGTCGAAAGTAAGGCTTAACATTTCGCTTGGGGAGTGTTTAGTGAACAAAGTTTCGAAATCCGAAGAAAAAATAAAAGTGATTTTTTGATCGTAGTACCACTTTAAGGTCTAGGCACAGCAGTAAATACTTCGTCGTCCCGGTGTGAGCATTCTCAGTTGTGGACGAATTTATATCGACATTCAACGTTTGAGTGAATTTGCGTTTTTTCAGCACAAATAAAAGCGATAAGAAAGATAAGCTGAGTCATCAGAGTTTAAACATTACGTCATCCAGTAACGTTATAGTCAAAATATTGTGTCACACAATCACACTTTTCGTCACGCCGGTTCCTATAAATAGAGGATCGCGCTAACATTTGTGAAACCTAGGGGTGGGGAGGGTCAGAATGGCCGGTTAAAATGCCCATTGGGCTTTCTTGTTTCTAAAGGAACTGTATCGCTGCGTTGTTGTTGAAGTGAAACACGGAAATTTGGATTTATGAACCGGATTTATAAGATAAACTTGCCACAGTTAAGAAATTCAAAAGCTGACGCGCCTTTCCTTGTCTTTCGTTGAAGCGAACTAGCCCCTCTTACGAAGCCTTAATAACAGAAACATTAGCTTTTGAATTTCTTCACGTTAGCAGATTTACCTTGTCTACTCTGTTGCTCCCGCCCGAACAATGAGGAATACCTCTTTAGCGGGTGAGGTGGCCTGATGAGAGATCCAAAAAATTCTGGAAGCACATACAGTAGCCTTGTGTCTCTGAGGTGTGTTCTTATGTGTGGATAATTCCTCGTAAACACATGTACAGACTGCTCAGTGATCTCCCCAATATAACTAGAAATTCCAGCCTGCTTATGTATATTTGTAAGCTAAGAGTGATCTCCCCAAACAAGAATTACAGCCTGCTTATGTATATTTGTAAGCTAAGAGTGAGTGCAGTGCCCTAGGAACCTATCTTTAGCAGAGACAAATTATAAACTTCTTTTTTTTATGCTGAACACTTGTTTGATGTATTTGGCTGACAAAGTCCGCAACTAAGGATATATAATGAATTAATGTTGCCTCATTGGCGTACTTAGCTAACTTCATACACAAGCTCTCAAGTCGGTGAAACAAAAACAGGAAGGGGAGGATAGAAATACGTCAGGCGTGGACACCAACGGTAATTTCCGGTGCGCATGCTCAAAAGTTTGCCCAAACCGCAAGGCTGTGTGTCGATTGTACTCAACGCTCAGTGATGGCCAAAGGAAAAAAAGAAAGCTACTCAACGACTGGAAGTCACAAATACTCTTATAAAGCTTGGGTGTTTAAAGGGGTTTTCAACTTCACTTCAGGAGCAAACGCCAGTGGTTTCATTTTTGTTGTTGTCGTCGTCGTAGCTCCTTGACGTTCTCGTCCTGCCGCCGGCTAGCGTGGATTTCGCGAATTCGCGCAAAATTGGACGTTAGTGCACTAACCTGCTTCCTGTTCGAGTGTCAGTCCACCGCAAATTTCAAGATCGAAACACGAATGAAAAACACAATTCCACAAGTTTTGGAATGAAAAAGATTATTCTTACAAATTCGTTTGATAGATATATAAAACCTTCACAGATTACACTGGAAAGTGACAAAGGGAGTTTAACTGTAATTGCCAACAATTAGAATTCATAGTAAGAAGTCATCTTCACGAATCTAAAAGTTGAATTTGGCTTTACCTGTATTAAAAGCATTTGGATCTAATATTGTCCAGCGATGCCAATATAACTAACAAGTGTGTTTAACGTGACTCTGTCAAGTTTCAGGACTTCTCATCTTCAAAAATTCCCATTGTGCGCGAAAATACAGGCGACTGATTTCAAACTTTTTCCCATTCCTACCGTTTGGCGCTTTTTTTCTCCCTCCGAATTGCCACCCACCTTTCCTCCCTTAATTAAACCCATCAGGGCAGCATAACTATCGACCTTGTTTCAGTATATGGGAGCCGCATTCATATCACTTCAACTGAAGCAACAATAACTTACTTTTATTACTCGTAACTGTCTTAAAATAGCGTTAACAAAACTGCTGGGTAACACATCTTAGGGTTGTTTGTGGTTCACAGATCAGCGTTTATTCAAATTTCATCACTCAGTGAAGCTGGCCCCGAGCATGCCTGTTACTTTCTGTATATTTAACCTTACAAAAGAACTGACTTCTTTCACAGTCTGACAAATTTAAAGTACGCCTCAGTGATTATCTTTTAAATTGTTTTTTAATAATAAAATTATCGCTGGAAGTACGACATCTGCGATATCGCTTTATCCCGCCCTTCACTTGATACTTGCATTATAGCTCACTTTCCAATAAAATAGCACCTGGCATATTTAGGGATGACTCGCCCATAACAGCACTTCTGGCTGCTGAGGTAGTACCGGGTTCTGCCACAACAGCCCTGGATCCGTGGATTGTACCTGTAAATGCCACACTTAAGGTACCTTATGCACTGGGTGTATTTGGAGATGACTCGACCATAACAGCACCTCTGGCTATTAAGGTAGTACCGGGTTCTCCCACAACAGCCCTGGATCCGTGGATTGTAGTTGTAAATGCCACACTTAGGGTACCTTATGCATTGGGCGTATTTGGAGATGACTCGACCATAACAGCACTTCTGGCTGCTACGGTAGTACCTGGTTCTGCCACAACAGCCCTGGATCCGTGGATTGTAGCTGTAAATGCCACACTTAAGGTACCTTATGCATTGGGCGTATTTGGAGATGACTCGACCATAACAGCACTTCTGGCTGCTGCGGTAGTACCTGGTTCTGCCACAACAGCCCTGGATCCGTGGATTGTAGCTGTAAATGCCACACTTAAGGTACCTTATGCATTGGGCGTATTTGGAGATGACTCGACCATAACAGCACTTCTGGCTGCTGCGGTAGTACCTGGTTCTGCCACAACAGCCCTGCATCCGTGGATTGTAGCTGTAAATGCCACACTTAAGGTACCTTATGCATTTGGCGTATTTGGAGATGACTCGACCATAACAGCACTTCTGGCTGCTGCGGTAGTACCTGGTTCTGCCACAACAGCCCTGGATCCGTGGATTGTAGCTGTAAATGCCACACTTAAGGTACCTTATGCATTGGGCGTATTTGGAGATGACTCGACCATAACAGCACTTCTGGCTGCTGCGGTAGTACCTGGTTCTGCCACAACAGCCCTGGATCCGTGGATTGTAGCTCAGGAAACCACAACGGTATAATAACGGGTCTTCGCCTGGAATATTTTCATCTTGATGAAGGAGAGCTTCGTCTTTTTCTTGATTATTTTCTGCTGGGTGAAAGAAAGAGAACAATAAGGCTGGGATTATAATTATTGGTAACGAATATATGTTTCAAGCCTCGTTATTTCTTGCTTGCGTTGTTGAACTGTAGACACAGGAAATGAAAGGTCGCATGACAGAAAATGTATGTCGTGATTCAATCAATCTGGGTGTAGAAAGAAGGGGCACTCAGTCACTCAGGGAGACATGAAGAAGGTGACTGAGTCCAGCAGAAGACGCTGTATAATAGCCTGGGACAGAGTTAAGACTGTGTTCCTTTATCCTTTACATGTGTAAGCCCCGATGATGATCAGCCTCTAACGTCTCCCCATCATAAGTCATGACGTGAGAATGGAGACACTGATCACCAAAAGTCAAATGTCTTGATATTTAAAGTAACTCTCCCAACTCGTATTGTAAGAAAGTGTAGAATCCAGTAAGGAGAATATACATGTAACCTCTACCTTTGGTAATTGTTTGCATTAGATACATCATATTTTTAAAGGAAAGTGATTCACTTAATATGCCTTTTCAACCCTTAAAACTCAAAATTTTTACCGACGTTTCCAGCTTCGTCCTCGCTGACTTCACTAGAGCCGTATTTTTCACGGGACGTTAAAGGTATTAATTGTTCGTCTCCTTGTTCATTGACACGTTCTCCATCTTCTGCTTGAAAGAAAAGAGATCGTATTAGTTTCAACACTGTTTAAAACCTGGCTCGCTTAGCGGGCTTTAACTGCCTTTCGATTAAATTTAGTTTATTTGGAGTTCATCAAAAAGTGCATGAGATACTCATAAGCGAGGCTAAAAACCGAACATCCATCCGCTAACTCACACTGGTCAACTAGCATCACCATCCATGAAAAACCATGAAACATCAAGAGTGACACTCTTTAGAATGGCATCTGGGTCGCCTTTTATTTCCCTTCTTATTACTCTTACCTTCTAAGTTGTTCTCCTCAGTCTGAGTGGCGCCGTCTTTATAAAAAAAATCTTTCCTTTCCTCTTCCCCATCTTCTAGGCCGTCTTCTTCTACATTCTCTGTTTGAAAAACAAACACGAAGTTACTGTCTTTTACTATAGCGTTACTTCATAATCCTTTCACTTTTACCAGAGCAAAAAGTCAAAACTTAATATTTTTTCAAACGTTCTTTTAAAACTGAAAGCAAACCAAACAGCACCACGGAAAAGTGATGGTAAAGATTTTTTACTTACTTGGTCACACTTTAGGATATCATCCACAGACGCAAAAGTCTGGACCCCATTATATTACTCAGTGTTTATAGGCAAGTTAAATGGCAAACATTCTTGGCCGTAAAAGAACGATATTTTTTTCATGCAATTACCTTAATTTCGATTATAAACCCAAAATGTTAACGATGAGAGAAGGTATTATTGTTAGGTTACGTTCAGAAAGTATCACCAACGAAATCATCTCTTCACCTTTGTATTCTTCGTTGTCGTTAGGAGTATCACTCAACTTGTTCTTGACAGCGTCTGCAAAGTTTGAATAAATGAAACCTGAGTAAATGAAAGCAGAGTAGACTGTACAGCCGATGAGAATGGAAAAATTTTGCCCTATGTTAAGTGAAATGCCAACGAAAAACTAGCTCAAAATAGAATTAACCGTTAAATTTTATTTTACCAACCTCCGGTCTCCGTGCCAGGGACCAAAGAAGCAACGCCGCTGATCATATTTACCTCAGCCGCTTCATCGAGACTGCTCAGCACATCACTATAATCTGCAAAGGATTCTTTATCGAAAACGCACTGGAAAACTGAGAGGAGAACCAAGATTCCTCGCACAACCCTCGCCATTCTTGCTCGAGAATGTGTATCTCTGGAGCGAGAACACGCCTTTTTATCATGAAAAACATGTACAAATGCACGCCTATTTCAGTGATAACGGGATGATTGCGTACTTAAAAGCCATTACTGAAACGCACAGTTTCTCGAGTAAACACTCAGTAATTTTAAAATATCAGAAACCCTCAAGAGATTCTTATAAAGTGTAACAGAAACAAAAAATCACGCTAGGAAAATTCAAGGAGTAAGCCGTGCTGTTAGAGTGGACAGAACTTGTATGATTGGTGTTTTGGTTTCAATTAGAAATAACTTACATTCTGTTATCTACTGAATGGAGGGGTGATCGCTTTTCTTTCTATTCTATCTGACAAGTGGGGATCTCAAAATAGCTGCACTTGTCATGAACCTTTTATGAAAAAGGGTCTTTTTTCTTTCATATTGGTTGCCGTCTCCGTATTCGTAGATGACTATCTTTCATGGTATTAAAACAACGCCAAATTACTTGAAGTAACTATGGTCAGAATCCTGCGAAAAAGGTAGTTAACTCCAAAAGTTAAACCAGACAGAGCTGAGACGATTGTAGTAAACATGTTCTCCTTTCATTTCCTTTCCTCCGCTTTTGCGTTTATCAATCAGTTTAGCCTTTGATGCATTTGTTCCTGTCTCGTGTTCTGTAAATTTATCTCTGATCTATTCGTATTTTAGGTATTTCATATTACTAATGTTATCCTTATTTTCTTGGTTGTGTTAATTGTTTTCAAAGTGCCAAAATCGGTCAACGACATACCCGCCTTACTGAATACATCCCAAACAACAAATCAGGTGGTTCGGTGTTTTTGTATTTCCCCATGGTTTTCTGTCAATTCTGCAACGGTAATGTACAACTGCACGTTCACTCAAGTGACCACTTGAATAGTGGACACTCTTGTAATATGGCGCTTGGTTGCACGGTAGAAGTGTTAAGGAGGTTTTAACTGACCCCACAGGTAAGAAGAAGATAAATTAACTTTAAAAAGAGTTTATCCACTGAATCTTAATACTTCAAAGCAATAGCTCATGCATAATACCTACTACTTCAAGCCATATATCACAGGATAACTGAGTGTCCCCAACACTGCACACAGACATGCAGTAATATTTTTTGGACCAAAGTGGTGAATGTGTAGATGCAATTCCCTGGTCACTGAAAAACAACGTTTTTTACAATGTCTGTGATCGTTTTGCTAACATCTCTATGGCAGAATAAAATAGCCGCAACAGTTGTTAACGTCATGCTATTAACTTCACGTGTGAGTAATCATTATCCCTTTATTTAATTAATTGCACGCAACCTTTACTAGGAATATTTCAGGGCGTATATCAGGGCGATGATGTCTGTCTCAAGTGACTGGATTTTCGTAGCCTGCGACAACTGGCAGCGCTAATTCAGTGGTTTGAAGGATTAACACTAACCATGGATTAAAACATTAACCCAGGATTAAAACACTACCTCGGATGAAAAGTTAGCCAAGGTTTTGCTTCTCCAGTTTCCAAGTGGAGGCTTTAGATTATTAACTTAAACCTGAAGGAGAAAGGAAATTCTATGGAAGTTGAATTCGGGGCTAAGTTGTTTAAAGCACGATTAATGTAATCGTCATAAATAAAATAAATAACCTCTAATAAATAAAAACATTTCATGACTAGTTTTACTACTAGTCAATAAAAATTTTTGCACAAAATGTTTGGCCCTTAAAGATGGATTTTGCACTTTCTTCTCCTTCAAAGTTCGTTATAGGAACGAGAGGAACGAGATCCTCGCTTAACTTTTAGTCCTTTATTATCGTTAGTCGCTTTCCGAACAACTTGGCCCCGAGTTCAAAGTTTACACAGACTAATCCTAGGTTAACCCGGGATTAAGGTTCAAACAATGGTCCTTGTCTTTTTCACTTAAAAGTATTTTCACCCAGGAGTTTTAAGCACATTGTTAAAAACGGGTCTTGTCGCAGGCTGGCCAGTTACAGTTATACTGTATGTCTCTGTATTCTCTATCCTGTATGTGGTTTGAACCCAGGAGTTATATCATAATTCGATGAAGTATGATCGTCCGGGCGAGCGTTGTCCTGAAAAGGACTGTTTGTGATGACATTGACTGAAATTTCGACAACAAATAGTCCTTCTTAGGACGACACTAACCCGGATGATACTCTTTTATCGACTTATGGTATTCAATACTAACAACTTTATACAGCAATTTCAATTAACGTTGTCACATTTTTAAGCCTCAAACGTACACCAAAAGAACGAAAGGTAGTATGGGAAGTTACAAATCTGTCGGCGCGGATAAGGATGAGAAAAAAAAAAAGACAAATCACAACTCTTTAACACAGTAGAACGGAACTTGTGTTCACAGAAGCCCATACCACTTGCGGTCCTGCAGCTCTCATTCGACATTGCTTGCTGAAATTATTAAGCTTTACATTTATTTTGAGTGTCTATTCGTCCAGCGAACACTAGTCTCAGGTGAGGAAACTAAATCAGTAGGTGCCAGACAAAAGTTGTCAGCCAGAGAAGTAGTGTGGCGCTTTGTATCTGTTTAAGCTCCTTTGCGTTGTTCATTATAATTCAAGTGCTTCACATGGGAGGCTATAGTCTAACATCTGCACCCAGTGTTAGCTGTTGTGTTGTTTTCTGTACTCCTCAATAGACCGCCTGACTTTGATCACTGCTTGCTCTACAAGTCTCATAAACTCACGCACGTCAAACGCGTAATTCCTAAACTTGGCATGATCACTGTACTCCGGATGAAGCTCCTAGTAAAACAACAACCGTTATAAAAAAAAGAAGAGAAACTTAATTAGATAATTGAAAGTAGACACATGAAACAGTCATGCATGTGTGTTTTATTCGGGGCATTTTTGGAGTGAAACCCTCGCAATGCCTGAAGTTCAGCCGTCTCCTCTGGTTGCAAGATACTAGAGAAGATGGCTGAAATTCAGGCTAATCTTCGCAATGATGCCAGGAGCTTTTTTCAAGGTGTTCTTTCCATTTGGTAAGGTACACATTCCTAATAAGAAGAGTCAGAAAAGCCCAACAGAATGCCTTTGTAGTCTACTAGTGTACACTACCTCAGTCCTTTCAATGACTTTGTCCTGATTCTCCCACGTTACGTAAGATACTCCCCTAAAAACACAAAATCAATCAGTGGTGAGTATTGGAAATGGGAACTCTAGTCTGATATTCATTAACAAGTGAAATTGTCACAAACTTCTCATCTGACATAATCAAGCTTGATAGCTTGCAAGACGAAATGATCAACTTCAAATTCTTGGAATCAAAATAGTAAGAAATTTGTGGAGAAGGGTGAGGAGAATCATCAGTCTTGGAGCTTTGAACTCGAAGGACAAAGGGACAATATGTATAATATAAAAATTCAAAGTGACATAAATCATTTACCTGAGCCTTGCTAAATCCCGGTAACAATTTGTATCCCCGCAGTTATATCTGAAGACAGTGACATTTTAAAATGTTTAAAAAAATAAAACGATTCAATAAAAGTAGTTGGTTTAAAGTAATTGTCGGAGTGATGGTAGCCAAAAAGAAAAAAGGTTAAGTGCTGTTTTCAAAAATTCTTCGCAAGTAAATAACAAACAATATTACAAGTAAGTCATAGTTCATTGTAAATATGAATTCTTTGTTCGTAATACTCTGTGTAAATCTACTTTTTCCCTTGCTTTCTCAATTGAACTCATTTCAAACTAAGTAGTAAGCAATAACATGTTAGTAATGGCTCGTTGTAAGTAAGTACTAATTTCTGATCCCCTTAGATTAGCTGATACCCTTAGATCAGCTTAAGGCAGGTCAGCCCAATGTAAAAATAATTTAAGTTGATACGATAAATGTCGTTGTTGTATATGTTTTCCTGGCAATGTCAAAGTGTCAGTCACTGGGAAGAAAGAAGGTAAATTTCCAGTTAACCCACAGGCCACCCACACAACTCAAGCTTCACCCAGAATTTGTAGCATAAAGTGGCTAGAAGCGTTATTACTCCCTCCTGGGATGGGAGGCTAGTCCATTGCAGTGCTACCCCCTCCCCTCTCCCCTGCATTTTGTTAGGACTCCATAACTGTTTTCTGGTACCCAATATAAACCCTTCAAGCTCTAACTGTGACGAAAATGAAATTTCTCTTTACATCATCACTACTTGTTCAACCATTCAAGTGATGAGAATAAAGGAAGTGATCACCAAGGATAAGATGTCTTGATATTTAGACAAATTCTCCCTACTAGTTCCATAAGAAATGTATAGAGAACAATAGGGAGAACATTCATTTTCATATCAGGGCTTAAAGGGTTACGACACCAGGATTATCAAACAATGTGAAAAAAAGTTCCATTTCGATGGAAACAACACAGCAGCCAAGATCAAACTACTGGGTGAACACTAAAAGGGATAGATCAGAGGGCCCTTGACCGAAAGAGACTGAGATCAAATCTGGTTAGCTGTCATATGGGGGCCTGGGGTTAGCTCGTATGTAGTGCATATGTAATCTAGCAAAATCAATCTTTAAAATATGACAGTCCATGGTGGTTCTCCTTAGTGGTGTAGAGGTTTAGGGCTAGAGTCCAAGGTATTGCATTAATCAGTCCTGGGTTTGAATCCCAGACTTGCCACTATAGAATTTTTTATCAAAGAAAAAACTTACTACAGACGTACATGTACATCCAGTTTGAGAGACCTTAAACTTTCATGCTAAGGGCCTTTTGAGGGATTTTATTAAGTGCTGACCAAAAAGGGTCCTCTGATCTATTCCAACAAGTGCCTTTCACCTTCATGATGGCCTTCCTACTACTGATACTGAGTGTAAGATCTTAAGTAAAATAGTGAAAAACTGGGTGTATCTAACATGGAAACAAGCTTACTTACAGCTCAAATAAAAGTGCCCAGTCTGGAAGAAAGAGTGAATGTGTTAAACCAGCTCCATGCATCCCAATAAATATGTCAGTATTGTGGCTTCTCTAAACCGGAAAAAAAACACAACAAGTCTTAATTATTTGTATCTTGACATGGCAAGAAGTCACTTTCTCAACAAAAGGTAGCCTTGCCAAGTAGTTCAAGCAGTATGTCAAGCAATGTGACAGCATAGTTAACCCCTCTACTAGCTATGGTGACAGTAATGTCGCTGTTTTAAACAGAAAAACACACCAAGTCTTGACACCTTGTAAGCAACCATTTCACGGAAGATCCAATTCATACTTCCATTTATGGAGCTACTGTGGTACCGTGGGAGCACAAATAAAGTCTAGATTCAGTGTGCTCCAAATTCGCTAAGAATATTTGATTCAAGTGAATTAATCATGAACAAAAAGTGTGAGAATTCACATCAAATTTATTTTGATACCTTGTGGGGTGCTACAGAATCTGGAACAGGTTAGTTATTTGAAAAAAAAAACGCCTGTTTTTTTTTTCCATTCCTCCAGCAATACAACTTGTCACAGATCATCACTGTTAGGTGTCCCCAACTGGCAAGGCGTTTTCCTTACGCTAGATCTTTTGACACATGAATAAAGTTATTCACTTCATTTCAATTACCTCCTAATAATGCCATTTCAAAGTGAACATCAAAAGTAACTTGCATTTACTTTAGTTTTGATTTTGTATACCCTGTGATTGGTAAAAAAAGCCACTTTTATGTCAAGGTAGTATGTAGTAATATACTGAAACTCACAATAACTTGCTCAAGGAAAGGCATGCTCCTGGGGAAAAAAAAGGCACAAAATGTAAATTAGAAAATTTTTGGATAAATTAACTTAAAAATCCATTTTGGTGGAGATTACCATGTATAGAAGAAGTGGGTAATGTAATTAGCAAGATGACAAAAAAACATACCATAATCTATTGAAAACCATTTTTTTCTTGTTTGACTTCTGCTCCCTCTGTCTTGGCCACACAAATGACAGTCTTCTGAGAACTACCCTTAACCAGATGATCACGTATTCTACAGAACGTCCTTGAATACACAGCATCACAAGGACCCTGACTATCTTGAAAAATAGCCCGGTCTTAAGAAAGCCAGAAAATGTCTCAAGGAGGGACTCACAAATAACACTCACAAGGAAAAGCTCAAAAATTTTCAAACAGTCCCTCAAAAAGCATCAGCAATCTTGTTTTGTGGACATGGCCTTAATTCATCTCTGAAAAGTACCAATTCTAAAGAGCAGTTACAGTAGACCCTCATTACCCCCACCACTATCACAAACTGAAACTCATTTCCCTTGGTCAACGTCCTCCTTCATATTATTTAATACCATTGGCTTTCTTGATCTCCTATCATCTCATACAATTTTTGGTTTCCCTTGTGTGTTTGAGATAGCAGGAGTCTACCTTCCAGTCACACTTTCCAGGAGGGGGGGGACAGGGAGGTTTAGACCTCCTATTTCCCGTACCCTTTAATCCCGTTCTCCCACTTCCTGCCACCTTGGGAATCCCGCTTCCTGCCCCCCTCCTCTCTGGCCTCCCGTACACCTCCCACCCCCTTTTCTCCCGGTCTCCCACCCCCTGTCCCCCTCCACCTAAATGGTACTAGGATAACTACAGTAGTGATTACTGGTATTCTAAATCTTAATCCCTGCAAGTGGTACCAAAGCACTAATACTTAAGCCCCCTCACTCACTTTCAAATGGAAGACTCCCTCTGGCACAATCTACATTTTGTAAGCACAACAGAAATAAGAGGGCATTTTATTAAAGATGAAGTGCTTGCAGAATTAAATTAAAAACAAACAAATGAGGCATTCACAGTACCAGGAATATTCTGATACAGTTAGCTTTATTCCAGGATATGTTTCCAAGGCATTTTTAATCTGTAAACATTACAAAGAACCATAATCAATGAAGAACTAGTACTCACAGGGCCAAGGTTAGTGAAAAGTGAATTTAACCTTTGTTCGCTCTCTCATCCCAAATCTTTTCAAATATTATTGCAGTTTCCAGTTGTTGTTGTTTTTTTTAATTTTGGGGTGGAATGCAAGGTATTAGTGGGAGGAGAGCTAGCAGCCCCCTCAAAAGCCCATTCACGAATTATCTCTTGTTGAAAGCAAAACCTGGTGCATGTAACCTTTCATCAAAAACATTCAGTGCCTTCATATTCACATGCAATTAAAATTAATTTTCATGTGAATAATTCCGCACAGGTTTGGAAAAGCTCACAGTAACATGGAAATTGATTGATATTGTACTCCTTTATTAATCCTTGGAAAAAAGGCCGAATAAAATCACTATGCAACTTACGTTAATGCACTACAGAGCCTTATTTCCATAACTTTATAAACATACTGAATAAGATCACTAAAAATATCTTTCATATTTTAAATTTTTAGAGATGCTTGAAAGTAAATCCAAATTTCATTACAAAAACTTAACATCAGCAAGAGTGAGCAAAAGCAAATATAACTTAAATGGTACATTTATTCTTTTCCTGGCTTAACTTCTAGCCACTTAGTGGCTAGGTTCTTCATTTCTTAAGTGGGAGGGGAGGGGGGTTACATTAGAGTGTAGAGTAGAGGCATCAAAAATAATATTCAACATTAAGTAAGTTTCTTCTGATGGGCCATAATTCAATAGCTTTTACTGTACAACACAGAAAAGTGTACTTGATTCCATGCATTCCTGAAGACTGACTCGCCAATTGGAATTTTTGTACAGCTTCCAAGAAGCCAAGAAGCAAATTAATTAGAAATGGTCTGTAAGTATAACACCTAATCTAACAATTCCTTACCTCATCTTCATTTAATATTTTCCTAAATTTTGTTCCTCTGGACAGTAATGTGACACGGATTGGCTCACTGCTATTCTGAAAAAAAAAAATTGTGTTGCTACATGCAATTCTTGCCAAACTCCCTGTATTCCAAACTATAGACTTAAAAATGAAATCATAACATCAGCTAACTGACAGCTAGTAACAATACGACTACAGTTTAACATCTGAGAAAGATGTTTTTAATCTGTAAGTGACACCGGCGTCTCGGAAAAAAAAGCTACAGGAGACTTGTGGGAGTTAAAGCCATTAAACTAGGCTCAAGGGACAAATGTTATGTCCTGCTTACTGCTAGGACTGAAATGTCGATAGGTGGCATATTCGCAGTGATACAAATGTGATGGTGAATATATGAGAAAGATGTTTTTGTTCTGTTAGTGACACAGGTGGCTTGGAAAAAAAACTGAGTTCTCCCAACAGGAGTCTAACCTATGACCTTCTGGTTATTAAAATCTGTTGTTAAACTGACATTGAAACATATAATTTAGAGACAGTGTAATTTATTACTTCAATTGTGTTCTCCATTGCTATTTAACTGTCTAATAAGGAGAAGAGAACTTTGCTCTATTTCAGTTCAACAATATTTCAATCAACATTTAAGCAGTGCTCAACACCAACATGTCAAGATGACTGTTCAATATTTGTTTAACAGCACCTCACTGAACATCATACAAGTCATTGGCTTTAAAAAATCCTCACTAGTAGTTACAGCTTACATGATACTTTACCTGTAAGTTCTTTTCCTGTACAATATCAAGTTGCCTCATTACATATTCAGAAAATGCTTTGAAAAGACCACTTTTGGAACACCCTGGAACCTGATTAAAAAACACACACACAACAGATGTCAATGCAACCATCCACATTTCCTCAATTTTACCGGTTATTAAGGACATGAGCTGACGATAACCTACACCTCGATGGAACCAATCTCAGCCCACATTTGCTCATATCTAGTCTATAAAATAATTCAAAATAACTCACCAAGGGAGTGTTATAGTACAAGCCAAAGACCATTCTGGGTAGAAGGGCGAAAATTGCCTGTTTAAAACACACCTGCAAAAAAGACCAATAGCAACTGTAAGAAACAAATATATGTTGCAACAGGAAGTACTTTTCCATTTAAAAATTAAATTTCTTCTTACCCGTTTGTTGTTGTATTCCTGACCAAGATACAAAACAGGGTTGGAAGTAAATGCTTTCCATGTTGCTCCAAAATTCCCCAGACTTCTTCTTTGATACTGTAGTAAACAATTTTAAAACAAAGAAACAAACGAAATTAAATGGATGGATTGATGGACTTGTTGATGAATAGAAGGTGGCATGGTAGAAAAGTACTAACAATAACTACGTCAGACTTTAGACTCATCATGTTTGATATCGTAGACCATTCTACACTCCCTAATATACATGTACAGGCACAAACCTTTTCCCACAGCACAATGTTGACATCAGTATCAAAGGATCCATTCACATGTTGTGTTGCATACAGATTGAAAAAATCACAGAAATGGTGGTACATGTTTACAACTGTAATAAACATACAAGTGAAATAATTAGCTGTGTCATAAATATTCAGTTAAGTGTACTAGAATTAGCAATCATAATTACTCATAGCCTGCATAGCTGGCAGTATTCTGTGCACGTGGGAATGACTCAAGTTTTGATAGGAAATGAAATAAAAATATTGTCCCAACATTTACCTGCATCAAGCTTCATGAAAAAGGTGGGTTTTTCCACCAGAATGTCACAGTGCTGTTCTTGATTTGGTCGAAAAGGCAATGAAGAAAAGTCTTCTACTTCATTTAACCTGAAAAGTGAATACAGTGGTATAATACACATGGTATGGTATAGTAAATCCTGTAAGATAGTGATCAAAGATTGCAACAAATGAATTGTACTTAACTAACCACTACCCATAAGGGGCTCTTCAGGGACAAACTACAAACTGAACATAATTGTCAAAGCCCAGCTGGCAGCAGGCAGTTGGCTATCAACAAGCACGGCCAAGGAGTGGAAGTATTTTCAATGGTGAACAACTCCAACAAGCAGTCAAATTGGGACTTCAACCACAGTCCTCCAGATTGCAAGTCGAGCGCCCTGACCACTCCACCATACTGCCTCCTTGAACTGTCCAATCACATACAGTTCAAATTTTCATTAATTTGTTTTTAATACAAAGCTCCAATAACAGTCGGTCATCAGACAATGTCCAACTAATTAATTTACCGATGTCCGAGGAAATCCTTGTTGCGGTTGGACATGATGACCAGACAGATAACTACAGAGAGTATTATTTTGAAGCTGAAGATCTGCATAGTCCGTAAAGAAACTACAAGTGAATGTAATGGATGTCCGACAACTTTTCTGGTTTGTCCGCCTAAAATGGTGACCTGCTCGGACATTATTTGCAGCCATGTTAATACGTAGACTACATTAAGAGTTGACGTATGTATAAATACTTCAACAGGTGCATTAGCAAACACATGCTAACATGCAAATAGTGGCCTGCTTCACGGGTGGAGGGAAAAGACAGAGACGTAAGGGAATTCCCAAGGTGGTGGGAAGATATATAATAAACAAAAAAATCACACAACATTACATGATACATTTTTACAATTAAAAAATGCAAAGAAGCAGACAAGAAAAGGGCAGGAACAAGGATTACTGGGTACACAACAGGAGTCAGATTGTTTGTACCTCCCCACTTTCTTCCCACTACTATGGTCAATTAGTAGTCAACAATGCCTTATTTAAACACAACATATTGCTAATGCCACAAATACAAAACAAAAGTATACGAGCAATACTAACAATGCTTTTTAGCTAATCAAGAAACACCTACGCAAAAAGTAGCCAAAAGTACGATGAATGTATTACTATATGAGTAAAAGAGTGAACTAAAATCAATGATTATTAATTTTAGTCTTAAAAAATTCCACTCTACAAGAACGTTGTGTTAACTAAGAAAATGAATGACATAACACCCTGATTTAAAGTCTCCCATAAAAATAATTCAACTTATTATTGTTTTAAATCACAAATTATAGTATACTAGTAAGAAATTATTTTCCCCAACATTAGGGCGCAAGTTTGGGGTGCAGCCTAAACGCCGGCAAGTACGGTAGCATTTAAAGTTTTCAGTTGTGGAGTCATTAGAGAGTGATTCACATGTAGGCAAGCTTTCTTGCGTGTAAAAAGAATAGCAACTCAAGGAATGAAACTACTGTTTGTAATTCTTCATGTATTTTACCTACTGAATTAAAAAAAGAACAAGTTAACAAGAAATCCATTTTCAACATGCAAAAGTGACTAGTAAAAGTACACAGCACAAGGAAAGATGACAGATCTCAAACCACCAGCTTGAAAGTTGGACTTCACAATCACTCGAGGACTGTCCCTCCTTCTTCTTACTGTGCATACATTCTACTGTAGCTCACTCAGTGCACCTCAGGACTGGTCTGAGATATTCAGGTTTCTCAACAAAGAATTTGCCCACTACTAGAAAGATATTTTTGTGCACTTTATAACTACATGTATGTGAAAAATTAAAGGAAATCTCAGCAAGGACTATTGGAATCCAAAAATAAAATCCATGAATGTTTCAGTGATAATTGAGCTTAAATTTGGAAAGAAAATGGCATACATTCTTTGTATTTTAAAGCTTTATTAGGATTGTGGTTGGTTAATATACAAAATATTAGTTATCTCTGAAAAATGCATGGCTATCCACATTTTTTCTTTTAGATTCCAACAGGTCTTGCTAAGATTTGCTTTAAATTTTCCCCACAGTCATAACCTAGTTGCAAAAACACCCCTGTAAATTAGGACCAACCGTCCTTTAACCACTTCTATATACACTGCGTAATCACTCAGATAAGGAGAGTCCTGATACCTCAAACTATCAGGGGAAAAAACTAAACTTGAGTTGACAAGAACTGTACTAGGGATTAATCTGTAATAACATGAGACTTTCTCATACCATGAACTGAGCTCCATTCTGTATTTACCATCTTCAGTAAGGGTGTTAGAGTCCACTTCACAGAAACCACCTATTTGTTGAGGTTTAAACACCTTAGACCTTGACCTGAATAATGTTTAAAAAATAGGAACAAAACAAAATAGCATTAGAACATTCTAAAAGCTGGATATGTGGAGATATCATTCCCTCAAGTTAAGTGACTCTGATGCTGTGTTCAAATGCAAATTAAGAGCTAATCTCTTGGCTACGTTTATATCAAATAGCCTGTAGCAAATTTATTGTGTTTGTTTCATCACTGAATAACACTATTTATTTTTATTGTATCTTATTGTAGTGTTTTATAGTTTTATTGCGGTTTCATTTTAATTGTCAATACAGTTTGTTGTATTCATTTGCATCATTAGAAGCCAGCAGCTGGTTTTCATGGCCAGTGTCTGTGACAAAGAATCTTGTTCAAGCCTGAATTTTTTTCAGGTTTTTCTTTTACCACCTGCATATGTTGATATCGTTAACTGTGACAGTCATCATTTTATTAATTATATTTCATCCACAGTTCACATGTATCAGTGAGCATTTCATAATAATATTATATTCACTCTCATTTGTTTACCATCTACAGGATTAATACAAATTCACAAATGACCAGCTCCCAGTTGGCTCGATAGGTCAGTTGGTTAGAGTGCTACAACAGTATCACTCTAAGTCATGAGTTCAAATCTTGTTCAGGCCTGAATTTTTTTCAGGTTGTTCTCTTATCAGCTGCTTAATTTCATATCATAAACTGTGATGGTCGTCATGTTTTCATAATCTAAGATGGATGTCTTACTCAGAGTTTGAAGGTGAATACCGTCACAATGGGCATAGGAGATTTCTTTAGTTTATGACTGGCTGCTTTCTCTTAAAAATGAGCCTCTTCATAGCTGAATGACAGCCCTGTATCACATCCACAAGTTGAAATTGTAACAATAGTCACAGTCATCTGTGATCCACAGATGTTAGCAGGAATTTGCATGTTCCCTTTATTGGTTTGTATTTGCTCCTCACCAAATATTGTAAATCTCACATCTTGGTTTCCAGTTCCTTGCTGTTACAGACTTAATGACGTAAGAAAACATTTAACTTCCAGCTCACATCTACAGTTCATGAGTGCTTAGCTGAGTTGCCACTTTAAGTTAAGTTCAGTTTAAGATCAGTTATATTAGTTCAGTTACGTTTATTACTGTAAGTATTTTCTTTGTCCATTTTTATTGAATACAGTCTTAGGTTATATCGTACCCATCATGTCCCTGCCCTTCGCCCCTGAAATCCATGTAGAGGTATTGAGCTTTACAGTAGGTCAACTGCTTGGAGCAAACAAGAGATGAACTATCTACCTGTAACCAAGAATCCAAAACAAAAATAACCTTAAATGAAAGCTTATAATAAAAGCAGATCTTGCATGCATGCACACTATGGATGTGAGTGAATGAGATCCTTGCTGAGATTTCAGCAGCTTCATCTGAGTTAGACAGAAAAAATTCAGGCTAAAAATTCCAAGCAGCGGAGCCACACTGCAATTCAAATAATGTCAAGTAACTGAATTACTTGACATCTCAGTTGGTTAAGGAGTTGCCACTGTTTTTTTGAAAGATGATGGGTATCAGTCCCATCCAAGCCAAGATCTTGTTAGGCTCTCTATATGACTACCAACTACTGCTATCACTTTCACTTGTAGCTAGTCAGCTTGTGTGGGGGTTGTATCTCAAAGTCATGGGTCCAAATCCCTTTGAGGCAGATTCTTCTCTGGCTTCTTTCTTGCACTTCCAGAAGGTCCTAACAGCACCATATGTCATCATCTTTCACTCGTTTGAATTCAAACAGTCAGATGATTACAAATAATTTACTATGTTGACATTCAACTTAAATATTTGTAAAACTGAGAAACATCTGACCTCATTTTCTTTAGGCTTGCATGCAAACTGAAGACTATCTTTAACTGACTTTACATAGCCAAAATCTGCATCCTTCCAAAACTGGTGAATCTTGTCCTCGATCCTGAAATAAATTGCAACACCTACTAATTTCTATAAGTATATTATCAAACCAGTGGATAGTGTTTTTTGCACGCTCTAATTGGCTACTTAAACATGGTATAGTATCTGCTATCCATCTCTTGACATTTTGCTGCATTTCACACGCGAGTTTTCCCTCATTTCTCAAGAAAATCAAAAGGAACTTTTTGGTGCTAGCTATCCACTGGTTTAGTTTATACTAAAACTGTTATTCACCTCAGTGTCAGTGAAGAGTGGTCAGATATTTCCCTCGCCCCTTTGCAGATTAGCAAATATCCACCACTATTCGCCTCCACTTTGGTGAATAATTGTTAAATATTATTAGAGGCAATAACATGACAAAAGCAACTTTAGAATGCATCCTCCCTTACTTCCTCCACTGTTGTCTAATCTTTAGTGTGTTTTGAGACACAACAAGAGGATAGAGAACAGTTCTCTGATAACCTAACTTTGCATCAAAAGTCTGATACACTTTCATGAGCATTTTAATTTAAATAATATATAGATTTAGCCAAGCCTAAAAGTGGAGCTCCACCTTTTTTTCACTGAAAATACTCTCATTGAACTCATTAAATAAAAAAAATTAAAAAAACAGAAAAGCCCCAGGCGAATTATCCGCCGCCATTGTTCTCCCTTACCTAAGGATGCAAAATATATTATGTACAGTCACTCCTCTGAGATGCCAAGGGAAAGACGCAATGAGTACACGTATTTGTTTGGCCAACCAAAAACAAGATGACTAGGGCATGTGACCACGAAAAAAAGAAGAACACAAAAGAAAAAAATAGGGCACCGAATGAGACTGTGTTCTGCTAGTAGGGCCATATCCACAGCTTTTAGGTTACACAGCATTTACAAGCAGATTGAATTGAGTTCTTATGTTTACTTTTGATCCATGAATTAAAATGGATTTAATTTTTTTAAGAACGGTACCTTCTTTTGTTACTGCATATACCTTCTGCGGGTTCGCAGCAGAACTCAAGAACGAGAAAGTCGTCAAAGATAAATTTCAGTGTAACTTGAACTTTTCGCCTTCCACTTTTACAGTATATTAGCTATTTTTCTTAAGTTTTAAACTGTTCGAAAAAGCTTTGTGCTAAACGGTAAGCTTTCCTGACAGTCGGGTTGCCTTGCGACTGAAATCCCTTATAAATCCCTTCTAAAACACTCACGTTTTAAAATATCTTCCATAATTACTATGTTCACAGTGTGGTTTTATAAACCACCTATCAGGTGATGTACAGCCTGCTTCATATCCCCAGCAATGATGTGGTCCACCACTGTCCTGTGTCAAGCAACAATACACAAGATTTTACACTAAGATTTTAAAGTTAGGAGCATCACCAAAGTTAGCAGCATGATCTTCAATCACCATGTTGCAGAAGCCACAAAAATACACCTATTTCGCAAATTTTCACAGCTGGTGTCATTCCTTCATGTAGATGTCGCCTTACAGAAGGATACTTGTACATTATGTACACCTGTGTTTGTACGTCATGTACACCTGCGTGTATTGTTCTGAGATCTCGCCATTCCAAGATGGGGAAACTTGATCTGATTTTCCCAGATTTTCAGTTCCCAGGGAGGGAATTTTGACTAAAAGTTCTTCCAAAAGGTCAAATACCCTACATTAATGCCAAGCCCCCCCCTCCCTCGGGCTTATCAGTGATAGGTGTATTACTGGGGGGGGTGCTATATATCCACCCCTCCCCCTTGCACATCTGAGGGATTAAACAAGGAAATGCAAAAAAAACAAACAAACAAACAAACAAACAAAACAAAGACTCATTCAAGTGTTTTTACGTTAAAAGAACAAAGGGGTTAATTTCTAAAGAAGCTGTGGTGCTACTCCAAAGTTGAACTGTAAACTTTGGATTTATTAACTGGTTTGATAAAGGTAAGCTTAATTTGGCCACCGTATAGAAATTCATATAGGTGTTAATTAGCATGCACCAGAAAAGCTTTCATAACACCTGGTCAGTTAATAGCGGTGGATATTACACGAGCTAAGATAGGTATTTTTTCATCCTAGAAAGTTTCGACAGCAAATTAATTTACTGTGCTAGTGAAAAAAAAAATCCTTATTAAGGTATTTGAAGTTAAACTTTAATCCTGATAGAAAGACAACATTGTTTATGGGCCATTCCATTTTATATCCACACCCCCCCTATGGAAGAGGTCAATCAAAATCTACCCCCTAAGAATCAAAGATCAAAAGTGCCGACACGTGCCCCCATCAGAAATTGCCTAAATTGTCTTTTCCCCTCAGAAAGAAGGCAATTTTTTCCCAAACCCCTCGGAAATATTTAAAAGATCAAAGGCGCCGACGCAGTGACCCCCTCAGAAATGACGTGCAAGGACCCCCTCAGAAAATCTCTTCCATCGGGGGGGTGTGGATATTAAATGAATGGCCCTATAGATTTAACTAATTATCCGATCCACATCATGCACGGGGCGAGAATTTTCGCAATTCAAAGGTTTGCCTAATTCGAACTTTGTTCTTCACACAAAAACTTCACAATATAACGACGAGAGAGAGATAAATCAAGTATCTATAAACATTTCAAGCATCGATTACAAGCTTGTGAATCCTTCCTAATGTTCTGCATTGGATAATTTCAGCTGTTATAACGAGAGGGATTCCTACGTAAGCTTACCTCGCAAGTTCCATCTATTCTACAAGTTTTTGGGTCTGATTCGCCTCCTTTTGAAAAGAAAGAATCTCCCTTTTGATGAATTTCACCGAATTTATCCTTTCTTTGTTTGTTGTCTGCAAAACTGATTGAAACCGCTACACAAAGCCGAACGACAACACGAAAGAGCGTCATGTTCCATGTTCAAGTCAAAAGACTGCGGGTAGACTGGGATCTACCGGTATCACTGACAGGAAAGCCCGCGAACACATTCAGCACTGGGGTGGGGTGGGAAGCGCTCGACCAGAAAAACGAGCGGGGCTTGTTTCTAAAAAAGAACTGTATCGCTGCGTTTTTGGCAAAGTGAGACACGGGAATTTGGATTTATGAATCGAGTTTATAAGATAAACTTGCCACAGCTAAGAAATTCAAAAGCTGACGAGCCTTTTGTTGTCTTTCGTTGAAGCGAACTAGCCCCTCTGACGAAAAGTTAATAACAGAAACATTAGCTTTTGAATTTCTTCACGTTAGCAGGTTTACCTTATCTACTCTATTGCTCCCACCCGAACAATGAGGAATACCTCTTTAACGGGTGAGGTGGCCTGATGAGAGATCCAAAAACATTCTGGAAGCACATACAGTGGCCTTGTGTCTCTGAGGTGTGTTCTTATGTGCGGATAATTCCTCGTAAACACATGTACAGACTGCTCAATGATCTTCCCAATATAACAAGAATTACAGCCTGCTTATGTATATTTGTAAACTAAAAGTGAGTGCAGTGCCCTAGGAGCCTATCTTTAGCAGAGACAAATTATAAACTTCTTTTTTTTATGCTGAACACTTGTTTGATGTATTTGTCTGACAAAGTCCGCAACTAAGAGAGGTATCGAATGGTCTTTGCGAGCATTTGCGAGCGTGCGAGCACTGCGTTTTCTTTTGCGAGCGCGAACAATGATCGAAGTTGTCTTGCGAGCAGCGAGCACTTTAGAAAATACAACTGGCGAGCAGCGAGCACTTCGTAGTCCGCTAGCAGCAATCCTTTTTCTTGTAATTTCAAACGTTGTTTTTATTACTTTTATTAGAGTGCGCGTGGTGGTAACGTAGCTTTGCCATCATTTCACGCCCAGATCCCAGAGAATTTACCTTAAATTTATCATGTGGTCTTGTATTCTCCCGGGGGTAGTAGTGGGGAATTTGTAATATTGTATGACCTCATTCACATGTGCTGAACGCGAAAGCACTTGTAAAAATGGCAGACCTATCGCAATGTGCAGTGCTGTAGAGAGTTTCTTTTGATAGCAGAACTGTTTGTAGCTTTTATTGAAAACACGGCCTTAAGTCGCTATGCGTTTTTCTTCTCCTAATGTTGAACAGTTGAACAGCAGCTAACAGCAACGCATCTTTTCGACATCAAACAGAATAATTAAAAGAACTCGACCCCGAACTGAACTGACTGATTGTTCTTCTGAAATTAATTTGTCAAACAGGAAGACAACGTCGATGAAATTCGAAAGAGAACTTGAACATGGCTTTTGCTGATAATACATCCAGCTACTTCTGTACTTAAACGCCAATAGAAGGGTGTCAATGGGGTATGCCTCTAGTCAGTATTAAAAACAGAAAAAAAAATCCCTTTTAGTCAGTACTGCAGCAAACGGGGAAAAAAGTCGGTTAATAGTTAACGTTTACTAACTTTTTTCTCACAATGTAGTCAACAGCGATGTTGATCACAACCTTTCATCTTCTTAGTGGTAGGAAATAAATCCCAGAATCGATAAAAAAATAAAAATAAAAAACAGCATGGAAAATACTTCACTGACGAACGGGTGAGTTTCTGACGAGTGAACAAAAATCACATGCGCGCATTTTTCTATGGCTTAAATAATAATAATAATAATAATAATAATAATAATAACTTTATTAACGTGTCAAAAACTGTAGTAGCTGAGGGGAAAAGTCCCCTCTACTAATTGTGGACACCTAACCTGCCTAACTAAAAACGTAATTAATATATATAAAATGGAAAATATTTATATACATTTAAAAAGCCTAATTACAACAATTAACTAAGCTAAAAAACTGTAAAAATTTATTAAAATTCTGTTTCTTCAACTATATTAAAATATAAAAATAAAAATTATGTTAAAAATAAAAATTATGTCATGTAATGTTGGCGGCCAGTCATTCTTGGCATAGGTTGCAGCCTCGACAATCACTGACATTTGCAGCCAGCGCAGTGAGGTCCCGATCACGTATAACGTTCTTAAATTGCTTCAAAGAGGGTAAATTTCTTAGTCTAGGAGTGAGATCATTCCAAAGTTTGGGCCCTAGGTAACGAAGTGAGTGTTTTCCATATGTTACCGAAGAGAATCGAGGTTGAACAAATTCTCGTTTTCTTAAATTATATAAGCCACTGTCTAATTGGAAAAGAGTACAGAGTCTCTCTGACAGCAATTTATGCTTAATTTTATACATGAAGATGGCAATGTCCTGTAATCGCCTGTTGTACAACGATGGTATGTTTGCTTTTGTCAGTAGTTTGCTTTTGTCAGTAGTAAACTCTATTTGTTGAAGACAGCAGCAAGCAGAATCGACAGAATCAAACATGAGTTACCGTCAAGTGGTCTCAAGTGCCAACCGTAAGACTTAAAGGGGATACGTCACCATTTCTAGTGTCACTTTAAAAAGCCAAGGGACATATTTATATCAGTGGGAACCTAAACAATTTGGTTCAGCTTTGTTTAAATTTTTTCTACTAGTGCTCTAAGAGTAAACATAAGTGTCCAGAATCCTTCAGCAGGCAGCATAAGACCTGGCTGGAAATGGATTGCAACTTGAAAAAAATTAGGCTAATGTTTTCAAGTTTATCGTCGTGTCTTGGTGAACCCAATAAAACTCTGATAATGATATATTCTTTCTTCGCAAATTCACTTGATATCTTTCTTTTAGTGTTCTACAAGCTTTTGTTGTGTCTGAGAAAGGTAGTAAGTTTTAATGTAGGGCAGTTCTGACCCAAGAACGTCGAAATTTCCATGACATAGCCCCTTTAAGGTCCTTTAATTGACACCAAGAAAGCCCTCCACGCACAGCGTGAAGTTATTGAAACTCTCAATTAAATAATATTCTTGAGCGAAAACGCTCGATAACTTCGGCATTACACAGCACAAATGGATGCCATGCCACGTTTGCCAAGGTCGAAAGTTAGGAGGGACCCTGGAACGATTAAATAAAGCCGCAGATACGGCGCAGGCTCAGGGCTTGTCACAAACTCAGTCACGCGGCAGACTAAAAATGTTTACAATGGTCGGAAAGCGGAAGGTCTTAGCAGGGTCAAAAATCGACTCAAAAATGATTTAAACGAAGTAATGGCGAACTCATTTTTTTTTTGCACAGAAAAAACGTTCAAAATTTGTCTTTTATGTACCGCATACGCTAAGAAAACGGCTTCCTTTTATACGATAGTCAGCTCGTTTTTTGTTATTTATACGGTTACGATAACAAACATCCATTGTTATACGCTAGTCAGTTAACCCCATTGACACCCTCCAATGGTCTATCAATGTTGCGTCCAAACGGTTGTGGACTTAGCGGTGGAGGAACTCAGAGGAAAGAATGTTTCCTTTCTTAATTCAATGGTCCAAATCTAAGCTTATTAATGCAGGAGTATCCATATCTGATTTACCGTTTTTGATATATTTGGCGAAAATTCTCTTCACAAACAAATGCCTGAAAATATCAGTACTGCATTATAGTGACAAATGCCATTTGAGGCCCCCGCCCCTCCCCCCTCCCACGTTATTCCGATCAGAAATTATATGTCCCATCCTTTCAATCCGACACACTACCCCTATGATAATGCTTTTTGTAAATCTTCTTTCTAATCTTTTTAACTGAATGAATTGTATATTTGATGGCATTTGACCATACATAATACGCAAATTCGTCTTTCAGAATAGCATATATATATATATGTTAATAACTTTTGTTATTGTCGTGCGCTTTCAACTGAACTTGATAGCCGAATTCATAGGAATACCATGTAGAGATACATTTATTTCTCTACCACAAAAACCTATACACAAAGCGAGAATCCGAGCATGCGAGCAATTGCGAAAATTTTGCGAGCAAATCGAGCAAAGGTTAAATTTTGCGAGCACTTGAAAATTTTAATGGACCATTCGATACCCCTACTGAGGATATATAATGAATTAATGTTGCCTCATTATTGGCGTACTTAGCTAACTTCATACACGAGCTCTCAAGACGGTGAAACAAAAACAGGAAGGGGAGGATAGAAATGCGTCAGGCGTGGACACCAACGGTCATTTCCGGTGCGCATGCTCAAAGGTTTGCCCAAACCGCAAGGCTGTGTGTCGATTGTACTCAACGCTGAGTAATGGCCAAAGGAAAAAAGAAAGCTACTCAACGACTGGAAGTCACAAATACTCTTATAAAGCTTGGGTGTTTAAAGGGGTTTTCAACTTCACTTCAGGAGCAAACGCCAGTGGTTTCATTGTTGTTGTTGTCGTCGTCGTATCTCCTTAACGTTCTCGCCCTGCCGCCGGCTAGCGTGGATTTCGCGAATTCGCGCAAAATTGGACGTTTAAAATAGTGCACTAACCTGCTTCCTGTTCGAGTGTCAGTTCACCGCAAATTTCAAGATCGAAACACGAATGAAAAACACAATTCCACAACTTTCGGAATAAAAAAGATTATTCTTACAAATTCGTTTGATAAATATATAAAACCTTCACAAATTACACTGTAATGTGACGAAGGGAGTTTAAGAGTAATCGCCAACAATTAGAATTCATAGTAAGAAGTCATCTTTACGAATCTAAAAGTTGAATTTGGCTTTACCAGTATTAAAAGCATTTGGATCTAATATTGTCCAGCGATACCAATATAACAAACTCTCCCTTTGTGTTTAACGTGACTTTGTCAAGTTTCAGGACTTCTCATCTTCAAAAATTCCCATTGCGCGCGAAAATACAGGCGACTGATTTCAAACTTTTTTCCATTCCTCCCGTTTGGCGCCTTTCTTCTCTCCTCCGAATTGCCACCCACCTTTCCTCCTTTAATCAAACCCCATGGCACCATAACTATCGACGTTGTTTCAGTATATGGGAGCCATATTCATATCACTTCAACTGAAGCAACAATAACTTACTTTTATTACTCGTAACTGTCTTAAAATAGTGTTAACAAAACTGCTGGTTAACACATCTTAGGGTTGTTTGTGGTTCATAGATCAGCGTTTATTCAAATTTCAACACTCAGTGAAGGTTGCCCCAAGCATGCTTGTTACTTTCTGTATATTTAACCTTACAAAAGAACTGACTTCTTTCACAGTCTGACAAATTTAAAGTAAGCCTGAATGATTATCTTTTAAATTGTTTTTTATTTATAAAATTATCGCTGGAAGTACGACATCTGCGATATCGCTTCATCCGCCCTTCACTTGATACTTGCATTGTAGCTCATTTTCCAATAAAATAGCACCTGGCATATTTAGGGATGACTCGCCCATAACAGCACTTCTGGCTGCTGAGGTAGTACCGGATTCTGCCACAACAGCCCTGGATCCGTGGATTGTAGCTGTAAATGCCACACTTAAGGTACCTTATGCATTGGGCGTATTTGGAGATGACTCGACCATAACAGCACTTCTGGCTGCTGCGGTAGTACCTGGTTCTGCCACAACAGCCCTGGATCCGTGGATTGTAGCTGTAAATACCACATCTAAGGTACCTTATGCATTGGGTGTATTTGGAGATGACTCGACCACAACAGCACTTCTGGCTGCTGCGGTAGTACCTCGTTCTCCCACAACAGCCCTGGATCCGTGGATTGTAGCTGTAAATACCACACTTAAGCTACCTTATGCATTGGGTGTATTTGGAGATGACTCGACCATAACAGCACCTCTGGCTACTGAGGTAGTACCTGATTCTGCCACAACAGCCCTGGATCCGTGGATTGTAGCTGTAAATACCACACTTAAGGTACCTTATGCATTGGGCGTATTTGGAGATGACTCGACCATAACAGCACCTCTGGCTACTGAGGTAGTACCTGATTCTGCCACAACAGCCCTGGATCCGTGGATTGTAGCTGTAAATACCACACTTAAGGTACCTTATGCATTGGGCGTATTTGGAGATGACTCGACCATAACAGCACCTCTGGCTACTGAGGTAGTACCTGATTCTGCCACAACAGCCCTGGATCCGTGGATTGTAGCTGTAAATACCACACTTAAGGTACCTTATGCATTGGGCGTATTTGGAGATGACTCGACCATAACAGCACCTCTGGCTACTGAGGTAGTACCTGATTCTGCCACAACAGCCCTGGATCCGTGGATTGTACCTGTAAATACCACACTTAAGGTACCTTATGCATTGGGCGTATTTGGAGATGACTCGACCATAACAGCACCTCTGGCTACTGAGGTGGTACCTCGTTCTCCCACCACAGCCCTGGATCCGTGGATTGTAGCTGTAAATACCACACTTAAGGTACCTTATGCATTGGGTGTATTTGGAGATGACTCGACCATAACAGCACCTCTGGCTACTGAGGTAGTACCTCGTTCTCCCACAACAGCCCTGGATCCGTGGATTGTAGCTGTAAATACCACACTTAAGGTACCTTATGCATTGGGTGTATTTGGAGATGACTCGACCATAACAGCACTTCTGGCTACTTAGGTTGTACCTGGTTCTGCCACAACACCCCTGGATCCGTGGATTGTAGCTCAGGAAACCACAACGGTCTAACAACGGGTCTTCGCCTGGAATATTCTCATCTTGATGAAGGAGAGCTTCGTCTTTTTCTTGGTTATTCTCTGCTGGGTGAAAGAAAGACAACAATAAGGTTGGGATTATAATTATTGGTAACGACTATATGTTTCAAGCCTCGTTATTTCTTGCTTACATTGTTGAACTGCTTGCATTGTTGAACAGGAAATGAAAGGTCGCATGACAGAAAATGTATGTCGTGATTCAATCAATCTGGGTGTAGAAAGAAGGGGCACTTAGTCACTCAGGACGACATGGAGAAGGTGACTGAGTCCAGCAGAAGACGCTGTATAATAGCCTGGGGCAGAGTTAAGACTGTTTCCTTTATCGTTCACATTTGTAAGCCCCGATAATGATCAGCATCTAACGTCTCCCCATCATAAGTCATGACGTGAGAATGGAGACACTGATCACCAAAAGTCAAATGTCTTGATATTTAAAGTAACTCTCCCAACTCGTATTGTAAGAAAGTATAGAAACCAGTAAGGAGAATATACATGTAACCTCTAGCTTTGGTAATTGTTTGCATTAGGTACATCATATTTTTAAAGGAAAGTGCTCCACTTAATATGCCTTTTCAACCCTTAAAACTCAAAATGTTTACCAAGGTTTCCAGCTTCCTCCTCGCTGACTTCACTAGAGCCGTGTTTTTCACGGGACGTTAAAGGTATTAGTTGTTCGTCTCCTTGTTCATTGACACGTTCTTTATCTTCTGCTTGAAAGAAAAGAGACCGTATTAGTTTCAACACTGTTTAATAGCTGCACTTGTCAAAATAGCTGCACTTGTCATGAACCTTTTATGAAAAAGGGTCTTTTTTCTTTCATATTGGTTGCCGTCTCCGTATTCGCAGATGACTATCTTTCATGGTATTAAAACAACGCCAAATTACTTGAAGTAACGATGGTCAGAATCCTGCGAAAAAGGTAGTTAACTCCAAAAGTTAAACCAGACAGAGCTGAGACGATTGTAGTAAACACGTTCTCCTTTCATTTCCTTTCCTCCGCTTTTGCGTTTATCAATCAATTTAACCTTTGATGCATTTGTCCTGTCTCGTCATTCTGTAAATTTATCTCTGATCTATTCGTATTTTAGGTATTTCATATTACTAATGTTATCCTTATTTTCTTGGTTGTGTTAATTGTTTTCAAAGTGCCAAAATCGGTCAACGACATACCCGCCTTACTGAATACATCCCAAACAACAAATCAGGTGGTTCGGTGTTTTTGTATTTCCCCATGGTTTTCTGTCAATTCTGCAACGGCAATGTACAACTGCACGTTTACTCAAGTGACTACTTGAATAGTGGACACTCTTGTAATATGGCGTTTGGTTGCATGGTAGAAGTGTTAAGGAGGTTTTAACTGACCCCACAGGTAAGAAGAAGATAAATTAACTTTAAAAAGAGTTTATCTACTGAATCTTAATACTTCAAAGCAATAGCTCATGCATAATACCTACTACTTCAAGCCATATATCACAGGATAAATGAGTGTCCCCAACACTGCACACAGACATGCAGTAATATTTTTTGGACCAAAGTGGTGAATGTGTAGATGCAATTCCCTGGTTACTGAAAAACAACGTTTTTTACAATGTCTGTGATCGTTTTGCTAACATCTCTATGGCAGAATAAAATAGCTGCAACAGTTATTAACGTCATGCTATTAACTTCACATGTGAGTAATCATTATCCCTTTATTTAATTAATTGCACGCAACCTTTACTAGGAATATTTCAGGGCGTATATCAGCGATGCTGTCTTTTTATGGTCAACATATGGTCACATGTTAATAGTTAAAGCATGCCACGGGTTCCACTATTTCAAGTTGTCAACAAATGTTTTACTTGATCATTTCCCATAAAGTCCAAAACAGTCGTTAAACCTGATCACTCTCTGCTCTGTTTTACTTTTAACTCATGTAATCTACTGTCTTCATGACGAACAGCTTTGAAATGAATTTCAGACCCAGCTACTTTGTTTTATACAGTAAAATTCTGAATTCTGATAATAAAACCTGGGCTTATGTTTGCCCAAGTGCCTTTTTTGTGGTGAGCTTATTTTCGAGGGAGGAAGGGAGGTGTTATCCCGGGTGTTATTGGAAGGAGAGTTACAGTTTGTCAATGCCCGAAGGAATGTGGAACAACGGAACTTCTTTGCAGATGCTATCTGAGTGTTCCCCCAAAACACAATCACAGTGTAAGGAATGCAATGCGATCAAAACGAGAATTGAACGATCGAACTTTAAAACTATTTCGTTCCATATAACGTATTTGATGATTTTTTTGTTGTTGTTTTTGCAGTTCACCCTGTTCTGGTTAAAAGGACTGTTTTCGCTGTGCATAAGTACTTCGGATTGTTATTTACATTGGTAGAATAATATTGTAGTTTGTATGGGGACTAATAATCGCATGATATTCTGTCCCAATCGCTTGTGTGATGTAACATAAATATAAGCCCAGGCTCTTAATCTGAGAGGGTTGGGGGCTTATTATCGGAGGGCTTTTTGTGAATGAGATCCGGGGCTGGCTTGTATCCGGGAGAGCTTATTTTCGGAGGGGGTGGGGCTTATGAACGAAATTTGTAATGTATTCTTAATCTGCGGACTCTACTATGACTGCAATGTCGAGTACATATATCTTACTAAATATACGGCGATGCTTCACACCGAAACATCTAATAAGAGATTTATTCTCCAACGTAACCTTTTTCAACCTTTTTCACTATCTTGAAAGAAAACGGTACTGTACAATAACCAACCGTACAATATCGTGGGATATCCGTTTCGTGTGCTTTCTGTACATTAACTAATACAGTTGGATACAATTACAGCAAACTGCATGACAATTTTTACGTGATGCAAATCGTGGTGTAACAGGAAGAGAAGAACATCTGAGAAACGAGAGGGTATAGAAAACAATTACCTCAAATAAGATGTTGTAACCTTCCGTTTGTCCAGTGAAACTTCCTTAACTTGTGACTGATGAATGAAGTGACTTTCTAGTGAAGGATCTTAACAATCTCCGGCATTCGTAACCCACTGATCACTGTGTATTGATTTATTTACTTTTGTGTCATTGAATGCTTTTTACTCCGATTTTTGGCGAGGCCTTCTTGGCTTAAATTCCTTTTTTCCAGCTAGTTTTTCCTGCCAGCTTGAAAGCGTATCTGGCACAGTTAGGCCTAAACAGACCGGGCTTTTTTTGGTCTTGTGGGACCGTTTTGGGGGGGGGGGGGGAGGGGGCTGATTCGGCCCCCACCACTTAACTTTGAGAATATTAAAGGCATGACAACGAAACTTGGAGGGCAGATAGCACGTCTAAAAAAGTTTCCTTAGAGATCTGGAACATAAGCTGGTGTCGTCATATGACGTAACAATTAGGTCAGGTTCTCAAACGGCGGCCATCTTGGATCCGCCATCCTGGATTTTTTTATTTTTCGTGGCAGTTCCCTTGCATAATGCCAAAACTGGCCAAAAGTAACCAAAATCAATAAAAGAACACGAAAATATGCTATAAAACTTACTCCAGAAAAGTTATAACTTTTCAATGAAAAGGTGCAAATCTAAAATTCTGAAAAAACAGTCTCTTAAAAAGTAGTTGCCACCATAACGACAAACTTGATGGACAAGCACTTGCAATTTTAGTGAAAGTCATCAAGTTTGGTGGGTTTAGCTTGCTCAGTTAATAAAAGAGATATAAACGTCCAAAGAGATATAAACGTCCCCCCTTCCCCCAGCCCGTTATGAATAGGGCTAAGTTTGCAAGCACATCTAGTGCATGTTTAACAATTTTTCACCGGAGCAGGAATGAATAGCTATGGGTATATCGCCAAGCGGAAAGGCAAATATCAACCACTGTTCACTTAACACTTAGCTCAATAATTTCAGTTTTGCTATATATCAAACAAGTAATTAGCCAGCCTCGAAAACGTTATTTTGTTTCCAGTTGAGTGGGCAAGCATTTTTTTCAGGAGGCGACCGCTGTCTCGCTGAGGGTACGGATAGGAAATGCTATCCCGAGTTTGAGTAGCTAATCAGAGCTCGCAAAAAACCACTCTTCACTTGTGTGGTAAATGCTAAAGCAGGCAGCTTATCAGGTTTTTTTATATATAAAAAAAAAAAAACATTTAGAGAAAGGCTAGTCCTTCTCTATAGTATTGCTGTATAAGTATTAAAACAATGGACACTATTTCTCAATGTTTTAATACCATTTTAATTTGTTTAGTTTAGGGTTGTAAATCGGTTCAAAGCAGAAATCTCCACTCCAATATGCACCAAATCAGCAAGCCCGCACTTAGTCGAACAAATGAACGAATGAACAAGATGACACCCAACAGCCGATGGGCAAACAAACAAACGCAAGGCCGCTAGAAAACAAAACATTCCAAAAGCTGAGTAACTCAAACTAAAGAAATGAAAGGGATCCAAGGCCAGAGCGAATGAATGGATGACCCACACGACCGAACGATAGCCGAAATGAACAGACGAACAAATGAACGTAACAAAGCAGGCACACAAAATTCAAGCACAGATTGGCAGAAGATTAAGCCATGTAAGATTCTTAAGTTGTTTAATCTGGGCCAGTTTGGTTTAGAACAAAGAAAAGTATTTGTGAGCGGCTTAAAAGAAAATTCGTAGATTAATTAACCTTATGTATTAACCTTTTTACACCTTTTCAGTGAGCTCACCAAAAGTTAAAATTTAATACAGCATAGAACGATAATGAGAAAGTCGTTTAGTCTGCTCAGAAGGTCTGTCATTCTCGTCAGGGGCACAGTGAACAGACCTGGTAGAGAGTTCATAAAACGCAAAACAGTAAAACGTACGGAAGGAAAATTAACGTAAACAACGGGGATAAAGAAAATCTGTGGAAAAGTTCTGCTCACGTGCCGTTGCATCCGCCATTATTTTAGTTAAGCTGTACGGCGTTTGCAAATGTCCACCTTAAGGACTGAGTTTAATTGAAAGGATGACCCACCTAAAACCACAAAAAAAAAAAGCAGATAAATTAAATTTGACTTGGAAAGTGGTCTACAGCAAATATCTTAAATTTTTCTACAACCAACTACTGAGGCCACGCGGGGGACGGGGCCGATGTTTCAAAAACGGAGTGTTTTTCAAAACGCTTTTTTTTCCTGAAAAGAAGTCAATGGTGCCCCAATTTTATGCATTTCTGGCAAGAGTGACTCATTATCGGAGTGTTACAAAAGCACGGAAACATCTGTGTTGTAGAGGATTTCGTGCAAACGTCTTCAAAAAGTGAAACCATCCGGCAGCAGAAGTTTTCGACTACAGGTCCCTCCTAGTGGGCTGGGGTCTAATTGTCCACTAAAATCCTCAATTAAAATACAAAATAATGGTTCTCTTTTCACCGTGGAGAAGTTTGTCTTCTCCACGGTGAAAGGCCCAAAATGCAATAAAAACACTACGTTTTCACGTTTAGGTAGTCAAACATCAAAGATTCATCCGCTTTCATCATCACTCAGAACAAGTAACCTGCGTAGTACTTGGCGCTTCCGTGTTTTTTTTTTTTTTTGGGCGCTTGAGATATCTTTTTTCTCAATCACCACACGAAAGTTGTGGCCTGGAAGGACAAAAAAAGTACACCCTCCCCCCGCAAAGAGTATAAAACACGTCCAACGGTCAGAGAAGTAGAAGGCAATGCTTGCTAGTTTTCATGGGAAATCCCTGCTATTATTATGCCGCGGTCAAACACTTTGTGCGTAGTGACATAAGCTGATATTGATTGTGCTAAAACTAGCCTTTTGAAAAACTTTGTACCTTTCTTAGGTTCTTAGAAAAGCGCACGCCACTAAAAAGCGAAGAGAAAGAAAAGGAAAAATTAGTAAAAAAGGGAAACCTTTCCTCTGTCGGGAATCATACGAGCCAAGTGAGGTTCTACTATGGTTCTACTGTCTTCCGCAACTTTTTCAAAGTTGCTCGGCATGCGGCAACTTTTTCAGAGTTGCACGTCTTGTAGTTTTTCAAACTCGAATTCTGATTGGATAGCAACGCACAGGCTGCGCGCTTTGACGTTACGCAAGGTGACATGGGTACGAATGGGCGTCTCATGTTTCTCTTGTGCAGGAAAGCGAGTCGCTGGCTGGGTGCGCGACGAAGAAATGGCTTCAAAAGATCTTGTTTTGATTCAGTTTAGACAAGGACAATGCGCCAGGTACGTCTATGAAGTTATCTTTATTCCTTGGGAAGAAACTTCTATCGAGGGAAGGAAAATTTAACGGAGAAATAAAGAATATGTTCCCTGGGCCGAGCAGATGAGTTTGAAACGCAGCACAAGCGCTGCGCACGTGGAGTTTGTTTTCTTGTTTAACTAGCTGCTAGGTAAACAAAATTCGTTTTGGCGTCGTCACTGTATTTGCTAGTAGGTTATAATTCTTTGCTATCTTTGTGTTTCAGAGCTGCTGTTTCGCTCCGTGAAATTTCGGTGCCGTAAAAGTAATTTGAGTCCATGTAAGGCTCTGTTGTGGAAATGACGCATTAGTTCCTTCGTGTCAACTTTCTGCAAAGTTTGGAGGGAGTTGCTGTGTTCCAAGGTGAGCTGTAAGCGACTTAGATCAATATTTGTAATTTTTCAGAGTCCCTAAATACCTTGTTAGATAATTACTAGTGGATGGTTGAGTTTTGCTGCAAAACTTTTTCTGAATGGCGTTAATTAACTTAAGCTTAACGTTCTCTGGGGTGTTTGGCATGTGTAGGAATGTGATGTGTGATGGAAGCTTTCCTGCCATATAATCTGTGAACGCATTTTACCTAGAAAGCGAGCTCTTTGCGAGTTGTTGCCCACATGTCAAGACTCAACGTGTTAAATAAACAACTTCAACTTCATTATTCCCTGACCTGATTTTGTGCGTGTGCACAACCCGGCCCCACCCTACCCCAAAAACTCTTGTTCCTAAGAGTGAAGCAGGAGGTTGATTAAGTTAAATTAAATGGTGACTGCAAGCTTTTTTATTTTCTATATCCAGTTTACAAGTGGAATTTCAATCCTTTTCATTCAACAACATTTGCGATACTGGCAGTTGATATCTCGTTGACACACACATTTTGGCATTTGATTCTAGAAATTTTGATGCAATTTCACCACGTTTGAAAGAGAGGATACCTGTGGAAACCAAGGAAGTAGACGTGAAATGGTAGGTTTGCATCAAAATAACTGTAGATGATACATTGTATTCTCGTCTGTTAAGGCAGATGAAACTCTATAAGCTCAGAAATGAACCATATTCCAAAGCCTGTCATTTGAAAGATAACACAGGTTGACAGGCCTTCTTTTATGTAAGAAGCAGAGAAAATGAAGGCAAGTGTTGGTTGCTAAGCATATTATTTTATGCTGTTGATAATATAAGAGCTGCAATCTGATCCATATTGCTTGTGTTGACAATAAATCTAGCAATAAGTAACACTGTGGCCTGCGACCTTCTGGAAACAGTTTAAAGCGGAGTTGCAGAAAAAGTCTGAAATCCTTGTACATCATGTTTCCAAAAATTCTCCATCCTTGGCCTTGGAGAAAGCTTGTTGACATTTGGTCTTTGCAATGAGCAGGAAGATTGGTAGATTCACATCTCTTTTTGTGCTATTGTTGGTCAATTCTTCCTTGAGCATATTAAACACCAATTTACTCAAACAAGCATCGAGCTCACATTTTGTGCTGCAGCAGCCAATTTCATTAGGTATTTCACATGGAAAGGTGTTTGCCAGATAATTGGAAAGCTTTACCTCAAAAGGAAACTACTCCAAACACAGGTATTGAATGTGTGGTTCCAGAAAATATCCATACCCCTCCCACGGAGGGTTTTTTAATTTTGTACCCCCCACCCCCTTGGAATTTCCATTCCAAGGGGTGATTGTAAGACCCCCCCCCCCCGCCCCCTGGAATTTCCGTGATTTTTCGACCAGGCTTCCCTACCCCATGGAAAGTCCAATTTCACAAAAAAAAAAGAAAACAAGAAATACATGCTGTTTCATTGCACATATTTATTTACTAACGTAAACTTAACTTGATAAAGATCAATCCTGCAAAATCGTAAGCTTATTTCAGACACCTCCCTGTGTAGTGAAGTAATTGAATCAAGGAACATGCTTAACAAAAAAAAGAGGAAAACGTAGCATAGTATTGGCTCAATAAGCTCAAACACACTAGTAAGTTTAATTGGAAACCGTTTCCATTCACGATAATCTAAAAGTCATTCTGAAAGTCTACGTTCTTTCAAATAACGAGGTTTAACTTATTCTAGGATTCACAAAAACATATCGAATTACTTTTACACATGCATTGAAATTCATGGCGTCCATGTTTTTAGCTCTTCCGGCAAAACGTGACGTAAATAAGCTCATATACTCTAGCAAATTTAATTGGAATATGTTTTCATTCACGATAATCTAAAAAACCTTCTGAAAATTTACGTTCTTTCAAATATGAGGTTAAGCTTCACAACAACATATTCAATTGCATTCAAACACGCATTTAAATTTATTACGCCCGTGTTTTTAGCTCTTCAGGCAAAACTGTGAAAAATAGCACAATATTAACCTCCATAATATTTTTGTCTGTTGCAGGTTTAAAGTTTTAGAGTAGTTTTAATTCATTGTCGTGAAAAATATGCCGTTTTATAGCAGAGGCGCTTATCAGCGACTCATCAGCAGGAAAGCTGTAAATTGTCACGCAACACGTTCTCTGTTTAAGACATCTGTCAGATATCGCTCGAATTTTCTCTTTAAGACAGGGATTTCTCCATGTACAGTATTGTGCAAAAGTAATGCAAACGAAATTCGGCAAATTACGCGAATATTTGACGAAAATAAGCGAACTTTCGTTTGGAGCGATATTTCGACGATATTTCGGGAGACCTATTGTTTGCGCGACGATGATATTTCGCTGCACGCTGCGATATTTTGAGCGAAATTTCGTGGCACTTGGCAGCTTTGCCAGCGAAATTTCGTGGCATTTAGCGATATTTCGAGTGAGTTGTCGTTTGTAGTAAGCCATTTTTTGCTTGCTCTGAATGACTCAACTATCTATTTCGTTTTATTGCATTCACGTGTGAGCAGTCATGCGACGAGACGTTAACACGTTGGAAGCGAATTAATACACTCACTTTGTAAACACAAAGTCAGTGACATCTTGAATACAAGTTTCACATTATGGAAATGAATTGTACCCATTCATGGCCTCCTGTAGAAAGTCGAACTTAAATTCACTGCACACTGACATGACTTCCGGCGACATTATTTAGTTTTAAGATATAATTCCCTAAGTTGAATCACGAACGTGGTGGCTTTGTCACGGCTATGTGAGTACTTGCCGATCCAGTCTTGAGAAATTGTTAATAGCCGATTGGTGGTTCTTGGTACTGATCAGTAGCACAATCACCATACCCAATCCTGTAACATGCCTTGAAAATACAAAAATATATATTTTTGGCCCAAATCACTTATTTTGGTTTATTTTACCCTGAAAATGGCTAATCTTGCTGTTTTGGGGAAAAATATTACATTCTTTGCATATTTAATAGCATTTTTAATTTACCCATGATTCCTTGTGGGCGTGGTCTTTTCTTAGATGTTCAGTTTTAAGCTCACCAGTACAAGAAAATAGTAAAAATAAAACAACTTTGAACCTTTTTAACCTTTTAAAAGGCATTTCAGATTACATGGAAACATGTAATTTACAGTTTCATAATTTACGTGAAACACGTGGTCGGTTCATCTCAAGACACGCGATATTTAGAGATTGCTCACTTCCCAGAAAATTAGCCCCTGGAATATGCCCTGAAACCCCCCAAAGTGTGGTATAAGGGGAGGCTACAAAGTGTTTTAGTTGGAGAAGAAAGCATGGCGTGTTTAGGAAGGAAATCGCAGGTTTGAAGACGATCTGGAGTCTTCAATGTCTAGCACACTGTTACGTAAGCAAAGTTAAGATGGCGAAAAACGTAGCGACTCAATCTAAAGCTAATATTTCAGCCGTTTTGAAAGCTAGGAGATCGAAGTTGTGGAGATAACTGGAGGATCTTGTGAGCATTCAGATTTGCTCGGTTTTGCAAGCCCATTGTGCTTTGTTTGGATCGGACGGCTCAAGGAAAAGGTAAGTTGGCTAAAACATTATTGCGTAATCGCGTTACAAATAAAACGTAGCGACTTCTTTGAACTCTCATTTCTTCGTTTATATTCAATGCTTTTGATCGATTCTTTCCCATATTAAAACTCAAGTTATGAGCATTTAGTTGATGTGTTTTTATCGTCCTAGGTTTCAAGTTCAGCATGCAACGGACAACAACATTCTGAATCTCCATTTTCTTGCAAGCAGCGTTACAGGAAGGATACTCCAAAATGATGAATCCTTTTGATTTGTTTTAATAAACATAAAATGCTTCAACTTTGGTCAAATGTATTGTTATTTGTGAGTTCTCATTGGGTGTAATCCGTTTGTCCTAGCGAACTTTATTTTTCATAAAAATTGATTTTGAAAAATTTCACCTGCAAGATGGTGTTACGCGTTACATTCCAAATTTGCCCATATTTCTATCATTTTCATTTATTTTCTCTTAAGAATTAACATCCTTTACCCCTTCTTGGTATGGATAGTAATCAACAAAGATAACCAAAGCTGTGTGCAAAAGTCTGACTTTATTGAAGGTCTTGAACTAAAAAAGTAAGCTGAAGTTTATCCAACTACCCTAAGTGGGCATGGTGATTGTGCTACTGATCTACTACATACACGAGACTTTAAAAGCTGATCGTTTCTGTTTGTTAGCATTTCCGAAAAGATAAGTTATAGCATCAAAGGGCAAAGTAGCTTGAAGTAGCAGAGTTATTCGAAACTTATGTGCCACTTGAATTAATAATTAGTGAAAGTGTTTTGTTTACATTTCACCCGACCTTTGTCAAACGGACGGCGCCTTTCTGTCATGAAATCTGGAACATTTCTTTCCCAACGCATGCTTGAACGCAATTAGTTAAGCTTTCTTGTGGCAGTTTTCAATAAGTTTTTGTTGCTTTGCGTAAATTTCAACATCATTTCTCACCTGTTTTAAAATGTGACACATCAGACCAGACGTGACTTCTCAAGGGTGTCGCGAGTGTAATTAGAAGCGCGATGGTTATGCAAATTCTGTTGTGTTTCCGAACGTTTGGAAATTTGACGTTAACTTCATATCTTATTCTGTTGTGACCTTCGCATGAAATACCTTCATTTCGTTAGCATTACACAAATATGAGAGAGGTAAGGTCATGGAATTGACATTTCAAGTTTATGCACGACATTCAGTCAAATGAAATGTTTTGTTAACATTTGCATGCATTAGCGCATTTTGTAGTGTGACTTTTACACGCTATCCTTTTTATCCCAACGAAACATTTCCTTCCCAAGCGTGCTTTAAAACATATGTTTCACTGATATACAGATCTCAAGTTAAGTTTACTTAATTACAAGTCAACATTTATGATAAGTGATTGTTACCGTTTATTGGATCCAGCGCCAATTAATATACTTTCCTACTCTTCCTCACTGGCATCGTTACGTTTCTAAACATTTCAGAAATTGGACATGAACTATAAATCTCAACCATTGCGACCTTTAGAGGTTATGCTACCTTTCTTTTAGTTAACATTACACGTGCTTTTAAGAGCAATAAGGTCACGGAACATTCGAACTTTGTGCGCTAAAGCCGACTGAAGCGTTTTGTTTACGTTACATTTAACGCGAATTTCCATGTAATACTTGTCACGACACAAACATTTCTTTCCTAAGTGAGTTTCAATATAAATAGATCAGCGACCTTCCTGTTTTTTTGTTTTGTTTAAAGTTTAAGTTCAATGTTTATTTCGTAGAAATTGTTTTCAAGTCTGATTTAGACTGGAATAGGGCATTCGGGCATGGACCTTCCGGCTGTGTGACTGGAAGTTACGTCAAACACTGCTACGCTTTTACAGTTGTATATCGCTGAAGTTCCTTTTTATTGCCGCGAATTTTCACAAGAGCGATTTTTTCGTTTGACCTTCCGAAATATCGCACAATATTTCCACGAAATTTCGTTTTAGGGATGAACTTTTGCCCGTAATTTCGCTCGACATTGCGTAAAAGATCGCCCAAAAGTTCGCGCGACATTTCGCAAGAACAAAGACCGTAATTCATCGAATTTCGTTTGCATTACTTTTGCACAATACTGTATTTAATGAAGTAAAACCCTCAAAAAATAAGCGATTAAAGTTTTGGTGCCATTTAACTGAGCAGCATAAATTATTAGCAGAAATGAGGCGAGGTGAAGTGAGCAACAGAGAGTAGCTTGCTAGATTTCCGCTAACTCATACTTTGCCATTTGCGGATGTGTATTGTGTAGTACAAAAATCGTATCTCATTTACTAATCGGGGAGAGCGATATTGCTTACACCACAGCCTATAATAATGGTCAGCTAAAGAATAAAAGACTGTTGAACAACTGAGGTGAACTCAACGAGAACTCAGTCACTTGCTGGTGACTACTTTTCTCAAGTCGGCCATTTTGCAATTTGGCGGTTCGGCGCGAAGACCAAAACATCTCTAAGACATATCGAGGTTGTATGAAGCCCTATAGACCAAGGAGTATAGTACAAAGAATATTACTAACCTTACTCTCAATGGACAGATCGCTACATTTGTTTTGGTTACTTCAATTGATTAAGAAAGTGGGTAAGTAAACGTTTGTTCATTCGATCGAACTTGAAACCCTCTGGAAAGAAAACTCTTTGTTTACCCCCCTCCCCTTCGGAAAATTCCCGCTTTTGGACCCCCCCCCCCCACCCCTCGGAATTTCCATGACTCTTCGTGGGGTAGGTATGGATGTTTTCTGGAACCACACAATGGATTTAGAATTATAAATCACCTTAGTCAGTAATTGCCTCTGATACTAAAAAGGTAAAGCCTGAAATTGGCAATCTTTGTTTTCATGAGCCTACAATTGAAATTGGAATTCACACCAGAGGTGTGAAATTTGACACCCTAGACACCAATTTCCTGAAAGCTTGGCTCTTAATAGTGATTGTCTATGTGATATTTATTTGGAATAGCACCTTCAATTTTTGAAGAGTGATTTTTAAGTGTCTTGTTTAAAGCAGTTCAGGAATAATAGTTTACATATACCACATTTTCACAAATTGGCATCACATCACAAATTATTTAAAAACTAGTGCGGGTAATTTGAATCGTAACTAGTATGTGCAAATTAGCAGTCAAGTTTTGTAATTTGTGATCAATGAAAATCAATTGATTGTAGTTTTAATTTTCACAAAGGAGTTTTTAAGCTAAAAATCTTTGAATTTGTCATCAAGTAAGTGATACCGATAGTTGCCGATTGACTACAGCTTTGCATCACAAATTTACATAACTTTAAAACAACTGGCTTGTAATTATTTGAAATCTGTCACTAAAAACACATGCTGCCATCCAAAACCAAGAACATTTGAAGGAATCTCATTAAATGTACAGCCTAGTCAATTCTATCAATTCGTAAAACATACAAAGAACATTAAGTTAATGAGCCTTTGTTGACTTGAACCTTGACAAAGCAATGTCACAAAGTGTACTGTGTTCAATGCACAATTTGTGTGAATCTGAGGTGTTGATTTTCTGTTTTGGGTGATTTTGAGGCGTCTCTCTCAAAAAAATTTTTTTGGGAAAAAAAATTGAAAAGCAAAATGACCTACAATTAAACAAAGACCATTTTTAATCACTGCACAAGTTGCTTGTCTTGTGTAGAAAAAATAATAGAAATCTGTGGTCGGTTCTTAGGTGGACACATTTATATTTGCCCAATATAAATAAAATACCTTAATATCAACCAGCAGTGATGTAGCAGCTTTGTTTAGGTTTGCCATCACAAAAAAAAGAAGATTTTTGAGATCATTCCAAGCAAAATTGAACTTTTGGGGAATTTGCTGCAGAAGGCCAGAAAATGTGACTTCCTTTCTTGTTTTGTTGTCATCAGTAAAACTGGTCATCAGATGTAGAATCAAACAAAGTATGTTGAGCAGCTGCTGTCCAATTTTGCACTGTGATGTGTGTGTCGTCCAGTAAGCACAATACATAGTCATGAATCGCGTCGCGCGCTACGAGAATCGCATAGCGCGAGAGTCACTGAAGCGGTAATTTTGGCATAAATTAGGAAGATTTACCGATGAAATTCGCGAAGCGATTTTCACGGGTTAGCAACTGCACTTCGGACACTTCGGCGCGATACCAAGAAAGTGGCACATCACATAGTAAAGGTGTCATGACGCTTATTAATCCAATACTAGACTTCAAAGTGGAAAAGAGCATTTGTGATAAGAACGGCAGACTTTTAATCCTAGATTTAATTGTCGAAGACACTCATCTCATACTTGTAAATATTTACGCCCCAAACGATGCAAAACAGCAAATAGGGTTCTTCAAAGAACTTCAAAACCATCTAACCGAATTCGCACAAGAAAACATCATAATTGCTGGCGACTTTAATTGCGCCTTGACAGACAAGGACAAAAAAGGTGGAAACTCAGTTTCGAGGAAAGCCCTTGTAATCAAAGAAATCGAGCATCTTGCCAGTCTTTACAACTTAACAGACATTTGGCGTGACCGTAACCCCCATGGAGAAGGTTTCACTTGGAGAAATAAATCTGCCAAAATTCAATGCCGCTTAGACTTCTTTCTTATTTCCAAAATACTCGTCAACGAAGTATTTACTTGTGAAATTTTGAACGCTCCCGAAACTGACCACTCTGTTATCACGTTATATCTTAAATCCGAAGAAGCAAGGCAGCCCAGAGGTCCCGGCTTCTGGAAATTCAATAACTCCTTACTTGAAGAACATGAATACTCCAACAGACTTCGAGAAAATATAACCCTTTTCAAAAACAAGTACGCTGATGTTGAAGATTTAAGCTTGAAGTGGGACCTTAGTCCAGTCATTTTGTTGTTGGACCTGCAACTAATTGCAACAGAAGCTTTCTGACCGTCAATCATTTTAAATAAGTCCCTAGATCAACATACTAAAAGTCCCAAAGAATCCATGCATGGGAACATCTCGAAAATTTAACAGATTCTAAGCAGTACTTTTGCGTAACATGATAACGAGGCTCAAAAACAGAAGGTCTGTTATTATACTTTCTAACGGCCAGAACTTCATTCATTTCATCCAAAAACCATGAAATGTACTGCAAATATGCTTGAAAACTTTCATCCGGAGGAAACGTTAATAAAAAAGTATTCAATAAGCAGAATAAATCTCCTTATATTTATGTTTCAATTGTGATTCGAATCGGTCTATACGAAAAGTGGTAGTTGCGATAGTTGATTATCATTTAATGGAACGCACCCACTTTGCAAGCGAGCCAACAAATAATACATCTTTCACAAGGATGAAATATTCTAAAAAACATCGTTTGTGAAATAAAAACGAATTTCACAATAACTTTCAGCTATTTTGTCAATCACCGTCATCATCGCTATCATCGAAATCTTGATTAGTAGAATTTGTACATGCTGTACCCCTGCATTGACCACACGCGGGGGAACACTCCAGGCCATGCTTTCGGCAAGAACATCTTTTGCTGGCACAATCCAATGAACAATTGCACCTGATCATGCGAAGTAGGGACTCCGGTGCAGCCGGCAAGTCGGTCATCACGGGATGCACTTGATCGTCGCTCAGTTTCCAGCCCCAGTCTTCCACAGACATCTCTTCGTCCTCACCTTTCCATTGCTTCACCTGAAGGTATACTCGTTGGCTGTGATACTTGGCCGCTGCAGAAGTCGGAGGCAGATTCTGGGGCTGTATCTGCGAACTCTTGGTTGCTAGTTTTTCACAGTACCTTTGGTGTCTCAAGGTGTCGAGCTTCTCTCCTGGCTTTCCACCATAGAGCGAAACTAACGCCTCTTCGCCTGCTGCCACGACGTCATCCAATGAGGAAGGCAAATCAAACACCTTGGCTTGCTCCCTGAAGTGTTGAGAGTTGACATATTTCTTCAAAGCGCCGGCCTTGCCAATTCCGTATGGGCACGAGGTGGTGTCACATCCCGAAATAGCGTGAAGAAATAAAATGTCACGACAAACATTGAAACCAAGCTGCTCTTTAACTTTCTTCATATTCCAGACCCGTCTCCTGGAGTTCGCCTTTGGTTCTGGCTTAAAAAAGAGGTCGTAGCCATCGGGATGGGTGTAGAAACAAAGCAGCACAAGTAAATCTGTATCGTCTCCGACCAGAACAGTGGTCCTTTCTCGAGCAGATTCTACAGCTGTCTTCACAATAAGAACATCGGCGTCGCCGTCAGCGTGATAGGTTGTACAGTTGCTCTTCTTCAGAAACTGGCTTAACATATTTATGAACCGCTGTTTGTTCTTGGAATTGGACAGGAAGTCATCCTTCTTTAGCGTTACTTTCATGTCCTCTGTGAAAGTTACGGTTGGGCCAGCTTTCCCCACTGCTCTTCTCTGCTGCGTCATGTTCTTGGTAGACACCCTGTCATAGCCATCAAACACGACGATGGGTTTTACATATTTCTTTACCACATAGCTTGAGTATAACCCACAAATATCTTGATACGTTATGGACCCTCGAGGCCACGGGATTCGATGAAGTAGAGCTCCACCATCTAATACATACTGAACTTCGCCTGCCGGCCCTGAAGTGGCACCAGGTGACAGCTTTGCCCACAAGGCATCAGCAAGAGCTGGTTTTTGAGGCTGGCGCAGGGTCAGGGGAGAATCAAACAATGCCGTCGGGTAACTGCACAGTTCATAGCAAAACAACTTTCCCAGGTCATCGGAACTGTTGCAAGCAATGATTAATCTTTGAAACAGAAGTTGCGGATCGATCTGCACGTTGTCACTTTCGATTCTGACAGACGACTTTGAGGCAAGGGTGACAGCCTGTGCATTGCGCTTGAACATGTAATCTGCAACTGACTTTCCAATCATTGAGGCTAATATGTTCTTCCCAGTAGCTCTAGCACGATCCACATCGACAGCACTGCCTGCGCTTACGCCAGTCATGATATTTACAAGCTGTGAGTTGGGTGCAAAAGGACTCCTGTCAGCCAAAGTTGTCAGAATGGCGAGTGTGTCCTTCATATCACGTTTTTGTCTTGCTTGTGTCACGTCCTTGTTCTGCTCTCCCGAGTTGAATTGCACTCCCGTCAGTTCTTGCATTGAACGGTTTGCTTCCGCACAGGCCGGCATTGCTAATAGCCAAATGAGTCGCTGCTGTTCGGTCATGCCTCTTCCTCTCGTTAAGCCTCTGGTTGTCTTCAAGCTTCTCATCAAAACTTGCTCAATGACCAGATCTGTTGATAAACCTGCCCATTGGCGATCACTTCTCCTTACAACATGGAATCCAGCTATAAAATCGCGATACACATCAGGATGCTCATTTTGAAGGTTGATCATCGACTGGAGGTATAAGTGCGCGCACTTGACATACAGGCTGTGCCCTGATGCGGCAAGGTATGGCAGCGTCTCCGAAACTGTTTGAAGATGAAGCTCCCAGTTGGCTGTACGTTCTGCCTTGATGAAGGTGCGCAGTATGTCGATCATTTCCATGTACTGTAGCCAAAGTGCGGCTGTGCGGCTTGTACCTCTTGTTATGTCTCTCTGGTTATGAGCGCGTTGTTGAATAGTGGACAGGACGCCTGCAGCACTGACTTCCTCAGCTGACATTTTCTTATCCATCAGCTCCTTAAACAACGTATGGGCAGCGTCAACTAGGATTGGGTCCTGTGCGTTTTTGGGAAGATGGACACTGGTGTCTGCTGTGAGGCTGTCGTGGGCTGCAAAAAGTTCAGTCAACGGGTTAAATCGTTCTATTGAGTAAAATTGATTCACAGTAACAAATTGAACTAAGATATAAATACTTACTGCTCTGTGCATGGTCCAGGTGGTTAGTGCCGTTCTCAGCCTCTATAATTTCATCGCGTACTGCAGGTTCATGTGAAGTTGATTGGTTATCTGATTCACCTACGGTAAGTTAAAACCAAATTGTAGTGTTACTTAAATGTATATTATATTAACGTAGAATAAAGTAATCTATTAAATGAATTTTCCAGTGAGCTAGTAATTTAAGGTTTTACTGCAAAACTTGTTTATCTCTCTGTTCTAAGTGATCCGCGTCTTCGTCCGAAACGTTCAGGTGGTGCACAGTGGGCCCATCTAATTGTGCTGCAATGAAAAGAGAATTTAATAACAACAACATCAAAAAAATATCATATTTTGAAGCAATTAATGTATTAAGCGAGCACATCGTAAGACGACAAACTACAAACAAGCCACCGTACCTGTATGTTGAAGATGCGGAATAGTCACTCCGAGAGCGTCTGAGTAAAGAAGTGCATTTAGAGCTGCATCGACGATGAGGTGCGCGCGGACTGCGCGTGCAATGGCTTTGCCGGTCAGTATATGGTCAACTGCGTTTGACGCATATATCAACTCCAAAACTTCCCTTAACCCTGATCCTGCCATAAGATGACCAATGCTCCCAAGGAAGCTCATTTGCGTATGAAATGCTCCCAAACGCAAAATTACTTTGCGTAAGTCACTGTTAGCTGGTTCGGTGCTGATTATGTTGAAAGCCTTCCACCAAAGGGGCTGGTCAAATGTGACGATGGGGTTAGCGATGTTGTGGCGCCGTGCATGTTCAGACACAAATTTCAAAGTGGATGAAATACATGTGACTTCACTTGGGTTTAGGTCGATCATCGGTAGAAATGTTATTGCCGACTTCCCCTGATGGCTACCCCGGTGGACAGCTTGCATCATTCCAGCCCATGCTGGGCGTGTGGTGTTAAACAGCAGGGACGTCTTCCAAAGTATGTCCAAATTCGCTGTGGGATCTACTACTCTTGCACCCACTACGTCATTGTACTTTATTTCCACTTGGGGTTGCCTTGGCTCAGATGGCGGGCGTATTTCAACTTTTCCAGCTGCTGAGATGTCTTTAGGACTTATCTTTCGTCTAGGGACGCTTCTTTTTCGGTTTGTGCCAGGAGTGATGGCACAAATCATGCCCATGCCATGAAAGGTGTCGTTACCGTCAAGGGTTCGTAGATTATGGTCCACATTGTCAGCTATGTACTGTGCAAACTCTCCGTTATAATCTGGTATATCAGTTCCCTGGTCCAATGCAGCATTTTGATTAAACATCTGTACTTCTTGGTACGAAGAACAGAAGCCATGGCGATGAAGGGTGTCTATTAGAAATCTCGATGCGAAGTTGTGATGAAGCTGCACTGCTAAACCAACTTGTAAAGGCGCAAGAATCACTCTAGGTCGCGCCGCCTGAACAATGGCTTGTCCAATTGATGCTAACTTCACGTTATCTTTACCAACCAGAATACCCTCCAAAAAAATTTTTAACGTGGCTGGAAGGAAGTCAACGTTTTTCTCAGCTTCTGTTTCGATCGAAGGGTAGACTTCGCTAGATGTTTGAAGCAATTTGATGTCATTCTTGATCAACCTTGAGGCAGTTCTGATAATACTTAGTTTTTCCGAATCCAGATCAACTTCCTTTTGTTGTGAGTGAAATTCGTGCAGAATAGCTGATGCAGTACTTCTAAATGTTACGACATTTGGCTTTCCGTTGATCTCGGTTATAATAATCTGATCGCCAAAGTGTTCCTGAAGTCTTGCCTTCATATGTGTGCGGCTATATGCGGCAGTAGCTGAGTCACCAAGATATTCCTCCATTTTATCCATTAGATCCATGACAGTTATTTGTTCGTCGTCGTTCTCCTTAAGAAAGTTCACCACTTTGACAAAAGCTTCGATTTTTTCTTCATCTTGTGGACGTCCGATTTTTCTTTTCTTACTATCAGGCTGATCTGAGGCACTGAATACTTTTGGCATTTGTTTTTTGGTCCTGAAGTTGACGCTGCATGGCTGATGGTAAACAGCACCGGCGGCCGGCAAATCATGGACATTTAAAATTCTCGCCTGTACCACTTCGGCCCAAGAATCTCCCCTTTCAGAACATGTCTCTAGTACAGTATCTCTTGTTTCGAGGGTTGTAACACGGAACACCTCTCCTGGCTTTCTCTTTTGTTCCTCAAAATCAATTTTGTTACCACAGTAGAAACAGTCATTTTTAAAGCTAAAGAATTTTTCAGTCTTGCGATCCAATGAACGACGTTTACGTGAGGTTTGCGAGCTTGCAACTTCTTGTTTCTTGGCTTGGGCAATGTTGCTAGGGTGGCAATACGCGCGGCGACATGTCTTGTGTACCTTTTGACCAGGAACAGTTTGGATGTTGTCATTGCGCTCTGCGCTTGCGCGGTTTATACCGTCACTTCCCTTCAGCGGAGAGATACTATGTCATCTTCAAGCGATTTTTTGCAAATCGCACAACACATTTCATCCATTTTAGGCTCTTGTTGGTCTGAAAATTTACCAGGATACAAATAAGACTGAGCCAAACGTGCAATAGAATCATAGACGTTCTATGTTTAGCTCAATAAATCTTAGCAATCGGGTTTAAAACCTTTCGGAAACATATCACTTTATAAGTGGAAGAAAGGACAATATTGTTCTTATTTTAACTCACTGTAACATCGTATGCAGTGATCACGCCTTTTAGTGAATATTTTTGAAGCCAGAATGTAAAACGTCGCATTTCAACTGCGTTGAAAGACTCAAAGAAACACTGTGGCCGCATAAAACTCGTTAAAATCACTTTAGAAACAGTGCATTGCACGTGATAAAAATTTGATTCAGCAAAGAGAAACTTCTCTATTTTGAAAGAAAAACTACTCTTGAAGAAAACTCAGAATACACTTACCTGGTCGGAGCACAGAACATTGAAGTTCTCAAGCCATTTTGTTCGACGGAGATTAAAAATTACTGCAGGCGTCAAACACAGCACACTCTACCTGCGAACTCTCTCGCCTTGGGTGTGAATCTCACGCCGTGAGCGTGAGTCTCACGCCTCCGAGTTAAAAAATTCGATCTCACGCCAACTCACGCTTTTCTTTTTCTTTCCACACGAAAATTAAGCTTCCTTGAATTGCATCACTATTTTTGAAGAAAGATTTAAACAGTTCAACAAGTTTCATTTAAAAATAAACAAAAAAAAAGAAAAAATCGCTCCAGATAAAAAGCCAACTAAACTTAATGTCATTTACACAGGGTTGCGACTTTTTTACGCAACAAGCACCTAAAATAGACTTAAAATTAAAGTTGTATACAAATGAAATATCCCAAATTAACTTGATTTCTAAAATAAGAAAACCTTCCAATTGACATCTCGTTTCCAATTTTGTTGTATTTTTTACTTTTAAGACATAAACGCGCTCGTTTTTTGTAAAAGCTTTTTTCAGCCTCGTTTCCATGCATCTCTAAAAACGTGTCTCGGAGCTTCTTAAAAAACCCATTTTTCAATACCTTTCCCTGACGGGATTTTCTGGGACTTTCGATATGTTATTAACGATAGGTTTCTCGGTCAAAAACTGTTGGAATTTCTTCTGTTGCAATTAGTTGCAGGTTTACCCATTATTTTTAGTAAAATGACTGGACTACCTACTTAAAATGGAGATTCGCGGTTTTATAATCAAATATTCTAAAATCAAGGCCAAAAAAAGAAAAACCGAAGAGGTTATACTCCAGCATAAAGCTAACAAGCTACTGCAAAAATCCGCAAAGAATCCCAGCGATAAACAACTCTTAAACGAGCTTTACGCGACAAAATCGCGCTTAGAAACAATAATGCGACAAAAGACAAAAGGAGTTATTATTAGAAGCAAAGCTCGGTGGCGGGAAAAAGGCGAACGCAATACTAGATACTTTTTTAATCTAGAAAAGCGTAATCAAAGCAGGAAAGCGGTTACAAAATTAAAGGTTGGCAACGATAAATACACTTTCGACCAGTTTGAGATATTAGAGGAGGAAAAACGCTTTTATGAAACACTATACAAGTCAGAAAACATTGACGAGCAGAGTCTGTCTGGATCCACTTTTTTCAAATCCGAGAATATATCTCCGTTAAAAGAAGAAGAAATCCAGATGTGCGAAGGTCTCGTCTCAGAAAACGAATGTTTAAACGCTCTGAAAGAATTAAAAAACGCTAAATCTCCTGGTTCCGATGGTTTCTCTGCAGAGTTTTATAGATTTTTTTGGCCTGAGCTAGGTCCTGAAATGGTTGCCAGTTTTAATTATGGCTTTCGGACTGGAACTCTTTCTATTAGTCAAAGACGTGGAATCATTTCGTTAATTCCTAAAAAGAACAAAGATAAAACTTTGCTTGAAAATTTAAGGCCAGTCTCTCTGCTTAATACAGACTACAAAATCCTGACTAAAACTATCGCAAAAAGGCTAGAAAAAGTGCTCCCAAAAATCATAAACTCCGATCAAACCGGTTACGTCAAAGGCCGCTTCATAGGTGAAAATGTTAGACTAATACAAGATGTCATGTTTTTCACTGCATACACGAAAACACCCGGGATTGCTATATTCCTCGATTTTAGAAAAGCATTCGACACAATAGAATGGCCTTATCTCAAGGCTGCCTTACAAATGTTTAACTTCGGCCCTGATATTCTAAATTGGTTTCAAATAATTTACAACCAAGTATCCAGCTGCGTCTTGCACAACGGCCATGCATCTGAATTCTTTCTTCTAGAGCGAGGAGTCAGGCAAGGTTGTCCCTTGTCGGGCCTCCTTTTTGTTATCGGAATCGAACTTTTCGCTAGGGCGGTAAAAAACGACCCGAATATCAAAGGTATTAATGTAGGCCAAAAGGAAATAAAAATCACACAATATGCGGATGACACCACGGTCCTGGTACGTGACTGCGACTCAGTGCCAAGATTATTAAAACTTTTAGAAGAATTCAAAAAAGTCAGTGGCCTACAAATTAACACCAGCAAAACAGAAGCCATGTGGTTAGGTACATGGAAAAGCCGCAAGGAGAAACCCTTCGGATTCAAGTGGCCACATGATCCTGTTCTTGCTCTTGGAGTGCACTTTTCTTATGATTCTGAACGTGCCAGGAAGCTTAATTTGGAAGATAAGATAGCCACATTGGAAAAAACTCTCAATAACTGGAAGCGAAGAAAACTCACTCTTCTTGGAAAAATACACATTGTGAAAACATTAGGCTTGTCCAAACTTATTTACAGCGCTTCGGTATTGACAATGCCGAAACATACTGTAGAGAGAATTAACAAAATCATTTTTAACTTCCTCTGGGATGGCAAACCTGCCAAAATAAAGAAAAAAACTATTATTGCCGAAAAAAAGCATGGCGGACTAAAAATGATTGACTTTGAAATTATGGAACGGTCACTCAAATTAGCTTGGATTAAAAGAATTGCAGTAAACAACCTCGCTGCGTGGAAAATAATTCCAGAACAGGCATTGAGCCAATACGGTGGTTTCGCGTTTTTCTCTCAATGCCAGTATGATATTAATTTTTGTGACCTTCAAAATTTACCGGAATTTTACCGAACCATTCTGAGTTACTGGCAAAATTTTAAGCTCTTAACTGGTGTTGAAAAAGCAGCACAGAACCAAATAATTTGGAACAATCGCAACATTCTCGTAGACGGAAAACCAGTTATGTATAAAGCGTGGCTCAAAAAAGGAATAATTCATATCAAGGATTTAATCAACGAAGACTCAAAGTTTCTTTCTCTAACCGATCTTAAAGCAAAATTCAACTTAGAAGTACCTTTCACTGTCTATTATGGCCTAGTAAATGCTATCCCAGCAAGATGGAAAGAAAACATCCAAAATACGGATGTCGCTCCATCAGAAGTCGTACCGTCTCTCCTACTTCCCTCTACCAAAATAGCTTACTCGACCATACTTGGGAAAAGCTACTCTGTACCAACAGCTGAGAGTAAGATTTTAAATTATGGCTTCACTACAGACAACATCCAAAAGGTCTATATGCTTCCATTTCAAATTTTGAAGGAGCCAAAGTTAATAATTTTCCAGTTTAAAATCATTCATAACATCCTACCCACGCAATCTAGCTTGTTCCGTGCGGGTATAAAAGACAGTGACATATGCCCCTTATGTAATTCTGAAAGCCAATCTTTAAGTCACATGTTGATTACATGTGATACTTCCTCATCGTTTTGGAACCAGTTCAAACAATGGTGGCAAAAAAGCTTTCAGGAACAAATAAATTTACCCGAAAGCATGATTCTGTATGGCTGGCACAAAAAATCAAACACCTGGCTAGTGCTCAATTACACGCTTATTATTGCAAAATACCACATTTTCACCACAAGTGTAGGCAATGGCAACCTGGATTTTGAAGGTTTTCTCTCACGCCTGAAAAGCGAGCTGACTATTCTACGAACAATTGCATTTACAAATAACAATCTGGAGCAATTTACAGAAACTTGGGCCGCTGTGTTATAGGGCTAGAGGTATGTGTGTGTACTTCTCTGTGCGTCCGTCGCTGTGCTGTTGCTTGTGGAGTAGTGTAGGATAGGTATTATTTTGTAATTTTAGTATCATAAGTTACTGTTTAGCAATTAAGTATTATACGTTTATGTTAAGTATTTCATGGTAAGTTTCGCTTGTAACCTTCTAAGTCTGTATCGTTGTAAAGCAGTGTACAGTGTATAATTTTCATTGTATAGTAGCGTGTAGATTTGTAATTGCACTAATAAAAAAATATATATATCTAAAAAAAAAAAAAAAAAAAAAGAAAGAAGGATTTGATGTGTTTCTGGTTTTCCTTTACGCAAATATTAGAACTAACTTTAAACGTATGAGTTTGAGTTTATTTTTCATAGCTGGCGACGTAATACATCGCAATCGACTGACTATGTCTGTAGTTTTCGTTTCCACTTGCGACATGTTTGGCCAAATTTCTTTGGCTTTGTCATCAGTAGAACATAAAAATCGATTGGCGAGTTTTAAAATTCATATCCAACACATATACCTGTTAGTTGGCCATAAACAAGTTGATTGAAATAAGATTGTGTTTGAAGTTTTCGTTACGCTCGAGCTCGCGACATCAGCGATCGACACATCGCTTTCGGTAAAAATGAAAACAGAGAACGTGTTTGAAGTTTCTTTTAGCAAGCGACATAGTGAATTCGCTTCAATAAAGTAAAACAATTTAGTTTTTTTTATCAAGCAAGGGGTATAATTTACCTTCAATTAGCTGAAACACATGGACAAAAATAATTGGCATAACTTCACAAATTTGCATAACTTCAAAACAACGTGCATGTGTAATTTGAAACCTGTCATGTCTGCTACTAACGCATGATGCCATCCAAAATCAAGGATTTTCCAGGGAAATTTGTTAACTCACAGCCTATTCAAACATCGCTTTCAAAATTTCATTCACTATAAAACTTGATTCTATCGATTTAAAATATAGATGCCGAAGAAAGTTGACAAGTGCTTTGTGTCCTTTGTTGACAAAGCACGAAGTGTGCGCTTCGGATCAAACGAACGGCAAGTTTTTGTCTCAATTTCGACAGATCACTATCGAATTTAAAAACACGAGAGCCACGAAATATTAGCAGTTAACTAATCCAGCAGATTTCGGTGACAAAATACGTTTGTGGAATAACCTGTCGAAGTGAAATTAGAAGCCTTGCATGTGCAGCGGTTAAATTTGTTCGATGAAGAATGTGGTTCGATCGATCATTCGTTAAATTTATAGATTTGCTTTCCATTTGTTTAATGTAACCATGGATGTGGCTTTTTAATGTTAAGGCATATAAAGAATTGTCGTTTAGAATTGCTGTTGGCAATAATCTGATGTAAGTTGCATGTACATGTAAAATTCACGCACTTGGAATTGCAAAGCAGTTCTTAGTTTTTGCTCGAAACGACACGAATGGCGCCGGGTTCTCCGATCGTTCAATGATCGTTATCAATCGGAGTTCGCTTTACAATAGGCAATCAAAATTAAGAGAGAATTTTAAGCTACAAAACTTACAGTTTTTAGGGCTTCGCGCGCGACAAAAGTCGCGTCGCGCGCTACGAGAATCGCGTAGCGCGCGACGCGAATCGCGAAGTGCGCGACGCGAATCGCGTAGCGCGAGAGGGTGGTAACTTTCCTTTGAGCAATACTGTAGTTTCAAAACCTAAAAAAAACTAGGACGTTTGTAAATGCTATTGTTTTGTGCAATACATGTAGTGCTTGAGACCATTAAACAACACCAGAGAATTCTAATGCTAAAACAGTACAGTACCGGCAATATGTTGAAAAAACAATGCAAAAACCCTGGAACATCCTGGACCCTGCTCATTGCACTACCCCGGGACTGTGGTGGGGGGGGGGGGGGGTCGCTTTTTCTGATTTTATAAGGTTGGCAGGTATGTAAATATTATTTTTCAGCAAAATCGTCACTTAGGATTTTCTCCACCAGCCTCTTCAATTGCTTGTAGGATGTGTTTGGCAGTCAAATTGTTTTAGCAAACATGCAAATAGACTGCCTTAAGCAGAAAACACTGATATCATAACCATTCACCTATAATCCAAGCTGGTTATATCCTGGACACTAAACTTGACAGACATTGCATTGGGATAAAGCTTGTCAAAAAAAATGTTGAATGCAGTGAGCTACAATCCAAGAGCTTTGTTTCTGAAAAGTGTATCTCCCAACCTCTTGAAAGTGCTTCTCTTAGGAAACATTGAGAAGTGGCTGAAATCTCAACCAAAACTTTTATGGTACACAGCTGGCCTTATATTGCACATCATTGGCTAATCAGTGAAACAAGGAAGACCAATAATTGTCAATTATTGATCTAGGCTAAAATCCATTGTAATGCAACTTGAATTCTTCCGTTAAGACTCCCAGTCTCAAGCAAGCAATTAGTTACCAAGTTAGGTTAACTTAACAGTAACCTTACAACAAAAGTGGGCCATGCATCTTGCAACACAGCAGACAACGTAGAAAACAATTCTGAGAATGCTTGAGAACGGATGACCAAGGTGTCAATGAAGGATTCGCCAGTGTCTACTAACGAGCCCTCACGGTGAACAGTCCTCATTCTCAGATCTGTTTATTGATGACACGAAAGCTGACCTTAAACAGCAAAGCAGCAACATTGTAGCAGTCATCTCTGGAAACCCTGTTTTGCAACCTCTAAACAACTGTCTGAACAACCTGTTGAAAAATGTCTGGTGAGAGTACTTGGTGTGGGTCATCACTGGTACACGATTCTCGAGTTACCCAAGAAGGTACCAACCATAAATCTACAATCCTGGTCACAAGACCTTGGGACACTTGTTAGCATTTCTGTGATACCCCCTCCCCTCCTCCTCAAAAAACGTTGAAGATCAGTAATTACTTTCAATATCTGACTTCAACATTGAAGTAGGCTGGGAGAGGGGGGAAGGCAAGAATATTTTACATGATGCTAAAGGAATGTGAACTGAAGAATGTGTCCCAAGACTGTTGACCAAGATTGTAGTTCTACGCTGACTAAATGGAGCATGACAGGCTTTTTTAAGGGTTGCTGGAGGAGTCTGCCAAGAAATTTTTTCGAAGACAAGCAGAATTGCCAATGTGTTAGACAAAGATGCAAGTTGGTGCAATCCACACCATGGAGGCACAGTAATCTAGGATGATCGAGAAGACAGCAAGTTTGATGGGGAGAGGAAAGGCAGCATCGATAGCAAGTTTACTTTCAGCTGAAAACCATCTTACAAATGGCTCTTTTAGGAGCCAACAATGCGATAAAAGTTCAGTGGCCAACATTAAAACTTGTTTTTTTTTTAAATCTAAATTGATTTTTCTCTTGAGGAAATTGTGTACTTTAGACCATTGGTTAAAAGATGAATCACTTTGAAAAAAAAAATTTCAAAAATATGTCAACCTTCTGAAAAAAGCTCAGCTTATTGGTGAATAAATGTAGAATTTGCAATAGAGTGAATTTGTATTTACATTTAGAGTCAAGAATTTTGACTTTCTAAAGGTTATGGTTTGGGAAGTCGTGTTCTATCAGTGAATCAGTGAAGGGAAAACAATGATTCAGCCAATCAATTCTGTGTAATTTGCAATAGAATACTCGGAGAATGTTTGTCACTGGTAATCATTGAGATGTTTATTTTGCTGTTTTTGAGGACATTTTGTTGATAAGGGGCAGCATTTACGAAGCTTAGTGATTACCTGGGATTACTGCTGTTTTTATGCCGCAAAGAGATAGATTTTATCAGGTTTGAAATACCGGACATACTAGTGAATAAATAATAACGTGACCTTTACGGAAGATCTTTTACATGTAAGTTGAATTTAGTTTTCCACCTAAGATCGCAGAAAACTTCAGGGTAGTATTGACTAAATACATTAGAATCGCTACAGACGTGTTTATAAAATGTGTTTTCAAAGGGAATACGGTGACAGATCGTGACAGTGCACACAGATTGTAGGAGAATACAAATGTTATTGTTTTCGTGACCGTTTAACAAAACCTGTATTATAATTATCAAGTTGCCTGTCAACAACTCGCGCCATTGACAGCCTTGCATGGTCTTAATTAGCTGAAATGCGGTTTCAGCAATAGGAGATTGTCGCTGTTGCTTTTTAAAAAGAAACCTTTTTCCCTTAGGAAAAGGGGGAGGGGGTGGGGTGGGTGAGAGACTATCCGCCGCCTGTAAATTCTTCAGAATTTCTTGTGTTCGAATAATAAACAAAATTCCTCAAAACGATAATCGAAATTCCTCAAAATTTGCTCTCATTTTTTTCTCAATACTGCAACTGTTCAGAGAATGTGTGCCAACATGATTTTTGTCACCTACTTGCATTTTAACTCAACAATAATGATAATGATGACCTTTTCTTTCTTACTTATTTATCTTCTTCAGTTGCCCTTGGAAGGTTTTTCAATAAAATTGAAACAGCACAACTCAGTTTCCAGGTTTAAGTTTACTTTATAGCGCATTGTAAAAAATGTCAAGAACAGTAAGCTGCAAGAAATTATCCAAAGAAAGGAAATCGAAAGGTGTTTACTCGTTTTGACAAGGTAACTTTATTGTTAACCTGAATGAGTGAAGTCGAGCTCTGTGAATTTGACTTTCTTCCCCTAAAGTTTCAATACCCATCACAGTTTGTTTACTAGTCTTCTCCAAGGCATTGTGTCGCAGTATTATTCTTTCTGGTGTGCTATTTGCAACTACATCTACATCTACACTTTTATTACGTTGGTAAAATCCATATGGATATCACACCAACTCTACAAAATATTAAAAATGTTTGAAAGTAAATACAATATATAAAATTAAGATAGATGAAAAGGCAAGTACAAATCTAATAGATCTAATAATGATTAGTTAACTAGGTAATTGTATAACTCAGACTTAAAACTAGCGAAGGAGATGTTCTCAGCAATCTGTGACGTAGATTGCAAACTGTACGGTTGTACCATCACTGTGTTCTTCTGCTGTGCATTTTTAGAGGTGTTGAGTATCTTCCAGCTGACTGGTATGCCCTGGCTCTCAAAGTTAAAACTACGACGATGTAACTTTCCTATTTCATTAACTGTGTCCATTCTGACATCTTTAAGTTGCTTATCAAGGTACTTTTTTACAGCTCAATGAACTTAAGTGCATCGCTCTGACTTTTGAGTTTGACAGCCATTTCTCACGTTATGATCAATATTGAACTTTTGAAGAGTAAGGCCCATTTCAAATGCTATCCTGAAGTCAATTGATGAAATTTATTTCAACTTAAGCACGGCAGCAGCACTTTGTTTGGCTAAACCAGTTTTTGTATGGTTGACACATGTGCGTCACAGTTGATTATGTAAGGAAGATGGTGGCTTGTCGGCGAAGTCTTCCTTCAGAGCCAGAGCTTTTACACACCGTTGCAAGATGAACATATATCTTCTTTGGTTTATGAAACACAAAGAACTATTAGAACAAACTCAAACTGTTCATCACCTTATGAATTTGGATTGTCAACAGAGAGCGAATCAGATGTTGAAGACGATGGTGACCCAGTTGACGAGGATCATCAAACGGCGGGAAAATCAAAGTCCAAGAATGGTAAAAGGAAGCAGGAGAAGAAGGGCTGGAACGGGAACTGGAAAGAATTGTGCCATTTGGTAGATTGTGGTAGATACCACACGTCACCACCTGCCATTCTAAGTCATGGCTAATCGTGTTCAGAATGAATTGGAATGTGGCATTTGAAACTTGAAAGGTCTGTTATAACAGTTTATTGGAGTGGGTGCTCCACACATCATCTCCCATCATCCTTGATTGCTTGGTAGTCGCTTGCATGACGGAGGTGCTGTGGTTGTTGGCTACGTGTATAATAATAAAAGAGCAATAAAGCAAGTGGACAGGATCGTTTATCTTGTTCTTGCAATACCATGGGTCAAAAATTGCTTGTTGCATCAGCTGCTTTCCCCTTGTAGTAGGTTGGGCTTATTTTAAGAACACAATAGCAGGCTTGTGTTCGTCTACTGCTTCCACCACTGTGGATTTATTCCTACAACCGTTGGTCGGTGTTTTGTTCTTGGCAAGAGCTGTTTTATTTGAATGAATTGCATTCAACCGCTGAAACCAACTCATATGTGACAGTCAAGCTGGCTTAGCACGGCATAAGCATGACATTTAAATTTGGTGTAAATTTTATTGATTGAAAAATTAGTTATCTGCAATCTATTTACAAGGATACATGTAATTTAATTAAAGAAAAAATACAATCTTCAGTCCATAGTGGTTCGTGCATGAAGTGTGTCGACTGTAAAGCTATGCAGCTTGTGGGGTCATACTTGTATGTCCTATGTTCTAAAAATATTGAATTTGCATGCATTTAAACTGAAATAGCTGGAATAACAGAGAAAGCATGTATAATTGTAATTAAGTTACAAATGAAACCTTTCTCTTTAAAGTTGATTATCATTAGAAACTGACATTACAAGTACAGCTGAAAAATTTCAAATCCTACATCGTTTATGTCCTTGTTTGTTGACATACTATTGAGAATATTAGTCTTGTCTCTCTCATTCCAATAGCCACTATATATGTACCACCCTACCTTCCCAGAAAAACGCTTTAATACCATGTGTATACATGAAGATTTAATAGGCAATTATCAAAAATCTTAGTAGCTGTCGTGAAAAATATTACATAATAACAGCGGTGTCATAATACAGAATCGAATGGTTCCCATAGAGAAGAGAAAAGTGTCTGTAAACACAAAGATGTGTTCTAACCATTTTACAACTAGATTAAATACAAATATAGAGGGAAAAATTGCTTAAAATTTAAAATCATTCAACAGAAATCTTTAAACATCTTTAGAAGGAAATTGCTGTCTTAAGTATTAAACAAATACAACACAACTCAGGTCAGAAATTGAAACATGTCTAGAATCTCTACTTCTGTTATAAGTGAATTAGAAAAGTTACTGTCAATAGAAAAACCACCAGAAAGGTGATAACACTTGTAGCCATGTTATGGAATGGCATACTAAACATGACGGGAAGCAGCAAATGTGCATATTATGAGCCAAACAAATGGCTTAACGTGCTAAAGCTTTTGTTTGAGTAGTGTGTTAAGTGTCATGCTGCTTCGGTTGGTACAACTCATTAAAACTTGCGGTAGGACATGGTATCAAGAACTAATGTATGGCTTCATAAAGAACTGCTTTCAACATTTTAATCTCTAATAGCATTTTAAAAATTGTTAATCAGCTTAAACAAGGAAGAAATGCAATTGCACAGATTGAACAAAAATTGAAAAACAATATTGAAACTTCCATGCCATTTTGAGAAGAGGACTGAGGTTGGTTTTCAAGTTGATGTGAACCTTATTAACTGCTGCAGCAGTTGACACTGGCATCCTTAAGCAGTTTAAATGGGAGTGGCGTCTTTCAGTTGGCATGATGTACACAGGCTGTATTTTAGTGCTGTGAACTGAGTGAAATACAATGCTCAGTATTTCATAAGAAAATCCAGTGTGTGAGTGGTAGAAGTCAATTGTCCACTGAGAGCCATACTTGTGCTGCGGTTTTTCGCATTCAGTCTCATACAGGATGAGGGCAAAATGGTTGCTTCTAAACGTTCTGCAACCTTTATCATGTGGGTCAGAAAGCCTGCAATGTTAGGTGTGCTTGTCAGTTTTGACATTTGAGTGGTCCTAACTTGGGCATTATCCATGAGTTTGCAAGCTACCCACAAGGACAAAGTTCTACACATTTTGGTACTGAAGTGGGTTTCAAGGTAGTCTTTTTCTTGGCTGTAAATTTGCTGTTTTCAAAATTTTAATGAAGTTGTGCTAAAAGGTTAAAGTTGTCGATTTACAATAGCTTAATTTACATTTTGTCAGACATCACCCCTTGTAGTTGATTGTTTGCTCAAAACTAAAGACAGCTATTGTGGTGAATCCTGAACACAAAGGTCTAGTCTTTGCTCTGTAGTAGACTTAAAAGAGTAATAGAAACGTTTCAAGTGCCAATGCACAAACTCCTAGTATTTCATTGGTGGATACTTAATATCCATGACTTCTGTAATGTCTCTGCTGGATTGGTTATGCTTCTATCTTTTTAACCTTGTTCACGTCTTCAACCAAGTGCAATCACATCTGCTTTGCTTGCAAATCCTAAATTCAAGTTTCCTTGTTGAGATTTTGTTGTGAGTAAAAGGCAGTAAGACTATTGTTTATTTTCTAAAAACAAAGGCTATGATTTGTTTGCAGCTCAGTGTTTCTCTTGTCCAATCATATCAGACATGTCAGTCCTTTCCCCTTTCCCCTCTTATTGTATTACCAAATCAAAACTATAAAAAAATTCTTGTCTGATTTCACAATTCTGATATTCTTGTTTTACTTAGAGTGCTATGCTTTGGTGTTATATCTTGCTTTGAATTCCACTCCATTCACTCCAAGAACGTGATGAAACAAAAGAAAACTCACAATTTCGAAGAAAAGAAAAACTGCAAGACGGGAAACTGTTGACCATTGAAAAAATTATTGATCATTGAGTAATGATTTAACAGGCTCAAAAACATTTCACAGTATTTTGAAATCTGAATTCTCTTAACCCAGTGACATGAAGAATACTTGTTTGAAGTATTGGTTCACAGTGTAATGTTCTCCTTTAACGTACCTTTAAATTCTTATAGCTGCCCTGCATTGATAAGGGCAACAAAATTATGATAGTTGTACAATTCCAAAAATTCCTTAACAGTAATATGGCCATGAGAAATTTAGGGAAACAAAAGTACTTGAATACTTCATTTGTTTAATTCTACATAAGTTGGTATTTAACATGCTTGTAGTTCTACCCGCAAATTTAAGCTTTGGCTATTTGAGAGAGGTGGAGAGTAATACAGTAGTGTTGAACTTCAAAGACAACTTTCAGATACATTGGTGTCCGGATTAGTTTGAGAAGAATGTTAAAAACTAAATTGTACATTCCTACATAGGCTGCAACAATGGCAGTTTCTCGGCTTTGTCGCACCACAACACAACAGCAAGTTGTTCAAATGTGTAAAACCTTGACCCCTCACACATGCAGTGCACTCAAGTACACCTGTGACCCACTGGTCTAAACAAGCCCTTTAAGTGTCTGATTCTCGTTTCACACATTGAGGAGAATGTAATGTGATTGCAGCTGTCAGCGTATGTAAAATTTCAGCAATTTCCCTTCCATGGTTGTTTTCTGGCTAATACTTGATACGTAATGATAGTTTTTAGCAGAGCCTTCGCATGTACATGTAGCGGGCCAGCAGAGCACCATTGCTAAGCAACTTTGGTAACCTATCAAGCCAAGAAGTTTTGGTAGTGGCGTAGTAGTCACGTAACCGTTTGTCCATACATCCAGGCGTCTGCACCATAGGGTCACCAAGATGAGGTGGCACACACTTAACCCTGATAACCCTGTGCTGTTTCCTGCATTTTTGGCACATTGTGACCTGCGTTTTAGCAAAGACAACAAAAGTCAAAAACAATTTTAGTAATGGAAAGAAAACGTTGGAAAGAATACTCGGTTGTGTTTTTGGTGGAAGGCCAAGTTACAAATTTGCCTTTGGAAACTTCATGTTTGTTGTAGGTTCTGTTGCAAACGTGGTCGGAGTAATGCTTGAGTTTGCAGCATTTTGCAGTGCCTTCTGTTTTTTTTGTCCACAACCATGGTTTTTGTGGTGGTTCGATCACATTTTCCCAGGAAAAACATCTGCAGTTTCATGTCGATAGGCATCTTGTCATGGGAAAAGAAATACATAGTAAAATTAACCTCTACAAGATGCGTTAGTGTTGGTGGCGTCATGGAAGGATGCTGGCCTGCGACGCCAGGTTGGATACTCAGCTGAGTTCGATACTTAGCGTTTTTCTCAGTGTTTTCTTTTTTAAGTTAACAACTTGAATGAGAGTTTTTTCACAAATTAATAAGTATGAGAAAAAAAATGTGGAGCTCCGCTTTTAGGATTGGCTAAATCTATATATTACATCACAATATATCATTTTATTTAACTATTCCAATGTAAAAAGAAGTTAATTTGGGAAGCTTACAATGTTTAGTTATCTGCTGTGCATTTGGGTTATTTTTTTCTGCTCCTGGCAAAATCTGATTTATGGAAAACATGCAGGACTCAGAGGGTTAATAAATGGGTAAGAGAATATTTCGCAACACTCCATAGTAATTAATATTTCACAGTACTTTAGGGTCAAAGATACAAAATTGTGAACTAAACAATTAACAGGAAAAAACAATGGTAATAAGAAGGACATTGAGTCCAAGATAATAAACAAAACAAGCCTCAAAACAGAGTCAACTATCCTGCCTGTACACTTGAAATGCTTAAGTATGTGAGAATCTGTGACCTGATCTGGCAAGGATGCAATTCTTTCAGAGCTTTTAAAACAGAAATGCTCAAATGTTCCAATCATGGCTTAAAGGGGCTATGTCACGCTATTTTAGTATCTTTTTAAAAAGCCAAAAAGTGTCTTGGCATCAATCTTAGGCCACTGAAACTGCTTCCTGCCGTCTGTTGCCCCATCTTGTGTTTAGTAAATCGTGGTACCCTGTGATGTGACTGTGGATGTTGCTTTTGTATGCTGATCCAATGAAAATTAACGTTTAGGGTTGTTAAGCAGACTTTGTATGGATTTTAGTGGTTGAAATGCATTCAAAACACGGTCAGGTATATCAGAATCATCTTTAAAAGGTTAAAACAATTTAGTTGCTAGGTGGGATTTGAACTCACACCTCTCACCTGAGCTACAAAGCCATGGTGGGAACATTGCGTCGTGGATGAATCTCGTTTCATCAAGGGTGCTGGTTTTTAACCTGTACCAGCAAGTTCAATCTTGCGGTTGCTGTGGCTAGAGCACATTCCTGTGAAGAGTTCCTCTAGTTTCTTTGATGGTTGACAGATCTTTGGTACTCGGCAAAGAGGAAATTCAAAGTCCAGTTCTCCTAGTCTGGATTTTGCTGTTAATAAAGGGCAGCTGGATGATTGTTCATGTTGCAAAAAGAAATGCGATAAGCTTTCTGCTACTCAGCATTTCTTACAGCACCGCTTATGCCTTTGCACTACGATGGCTTTTCCAGTGGCATTAGACATGTCAGTGATGCCCGTCACTAACACTTGATCAAGACTTCGGAAACCTCTTGTTTGATTTCATATATTCTTTTTATCTCTCTTGGTTTGCTTAGAGTACTATTTCTTGGATTTATCTTGCTTTGCACGTTGTCATTCTTGTCAAATTTGGGAACATTCAGTATTGTGTTGTCGATTTTATGCACTTCCGTGGTAAATTCTTCATTGTCAGAATTTTAGCCTCCTGCTCTTCTTTTGTTAAACTCTTTCACCTCCACAACAGCTAGGCCAATTTGCTGACTCTTCCATAATCTCTTTAAATCTGACTCTCAACGACTGGCATTATACTTCCTTTGTCTAGGACTGAAGCCACTCTTTGTCCACGGGTTGTATGGAGCATGGGGTGATGTACTGTCCTGCGGCTCTTCTTGCTGCATTTGATTTTTGTTCGGTGTTCTCTTGTGGGATGTCCTAACCCTAACCCTAACCCAGCATTCTGGGCACTAAATGTGACGTTCCACGGGAAAATGCACACTAACGCTTTTCCATTACACGGGTTAAATGAAGGGGAATATAAACGGATATTATACGGTTAACTGAAGCATTTAAGGAGGCTCGCAACAGTTTTTTTGGCCTTGGAGTGTAGCTTTTGAAGTCAAAATTTCGCATAGAAGATAAACTTCGATTTCCTTGATACTACACCACCTTTTCAACAAATGATCAAAGTTTATTTTCTCACTGGTTTCCTAGCAACAGCTGTCACCATAGCAACGGTAATGGACAACCCCTCATTTTAAATAATGTCGAATATCTCGAAAACTAGTCAGACACCTTAACGACGAAACTTGAACCATTTGAACTACTCAACCTACACAACTTGTATACGAAATTAGGGAAAAATCTGTAAGAGCGTTTTCAGGTAAATCATGATTCATTTTTTACGGGCTGATTTTGGTCATTCCTGCAATTTTCTCCAATATTTCAAGAAAGATAAAACTTAACACTTTCTCTTTTCAGCTGAAGGATCTTTTATGATATCAAAACATTCTTAATGTACATTGAGCTTCCTAGGTGGCTGCGATTTTAAGATATTTATATTTAAAAACTGCTAAAATGCAGCACAAATCAGCCAAAAAGTACGTAATTTGCATAAATAGAAATATTTCTAAACTGCCCTTACAGATTTTTCTCTTAAATTGATTGACGTTAGAATAATAATTCTTTTTGATGTTCCAGCAAGTTTTAGGCTGAATAAACACTTCGTTTATTAGATAAGAATCCTGAATCTCGGTCAGGTTTCAGTCGTTATTAACTTTCAACGAGCAACAGTATTATTTTGTTTTTCTTGGTCTATTTCTCGGTTATTCACGTGCAATGAATATTTATACACGCTGCGCTTGTGTCCTCTCGTGCATTTATAATTCCTTCTCATATTTTTTTTTATTATGAGAAGGAATTATAAACGCACGAGAGGACACAAGCGCAGCGTGTATTAATATTCATTGCACGTGAATAACCGAGAAATAAACCAGAAAAAACGAAATAAAACTGTTGCTCGTTGAAAGGTAATAACGACTGAAACTTGACCAAGGTCCAGCCTTCTTATCTAATAACAGAAATGTTCATTCAGCCTAAAACTTGCTGGAACATCAAAAAGAATTATTATTCTAACGTCAATCAATTTAAGAGAAAAATCTGTAAAGGTAGTTTAGAAATATTTCTATTTATGCAAATTACGGACTTTTTGGCTGATTTGCGCTGCATTTTGGCAATTTTTAAATATAAATATCTTAAAATCGCAGCCACCTAGAAAGCTCAATGTACATTAAGAATGTTTTGATATCATAAAAGATCGTTCAACTGAAAAGAGAAAGTGTTAAGTTTAATCTTTCTTGAAATATTGGAGAAAATTGCAGGAATGACCAAAATCAGCCCGTAAAAAATGAATCATGATTTACGTAAAAACGCTCTTACAGATTCTTCCCTAATTTCGCATACAAGTTGTGTAGGTTGAGTAGTTCAAATAGTTCAAGTTTCATCATAAAGTGTCTGACTAGTTTTCGAGATATTCGACATTATTTAAAATGAGGGGTTGTCCATTACCATTGCTATGGTGACAGCTGTTGCTAGGAAACCAGTAAGAAAATAAACTTTGATCATTTGTTGAAAAGGTGGTATAGTATCAAGGAAATCGAAGTTTATCTTCTATGCGAAATTTTGACTTCAAAAGATACACTCCAAGGCCAAAAAAACTGTTGCAAGCCTCCTTAAGCGGTCAACAAAATCGTTTAAAGAGGTAGCTAAAATTTTTAAACAGTTGAACAAAGTCCAAAAACAGCTAGTGTAAGACGTTAAATGGTCCAGCAAAATTTTTAAATGGATAGATTAAAACGTTGAACGGTTGACCAAATTGATTAAACGGATAGCTTAAAATGGTAAACGGTTGGATAAAATCAGCGTTAAACGGATAGCTCAGTGAAGATAGCTCAGTGAAAACGTTGGAAACTATCGAACACGTTAACAACCGGCAAAAACCTAAACTGACATAGCTTTGCTGCCACGTATGTTGAATGAGCTGGAGAAATTGACATCACAAAAGTTATAACACAAAATTCTCAGTCGCAAACAAAACGAAGTTGCATTCCGGGTTCTTTGGCAAGAAATCAAGCTAAATCGCGCGATTTAAAGTTCCTTCCCCGATACTTTTACGATTTAAATTGGTACGCAGTCCATAATCCGAGACGGTGCATTTCAGTTTGACCGATTAAAATGGTGTACACACAAATTGTGGATAGGTTTAACCTAGAATGAAAAATAGCGTAGCAAAGTTTGCAATATTATTCATCTCTTTCTCTGCCATCGTTACCTCGGATATTTGAGCTGAGGTTTCATTCAAGATTTTGATTTCAGCGGAGAATGAATCCGCTAATTATAATTCAGGTTTCTCTTTATCAGTTTAATAGACTATTTTTACGACCACAGTAACGTGCCAGCGAACATGTTCCTTTCACAGGTTGCATGATTTCGTTCAGTAAAAACATATCTGATTCTTTTACGACTTCCATCCTTTGTGGTTTATTATGGTCTGCATTCAAGGCGGCTATTTTTCTTTTCTCACTCGTTATCTCAAAAAAATTGCATCTCGAATTGAGTATGCATAACGGAACTTTTTCTGCTTGGGCGATTCTCGCATCTTGATCCGAAAGCGCACACTGCCGAATTCGAACAAGCTGTTTCGCCAAATAATGGCTTGACTACTTTGTTTAAAAATAAAATGCACTTTTTCCGCAGAATGAATTGGTCTTTGACGTTCAAAATTCTCTTCGCATCACATCTTTATTTTCATTTGCCAACATCTTCAAGTTGACATCGATAAAATTGCATAATATGCTTCCAACATTTTAAATGTTGCTCTGAGCGAACTTAAGTCCTCCCAAAAGTTAACTTTTCACAGCCATCTATTTTTCAAAGGTTGTCGAACGCGCAAATAATATAGAGCAAGATAACAGTCTACCCAAAAAGTATGTTTGAACATTGGACAATAGAAACCAGGCAACTTAAATGCAAAATTGAGAGTGGCGGCAATACGGGAAGACGTTCTTGTAATATGATGTTCGAAGACAATGTTTGATCTTTTAGGAGGTTAAAGACTGTCCCAACTTACCATTCTTTCTAATGAGTCCAGGCGGTGCTCTATCCTGTTCAGCCAAGCTGCCATCCTGTCCTCCATCGAAGACGAAATGTCCTCTAATTTCTCCATAATCTGTGAATGTCTTTCCAGACATAAAAGGCATTACTACCGATGATCAAGTGATTCTGAAAGCCCAATACTTGTGAAGGTACGGCTTCACACATAACTCTGAAAATCCCACACTTCGGTGGGGTCTTGAAATAGATTGGTCAAGGTTGCAATGGATTACTCGGAAAGTGCACTTGCTGTGCATAGTCAAAGGAATAGTGCATAGTTGGTTTCGTTTAAATTTCTCTGCTTCTTCTATTTGGCTGAAAGTGGCGGCTGCATCTGAAGAAGTTTGCTTGTAAAACTCTCTTTCGACCTGGGCGCAGTCCAAATGCTCTTGCTGTGCTTTTTTCAGTCTGCCTTTTCGTGCTCAGGGAAGTTTGCGGCCCGTACAAGCCTTGTGGTGTTTTGTTGACAAGTCATGCATAGGTCGGTCATTGGTTTTGTGACAACAACATTCGGCTTGTTCTCTAGAAGCTTCACAGGTTGCCTTGTAGACACGCCAAACACTCGTTTTTGTCCCGCTCAAAGACGGTACTTGGACATCCAAGGTATTCTTCCAGGAAGCGCAAACGCATTCTTTTCTTCGTGATTGGTAAGGAAACAGTGGACGTTCTCTGTGACCGACTAAGGAAGGGTGTTACTAGGAAGCTTTTTTGTGTTGCCGCGATTTCGTGGATGGATACCATAATGCTCGAGACGACGAAGTCAGGAATAACTGATTCCATAAAGATGAAGAAACATTTCTTTGCAGATAGGCATGGCCTGAAACTGATAGGTACACCCGGAACTTCTGCTTCCCTTAGTTCCGATGCAATCGTCACAAGTGAAGGCTTGAATGTTTGCTAAAATGATCAAGTCTAGCTCTCCACTTGCCAGCTTGAGACAGTTGTTCAGATTAAAAAATACTGTTTCTTCTTTAAATTCCCTAGAACATGGACCTCCTCTAGAACCACGCAAAGAGACAGAGCCATTGCGTAGGAATTTTTTAGCTCATTTGATTATTTCATTCGGAGTTCCTTCTCTTTCTGTGACATCAACGTCTGCCATGGTTTGTCACTTTCGTGAAATGCACGAGAGCAAAAGCGTCATTTGTTGCCATGGAAATTATCCACTTGAGTTAAAAATAAAAGCACGTGACCAACTTGCGTTTTACCCCAATTCTTCTAAAAAACAAAGTTTATTAATGTTATCAGTTATTTTGTTTACTCCTTATACTCTGAAATGAAGGGCAAAGCGTCTGGCTCTGCTTGAGCAATTATATTACAAGAACAACTACCATTGACAATAAGGGCGAGAACTTGAAGAGGATTTTAAAAATAATAAAGTACGCGCTAATCATTGGTACTGATTTCGCGAGCGCGAGCGAGCGTGAATACGCAGTGAGTTTACACTGACTATTGCGTTACATCTGGGTGGCCTGGAATAAAATCAACCAGCAGTTGGCCGACTCGAGCAACTAGTGGCGAAACTGTATACGTACTTCTCCACGATGAAAGTTTCCCTACTCTTTGAGGCCAGAAGTTCAGAGTTTCAGATCTGTGACCTTGCACGGGAAAACGTACGCTAACGACTTTCCTTTAAACGGGTGAAATAAACGACTATCGAACGGATTTTAAACGGGTCTACAGGCCGTTTCAAACGGGTGCCACTGTAAGTACGAACGGATTATTAAGAATTTCGAACGAGTTGCCAAGTTGCTCGAACGACTCGTGAAAAATTGTAAACAGGCAGCTGAACCGCTCGAACGGCTTAGGAAAAATTCGGAACGGGTAGCCGAACCGTTCACAAGGCTCACGAAAAATTTCAATAGCCTGGCCATAAACGGCTAAACGGCTTTCTTATAATTCTATTTATATTTCTACTTATATACTTATTTCGATTCGAGTATCATGAAAGCGAAGCCGAATGACATGTTGCATTGCGAGTGAACAACATGAATGGTTGCAGTTGACTTGAAAAACTATTTTGAATTTATTTCGCTTTTACCAAGCGGTAAAATGCCCTAGAGGTGGTAGGTCAGGCAGGCTTTGCCAAAAACAAATAGCAATGAAGGCTTTATTCATAAATGAATACTCCCTATTCATGTAGCTAGAATAAACGTCTTTCGTGTCTAAAATCGTGACCGATACCTTGTTCTTAATAGTCTAGAAGTGTATCTTAGCCTTGTTCGCATTGGTTCTTATTTTGTTAGCTCTATTTATCGCTAGTAGTTCGCCACGTCGTGTCTACTTTGCTTATAGTACAACTTTATCTATTGGCCGAACTCTGAGACACTGTCTTGCTATATAAGCAGCAGAACATTATCCAAGGGCATTACCTTAGCAGTCTTGCATGAAAGAAACATTTGTAACAATTTCGTTTACCCACCCTCCCTCCCTTTGGAGAAGGGTCATTTTGTTGTTTTTGCTCATTAAACTGGGGTCACTCCTTGTGGTTTGGTTAAGTCTGCATTGCGACTTCCCCCAAGCTTTTGGCATTGCTTGTGTGTTGCCATTTTATACCTTTGCCTTAATCTTGTCCGATCCAGCCCGTGCAGCGCTGGGGAGATAAGAAAGGCTCTGCCAATACTCTTGTCCTAACCCCCACGGTGTGGGGGGATAAGTGAGGCTTTACTTGGTGCGCATAACTCGAAGTCGCTAATAACCTGCCACAGGGGTGCGTCCCCCCTATTACGCCACACTGTTGTTGTTTATTTTGCTGTGTCACGGCCACAGGTTGCGTTACATCCTTCTATCATTGTTAAATTATGTTTTGCAGAACAGTGACATTAATTGCTATTTACCCTTCAAACCGCGGTTTTTATTACTTTCTTTTGCCGCCTAAGGCCAAAGTAATAAACTTTGAAACACAGAGAACATTTGATGCCGAGTTTACTGAAGCAAAACTCGAAGGAAATCAAAACCTGTGAATGCGCCGCTAATAATTTGCTTCACTGTTTACATTTGCCGTGATATTTTAATTCTTGAGTTTCGCAAATATGGGACTTGTTTCCAAAACAAAATTGTTTTAAGCAGTTCGACACATTGTCAAAATGCATTTCCACGCTTCTCTTTACTTTTGACTACAACTTATGAAAGATTTCCCATATTCGGTTCAGTTGCGAGTAAGTGAACATCGATGTCTCAAATTTGCATAAATATGGTGTTTGAAGCAGGTTGACAGGTAACACAACACCACACAATCTGTGACTCGTTACAATCATTGGGACAGTCGAGACAAGACTACAGAAATCTTTCTTGTGCTTCGATATTCCCCGTTTTGCAAAAATCCTTCACTGGAATTCGATCACCTTGAAGTGCAAAAGTGAAAACGTTTCTACAAGAAGGATGCGAGTTCACTCATGGCACGTAGACGGCCAGTGTAACCTAAACAATTGCCTAAAATTGTCATATGGAGAACTCGAATTCACTGTCCTGTTAGGATTAGTTTTCTTTGCCACGGATCGTCAAAATCGTGATTTATTGTCGTTTGAACCACCGCAATTACGGCGAGTCGTGAAGAGTCATCTTGGTTTCTATAATTTGGCGCAGTCGGGCGAGTCTTTCGGCATAAACTTGCGAATAAAACGACACTTTATCATCTCTGGCTCTATTTGGCCCAATTTGATGATTCAAACGGTGAAAGTATCTCTGTTTACAGGAAAGCTACCCTATCAAAGCTTTTATGGTGCGCTGCTCGCAGAAATCACTAATTTTTGAGCAAGTACTCTTCATACGGGTCTCCTTTATCTGACTGACGGTTGGGCTCATCTGCTGTCAATGGTTTTTTTCGCTCGAGGCCTCAGCTAAACGTCAACGCAATACAATTAACTAAACAAGACTAAAATAGTCAGCCAAGTTTATCCGTATTTTAACTTGTTAGCAATTTGGTCGAACATGGACCGACAAAAGACATTTTTTAATTATTGGAATGTCACACATTCGCGGCAAGGTTTACTACAACTTTTAAAACTTAGTTGTTTACAGTTTGACTTTCTTAACAATACCAGTTTATTAGTGGCCCTCGTAAGGAACGTGTGATTTTTGTTCTCTAAAATGTAAAGTTACAATCTGACGGAAATTTGCATAATTCAACGATTGTGCGAATAATATTCTGCCAATTGCAAAAACCTTAACTTATGACCCATTCAGTTGATCACTTACATTGAGAACGAAGCTGAGGACTTACGGGGTTTTAGGGTTTCATTTGTAATATATTGGTTGATTTTTTTTTATCACGCAAGGTATGGATACTAAACCAAGTATCAAGCTTCTCGCTCTTCTCTCGTCAAGATTTTCAAGTTTACAGCCCTTAATTTAATAAATAACAAGACTTTAGTCAGTAATTATTAAAGTACTCAGATAACTCAATGTTGATCATGACTGTAATAGATTTGGTGGCTCCTAAAAGAGCTGTTTTTAGCGACCTTCAAACGTCCAAAGCGCCGAAAGCAGGGCGCAGTGGCTCCTAAAAGAGCCGTTTTCGAAAATTCATTGCATTGGAGCTAGGAGGTGTTCGGTTCCCGGTTTACAAAACTGTCTTATTTCGCGGTAAAGATAGTTCTTGCGTTCCTCGGTCAGTCCATCGGGTTTGATTTCGCGAGGAAGGGTTGAAGCAGGCGGGAGAATAACATTGCTCTTTAACAACTGGAACGATTGTTCTGGAGAAGACACGAATTCCTTGAAGTAGATCATTCCAGGGTTTTCCTTGGAGAAACGGAAGTGATGATACTTGATGTTTGGCAACTTCTTAAAGTATTGACTAAGGAAGGAAGTCCAGTCGTAAACAGGGATGATCACTCTGCCATCGTGCGTTGCTACGAGTTGAGTTTTGTTGACTCCAGTGTTGCTGGATGTCTCTACCAGTCGTGCAAATTCGTAGAGCGACGACACATACGTGACTTTGTAGGACCTCTTGATTAACCCAAAACAACGGTCTGGAGCAAATTTGGTGTGACTGGCTATCAGGAAAGGGTACGTGATGGAGTGATGCAACTTCATTAGCGTTCTCCATGCCAAGTACCAGAGAAAGCAATTGTTTTTGTTTTGACCGGTGCAGTTATCAGCGTTTAGGTGCGCGTCTGTCTCTCCCAATCCATGGTGTTTGAAATAGTAGTGAACGTAGCTGATGGTTGCGTTTGCTCCCTTGCCAGTATCAGCGGCCTCATCTATAAGGAAATTGACCTGTCTGGGTAGGCCCTCGCACACGACTCCGAATATTGCACACTTCCGAGGGGTTTTGAAGTAGATCGGCCCAGGTTGCATGGGATTACTGGGGATATGGATCTGCTGGGCGTAATCGAAGGAATAGTGAACAGTGCCATTAAGAGAATAGGAGAGGCGGCTTTCACGGTTAAGGAGCGTTTCAGTTCCAGTGATTTCTAGAGCGTTCTCAGAGGCTTTACATAAGTTCCTATAGTATTCTCTTTCAGACTGGGCACAGTTCAGATGATCCTGGTGAGCATTAAGACATTCTGACTTTTCTGCGTCTGAGAGGTTTACCGCTCTTTGCAGTTTGCTGGTGTTTTGTTTGCAGGTGAAGCAGAGATCCGTCATGGGTTTTGCTACAACCACGTTAGGGTGAAACTGTTCCCATAGCTGTAGGAATTTCCTTTAGCTAACTGCTCGCAAATCTGAAGCCTTGCATGCTGTTTTGTAGACTCGCCAAACGCTGATCTTTATTTCGGATGACAATAGGACTTTAACATCACTCTTAAACCCGGGTATCCTTCCTGGAAGAGAGATTGCATTTTCCTCGACGTAGTTCGACAGAAATGCGTGAACGTCTTCGAACGTAGTCTGGGGAAGCGTGTTTTGAGGTAGTCGTCTAGTGTTACCATGAATCCTTGGAAAGATACCATGATTCTGGTAGTGTTCTTTAAGCCGTCGAAATCGTGAGTCACTCAATCCATAAAAGTGCAAAAACATTTCCTGCAGATTGGTTGTGACTGGTAATAAAAGAAGCATCGAGGGCTCCTGCTTCTTTTGACTCCAACAGACTCGCTGTGAGTGAAAGCTTGTATGCTGGCGAGAACGACCAGATCGAGTTCGTCGTTTGACAGTTCCAAGCAGTTATACAAGTTAAAAAGTACAACCGCCTCTGAAAACTGTTCAGAACACGGACCGCCTTTTGCGCCAAGAGCACAGCCACAACCATCTTCCGTTGCTCGTGGAAATTTTCCACTGGAACGACCTGAAAAGTCGTGTACCATTTACTTTCCAAGCGGAATTTCCGGAAAATTGTTGTAAATGGTAGACAACCAAGATTTTACAACACCACCAATTCCGCCAGAAGGAAGAAACTAGAGCCCCATACTCATCCTCTTCTAAAGTAGAGACATTAAGCTTCGAATAATATCAGGACAGAAAAACAAAAAAGAATAACACAGAAGATACAGAAGGAACTCGCATAACAAGCCAACTTAGTCCACCTTGGACCAGGTAAGGCCAGAGGAGGATAGGTGTAAGTTCCTCCAAATGTCAGTACAACAACAGGCATCAAACACCCTAGCGAGGGCAGCAGAGCTCACATGCTAGGTGTCATCAACAGCGATCCCATACGGTCCACAGCTCAATCAAAGCCCGTATTAAAGTCCCCAACAAGGTTGTTGTAGTGCTTAAGTTTAAAAGAAAGATTGTGTCCCCTTAGATCAGGTTTATAATCAACGAGTTCGACAGGGCTATTTTGGTGTATTACAGGCAACACTTGCAGCGCTGTTTGAACCAGGGGTTTTTCAAAACCTTTTCCTTTCAAGTAAAGGCAGCACAGATGCAGTGATTTAAGCATACCATAAGTCACCAGAAGTTGAAGGACGTCCTCATCTGGGAATTCAGTAGGTGCATAAATGGAGACGTGAATAGGTTTTTGTCCAAGCAAGCAAAGAGACATGACTGTTCCCATAGTCGAAATTTGTGCTAGCAAGATGCTTAGCAGTTTCCACCATGTCTACGTTATATCAAAACATTTACTGCCAAGTTGTGGTACAACTACAACAATGTGATCCTTGAGATCCGGCAGAGACCACGCAATTGATAAACTATTGAGGTTCTTGCTTTCAGCTGTCACCAGGCGGCTAGTTTGTTTATGAATGAAATTCATGTGCTTTGGCATGGCAGCCATCGCTAATGTAAAATTACAAATAGAAACAAAACTGACTCACACAATGCCTCGAGATATCCCAATAGCGTGTAGGCAGAAAAGACTTAAAACAAAGACTAAACAAAACCATTACTTGAAGAGAGAGGGAAGCAGACATTTTTCGACACTTCTGCCGAAAAAAAAATTTTTCAATATGAAAAGCTTTATTCACGAATCAAATCCTACGACTATGGTATAAAAAAGCTAGTCTCTCCTACAAACTAAAGTTCTTCAAAGAAGTCCTTGAGGCCTCAATAGCCAAACAAAAAGCAAATTAGCATCAAAGGGAACGCCCAAAACAATAGGTAAAATGGGCATGAAATGAGCTTGGCGTTTGAGCAATGAAGAAAACAACGATCGAGTGTCTTCTGTCTGGGACAAGAGGCACATGTCCCCGAGTCAATAGAGATCTTTCACATAACTCCAACAAGAACCACTATGGTGCAAAAGTCCACTAAATATGTAAAATACACGGTTTGTTTTCCCATGGGTAACTTTTCCTTTATTTGCGCCACGCACAAATAGTACCATCAAATAAAACACGAATTGTGTGACAAAAAGCATTTTATTTTCAGCGTTTTTGTTTACAACTGAAAAAAAAAATGAACAAAAGGACATTGGCAGTTCAATATTTCGCATGTTTAGTCCTCGTCGCTACTGTCGCTGTCGAATTTATCTAGGATGCGTTCTATTTTACTCATCATTTTCACAGCCTTGCCACACATCTCCGTGTGTGCCTTGTGGGCCTCCTCCGATTTCCGCTGTCGCTTCCTGGAGCGCTTTTTCTTAGGTTTGTCCTGTTTTGGCTCAGGCGATGTGGGGTTGGCTTCCCCTGGGAGATCAGCGTCGGCATCGGTGCCTGAACTATCTTCGTCAAGACATGCTGCCTGGCTAAATTTCGCAGATTTTCGCTCTTCTGGTGAGCACTTCTTTGCGTATCGCATCCTGTTATCCACAATAGTCGGTGACATCGCCGTCTCGCTTGTACTTGTCGTGGCAGTCAGCTGTTTAGCTTTTTGGAGGTTTTGGGAAACAATTCGTCTAATCCTTTTTATCGATGATTCTCTTGGGGTAGAACGATAGTATTCCCTGATGCTTTCGTTCTTCATAAAATTTCCACCCATGGGTTGACTTAAGCGTTCCTTTATTGCCGTTAAAATTTCATCCCAGCCGGAGTTTTTGCTGTAGGCTTCTAGGACTATCTTTTGCTCAACTCCGGTTACCTGGTAGCGACGCTTTTTAGTTTTCTTAGACTTAGGCGCTATTGATATTTCTGCACAAAAAAATAAAATAAAATAAAATTAGAAAGAAAGTCCGGGAGATGTTTTAGTGTTGTAACTGACGAATGCCTACCTTGTGTTACAGGCTGTTCGTCGTCCTCATCAAATGGCCTCCAAAATGAACTCATTTCTGCGAATTGAGTAAGATCATCGAATTTTAAGCGCTGTCTTTTATAGCTCTTTTCAACACAAAGATATTTTACACCACCTCCCTCGGGTTTTATTATTGGTTTACAATTTACCCTCTTTTCAGGCAAGTCATGCAGTGACAATAGAGAATGGACGGCATTATCGTATCCAGTGTCTAAAGTCTAAATGATTTGTGTTAAGCATCCATAAATATTCTCGAGGGGAATGTAGAGCTAATTATAAATAAAAAATAAAAAAGGGAGAGATTATCATAAGACTCAAACAACCTAGCCGTCATGCCATGATTTACATATGGTTACCCACTTTCTCACGCTTTAACCAAAAAAAATATCTGATTTGCTCCCAATGGTATAAACGCGGCTTTCATGAAATGGAATGGGAGGGTCATGACTGAAAATAGTACAAATTAAACTCTTCAAAACATTCAGATGATGTAACCAGTTTAGAAAATCGAAAGTAATCAATCTAGTAGACATCATGCCGAGGGAAATTCCAGATCAACCTTTTTTTCGGCTAGTTGGAATTGTTCTTGCCTTTCTTACAGAGCTCCCATCACCGGTCGCAAACCATCAAGTCGATGAGCTAATGCAGATTTTGGGAGTAGTGTTGCTGCTCCTGGCATCATTTCCCATTGTTCCTCACTTGCCTAACCGAATAATGCAACGTCTTGATCCAGATTTCTGTGGCTTTGATTACAGAGGGCGAAATGTTTTTGTAGAATATGCGAATCAAAAGCATCTGTTTTGGCTGAATACAGGAGAACTTCCAGAGACCATGATGCATATCGCAACGAAAATCTCTGCAGAGTTATGACGTCTTAACAGAAGGGGGAGACTGAGACAAAGGAGAAGAAATTCTAAAATTTCTAATGTTAACAAAGTACTCTTGACATTCATGTGGCTCAGAAAGTACCCCTGTCTAGACACACTTGCATTAATGTTTGACATCAGTCCATCGACTGTTTGTAGTATTATCTATAGGGTGGTGCCCATTTTATGGAGATATTTTTGCAATCAAGTGTCCTGGCCAAATCTAGCAGAATGGAATTCTATGCGAGGAAACTGGCGTTATTTTCCAAATGCAGTAGGGTGTATCGACGGGACTCCGCATGAAATTTACAGACCCCAGGTGGAACCACAGCGAGACTTTTTCAGTGGCCATCGTCATTACCACATCATCAACACCCGGCTCATTGTAGATAATGTAGGAAATATCGTTTTTCTACAAGCTGTTTTTGTCGGATCTCTCAATGATGCAGGTAATTTTAATTTAATGGAGAGAATTGGACCAGGTACAAATAACGATATGCCTCTAGATGTTGTACTTCTAGCAGACAAGGGATATGGGGATATCCCTCCTCTGTTAACCCCTTTTCGGGCTGCTCAGATTAGACGTTTGCCGAGACATGTGCAAAGAATGGCAAGAAGATTTAACCGAAGGCTTTCAAGATGTAGAATAATAATTGAACACACGATAAAGCATGTAAAAATCTATCAGGCTGTAGGGAGCATATGGCGTCACCCAAGATGGTTTCAACCAATAGTCGTAGAGCTCTGCACTTTCCTGGTTCAGCGCCATGTGGTACTTTTTGATGATGTGTGATGACTGATATTGATATATGGAAACACACGTGAGTTGCATGTCTCTGAAACAAGTAATTTACAGATAAGACAAAGGAAACATTTTGCCAATGTCCTTTTGTTCATTTTTTTTTCAGTTGTAAACGAAAGCGCTGAAAATAAAATGCTTTTTGTCACACAATTCGTGTTTTATTTGATGGTACTATTCGTGCGTGGCGCAAATAAAGGAAAAGTTACCCATGGGAAAACAAACCGTGTATTTTAGATATTTAGTGGACTTTTGCACCATAGTGGCTCTTGTTGGAGTTATGTGAAAGATCTCTAATATAACCCCCATCCTGCATAAAGAATCACGAACCTTCACTCCCTGCAGCATAATCGATCATGAAAGATCACTCTAAAAAATAAAAAAATTAAAAAATAAAAAATTTAAAAAAATTTAACAAAATAAAAAAATAAAAAAACCCTCATAAGGGAAATTGTAAACAAGCACAGTTGTGACCACTACTGGTTGATAAACTGGGACTTGAACATCCCCAAGACGCATGTTTCCAGACATCTCAACACTAGACTTGAAGGTCGAATCACTACAGCTTACAGGGGCACTACCACCCGGACAAATTTTCACAGCCACAACATCCTCTCCATATTCACTCCCCAGGGCACTAACTACATCCCCATGGGAAGGAAAAGAACTGGTCTTAATAATTACCTTCCGAGTGTTCTGGGGTGGCATGATAACCAAAGAGGAAAAAACGGGAATAAAAGGAAAGCCCAAAAAGGGGGAGGGGGTCAAAACCAAACAATGCAGGACGACAAAGAATAACAGGACACGGGAGAAAAGAAACATTAGGGATTGCAACCAGGACAGGACACTCTGGGCCAGGGGACAGTAGAAAAACATGAGAAAGAGACTCGGGCACCGGGCCACAAAAACAAGTAGGGTCAAGGGAATATCCAAAAGATAGAAGTTATCTTCCGAGAAACATCAACAACTGGACGATCCCAATCAAAAAAGAAAAGTTCTCTCCACGTAATAGACCAATAAAGGACACCGAATGTAGGAGAGAACTTCTCAACACAATGCGGTGAAGAAAAGTTCTCAGATAGCAGGTAAAGGTAACAAGAGTTTGCTGTCATACGAGCCGCCAGGGTGAAAACATGTGGGGTCGACAAAGCCATGACAAGGGAGGGACGTCTAGAGGAAAAGCCATCATCAGCTGCACGCCAGGCGAGAAGGAGAGAATGGTAAAAACGGGGAAGAGCTCTGGGATTAAAACTTAAGGTTCGTTAAAGAACATCAAAACAAGAGGCATTAAAGAGGCATTAAGCCAATAAGACATGAAAGAAACCCAACAAGAAGGGAAGGAAACAAAACGCCTGATCCACTGGACAGTAAGGGACCACCAAGACAAGTCGGTTGAACAACCACAGAGCGGGCATCTAAGTCCCGTTTACCCTTCCAGAAGAACTTTAAAACAAGCTTACAAAGTTCAGAAAGGACCCAGGTCGGCATGTGGATAAGGGAAGCCACATACCAAACCCTGGGACGCCAGTTGTCGATCTCAAGATCACCAGGACCAATAAACACACCAAGCACCTTGATCTTAACAGATGTCCAGTCCAAGGCGACAGGGGGGTCTAATCTCCCACTCCGAGACCCTAACCACAGCCCTTTTGACTTGGAGTGGTTGAGCTTAGCCCTGGATCCCTTCTCAAAAGGAGCTAAGTTTCTAAAGATGCCATCTTGGAATCATCGGTACAGACAATAAGGGAAGTGTCCTCCGCGTACTGAGAAATGGGAGGCAAAGGGGCAGGGGTTCAAGGTAAAGAAAGGCCAGTGTTACGTGGATTGGCACGTATATTAACAGCCAGCACTTCAGACACCAGGACAAACAGCAAAGGAGACAGAGGACAACCTTGAGGAACACTAGGAGACAAGGAGAAAAAAAGAAAGCAAATAACCATTAACATTGATAGCACTTTGAACACCAGTATAGAACAAATCAACCCAACGAATGAAAGACGAACCAAAACCCATTTTACTCAAAGTAGCATGCAAGAAATTCCAATCCACTCTATCAAAGGCCTTTTCCTGGTCAAGGGAGAGAATGGCAACTGGGACCTTGGACGAGGTGGCGTAGTCCACAACATCTCTTAGGAGAGCCACATTTTCCCCAATTTATCTACCAGGAACCCCACGGGTCTGATGTTTATTAACCACCAAATGTATTACCTTAAGAAGGTTGGCCAGCTAAAGCTCTAGCAGCTAATTTGTAGTCAACATTAAGAAGAGAGATCGGGCGCCAATTACGAGCATCTAAATGATCCCCTTTCTTAAAGACGAGAAATAACACCGCTGCGTAGAGAGAGACACAAAGAACCAGATTGAAACCAAGAGTTGAGAATTTCCACAAGATGAAGGCCGAGCACACCCCAGAACTTGACATAAAACTCCATCGACAGGCCATCAGAGCCAGGGGCCTTGCACTTGGCCATGCCGATGACAGCTTCATAACATTCCTCAACCGTCAACAAGCCATCACACTGCTCAGCCTGATCTTGAGGAAGGGAAGAAGAGATATTGACGAGTAAACACTCCTGCACTGCAGGGTCAGTCGGAACAACCGTAAAAAGATCAGAAGAGAAAAAAGCAAAAGAACGACAAATCATAAGGATTGGAAATAAAAGTACCATCAGTCTCCCTCAATGCAGAGATCCAGCGATCAGCCGACCGCTTCTTTTCTAGGTGAAAGAAATCGGCTGAGGAGATTTCACCATCCTCAACCCAACGGACCCGAGAACGCACCTGGCCCCCCCTAGCAGCTTGGAGATCAAAATGTGAGAGTTTGTTCAGAACAGAACGATACCCATCAAGAACAGACAGCAACCCATTGTCTAATTTGTCCTTTAAATGCTCCACCAGTTTCATCAGAAGGTCTTGTAACTGGGAAGACTCCTGAGAACGATGATAATCGTGCTTTTACCCTCCTCCCACCACTTGGCTAAGGATGAAAAAGATAACTGGTGCCTGCACCAAGAAGCCCAGAAATCAGCGATGAGGTGGACATACTTTCCTCCAGGACAGAGATGTTGAATTTCCAGAGACCCGGACCAGGTGGAACATTGACACAAAAAAGAACAGCACAATGATCAGAAAAGGGACACGGAAGAACGTCACAAGAAAAAACGGAAGACACCCAAACATACAGACAACCAAGGAGAACAATGCGAGACTAGAATTGTCCATTCCGCCTGGACCAGGTGAAACAGGAAGAAAAGGGGTAGAGGTACTGCCAAATGTCAATGGCACAACAAGAAGCAAAAAGTCTAGTGAGAGCTATAGTGCTTTCATGGGATGTGTCATCAACAGCAGACTGAGAGGGATCCAAGCTCACTCACTCATCCTCTGACGTGCCGAGTTGCACATAAGGCCTCTACTAGGTTTCTCCAGTCATCTCTGTCCTGGTTTCTTTTCTCCGCTGATGACCTCACCATTCCAGCTTCTTTCAATTCCCCCAACATCGCCCTCTTCCATGTGCTATGTGGATGCCCTCTGTTTCTTCTACCCTCTGGTGTCCATGTTAAGGCTATTCTGGCATGAGCTGATGGTTCTGTCCTCAGGGTGTGACCACTCCACCGCCATCTCTTTCTCTTGAGAATAATATTCATTGGTTCCTGCTTAGTAGCTTCCAAGAAATCACTATTGGAAATTCTGTTCGGCCAGGAAACCCTCATGATTCTTCGCAAACAGGTGGTATGGAAGGTACTTAGTCTTCTGAGATTTTTTGCATTCTTCAGCATTCGACTCCATAGAATAGCAGAGGTAGGACGTGTCTTTTGTATATCCTGACTTTAGTTGTGCGGCTGTAGGCATTGGATTTCCACTCAGGTTTCAACCGGGGGCTGGGGGTGGAGAAGAGGACTGCGCCGCAGCCTCAGCCTCAGCACTCCAGGGAGGATTAGTGCAAAACCTCGCAACATGGCCCTCCTGCCTGCATCTCAGACATTTACCCTTCAAAGGGCAACCTGCCACTCTATGAGCACCCAAACATAGGTCACACTCAACAGGCTGGTCTTTGTACCATACCTTCATCTTGACCACATCAATAAAAACATTCCGACAGATGACAGTTAATCTATTCAAAATGATTTTAACAATACGAGTACCTGTATAAATGTCAGTCGCTAGTCCACGCCTGCATATGAACAGAGCTGACCGTCCCAAATTTCTCAAAAAAACTAGTTATTTCTTTATCATCACCCTTAAAGGGATAATTATGAACCAAGACTGTAGTCACAATAACAGGCTGAAAAACAGGGACCTCCTTGTCCCCAAGACGCATGCACCCATGCTGCACCCAGGCTACTCTTAAAGAGACTAAGGACAAAGCTGCACAGGAACAACATCATGACCATAATGATTCTTAAGAGACTTAATGAGGTCCGCATGGGACGGAAAAGAAGAGGTCTTAATGAAGACCTTATGATTGTTCCAGGGAGCCATGACAAAAATAAAAATGGGAAGAAAGGCAAACCCCTAAAAGGGGAAGGGGCACGAGGGCAAAGCCTCCTGGCCAAAAGAAACTGGAGGGCAGCCAACAGAAAAGAAAAACGGAAAAGAAAAACTTACCAAAAGTTAAGCCTAAACCTGCAGGGCCGCCAAACGGTTGGGTGACCGCCACGTGGAGAGCTGAAAAATGCCCAGAAGATGTCGAGACGCCCACTTTACCCAAGTGAAGCCAACCGAAAACCCTTATCCAATCGGATAGGGCCTCCGGCCATACAACACCGCATCAGGTTAGTATGCCATTTTTCGGCCTCCCACAACGGATGAGCTCTCTTTGTTTTAGTTCTCTTGTGGTAAAGTGTGCAGGTCTGGCTTTCTGCTGTCCACAGTCGACCCCGCAAGGGAGAGACAGAGAGAAGATTCAGTGTTTTGGTTCTGTTTTAGGTTTAATTTTTCTTTCCCAAAGGATAGTGGATCGCAATAGTTCCTATAGTGGTGGTGTAAAAAAAGCCTGGCACTTGTAGTCGCGGGGCCCCGGGATAGTGCTTATGAGCTTTGTGTGTTCAGCAACCGGATTTCTTCAAAGCTTTGGTGAAAGTTTTAAGAAAAGGGTTTTTGGCGAGCGGATGGTCGTCGGAGGAGACAGCTTTGTTATTAGCTGGCTTGTCTGCTTTAAAAGGTAAAGGGGAGAGGCTTATGGCTGTTGTCGCTCTGTTGCTGTGTGTTGGGAAAAAGGTTCTGAGTTACAGGGGTATAGCTTGGTGCTATGCCCAGAGGAAGTCGCTTGTGAAGGTAGATTGTGAGGTCTCTGCCATAGAATCCAAGGTGGTAAACGGAGTAACAGACTCCCCTGATTTGTCCAAGGCTGTGGTGTTTGCGGTAGTGCCCATCTCCTCTGCGTCATGATCGACACTTTCCCCCCGTCCTGCATTGGTTTGGGCGCATGTGGCTGTTCTCTACACCAAGCTTTAGGGCAATTTTTCAGTAGGTGTTTAGTGGGGTGGCAGTGGTGGCACATTGTTTGCTGGCAGGTGGATGCCTGGGGAGGTTTGGCAAAAAACGTGAAAGCGCATTAATTGCCCTGTCTCCAGGGAACATTTTTGCTACAAATTGCCTACCAAACCCATGGGTCCTCCTGTGGTTACCTGGGGGTCTACACCCCAGGCTGGCTGCTGATACCTGCATAATGGCTCTGAGGACTGCAGAATAAGATGACAACAAAAATCAAAACTTCCAATTGTGCCATCACTAAAATAAACACCAAGAATTCGGAGCTTTTTCACCCATTTTAAACCGAAGGGGAACGCACCATTAGCTTGCCACCAACCAAGCCACATTTCCTTGGACTTGGTGGTCTGGAGCTGGGCACCAGATCCCTGCTCATATTTCTGTACAATGTGCAAAAGGTTACAAAGAGCTCCTTCAGTTTTCATAAAATTAGTAGCATCGTCAGCATATTGAGAAATCTTAAATTGATGGCCACCAGCACCAGGTAGCTAAAATTCTGCAGGAAGACCATCAGACCCAGGCGATTTGCCGGTCTAAAGACCTTTGAGAGCAGACAAAAGTTCCTCATTTGTAAACAAACCGTCACATTTGTCACGCTTGAGATTCTTAAAGAGAAAATTCTAAGTCATCAATTGTCTGAATTTGCATTGCATGTCAAGCGAATTCTGTGTATACAGGTCCTTATTAAAATTAACTAAGATTAACTCGATGTCAGGTGAAGAAGCTTTTTCAACTCTGTTTTCATCCTAAAATCCCTGATAATTTTTGGTCAGAGTAGATGTTCTTGGGACAAAGCGCTACATTTACACATTCTGGATTCAATGCAGGTTTGTTTAATCATAACTTTCAAATTCTCCCACCAAACCCCATAAGAATCATAATTGTCAATACAGCGCTCTTCAAAGACATCCGACATCAATTGTTCAAAATCGGAGTCTAACAAAAGCGCTACATTTAATTTTCAAATGCCACTTGTGAACATACAGACTGACAAGGTTAAGTTCTAAAATAGCAAAGTCATGATCAGAAAAAAACACATAAAAGTTTCATTAAGAAGAGCAAGCTTAAATATGTGGTGAGAAACAAGAAATCGATCCAGCCAATAAGCTTTCGAAAAATCACTATTAGACCTAGTGTAAGAAACGCCTCCAGGGTTATTTTTCCGCCAAACATCAGTTACAAATCAGACAAAAAAGGCTGAAAACATCTCTTGTCCACAGAAAAATCACCACTGGGAATTAAACGATCAAGCGCATTGTCAGTGCAATTAAAATCACCAGCAATTATGGGAGAAGAGGGTTAAAAATTAAGATGTAAATTTTCAACAAAAATTTTACGTTGAGAAAAGGAATTTGGAGCGTAAATGTTGACAGTAGTAATAGGAGTATTTCCTGGCTGCATCAACACACTTGGAGATAAAACGAGAAACAGCTCTGGCAAACCAGGGGGAGACAAAAATCGCCACACCATCAGGTTTGCCCAACAGATTGAGCACAGCGTAGGTTCTGTACAGCCTTTGATACGATGTCCTGGCAGCTCCTAATTAAAACACTGAGCCACTCAACAAGATTCTGCAAAGTGGCCTTCATTGCCACATCCGGGGCACACGTGGTTGAGATGAATACGAGAAGAAAACCATCTCACCGCTAATGAACACAGATAGTGGAATGTGACTATTCAGCCTCATGTGAGCAGTCCGTATACCATCATACCCAACGACAATTTGTCTCAGAAACTAAAGGACCTTCCCATAATGAGAAAATCTACCAATAATGACCAAATCTGGCATTTCATTTGGCCCCTCGCAAATTTTCACCAACAGTGACATTTTCATCATCACCTAAAACACTTGGTATCCAACGATAGTAATATATGGCAAACCTAAAGCTTGTTCTTTGGTGGTCAGAGTTTTGAACAACACAACCCAAGACTCACTAAAGGTCTTATATTGGATAGACGTTATGTCTTCCACATCAGTGCCGGCTTTGTCAAAAGCAAATACTATGTTGTTGCTTGAAGTCAACTTGAAAGGTGACAGAGGGCTTCTTCTTCAAAGTGGTTGTTGCTCCATCATTTTTCCATGTGTAGTGAGGAACAGTTGTAAAAGCTGCGCCTCTATCCTCCACAAAAACTGTTATGCCTCTGGTAGTTGAACTTCAACATCCGACTCGGCCCAGGTGGTGGCAGCGAAAATAACTCAGGCGTAGATTCTGACTGGGTGACCATTTGTTCGATGAGCTCCTTATTTCCATTTGTCTTCTCACTAGCCATTTTGCAGAAAGAAAAAAAGCAGAATACGCTTCATAAAAGTTCAAAAAGAACTCGTAGTCCCTGGATCTTAGCCAAAAGGGTGAGAAGCGATGCCGAGTAGGTTGTCCGCAGGCAGTGTGGTTTCTTCCTTCCATCTTCAAGATAGGGCCACCCCACAAAGCTCAGTACTGGAGAGGAAAAATAATTGTTTTTTGTAGGCCTGAGGCCGGGGAGGTTAGGAAACTACCATACATGCACAGTCAAGAAACCTGTACAACATTACGCCTTCCTTGGGGACACAATGAGCTGAAACAGTAACATAAAAAAAAAAGGCAAGCAATGTGGTGCTCCTGCCTACACCGCAAACATTTTCTCTTCAAAGGGCAACCTGCCACCCTATGGGCACCTAGACAAATATCACGTTCCACAGGCTGGTCCTTATACCAAACCTTCACCTTAACCTTGTCGATAGGGGCATTCCGATGGATGATGGTCTGCTGTTTCAAAGCAATATTTTAACAATGTGAGTGCCGGTGTAAACGTTAAAATCACTTGTCCAAGTCTGTTTACGGACAGACCTGACCTGACCGTCCCAAAGGTTTCAAAATAAGTGGTTATCTCCTTATCATACCCCTTGAAAGGATAGTTGTAGACCAAAACAGTAGTAACAACTACAGGTTGGTAAATGGAGACCTCTTTATCCCCAAGATGCATAGATCCCTCCAACTCAAGGCCTGTCTTACAGGCCATTCTGCCAGGACATAGCTGCACTGCTACATTGTCGTCACCTTAATGATGACCACATCCCCAGGAAGAAAAGGTCCTAATAAACACTGTCCGATTTTTCCGAGGAGCCATGGCAAGAAAAAGGGAAAAGGGGGGAGGACAAAGGAGCAAAAGAAGACCCCCAAAAAGGGTAGAGGGGTATGAGGGCAAAGCCACGCGTCCTGAAAAACGGGAAAGGCATCCCACAAAAAGAAAGAAGAAAGGAAAAGATAACTCACCAAATGTTAAGCTCAAACCTGGAGGCCCACAGCTTCAGAGCCCAGGCCTTTTCGAGCAGGTTAATCATGGATCAGGCCCCAGTGAAAGGAAGCTGACAAGTGTCATGCTTGACTTGCTCTGCTTTGTCCATTCCATGAATAATCATAAATTGCTTTAGTGACGTTCATGTGGACCCAGGCGGGCATGGGTAAAACTGGCTGTGTACCAAACCCTGGGCTCATTTCACTCATCCACACGATGTCCTGGTTGCTCGCAATTAGACACACAAATGGTGCAGCAGGAATTAGCTAAGGGGCCTTCATTGCGGATGCGAAAAAAAAGTTTTGCTAACAATTTAAAACCACTCAGGGAACGTGGCTGGTCAGACACATGCACCGTTCTTATTCCATAGTAAATTCCGGCTGTGTGTGTCTGAAGGAGAGAACTTTCCCTTGAAAGGAGAACCCTCCCAATCAAGACCATGTGTGGCATTTCCGTGGGGCCTTCATAAATCTTTATCAAAACAGTAAATTCTCGACATCCCCAGTAAAAACCAGTAAAGAATGGGACTTCGAAAACGTAACAGTATAGTGAACCACTTGAATGAGCTGAACCTAGAGACGTCACAGCAAAGAAACCATATGGAGAGAACCAGAGTGAGCACTCGGAATGAGATACCGTGTGCGTTTCCTGAAGGCAAACAAAATCAAAGCTTAAACTAAACTGCTTAAACTACTGAAGAAGGAACATCCACTTGTTATCATTAAGGATGCCATCAACATTCAGAGACAGAAAACCAAGCCATTCTTGATCCGTAAGGAAAAATAGAGAAACGATAAGAGAAACCTCAGGACAACTGAATCCACTGCGAACTCCTAGACAGCCGATCAGAAAGCACCTGTGGTAAGGCATGACGACCCAAGGCAGACAGTGATACCAGCAGGGCCTTATCCTTAGAGAGCAACCATTTCAAAGAATGTTTAACCTTCCCCATGATTTTCTGCTCCTCGTAACCCTGAGTGGCCTGAGAGACCTCAGCTGTAGCAAGGGCAGAGGAAGAAGAAAACTCCTCAAGACTATCAGAATCCATATCAGCAATTTGCTGCCCTCAACAACAATCACATCATTTTGGTTTGGGGTTCCAACTTGGGCTCTAAAGCCATCAACACGTTGAATTTGGGGAGCTTTAGCAACATCAGACTGACTATCACACACTTGCTGGGCATCCTGGGAAAAGTCTGAGCCCAGACTTTCCCCACAGTCCCACTAGCATCCACGCTTCTAACTTCATTACTAACTTCGTTACATTTACCAATTTTACCCTCAGAGAGACTGTCATTTTTGTCCATGCCAGATTGAACATTATACAGTTAGCCAAGACACTTTGGCTTAAAGGGGCCTCAGACACAACCTGAGAGCAAGAACAAAGAACTCAGCAACCTGAGTTCTCTTCTGAGAGCCCCCTCGTTATCATGAACACCATCCTTTGCTCCTTTCCCTGAGGCTCAGAGGCCAAATAAGCAGCAACACCACCACTAGCACCAGATGCTCCCAGCAAGGAAGGGAAATCCGTAGCACTTAAAGAAGCATCAGAAATGCAAGAAACTAGGCGAGTACCACCGAAACAAGCAAAACTCACTCAACACTTTATCCTCCCCTCCAACCTCAACTGTAACCACAGGGTCAACACCACCACTCTCTATTTCATTGGCCGCTAAAACTATGGCATCAGCACCATCAACCTCCGCGACTCCTGACTCTGTCAAGGGAGTCTCCGGTGCCTTCCTTTCATGGGTTCTTTTAATTACAGGCAAAATGCTTAGGATGTTTGCATGACCAACACTTGTCCCTGTCGGGACAGGTGGGTGACGTTTGGCCCTGTACATAACATAAATTGCACACAATTGCCTGGCCCTTATACCATACATGGCACATACAGTATTGTGCAAAAGTAATGCAAACAAAATTTGACGAATTACGGTCTTTGTTCTCGCAAAATTCCGTGCGAACTTTCGCGCAATGTCGAGCGACATTACAAGCAAAAGTTCGTCCACAAAACAAAATTTCGTATCGTGCGATATTTCGAAAGGTCAAATGAAAAATTGCTCTTGCAAAAATTCGAGGCAATAAAAAGGAACTTAAGCAATATACAGCTGTAAAAGCGTACCAGCGAGTCATGTAACTTCCAATCACACAGCCGGAAGGTCCATGCCCGAATGTTCTATTTCACTTCTTAATCAAACTTGAAAACAATTTCTATGAAATAAACGTTCAACTTAAACTTAAAACGGAAACAAAAAAAAACAAGGTCACCGATCTATTTATTTTCAAACTCACTTAGGAAAGAAATGTTTGTGTCGTGACAAGTATTACGTGGAAAGTCGTGCTAAATATAACGTAAACAAAATGCTTCAGTCAACTGTAGCGCATAAAGTTCAAATGTTCGGTGACCTTATTGCTCTTAAATGCATATGTAATGTTAACTAAACGAAAGGTAGGATAACCTCTGAAGGTCACAGTGGTTAAGATTCGTTTGGGATAAAAAGGATAAGTGTAAAAGTTGCACTACAAAATGCGCTAATGCCTGCAAATGTTAACAAAACATTTTAGTTGACTGAATGTTGTGCATAAACTTGAAATATCAATTCCATGACCTTACCTCTCTCATACTTGTGTGATCCTAACAAACTGAAAGGATTTTATACGAAGGTCACAACCGTTCAGATATTAAGGTAACGTCAAATTTCCAAACGTCGGAAACACAACAGAATTTGCATAACCATCGCGCTTCTAATTACACTCGCGACACCCTTGAGAAGTCACGTCTGGGTCTGACGCAAAGCAGCAGAAACTTAGTACAAAACTGCCACGAAATTTCGCTGGCACAGCTGCCAAGTGCCATGAAATTTTGCTTGAAATATCGCAGCATGCGGCGAAATATCGTCGTCACGCAGACAGTAAGTCTCCCAAAATATCGCCATACTCCGTTTTCCTTTTGAGCCAGGACCACCACCTCCTCAGTCACAAAAGTAACCTGAACAACATTGAGAGATTTGTTGAACAGCTAAGGTGTCAAATTTGGGTAAAATTTCCTCAAAAACCTCATCCTTAATTTTGCCGGACAATTTTTGTCCAACATGGACGAAACAACTACTGTTTAATACTTGACTACTGTAATGTTATTTTAATTACGTCAATGTTATCAAACTACGATAGTATCATTGCAATTACTCATCATCATTCGGCTGCAGAACAGTTGACCACAAGTTTCCTCCTTCTTTCTCGTTCAATGCAGTTACTATTAGTACACTAATAAGGTAAAAAGGTGACAGGAAAAAGAGTTGCCACTCAAAAATCCAAAGACCGAAGAAAAATAGCAAGCAGACGAAAAAATAAAGCAGTGATAAAAAAAGCGAAAAATGTACACAGGAAAACAATCGGGAAGAGCCGAAAAACCAAAAAACAAAATTATACAAGAAACAGTGAAAAAGACGGCAGTGAGAAATGAAAAATATGAACATTGGCATATTGTGACACCTTGCTCTGTTTAGTCTGAGCTGGGGATGTGAATTCTCTCAATACTGTTATCATGACTCGGCCTAGTGTTTCAGCCACAAGGCAATACAGAAGCGGGGAAAGCAGACAGCCCTGTGAAACTCCCCTTTTAAGCTTAAAAGCCGACCACGACCAGCCATTATTACCCGAGAGCTTATGTCTGTGTAGACTAGATTTACCCACCGCTGGAGCCATGGGCCCTTAGACACATTGTAGGAAGCTGTGATTAACCTGATCAAAAGCCTTCTCTGGATTTAAGCTAATAACAGCAGCCAAAAGCTGCTATCGATTGTATCGCACATTACAAAAAGGTTTTTAAAAATACTTCGGTCAGGAATACCACATATTTAATCTCACTGAGAGTCAGCGAGATAACCTTGCATAATCTGTTGGCTAATACTTAAGTACAAATTCTGTAATTGGCACTTAAAAGTGAAATTGGTCGCCAGTTTTTAAGTTGCAAAGGGTTGTCTTTCTTATAGAGTAACTGGATAATTCCCCGATGGCGTGAATCAGATCTGCTAGATCTTGACCCAATAGACCCAGATGCAGCGATAAAAATTCAACCAGAAAGGCATCAACACCTGGTGACTTTCCTGTTGACATTTGTGAGAGGGCCACATAACACTCGGAGTGTGTCAGGTTACACTCGCATTTCTCCTGGTCTTTGGATGCCAGAGATATATCCAGTTGCATATCACCTCTAATTCTAAAACAAAAATGGGTTAAAAGTAGAAAACTTGAAGAAAATGATGCAGCAGATTTTTTTCAATTTTAGAGAAATCTCAATTTTCTACGAATTTTTAAATATATTTTCTTAATGTCTTTAGTTAGTCTTTTTAATGTCTTAGTTTTCTTTTAATGTCTTTGAGGCATTGTTCTCCTGAATTTGCCTAACACGCATGTCAGAGTTCCATCCCCTGGTTTGATCGATTGTCGGTAGTAGTTGAACCGCTTTCGTGGTTTCCACATACCATCGTTTTCACCTAAGCGTGGACACTTAAAGAAAAAACATGTTTTAATTAGGTATCAAACGTGGCATGTTTGGCCGCCAAACATTTGAAGTTTGGCAGCCGTTAAACTTGGGTTCCTACATGCGTGATCAGGTTTCAATGCCGAAATTTGCATAAATTATTCAAAAAGGTCAAAATGTTTTTCTCATGTGCTGGTTAATAATTTGAATATCGAAGAAACAAATCTAAAATCTACATTGTCTAGGTGTTCTTCGTTTTCCGGACACCCACATTTTAGCAAAACGTATTCTAACGGCCTTCAAACTTCAAAGGTTTGGTGGCCAAACATGCCACTACACCCAGTTATAACATGCTTTTCCTTCATGTGTCCACGCTTAGATGAAAACGATGGTACGTGTATTAGTAAAATAGGATGTCCGACTCAGAAAGTCTGTCAATTGTTGATTCTGACGATTCACAATGGAACTACATTCCTGGGTTTGTACCAGAAATTCTGAAAAACTTCCAACAAGAAGTTGAAGATTATTATCCAACAACGCGAGCGAGGAGAGAGGCTGAAGAGGAAGATGCTGTAATTCCGAACGGAATTTTAAACAACGTTACTTGATGTCTCTGGCAGCCTTCAACTGTACATCGAAAGACCATAGCAACCTGAGGAAAAACAAAACCTAGTAAAGTTTGCAGATTTCTCTCTGATCTCACAATCGTGGGTTTCGCGGTTTCGCACTACTTTTGTGCACAGCTCTCTAGCTTTGAGTGGCAGCGGGGTGGAGCTAAGAACAGTGCCACAAAATACGACATCACTTCACTCGACCCAGGGAACTATCTACTCGGTCGTTCTGTCGCAGGATGCTAAAATAGGCAAATTTGGTATTTTTTAACCAAGCATGGAGACCGTTGGTTTTATCTGATTCACTCGTTATATTTAATTTTAAAGCTGAAGGCGAGTAGAATTCAACAATTTTTTTTAAAGTTAGGGGTGATATGCACTTTAAAAGCCAGCGTTGACTAACGAAATCAACTGTTTCAGCAGTGTAAAGTTTGTGATAGAAATCCCTACATAAAAGTCATAACAATAATAATTTATTAATTTGCTACAGCACCTTTTAACATGGGAATGATCAAAAGCGCTTTACATCACAACGTACTAGTTAAAATTTATAAAACGAATCTGTGATGGATAAAACCGATAAAAAAGGAAAAATGCCAAGCAAAATATATTAATGAAACGAGAATAAAATGAAATATATTAAAACTACGTAAAAGCTAATCTAAAAAGATGTGTCTTGACGTCTCTTTAAAGCGCCCAGTGATTCAATCTCATGGATATGCGCGGGAAGGCTGTTCCACACTGTAGGGGCGGCAGCGTAAAACGATCTGGTGCCTAAACTTGCCAACATGCGCCCCATAGGACGTTCCAAAACAATACTGTAGTTCGATCTCAATGAATATGTAGAACAGGACCTTACGATAACTAAATCGCCAATATAGCTAGGTGACATGCCATGTATGGCCTTAAAAGCAATTATTGAAATTTTAAAATGGATACGATAAAACGCTGGCAACCAATGAAGCTCATATAGAACTGGCGAGATACGGTCATACTTCCTAGTGTTCGTAATAAGTCTTGCGGCAGTGTTCTGGACTCGTTGTAGCTTACGAATCTGATATTTGGGCTGCCCATAAAGTAAACTGTTGCAATAATCTAATCTTGAGGTCACAAAAGCATGAACTAATGTCTTAAGGCATTCCTTAGACAAACATTTAGAAATTCGATGGATATTATGAATATGATAGAAAGAGGCTTTACTTAGTTGGTTAATTCATGGAGAATGTGTTTATCAGAAGTGACAGTTGAATTATTGCCATGTAACTGGGAATGGAGTTGCGTGTCTGCCATTTATTTTCAGGCTGGTAAGTACTTTGTCAGTTTTTCTTCCAGCTTGATCCACAGCTCCTTACTACGGAAAATAGCGCCTTCTACAGCCTGATCTTCGATCATTTTAAGAGATCTTCATTCTCAGGTAAGCGAGCATGATCAGATCCGGTATTTGAATTAATGCGAGACAGGATGTTACAAAACTTTTGTTCTAAATTAAATTTTTCACGCTGTCTCTCACGTGTCAAAGAAGCACTGTGGGAAATAGCAGTCTCTTTTAATTGGAATTTACCCACTTCCGAGATTCTAGGATCGTTGAAATATTGTTCAAGATGTAAAACAACGAGAACAGCAGCAACTTGTATCAAGATGCTTTCTTGCCTAGCACGAGATGTTTTGAAACTGCCAGGTCAATTTGAAGCCCCTCGCTGGCTATCTGGTATCACGGTTAGGAAATGACGACTGTGGAAAATGTGGTGGCCTAGTGGTTAACACAATAGACTCCGAATAGAGCGGGCTGGGTTCGCACTCTGTCTGGGATTATTGTGTCGCGTCCTTGGGCGAGTCACCTCAACTCTCACAGTGCTTCGCTCCACCTGGGACTATAAATAGAACAGGGAAATTACCGAAATGTTGTGTGGGTGAGTTGGTCTGAAGTTACCAGGCTCTTGACCAGCTTTACAAACCTATCGGGCATATTACCTTATTAACGTTGGGTTCCCGTCTATGTGCCACAGTGCATTGGGGCCATTTACTGAGTAAAAACGGCTGTGCACAGTATTCATCCATCGACTAATGGTTCCCTCTGGATCTTGCTTGCACAGCATTCGAGGTACCCTGAGATGGGGCACCCTATAGCCTGCTACACAAAGGTAACCTAGCATCATTCTGTAGCCTTTTTCTAGGGCACTCTTCTTATGTCCTGTAGAACTTCAGTCAGATTGTCATCACTTATATGGGAAAATGGTCTTGATGTGTTGATTCCATACTCTTTGATTCTACGTCTAACAGTGTTGAGAGACACCCCTAGCATTCTGCCGATGTCAGCTGCATTAAATCCATTAGCATCGAGGTATTGTAATTGTTCCTGGGAAATAATGAATTTTGGCCTTCCACAGTTCCCACTGTAGTACTGTCCAGGCCGAACATTTGACAATTTTCGAATGTTGAATGATAGCGTTGTATGCATCACCGCAGTTATCGAGTAGAGATATGCAAACTGTATGCTCCTACATCTGACTGATAACAGCGATAATCCACCATTGTGGAAGTTGGATTTCCGTCTGTAACTTTCGCCAACACTTTCGTGACAGAGTACGTGCTAAAAGGTGTTCCTTAACAGTATAAGCCATCTGACGACTGATATTCTGTTGAAAGTCCAAGCTACGGATGTCGTTTTAGAAACTCCCACCTTTTTCTTACTGTGTACATGTGCGTTGAGGCGCGGTTGTAGACCACCTGCAAGGAACTGAATGTTTGGATTGCTGAGCTGAATGTTTGAATCGCGAAATGAATGTTTGAAATATCGAGTTATTGAACAGTTGCATGAAAAGACTATATGTTTGAATCAAGTAATTCAGGTTTCAAACCTTGGATTGGATAGGCAAAATGTTTCAACTGGGGTATTAGATTGAATGTTTGAATTAACAGATCGAGTGTTTTGAGTTAAGGTCTGCATATTTGACTTGAAGAAATTGATGTTTGAATCGAAGGCCGGAATATTTGGCTTTGTGGATTGGTTGTTTGAATTGAAGAAATGCATGTTCGAATTGAAGGATCGAATGTTTGAACCGAACAGTTCCATATTTGACTTGAAGGACTGAAAGTTTCATCTGAAGGAACAAATGATTGGGGATAGCGACCAGGATGGTTCAAAGTTCCTGTAGGATTTGTTTGAGCGGGTGGTTTGGGATAAGTTCGCATACAACCGTGACGGGGAGAAAACCTGGGATGGCCACATAACATAAGTCACGCACTTGCGTGACACCAGACACAGTCCAGTGTCTGTACAAGAGTGTTTGACCATTACTAGTTATCCGGGGATTGAGGAATAGGGGTTCGACCCAGATTTTGTGACATGTTGGTAGAGCTTTGTCCAGGTGAGTAATAACTCGCGATGAATTGTAGGGATGGATTGATCAATATGTTGGGGTTTGAACTGAGTTGATAAGATGCGGGCGCCGAGTTGTTGTCCCGTTAACCTTAAATAATGTGTGACAAAGTATTTCCAGCTCGCTTGTTCGGGATCAAGGTAGCGGTGCAAGGTAGATAGGTGCAGCGCAGTAATTTTAGGTCCTATTCGATGCACATTAAAGCCACCCTCGTCACGGGGTAATGCAAGCATATCCTGCTTGACTAGGGGCATTTTGTTGGACCAGAAAAAATGATATATCGACTGTTCGATGTCACGGACAGCCCAGGCAGGAATTGGTAGGGCAGTAGCATGGTACCATAAAACCGAAGTTAATAGGCCATTGATAACCAGGGTCTTGCCTTTGAAACTAAGATTCCTGTTAGACCAAGCAGTTATAGTGTTTTTTATCTTGGATATGCGAGGCTGCAGATTAAGTCGCGTGCAGTCAATATTTCCGAAATAAAGCCCCAACATTTTCTCGGGAATATAGTCGTTAAACCAATCAAATCCCAGAAGTTGGTCAGTGCAGTGCTTAAAAGCCCCAGCCCAGAGCCCTTTGCACTTCATGGTGTTAACCCGTGCTCCGGAGGCCTTCTCATAGAGTTCAAGGGTAGCGAATGGGTGAGGGATAGATGTAACGTCCGTCAATAAAAGGGAAGTGTCGTCTGCATATTGTGATAATTTAGTTTCTTCACTGGAGTTTGGCGGAGTTAGGCCATGGATGTTAGGGTTAGCGCATATATGGGTAGCCAGGAATTCGGCTGTGATGATGTAGAGCGAAGCAGACAGGGGGCAACCCTGTCTGAGTCCGCATTCTAGGGTGATAAAAGCGCTTAACCAACCGTTGGTTTAAACCCTGCTGGTGACTTGGTTATAAATAAGTTTTATCCAGCGGATAAATTGAGGTCCAAAACCAAATTTAGCGAGCGATTTAAAAAGGAAAGAGTGTGATACCCTGTCGGAGGCCTTAAGCTGATCAATGGATATAAAAGCAAGCGGCGTGTTAGTGTCATTAGCGTAAGTAATTGCGTCCCTAACGAGGCTTACATTATCGTTAATAGTGCGTGCTGGGATACAAGTGGTTTGGTTAGTGTGAATTATAGTTTGCAACACTGATGTTAGTCTACTTGCTAGAGCTTTGGTTAGAATTTTATAATCAGTTGTTAATGGGGAAATGGGACGCCACTGGGAGAGACGGGTACGGTTGCCTTTTTTAAAAAACAAGGGTGATAATGCCTTGGCGCTAGTATACGCGTAGTTGTGTACTTCGGTCCGTTCGGGAGTTAGTATGTCCCAGAAGTGCTGGTAAAAGTTGACTGTTAGCCCATCAATGCCCGGGGATTTGTTGGGTTCCATCCCTTTAACCGCTTTGGTTATTTCGGCGCAAGTGATTAGCCCCTCACACGTTTTGCAGTCACTGGACTTTAAGGTTGGGGTGTTTATGCTCAGGATATCCCGTTGGGCGCCTTCGTCAATGTGTTCGGCGGTGTACAATTTCATGTAAAAATTATGCGCTTCAACTAAAATATCGTAAGGATCAGAAACTGTCTAAATTATCCTTCGTTAGGAGTTTAATCGATTGATCAGCTTGTCTGGCCTTTTCCAGGTTGTAGAAATATTTCGTGCCACGCTCGTCGACTTCGGAATAGCGGGGCTTAGTGCGAATTTTAATCGCATCGACCTCCGGGAGTTCGAATTGCCGTAGTCTTTGTCTGGCAGTTAAATAACGCTCGACATGTGTCTGGTCGCCAGTCGCTGCTTTTCGCTTCAAATACTCCATATTGCCTTCGATAGCATGGCGTTGCGCGTTTGCGATTTTACGGAGCCTTGATGTGTGGTGTATAGCTATTTGCTTAATATGGAATTGAGCTTTGTCCCACCATGTTAGCATGTTATCAAAATCACCTTTCTTTGTTAGCCAGTTCTGCCAAAAGGCAATTAAGTCTGTGTTAAATGATGCATTAGCAAGTAGCGTATTATTAAAATGCCAGTAACCCTTGCCCCGAGGGGTACGGGAAAGGTCTAACTGGAGTGAAATGAAATCATGGTCAGAATGCGGGTAAGGCTTTATGTCGATGTTAACAGCTAAATGGTAGATAGCATGAGCGATATAAAACCTATCAATGCACATTAGAATGGGCGAGTTATCGGTGGGATTCTTGCCGGTCCACGTAAAAGCGTGTGTGTGCGGGTGTTGTGTGCACCAAATGTCAACCAGATTATGATTGACAAGGGAGGTCCCAAGGGTCGAAATCGCGGCCTCTTGCGCTAATGGATTACCTCCGTGCTTGTCCATTTTTGCATTAGAAATGCAATTAAAATCCCCACCGAGGATGTTTGGGTGCGTGGGAGATAACAGGGGGGCGAACTCGGAAAAGAAAGTCGCCCGTTCCGCGTCAGTACGAGGGGCATAAATAGCGATCAAATTAAAGGTCGTCTCATCAGTTGTAAACATAGTTGTAGCAATGCGTCCATTGTTGTCTGTATGTCTGTGGTCTATTGTGTAATCGAGGTGGGGCCGGAAGAGAATCGCCACACCGCGTGAGTGATTATCGCCACACGACATGACAATCTCGCCGCCCCAGTCACGTTCAATGTCTTGTTGTATGTCATCGGTCCAATGAGGTTCTTGTACTAAAATAATATCGAAATGTTTTCGCTTTAAGAAACTAAAAGCGGCTCTTCGCCGGTCGGCCGAACGAAGGCCCTGAGCATTGATACTAGCTAAAATGAACCTAATAGGCACTAAAAGAAAAATAAACAAACCTCTAAAAGTATCCATAATGAATGTTCCTGTATTTATTTAGGGTCAAAGTTCTCCGTCGGTGTGTTCTTCTCGGCGTGTCCAGCTTTCTTAGTCCGTGCCCTTGAGACATTTGGTTCGGGTTTTAAACGCTGTCGCCGGGTTCTTATCATTTCGTCGGAGGAGGATCCGCTGAGTTCTCGTTTAGTGCCAGGTTTGGTGTCGGACTGTAGGGATTTAACTGCAGGATTGGTGACTCTATCTTTTTCTGTGTAACCTAAGTCTCGCATGGTCTGTTCGGGCGATTCGTTTGCCGATTCATAACCGTGTGAGGTATAGCCATTAAATTCGTCATCATCTTCGTCATCTAAGTTAGCATCATCAAAAATACCTTTGGCTTTGTCCCTAAGTTCCTTATCAATCTCTGCCGCTTTGCCCGCGAGTTCCTCGTTTCGTGTGCGGCATTCTTCCTCTGATAATTGCTCCGAGTCTGGGTCTTTGTCCCATCCCATCTCATCCTTGGTGCACTTAGCGTGGATGTACCCCTTCGCTCCGCAGTTGAAACAAACCACGGAAGGGCACTCCGCGCGTCGGTGACCCTCTTCATAATATACGTTACAGATCGGCTTTTGGTTGGAGTGAATTACGCGACACCATTCGCCGTCGATTTTTAAGGAGTAGGGCACGCTAGGCTTGGTTAGAACCATCCGTACCAGTTGGTTGCCATTGTCAATCTCAGCCAGTTCGTGGCCAGTTTTGTACTTAAGGCGTATAATCTCTGATTTTATATCTCTGTATTTTTCGAGGTCTTTGATGACTGTGTTGTCCTCGACATAGGCTCAAAGCCCCATGGTAGACACGTTAGTAAACATTCCTGTCGGCAGACTCGGTTGTGCATGGGTGCCATTCAGGTCAAAACCTTTGCCTATTAGCTGCTCGGCTTATTCTTTGGTTGTAACTTCTACTAGGTATTCTCCGGATTGAAGCTCTTGAATGACGGTCACTGCTCCAGCGCCAAGATCCTTTTCTACAGTCGCTCTTATGGCGGTGGCGCTCACGCCAGTCGGCGAACGAAACACTATACTTTTCGCTTTACGACTCGCCATCATGGCAAATTGCAAGCAAAAGCGTCTAAAATGCTAGAAAACCTTGTTATCTGTTGAAATCTACTAAAAGTCAGGCTCTTACACCACTAAAAGCGGCTCTAAAGAGCTTGACCATTAGCAATCATACTAGGGTTTTATTTTGAAAATTGTGGATTTGTATACTGGTTCAAGTATACAAATAAATTTATTGCAAAACAAGTAAAATGCTGACAGAGATGGAATGGATCTTCATGGGAACAAAGTATATGGGTAAAGCTAACAATACACAAATCAATGAGCAGAAGCAAAGCTTGATAAAAATTGTTATCATGTATTGATCAACAAGTGTGTTGTTTAAATTTGTTAACCAATTAATAAAGCAAATAAACATGTTCGGTGTTCCTGATCTAAAAAGACTGAGTAATTGCAATTAACAAAATTCAAAATAATAATTTGATTTGCTTTCTTCAGAATTCAACACACGACATAAGGCAGCATTTGTCAGTTAACAAAATTATGCATCTCAGTGTTGACTTAAAATATCGAAAATTCCAAGCACAAAAGGCTTTTAACGGATGTCAAAAAAGGGCACTTTTGAAGACGGTTTACAGCATTATTTGAGCATCAGGTAACACTCTCTTCTGGCTATAAAAGTAATTGTCAGTTTTTAAAAGAGAAGCACTCCACGTCAACATACTCGTACATTAAATGTGCAAAAACATGATCACCAAAGGAAAACATAACAACCATTGAGTGAATTCAGTACGTTTTACGATGATCAGTTATGAAATAGTACATCAATAGATTACTGACCTGCAACCATGAGATCACCCCCTTCTGCATGCCTTGTCCTCGACAAAGTATTGACGAGAGATAAAATTTTAATGAAACAACGAGTTCAATCCTTAACACCGTCAGAAGATGCAGTTTGATCCAAAATTGGACTGCCGATAAGTACATTCAGTTTCTGAAGTGTACGGCGGCCAAAATGGCTTCTTTGAAACCCACTGAAGTCAATGTTCGATTCAAACAGCATTTCCATTTAAAAAAACTGTCTAACGTAACTTCGATCATCCGTTCAAAGTAAAATAATATTGCAGTTCCCATGCTTAAACAACAACGGCCCGTCCGCCATATTGAATGTTTCAAGGGTGAAAAAGCAATACGCATGCTCAGTAACAATTCCGTGACGCTTTTGACGTAACATCTTTAAACCAATCAGCGGTTTTTGAGACCTGACCAAAACAAGGGGTCTGGGCAAGAAGAAGCCAAATGGCCAGTCAGTTTGTAGTTGTAACAACAGATAATGGTATGGCAAGCATTGAACTTTTGGCCAGTTTGATGGCAATGGCGGCATGTACACGGTTTATTGTGATAAGGAAAATGCCCCAGAACTTTTCCAAACCTGATGTAACTTGAAATTGGTGCTTTAATCCTCATTCGGTAGTGATGAACTCCATCGTGAAAGTTTCCCACCATGGAATACGAAAAAAGCCTCTTAGGTGTTACACAATATCGCAATATTTAGACAGACCGTGAATATAATAGCTGAATCCAGCATTTCGTGCGGGGCATCAAACACTTGCAAACAGGTCAAAGGACGGTCTACATCTTGTAAGGCAAAAGGCACTCCTCGTAAGTGGTCTTTATTTAACGAGGGTAGTACTAAAATAGCATAAGAAATACTAACAAACCAGTGACCCTCTAAAATTATTTACAAGAAAATATAAAAATACACTAGAATACGAATATTGAAACTATGTATAAACCATGAGACAATATAACGAATAATAATACAAGAAATACCAGATAAAATGTTAGGAAGGTGAAAAGGGTAAACAGTGTAACTAAATTACAGAATAAAATGATTTAAAAGCTGCTGTTCTTTAAAAATTCTCTTCCAAAGAGAGTTCCTAAAAGATTTTATCGTGGGTAATTTTCGCACAGATAGCAGTAAGCTGTTCCAGGCTTGACAGGCAGTCACGGTAAATGTTCTTACTCCTTCAGTTTGTCGTTTGACAACTGGGCGATGAGACTATGTTAAAGGAAAATGATGTTTAAACTCATGTCTGTGAAAAGTTAGCAGTTTCTCCAGAACAGTCTGCACTGACTGCTTCACTGACTACATCTTGACTGCTCTCTTCGTGGTATACAACAGACACACTGTCTTCTTGCATGACTACATCCTGCTCAGCACCATGTGGCGCACTCATGATCTCCTTTAGATCACCTCCCCAGAACAAGGCGCACCAGGAAGCAAGGCTTCTTCGTAAAAGGATATTCTTGTAAGATTAGGAGGATATCCCAAGAAAGCTCGGTCACATGAGGCAAGATCAGATTTTTTCATAAAATGTTTATTCATTTACAAAAACGAGGGATGCAATCATCTGCCCTATCCTGCAATGCCTATGCATACATTAATTAGACTAATTAAATGAGTAAAACGGCTCCATTCCTAACATAACACATAATCTAGTTCTATAACTTAACTAATTAAACTTGAAGATAATCCAAATCAAATCTCAATACAACATGTAAACCAGATATGCAAATTCATAAATCTAACAAGATCTGGAGAAAGCAGATCTAATTCAAGGAAGGAAACAAATTCCCTCATCGTAGTCCTTGAGGTTGAGGTCCAAAAGCAAACAAAGTCCAGATATGAGTGTCCGTGATTTATTACCATCTAAGTGTGCAAACAGGCACATATCGCGGTAGAAAATAATTCATAAATACATCTAGATATTAATTTTAAGAATGCCATTCCCTACAGCACAAAGGCCAGAAACAATCCAACAATCAGAAAACTGTGTAGTTGACAAGTGCCAGAAATTTAAATTGATCCCGTGCCAGAGATATAGCGAATAAGCACCCTCTGATCCTCCCGACCATTATAAAAGGTAGCTTTATTCCTTAAGACCCAAATACCGTACAGTATGGACTTCACTAAGTAACAGGAGGCCCGAGTTCTTTTCGTATCAGAACAGGGCAAATGAAGAAGGAAAAAAGCATGTAATAACAAAAGTGCAATCCCAAGCCAGTTTTACTCGAGAACAATATCAGACACAGTGATCAATGGTCTCCCGCCAGGGACAAGAAACACAGATGCCAGAGCTAATATAACCCCAGCGCTGGAGAGAATCCCTTACTTTAACACCTTGAAGGGTGATAAACCATGAAAGATCATTCTTAAAATTTTCCCCTAAAATCATCCCGAACGAGAGACCCATGTCTCCTGAGGGAAAACCCCCTGCTAAGTAAGGAAATCCAGTGATGGGAAAGAACAGGGGAAGAAGATTCATGTGTCAGTAAAGTGGCATAAATCTTCTTTGAAGTTAAATCAGAAACGTTTCTCACTTTCAAAAGGGCCCAAGAAGACACTCAAGACCTTAATCTTGATAGAGGTTCAGTCTAAGGCGACAGGGGGTCCAGGTGACCATTCCAAGGACCCAACCACAGCCCCTTCATCTTTCACTGGTTTAGCATTGCACCAGAACCCTTCTCGAAAACCGCATAAGACTCTAACAAGCCACAATGGCATCTTCAGTTGTTGCAATAAGTGATGCATCCTGGTCAGAAGATGAATTTGAGACGGGGACAGGCAGCAAACTGGCCTTCGAGGCTCGCTGAGATGCAAATCCAGGAGGCGGAGGAGGTACATCAACCAAAGTAGAGGGGAAAGATGATTGTTCTTGCGAAAAGAGAGGTTGAGAGACTAACTCGGGGGATAATTGCAGGGGACGCAGCGCTAGAGACAGAAGAAACAGGACTACCAGGATCATCGTGGGCAGGGGACGCAGCACTAGAAACAGGATCATCATAAGCAGGGGACGCAGCACTAAAAACAGGATCATCATGAGCAAGGTCGTTTTTAGAAGCATCATCATCCAACTGATCATTTTGGTCAAGGTTTCCGTCGCCAGGATCATCACGAAACAAAGCAGATTCATCAGCAGCATCATGCTGGGAAGATGGAGCAGGGATTTCGTGCCAAGAGAAGGGGCAAGAGCGTGCGAGATGTTGGCTGCTCTTACATAAACTGCAGTACATGTGCGCATTGCACTCGCCTGCTTTGTGGCCGAGATAATTGCAATTAAAACACACAGTAAAGGAACATTCATTGGCTTTGTGGTTTGGACGGTTACATCTTCAACATGTAGGCGTTTGTCCATCGTGGTAAAGCTGGATTTGGTACTTTCCGAAACGTAAATAACTTGGGATAGCGTGATGGATTTTGACACGGTAATGGCGTAATCCGTTATGTATACTTTGGTGATCCCGGGTGCGATATTTCCCCCATCTATGCCACATCACTTCACAGAAAGGGAACAAACGGTGAATGATTACATCGTCTGACACCTCATAGGGGGGGGCTCATAAATTGTCAAAAAGACAAGCCCTTTGTTAGCAGTGTTTGGAATTATGCACCCTCCGTGCCAATTTCGCCTAATCAAAAAGGAGCTTGTAGTTAAAAATTATCACAAATTTGTTTGGTCTTGAAGGTAATTAGTACTTCTCCTGTTGGTTTCCTCTGTAGACATTTGCTGTGTTCCAGCTTAAAACCATTGGATGCTAAGGTTTCAAAATCTCGGAGGCAGATATTTGGAAAGGCGGCCGGTCGGGTACAGAGTTAAGCAGGTGGAAGGTAGAATTATCGCCCATACTTGAAATAGGTGGCGCATCGCAAAACATGAAATTGTCAGGTAAATCTGGATTGCGAGCAGAATCGAAAACTTGTCGGCAACGCAAAAGTTCATCCGTAAAAGAAACAGTGTCATCATTTGTAACATGTTCAGTTTCAAAGTATAGTTCCACAGAATGAATGGAGTCATCTTCAGCAACAGATTCAAAATCTTCCGCATCTTCACCTTCTTCATTACCATCATCGCTTAACACAGCATCATTAACCGTTGAAGCACCAACAATAGACGTGTCATCATTTACCGCAGACTCATTAACAGCTTGTAAATCGTCATTCACAGAAATCTCACCTGAAATAATTACCCTTTATCAACAGAATCAGCACACGCCATAGTGGGCAGGCCCCGAAGGGCATAAGACAGAAATCAACACTTCTAGGAAAGCTTTAGAAACATCGCAATAGAAAAACACTTTTTTTAGCCAAAAGGCCGAGAAGCAATGCCGAATAGGTTGTGCGCAAGCAGGGAGGTTTCTTTCTTCCATCTTCGAGATATGGTGGTCAGAATACCGTCGCTTCCCGGCATGCAAAGTTGACCCAGGAAGGTGGGTGCCGGAGAAGAAAAATAATTATATTTGTAGGTCAGAGGTTGGGTAGGTTAGGAGAACCACCATACACGGACAATCAAGAAACCTCCACAACGTTAGGCGTTTCCTGTGTGATACGATGACCAGTGACAGTTACATGAAAACGAGGCAAAATTAAAGGGCACGCATATGATGCTGTTTTGGAGTAGTCTCCGCGTTTTGCACGAGAATTGCTGTCGTTTTTTTTACCCCCTTAGCAATGCTGCCTCGAGGTGGATAGCTTTGACAGTGCAGACTAGAGGAAACGGCTAAATGCCTCAGTTACATGTCCCTACAAAAGTTAAAATTTTAGCCTATTTCTCTTGTCTACGACCATACCACAGAAGGGCTAGAACACTGATGATTCTGCCGGAAGAATCTCTTTGCCATTGAGACAGTTGAAAGCATGAATGTTGAGAAACTAACAGAGCAACTCCGCCTTGTTTGCCAAGGGCAGGAGACCAAAAACTTTTCCCAGGCCATCTGGCCTTCAAGGAATCAATTGCATCAGGGTTAGTCGCTAAAGTTTCTTGCAAAAAGATAAAATCAGCTCTCGACTGTTCAGCAAATTCAAAAATACAGCGTTGCCTGGCATCGTTGCCAAAGCCACGGATATTGAGGCTACATAACTTGTACAAAGCTTGTTGTCGGAGAGCAGGTTGCGTAGCTGGCAGACTTGGGGCTGAGTTATCGAAGAGTTGAGGGGTATTTTCCGTGCTGTCGTCCATTTCAGAAAGGTCCTCGTCAGTGTCGTCCACTGAAAGAAACTTCTCGCTCGGATTCTCTGAAGCCTCCGCTTGGGAAGGTTCAGTGTGAGAGAGGTCGACATAAGGAGTCGGTCATTTCAGTGTCATTCACGGGGTCAGGAATATTTGCAGAAGCTTGTGTAGAATTAGTTTCAGTAGGCAGGAGCTCAAGGTCATTCTGCCGTTGTTGTTGATCTATAGCATGCTGAACCTCATCAATTTCGCGCAACCAAGAGAAAGGACAATCCAGCGCTTTGTGTTCCGGTGATTTGCAGATGTTGCAGAGAGAGGATCGGTACATGAGGAAGCCAAGTGATCGATGTTTTCACAATTGTAGCAGATAATAGCATGGCAGGCATTGGCCAAGTGGCCAGTTTGGTGACAATGACGACATGTGCGGACTTGACATGCATGGCGAAAGTGTACGAAGACTCTACCAAAATGCATGTAGCTGGGGATAGGCTCTTTGATTCGAACACAGTAATGACGGACTCTGTTCTGAACGTTTTCCCAACTAGGGTTGGTAAAGAAACCTGAGCGTTGATGAATTACATCGCAATAGTTGGATAGGCGATTGATGATAGCGGTGTCCGGCATTTCGTGAGGGGCATCAAATATTTGTAAGTAAGTGAGCGGGCGGTCAACATCTTGCAAAGCAAAGGACGTACCTAGGACATTAAGGACATTGTGGCTTAGAAAACACTCTTTCAACTCTTGTCGGCGGAAAGTGAGTGAGGTTTTGTGGCTCGACTGTCGTTGAATGCAGGAAATACCAGAGCTATCCACACCAGCTTCTGCGAGGGCAGTGAAGACATCATCAGCCGGGACAAAACTTCTGGAGCAAAAAAAGGTGGTTAAGGGACGATTTGGAAGGTCATTTTCATCGGGAACATGAGCCACAGGTCGTGCAGCTCTTCCTTCAGAAACACGGGCTACATTAGCGTAAGAAGCACCAGAACCTAAGGGTTCTTGGACTACATTAGGGTTGGTATTGACTACATCTCGACTTGCAACTCTCTCTCCGACGATTACGTTTTCTGCGACTTGTTGCTCACTCATACTTCCCTTTTATCTTGCACCTGATCGAGTAATTGGCAACATACGTGACTTGCCGATCTCAGCCACTCAAAACTCGACACTTGATCTTAGCCAAAAGGCGGAGAAGCAATGGTGAGTAGGTTGTCCGCAAGCAGGGTGGTTTGTTCCTTCCATCTTCGAGATATGGTGGTCAGAATACTGTCACTTCCCGGCATGCAAAGTTGACCCACGAAGGTGGGTACTGGAGAGGAAAAATAATTGTTTGTAGGTCCGAGGTCGGGTAGGTTAGGAGAACCACCATACATGGACAATCAAGAAACCTGCGTTTCCTGTGGGATACAATGAGCTGAGACAGCTACATGAAAACAAGGCAAAATTAAAAGGCACGCATATGGTGCCATTTTGGAGTTGTGTCCGCTTTTGCACAAGAATTTTTCTGTTTTACCCCCCTAGCAATGCCACCTCGCAGGTGGACAGCTTCGACAGTGCAGACTAGAGAAAACAGCTAAATGCCTCGTTTACACGTCCCTATAAAAGTTAAAATTTCAGCACATTTCTCTCGTCTATGACCATACCACAGGGAAAACACTGGTTCTCGTCCAATCCATAGTTGCACAGTCTGAGAGATATTTATGGGCCAAATTAACACCTAGAAACAAAAGCAAGTGCAATAAACTAACCGCTGGCGCTTTCCTTCGTAAGCGCGCGGGAAGGTTGAAATTTTGACTATGACATCAAATAATTAACGCTTGTGACATCAAATAATTCGAAGCAACAACAATCGAGGCGACAATTAGTCGCTGTTTGCCCAAAATACCTTAAAACAAATTCGCGGGATAGAATGTCAAATGATAAACTACGATATTCTGAGCGTAGTGTTTTCAACGTCGAAAACGGCCACGAATTACGAGCCAGTGAATAGCACGAGGGAAAAAAAAGGCGTCGAACAGGTTTCAAAACTTCAACGCCAAAAGGTTTAACAACCAAACAAGCACTAAAGAAATCAACGAAATCAACTCACGGTTCAGACAAACCGATGTTTCCTTCCAAAGACAAGCTCCGCCATCCACCATCGGCCATCGATCGATGCTGTCAAGTTAAGTCCAAGTCGATTTCAAGCCGCAAAGGAAGTGTTACAAAAGACGAAGTCACTTTCCTGTAGTTGTTTTCATGCACAGAATGCGGCAAAGAAAAGCAAACGTACCTTTACGTCAACGATATCTGTTCCCTGTGCTTCATTCACAAATAAGATTTTACTTTTGCCGTCTACAAAGAAAGTTTAAACAAACAGGACTTTTGCCCGCTTACAAATAAGATTTAGACAGACGGGTCTTTTGCCCGACCACAAATAAAGTTTAAACAAAACGGGACTTTTGCCCGCCAACAAATAAGATTTAGACAGATGGGACTTTTACCCGACTACAAATAAAGTTTAAACAAAACGGGACTTTGCTCGCCTACAATAACAACGAGATTTAGACGAACGGGACTTTTGCCTGTCTACAAATAAAGTTTAAACAAACGGGACTTTTGCCCGCCTACATATAAGATTTAGACAGACGGGACTTTTGCCCGCCTACAAATAAAGTTTGAACAATTTTAAACGGGACTTTTGCCTGACTACAAATATTTTCAATTAAATAACCGGAAAAAGCCACGAAAAGGGTGAAGGAAAAAACCAACAAAGGCCATAAAAGCAGAAAAAAGTCCGAAGAAGAAAGGTAAACAAGAAAAATACAATCAAGAACACGTGAAGCTGAAAAAAGTAGAGGCGCTAATGAAAACCGCAAAAGTGCCAAATGACCTAAAAGGCGCAAAGACGGAATAAAGAAAACTTAATTTAACGAACTGAGTGCAAATTACACCAACGACACGTAAAGCCGCAAAAGTGCGAAACGATCAAAAGGTGTAAAAACGAAACACAGAAAACCCTAATTAAATGAACCAAATGCAAATTACACCAGCGAAAACAACACGAAAACGGTAAACAAGTCAAAAAGCAAGCCAGTAACCAAACTGCAAAAAACGAAACGAAAAGGATAAGCTAAGCAAAATGAAAGCTAAAACTAAGCAGCGGAGAGCAAAAGTGAAAGGGAACGAGGAAAGTGAACACGAAAGTGAACACAAAAAGCAAAAAAACACGCAATGCGAGGGCAGGTAAACCGTCATCATCCACACGGAATATTTAATTGTTAAAAAACGGGCACCGGTCAAACCAGATCGGCGACCAAAAACAGCAAAATCAATTGACTGTGGTAAAACCACAGACGGCAAAAGGCAAACGAATGAAAACTAAGAGCCACCGAACCGGCCAACTGTGGCAAAACACAGAAGACCGGAACAGAGGCATGGTAAATGCTAAACGGCAAGAAGCAGAACACATGCATGTCAAATGTATGAGCTTAGAACAAAATAAAAGTGATAAATAAAAGCTCAAAAAGCAATATGATAATAAGTGAATGTAACAAAAGGTGAGATCAAAAACTCACAAAATCGTCGAAAGAAACTCTCTCTTGGGGAAAGCGAAACTGGTCACCAAACGCTTACCAACCGGCTTGGCCCGCGTCAGGTAAATATCCCATTTTTTGGCCCTCCGCGACGGATGAACTGGCTTTCTCTTAGTTCCCTTGTGGTAGAGTGCGTAGGTCCGGGTCCACAGTCGACCCTACGAGGAAGAGACAGAGAGAAGGTTCAATGGTTTGCTTCTGTTTTAAGTTGAATATTTCTTCCCCGAAGGGAAGTGGGCCGCGCTCGGAGGTAGTGCTATACCGAGGCAACCCGTGGCTGGGACGAGGGAAGCCTCTTTTCCACAGCCCACTTCCAAAAATCAGTTTAAACAAGTATAACTCTGAAAATGCATTTTTGCACTAAGGGTTTTTTATCCCATTGACTGCTTTTTTGGTGGTTCGCTAACACGTTAGTGTCCGAAATTGGGTTTCCCTGTATTTTCTTGAGAAGAGAGATATCTCTGCAGATTTGCAATCAGCACATTGTAATGTTTATTTACTTGAACACTCATCAACACAGAATTCATGATTGAAATATGCTTTATTTTGTAATTCCTTTCTCTGAATTCTTTACTAATAAGTTAAATGTCCTTTTTTAAAAACAAGAACATTATTATTAAATCTAGAAGAGAAAAAATGGTATTCTAGATCCAACTTATGTATTCTCCTGTAAAGTAATGACCTTTTTGTCAACAGTGAAATTCCAAGATCAACTTATGTACACTGTATGATTTTATGAAACCCTTCAGCTCAAGAAAATGAACTCTAATGATTACTTCTTCATAGAAATCATAAATTTGTGGAAGCCACCAGCTCTATAAGGAATTCATAAATTTATGAAATCGATCAGCTCGACAAGTCATAAATTTATGAAATCGATCAGCTCGACAAGTAAGTCATAAATTTATGAAATCGATCAGCTCTACAAGTAAGTCATAAATTTATGAAATCGATCATCTCTACGAGTAAGTCATAAATTTATGAAATCGATCATCTCTACGAGTAAGTCATAAATTTATGAAATCGATCAGCTCGACAAGTAAGTCATAAATTTATGAAATCGATCAGCTCTACAAGTAAGTCATAAATTTATGAAATCGATCATCTCTACTAGTAAGTCATAAATTTATGAAATCGATCATCTCTACAAGTAAGTCATAAATTAATGAAATCGATCAGCTCAACAAGTAAGTCATAAATTTATGAAATCGATCATCTCTACAAGTAAGTCATAAATTTATGAAATCGATCAGCTCTACAAGTAAGTCATAAATTTATGAAATCGATCAGCTCTACAAGTAAGTCATAAATTTATGAAATCGATCATCTCTACAAGTAAGTCATAAATTAATGAAATCGATCAGCTCTACAGTAAGACATAAAGTTATGCAACCCATCAGCTCTACGAACGATTCCTAGATTTGTTAAATCCATCAGCTCTCCGTTAAAATTACTTTGTGACTGACGTTTTTCCACGGAAGCTATATATTCCTCCCTATGGCCGCCATCATCGTCTCTAGCCAGTGATTGTCAATGTGGATGAAAATCAGTGAACTTCATATACGGTGTTATAAAGTGACTCTGTAGCCAAACTGACGTCGAAACATCACGACCAATTTCTTTTTAGAAGTCATATTGCAGTTATCTCTACAAATAAGTTGTAAATACAATATTATATCAAACTGAGGGCCCGTCCACACTAACGATACCCATGGGGAAAGATAGGGAGTTCGACGGCAACGAGAACGTCAAAAAAGAAGTTGGTTTAATAAGCAAAACAACAACTCGCTAGTTCCTGACTACAACGTGATATTTCTTAATGCCATGTTCTGTGAAGTATACTGAAGTACAAGACGACTTTTCACTCCACTTCACAACTGACGGGCACAACTTGAATACGATCACCTTTAACCAAAAGTAAGCGGCTTTAAAAATCAAGAACGCTGAAAATGTCAGCGTCATTTTCGGCGCCGTCGAACTCTTGGCCTTACATTTGTGTTGAAAATCAAAAGTCCCTGGGCCCCTCCTAACAGAATAGGGAGTTCAAGCAACCACGACGGTGACGGCAACGGGGACGTGAAAAAAACAACAACAACAAGTTACAAAACAAAAACAAAAAAACAATAGGTTTGGTATAAGCAAAACAACAACTCTGCGAGTGCATGGTACAGTGCCGTTACTGCACGATTACGACGTGAAATTTCCTGATGTGGCGTTTTACGGAGTACGTAAACATACGACGCGACCATCTTTTCTTTCTTTTTCTGGACTTTTATGCGCAGAAGTTAAGCAATCAACTCCTTCACCCACACCTGACAAATTGAGCGAGTTGGCATGCTTGCGATAAATTTTTTAAATGGGCGAATGCCTTTTTTAAGTTACATTTTCGCTGCCTTCGCCGTCGTGGTTTCTTAATCTCCCTAATTTTAAGATACAGTAGAACCCCGCTTACTCCCAAGGAAAACAAAAGAATAGTTCAATTAAGCGGGTTTGATGTTGAATTCCAAGTACTATTTTCAGTGACGTTAAACGAGTTTTATAAGAGCCTCTTGCTAGAAGCATTCAGTTTGGCAATTTTAACCAAAAATAGTAAGAGCATGGTGAGTAGAAAACAAAGGCCTATATCAGTAAGGGGCCTTTTGTAAATACATCTGTATAATTGACACATACAATGTACGTTATGTAAAGTCTGCCTCAACGAAATTTAGAGTTTAAGTTATTGACGTAAATTTGAGATAACGGAAAGCAAAATAAGTTCGAGTAAGAGGGGAGTTCGAGTTAGCTAGGTCCTACTGTATTATTAGATTACTGCGATCAACTCCCCTCCCCAGAACTTTCCTCTTCAGTTTCCTGTGAATCATGCCCAGCTTCATTGTCCCGTCGACTGTCCAATCCACACGTTATGGCATTTGCGGAAGCCCTCAGGTTTTCCTTCTGGGCTAAACAAACCACATTTCTGTGGATTGGGAGGCCTGCCGTAATTCCAGCACCTGAAAAAGAAATTTCAGTTATTAATCTCAGCAAAACAGTGGAACTCTCTTCAAGACTCTATGTATGTATGTATGTTTGTATGTATCTTATCGGAGACATGAGACTACACTTCATCTGGTTTCTTCACCACTAAGGCTTTTGCAGAACACTTTCATTTTCGAAAATGGCAGTTGATACTCAGTAACTGTACTGCACTTTTTGAGTAACTTTGAAGCGATAAATTTAGTTCCTTCCAGACAGGGTCACGTTATACGAATCCCGAAGAAGGAGATCCCAAATAGTCAGACGAAAGATGACCTTTTTGCCAGATAACAGAAAACTCGCCAATTTTTAGTTTAGTTAATACATGATTCGAATATTACTTACCATTAGCCTTGGAAACGTCCAAAACCCACTGCCCCGGAAAACTCAAACGGTCAATGATTTTCTCCAGGAGGAGTCCAATGTCTTCGCTAGGGAATACATTGGAGCCGTTCTTTCCCCTTAAGTTGTAGGCATCATTAGCAATTTGGCCGTTGCTTGACCAATGGCCGATGAGCATCGGCGTGATGCTGTTTACCAGGAGGTGGCCTGTGAAAAGAATCACGCCTTGCGGGTAAGAATCGTTTCTACATTTTGATACTTTTCTATGTAAAGCGACCCTGAACAGTCAATTCAAGGTACTATGGAAAACTTGAAGAGACGACGATTAATTTTTTTTCCCATGAATTTGAAAACCCTCCTTCTGTATTTAATACATCCTTGATACTTCATTTGCAAAAGCCAAAATAAAGGCATTCACAGTAATTCAAAAGAGCGCGGATATTTTTTTTAAGTTACATCTTCAAAGAGTGCCGTCTTCAAGGCATCAAGCACTTATAAAAAATGATAGTCATAGAATCCCCCTGTATGCCTATGCAATGCGGCTACAATTGTACAAAGCTAAAAACAACCTTTTATGAATGAGGTATATTCGTTGTTAATTCAAAACGGATACTTCACCTTTTAGACGGGGCCTTAGTCAACTTGAAATTAAAAAGTACTCTCACCTTGGGGCTTTTCTTCTTTGGTGTTGTACCAATAAGCCCTCTGTACGTGTGTTAGCTTTTCAGCCATTGCAGCTTCCATTAAAGACAAATTGTTGCTGCTACAAATGACAGCAACGCTGTATCTTGGCATGTTATCCACGTTGCGTGCGTGGATCGCCATTAGAATTTTTTTGCACTCTCGCTCCGTAGAGTCCTTAAAACAAAATACAATAGAAAACTTTAACAACAGTCTCTTATCTTTACTGGGAAATTAATTAATTAACTTCTAAGTGATATACTTTTTGAAGGTCTTTTTGCTAGCGTTCGGCTTCCTCACGGAAAATCGCCCACAACAGCACAATATAGATAATGTACTGAATGAATTTGTGGGTTCACTTGTCACTGTTGGTCTTAAAGGTGGGAAAACGCGACTTACTTTTCAGTATTAATCACTATTCCTTTGCTACCTACCTCTTTCATACTGACAATTACAAGGTCAAATCCCTTGAAACTTGGTATGGCGCCTAGATTGTTCATCACTGTCGTCTCCGGCAGTTGTGAGGCAGAACCCTCCATTAACATCCCTCTTTCCTCACCTGATTTGGCGTTATAAATGTAAACGCCTTCTTTTTCGCTGGCGAGAGCGACGTCATTTGCCTCCCACGCCAGAGCACGTCTGAAGAAGGCTTCAAGAATCTAATTAAACAAAAGCAGAAGTGAAGAGAAAATGTCAAACTAGGAAAGAAATCTCTCCAAGAAATGACCATAAAATTTATTATACTTGCTGGGAGGAAAGGTACCGCTTGAATTTACTACTGCGTGACTCTAAGGATATAGGATTCCGCCTTGGTTTTTCAGAGATGTGTTGTCATTTCTAACGTTCCTTTGCAAACTGTGTCGACTATTTAGGTAATAATATTTTCCAAGACGTTTTAGTGGCGCTGGCAACTCCATTTAAGCACGTGTGTACTTACGGGCGAAATTTTTCCTCTCGAGACGTTCATGCCATTGAACTGAGCAATCTTTTCTTCTGTTGCATGGTGAGGAAATCTTGACTGGAGGGATTCCCAGGAGTCTTCTCCAGTAAACTTTTGAAACGCTTTGATAACGTTTTTCTTTTGTTTTACATTTTCGGCAGCTTCCCTCATTTCTTTAAGGGACAGCTCCCGCTTTACCACTTTCTCGAGAAGATCTCTCTTAGTTGCATCTTCTAGACCTTGTAGCGGCATTCCCACCTATAGAAGTAAAAATCACCGTACAATTATTTTCTCCCAAGGACAAAATTATGAAAGCAACGCAGCGAATTAAGTATCATTTCATAATGGCATGGAAAATAGTTGTCGGGCTGACAACAGGTATCATATGTCTTAGAGTGGGCTCCTACAATTTGCTCCTAACCTGGTTCTGTGTTATCTGCCTGAACGTTTGTCTTGAGGGCTTCTGTGGCTTGAACCCTTTCAGAGTGCCCTCATCAAATAAGCGGCCAACCTCGACGAGAAGTTCCCAGGTTGGCTTAGGTAATAAAGCAGCCTGTAGAGTTGGTTCCAAGTTACTGGCATCCTGGAATGGAAACAAATATAACGGAAGATTTAAGCATTGACTATTTAATTGTCGACAAGGAGTTGCAATTTCGATTTCCTTTCAGCAGTTTTAAATACATGTATTACAGTTACGCTGCACGATTTTTTTAAGGCCGCGGGTGACAAGCTGCTCATGAATAAATTTATAAGGCAAAATTTTGGTGGAGGTCTTACGTTAAAAAACTTTATATCTTGAACGTTTGGGAGCCGATTGCGTTGAAACTTAACAGAGAGCTTGGGGAATGGTGGAAGTGCAACAACGTTGTTTTGGTTTGATAGATTGCGCTTTTTTGCGATGCTATTAGCTCCCAAAGTTAACTTTTCGTAAAACGCGACTCCGTGTCTAAGTTTTCTCCTCGTGGAGAAGATAACACTTCTTGATTTTACCACAAATTGGTCAGTTAAAACCTCTGTTGTGTCACAACAGAAGCCGATTATTGAATTTCGAATTCCTTTGAAAGTTGTAAGCGTTTAAATGAGTAAAATCGTCATTGTTTGAATGTGAAGCCTTCAATATTTTGTTAATAAGCCTGTTTGAAAAAATTGCTTCTGTTGTGACAATCTACAATACACCTAGCTTATCTGCCTGTCAGTGTCAGTTCACAAAATTCTATATCCGCACTGTATTCTTGGACACCAAATTGGTGGTTTTAGGGCTTCCGAAGGCTTACCGAATAAACACAAATGTCCAAGTTAAAGATTATGCTAATTATGGAAATTAAATTCTAGCAGCTATTGTTCATTGTCCAGAAAAGGACAATACAGTGCAATTTAGAGATCGAAAATATTTGGATTGAAGAATATAAGCGTTTCCGAAGCTCCATGTTAGCTATAAGAAGTATTATTTTAGTTTTCGTTTTGTTTTGTCGGAAAACTTCTAAAAAGTTTCTATTAACGTTTGAATGTAAAAAAAGCCAGACTTCGAGAGTATCTTTTTTATTTAAAAATGTTTAAAAGTCACAAGATATCCGCGCTACACGATTTGACGCACGTGCAATTATGACTCAGAAACTGAAAGTTTAACTGAGGAGCCTATTCACGAATATTTCGCGCAATGTTGCTACCATTAGTCACACTTCGTGCATATGCTTTAAATAAACGAATACTGATGACGTATTTCCTCACCCGCGGCCTTAATAAAAGTATTTCTTTACAAAATTTCACAATCAATGATGTTTTTAATGTTCGTAAAAAGCCAGGCAGGATCCTCAACGTATCTCGTAAACGTTGTTCACAAGTGTCCTAATAGACAAAAATACTAACCTTCCCTCGTTGCAAATACATATTTTGGCATGCTCTTTTCCACTCCTTCGAACTTGCAGGTGCATCGTCGTTCACGGGATCCTTGCCGCTCATTTTGAAGAGCCACTGCCGACACGACGTCACCCGTTCAAGCCACTTTGTTTGCCGACTGCCTGTGTTTTCAGCATTGTGTTTGGCAGCGAGCCGGCAAACTTGCTCGTCCGTGAGGTTACGGTCGTACAGATTAATCCACACTTTCTGCAGCTGTCTTGCAGCCTCGTCACTTAGAGTTGGTATCACCTGTTAAAATCTAAATATTAATTTTGGCCGTAATAATCTACGTTGTTATTATCAAGACTTTAAATGCATTTCCATGCATAAAACACAGTCTTGGCGCAACTTGGCCGTGTATGTGTTTTCCTTAGTTAAACTAGCCTTTTGATAGTTTTTAAAGATTACACTTTGCATTTGTCTTGCAGCTACCGTGTGGCACTAAATTTTTGCGCGTTCTAATTTTTGCGATTTTTGTGGGTTTTTCATGATCCGCAAAAAAAAAGATCCCGCAAAATAAAATTACCGCAAATTTTTTTCCGTAAAAATTTACTCCAGTGTAGAAATTATATAGAAAAATACTGGTTTGAAGGAGAAAATAATATAGATAACTCAGTGGATACTCAGAAATCAAGTGGTACTCTAGTTATTGTCGATCCACTGTAACAGAGTGACACTGATTACTCTGTTTTACATTCGCATGTTGTTTTTCTCCGTCTTTCTTTTGCATGGACTCAAATAAAAAAGGAAGGAAAATGTTATCAGTTCCGTTTGAACGCGACTTCTAGAAAATTACAAAAATTAATTCCCAGCGAGAAAAACCAGTCTTTTCCAATCGCAAAAATTAGTCCCCGCAAAACACAAAAAATAGCCAATCCGCAAAATTAAACTCCCGCAAAAATTTCGTGCCACACGGTATTTCTACTATACGCTCGAAATTTAAGTGCTACAAGGTTCATGCGTGAGTCCGCTGCTTATTTTTTAAAATTGTCACTTGAGTAAAGTTTTGATAAGAAGACAGAAAAAGCCTAGGAAAACACTAATTTGATCACAACGAATCAAGTAAATTAGCGATGGTTCTTACCTTCTTGCATGCTGCATAGCGATGCAGTCCGCCAATGAGTGTTATGCTCGCTCCTTTGATTAGATTTTTATCCTGTATCACTTCCGCCGTCGTAACGTCCGCAATTCCTAGCCACGGCTGGGCGTTGTGCATGAAGGAAGGGTTGGTCGTGAGGCTGGTGGCGAGCTCTTGCACTCGGTCTTCATCTAATTTTCTGTCGAGCCATTTCGGGGGACACTCTCTAAAAGACGATAATTTAAGATAAAAGTGTCCTGTTGGATAGAAACAAAACATAGGGTTAAAGTGGTAACTTCTTTCAATTCTTCTAAACAATTACATGTATGCGCAATTTGTACAAAAGCTTTGGATAGACTGCCGGGATCGTTTAAACCCGATTGTTTCAAGATCTTGCTGTTTTATATGAATATTATCGCAAATCCGTTTTTCACTCTAGGAACGCTTTTCAGGAAAAGACGTCCTGAACATGTGGTCATGTCGGGCACGGCAGCTAAAAATATTTGAGGTTTAGCGAGTCTTCGCAGCACGCGTGTAGGATTTTTATGGCACAGCTCAGGCAAGATTATTGTAGCAAGCGTGTAAATTTTTTATGGCACCGCTCAGGCAAGATTACTGGAATACTGGCTGAGACATTAACTTTTTGGATTATTTTTATCGCCCGTTTAGGTCCAAGAGCTATTTAGTCTGTGCCGAGTTTCGTTGCCACGCACCCATTTTTTGTGGCGAAAATCAATCCGCACGCCCGGCGTACGTGATCGCATTTCGCTCCATTAATTAGCCCTTAGTAAACCATGCCAATTAGCATTATGGCATGGAAAAAGGAACTAGACTACGAGCAGTCTCTCTTTACGCTCAGGGATAGTCGAGGGAAACGAACAAGCGAGCGAGCACGAATTTGCCTGCTGCATTCTTACGTGACCCGCGCAAAAATCGCCTACCGCGTCGATAGGTGAGTGTAGCGAGCACTCACGTATAAACGTTGCAACGCGGCAGGCGATTTTCGCGCGCGTCACTTAACAATGCGGCAGGCAAATTCGCGCTCGCTCGCTTGTTCGTTTCCCTCGACTATCCCTGAGCGTAAAGAGAGACTGCTCGTAGTCTTTGAGTTATCTTGATGTGCAAAAAACTTAGCTTTGTAAAGCATTAAGCATTGAATTTTGAAAAATTAACTTCTTTTGAAATTACTCGTGCTGAACTGTGCTGACATTATGTAAAAACATTTATTTGTATTTGACAACATACCTAAATAATGCGCCTCAATGTCGTTGTCCAGAGTATTCGGCTTTTTAACTTTCTCTGGCGATAGAAGCTCGGCGCCTTCTGGTACCGGAGTAGTAGACTTTCTTTTGTTTTTTTTCCCTCTGTTCACGTCTTTCACCGGCGTTTTGGGCAGATCCGTCAAGGAGACATCTCCATCCTCGTCTACAGTGACTACCCTCTGATTGGTAGCTCCGCTCGTTGATGCAGTCGATCGAATTATCTCTTTGTATTTTTTCACGAATTGTTTCGCGCTTTGGCGGCCCTGGAAGTTTTCCGTGAAATCGTTCTTGTCATATAGAAAATTGGCAAGAGCGAATTTCAAGTCGAACTTCCCACTTGGTGCTATCACGTCCTTGAATGTTACCTGTTGAGTTGGTGTTCCGGTTAATAGAAAATAAACATCTCATTTAAGCTTCAAATTAATGCTCATGGCTGTATGCATTAAATCGAAACCTGCAATTGATGTACCGAACCGGCTCTCGCCTTCGAATAACAGATATCTTTTGTACGACCTACAAGCGAAACACACTGAAATACAGCGCAACCTCGATTTAACGCACCTTTATATAACGAAGGGTATAAAGGAGAATATTTTTCAGCCCAGTAATAGTGTAATGTATAGGAAATGTATAGGAAAGAACCTCGATACAAGGAACCTTCGATATAACGAATCAATCTCCCAAGTCCACTGTATCGTCTTATCATCTTGTAGTTAAAAAATGCCAGTTTAAGTAAATTCACTGGCTGTTTTTTGTCATTGATGTCGAGGGCCTCTTGAAATAGGCATGTATTTTCTTACCCAAACAGAGAGCCAAAAAAGCGGATAACCGTTAGAGCGCAAATATGGAGCTAAAATTCGCGACGAGTTCTATATACAAGCATTTGCCAGACTGGCTGCCGTTCGTAATCTACCATATGTGCTTAGCTTTTGTGCCACAAAAGGCCAACGTCTTTTGGCTTCTCTCTCTAAGTTCTGCTTGAGAAATGCTCAATGGCATATATTTGATAAACGATAACCTTTCGACTTGAAATTTGCTAGTGTGCGGGTTAGTGAACTTTAAACCTTGAATTAGCTAGAATACGAATTCTGTGAAAGACACTTACTATAACGTGATCATTATTCCGCCCTTTGGTTGAACTTTCTTTGACCTCCAGGACTTGTTCCATCAAGCTATCCTTTTTGTTTTTCACCCTTTCTTCGTTTACCTTGACGAAAACACCATCTTCATTTTGCTTAAAATACCATGGGCCATTCGCAGCTTCCTCCATAAATGATAAATTTTCGTGATCGGACTACTGACTATTGCTCGCAGAGTAACTAGCTCGGTTGTAAGACTGGCTCAGTTTGATACGAATTTTTAATGATACAAGCACCCGTAATTTATAGTAGATCATAGTACCTGCTTTGATTACGACTTTCAAAATTCTTGTTGTTTCGCGCCGTGAGAAAGTCAAACAGAACGCGTGAGAAAATTTTAATTAAAAAACAGAGCTCGTTAAAATGTTTTATTCCGTCACATTGCGGCTTCGATTTGATGATTGCGGTAAAACCTTGTTAGTTTTCTTTTTTCATGCAACAAGAGACCGATTTCACTATCATGAAATGCCGATGAGTTCCAGTTCAGTTCGGTTCGAGATTTAATTGACTTTTGCTAACCGGATATTGACCAAAGCACTACTTCATTTTGCCGGTCGCGTGCGTGAAAACAGAACGCGTGAGAAGTATTTCCACCGGCATGCCTGCAAAGTTGACTTGAGTTCAACTTCTCAGGCATGCCGGCAGCAAAGACTTCAGGCTATGGATCTAGTTGCCGGCGGCGTAATGATCCCATATGTCGGAACAGTATCCCAGGCAGTACCGGCGGTTTTGTCGAAGGAAGGTCGGCGGCATATGAGAACCAGGCTTTTATCAAATTCCGACAAACAAGAAGCGAGACGTGACGGCCCAATTCGCATGTTCTTTGTGGAAGAAAGCGTCATTCTCAGCCTTTGTGTATTTCTAATTGGGGTTGGAACTATTTTTCTATCAGTTTACGTGGATAACTGCAGAATACCCTGCCACTTGATTGCGTAACGAATATTTCATCCTCCAGATTTGCTTTCCGTATACATGTCATTAATTATTATTATATTATTGTAAATAGTTATTGAAAAGCCTGTCAAGGAATAACCATTAAAGACCATTTCCATTTCCATGTCTCTAATGCGAATGCAACTTTTCAAAAACGCTCGGCCTGTAACCCTTGTTACGTTTTCTAAACTTTTATTTCTCTGCTTTTTTGTTAGTATTTTTTATTTTTCCAGGCTTTTCAGAAAAGAAAACAAAGATCTGGATTGTAATTTAATTGTTATTAGTTATTTTATAAATCAGTGTAGTATAATTACTCCTATCATTCTTTTCCTCTTTCTTTATGCACTACCATCGATGTACATGGGAATGCAAATAAACTGTTGTTGTTATTTTGAAAACTTTAGAAGACTTCTAGGAATTTGCTATCTCATTCAGTTTGCCACATGTTTCAATCCTGGACATATCTTAACGAGTGTGAACAAAAATTAGTTGGGCAAACAGTCACTTCTTCTACTGATAGGTGTAATTCGGCAAATTGACAGACATAATATTACATGTACTCTTACATGGGCTACCCCGTTAATATGACCGCAGCGTTAATGTGACTAAATTTAAGTTTGAGAAATAACAGTGAAGAAATGTTTTTCTTTACGGAGTTCATCACCTGGTTAATTAATTACAGTAGAACCCCGATAACTCGAACTCTCCCACTAACTCGAACTAAGTCCCATTTCCCTTGGATTTGATCCCACTTTTCAGTGATTTTTACTCGGTTAAATCGAACTCGGATAACTCGGATTCCCCGCTAACTCGAACTAAATTTGTTGGCGAATAAGCGAAAGCCTGCCGTTTGCCATTTGGTAAGGGAAACTCGCCTCGATCCAAGAGCTTGGTTGTAAGGTTAAGGTTGAGATGGGTGGCCAACTTTACGTTGAGTCTTTTAAATGTACTCCAGTCAAACACTTTAATTTAAACAGTCTCAGTCTTTTTTGTTGAAAACAATAGATGACAGAGTGGAACAAAGAACGAAGCTGTGATAATAGAAAGTCTATGTATTGTTAAGAAGGAACTCCACACAATGACGCAATAATAAGTTTAGTGAGATGCTCTTCTATCCAAATATTTACCCATTTAGTTTCTCTTTTTTCTAATAAGCTATGGCGTTTTCGCGCCAAAGACACTGACGATAGCCTTATGGTATTTCCTGCCATCTTTTCCGACCCTGTCGCATTTTAAAACAACAGTATGAAACTAATTGAGATGGTCATATTCCCGAGTAATAAGCAAACATCAGAGCTTCTTTTCCTTTGCTTAAGTTTCACATTTATTTATATACCGATAATGAGCTTGTAGTGTTTTTCTGCCATAATTCTCGCGTATTCTTGAGTGTGTTAGCGCACGCTAAGCGTGACTTCGAGCTGACTAATCGAAACAAAAGGTTTAGCGCCGCTAATTAGCATTCATAAGTTGCTGTTTTTGGATGGTCTGCATCACGCTTTATCCGATCCCTTTACAAACCCTTATAAGCTGAGTGCACGTGTTATAATTGAAGCAGTATGAGACTTTGATCGGAACCGCAAAACAAAAGCCTTTTCCACCCCGCCCGCCTCGCAAAAAACAAATAACAAATAAGCCTTCTCCATCCCTGTCAATTAACAAATCGTAATTCAATAACAGTTCTTGATAATGAGAATCCTAAGGAAAACAACGCCCAGTCTGAAAAGAAACCGGCTTTTTGTTGCACACATTGTTGCAATGGCTGATCAACTCAAAACTTTTGCACTGGAAAACGACCAGGGATATAGTACACCGGTTCCGACTTTCAACATTTTTGAAAGCTTTGAGCTTCCAGCGGAATCTCCTCGCCCTCCGTATCGAACATCACCGTATTTTCCAGAAATTCCCAGTGAAGCCAAACGAGTCAAACTGGACGAAAAACACGGAGAAGATTCGTCCAAGTGGACCTCACTGCACCACCAGAAGACAGACGTAACCATTAGGAACTGCACACTGGCTCTAGCCCCTCCTCAGCAAGGCAACAGAGAGAGGGAAGCTACGGCCAAATATGTTAATGTCAGAGGCCCTGGTGGAATGACCGCATTACATTTGGTGGCATGCCGCGGAACGTATGGTGAAGGAAGTAGTCTTGATGATGACAGTGACGATAGCGGAGGCGCTATGGTGTCGGACTTGCTGTCTCTTGGAGCGAGCTATAATTTGAAGACTGATGTGGGAGAGACGGCATTGCATCTTGCTGCACGGCACTCCAGAGCTGATGTAGTCAAGCGTCTACTTGACTCCGGGGCTGATGCTAATGCGAGGGACCGTCACAACCGCACACCTCTGCACCTTGCCATTGGTGCTGATGCACAGGGTGTATTCCAGGTAAATAACAGCGATATTTTACAGTTGTAGGGCAGCAATAAGTGGTCTCCCTCATTGATCGTAAAAGAGTGAACCCTGTCTCTCCCAACAGTCCCTCGCGTCAAAATTCATGAAAAATGTAAAATGTTACAAAAAATGTCAATTAAACCTCCTTAGCAGTACTTTCGCAAGGTGTTCATTCACAGACTCCAATTTTAGTGTGTTGTTGTTTAATGATCCCTTTTCGTGACACACACACACACGCGCGCGCGCTTATCTTTGAGGCGTGCACACACTGCAGCTTTTGAACATGCGAGTAACATGCCCAGTACAACCTTTAAAGGCCTTTGAAGCCTTGCTGTGCTAACTTAATACATGCAATTTAAACTCAGATCGGTGTTAAATCAGTGTTTTAATCTTCTACATTAAGAGATTGCTCATGAACCGTGCGACCGACCTAGAGGCCAGAATGAACGACGGAACAACACCACTGATACTTGCCGCGCGACACGATCTACCGGACTTGGTGCGTTTTCTCATCAAGGCGGGAGTCAAAGTAAACAGTGCCGATAATAAAGGTAAGTTTGGATGATTACATATACCTCTTTTATGACCCACCTTTCAACTATGTCTTTTACATTTTTCGTAATTCAAATCCGTGTTCCCTTCTTAAGCAAACTCAACTGTCGTTGCTTTGCTTGCTAACAGGTAAAACAGCGTTCCATTGGGCAGCCTCGGTCAATAGCTTGGAGGTGACGAAGGAGCTACTAAGAAACGATGCAAAAAAAGATGCTCTGGACGAAAAGGTAACTCAGAGTTTGAGTTCGTGCTTTGTCGAACCAAATATCACTGGCAAGTTCGTTGAAGCAATTTTGAAAACAAATGTGCCAACCGGAGGAATGATTTGCTCAGAGAAAGCAAAGAATTGATCTACTGCTACTTTGCAATAATTTCATAATTTAAGTGTCACCTCGTTAGGGTAGTCCCTATATATATATATATATATATATATATATATATATAAATTGTTAGTGGTTGCCTCAGGCCAACAAAGAATGCCACTGCGTCAGGAGGATCAAAGATTCACAGTCCAAACCTCACTGCATGGAATTAAAACTCGTTGAAGGAAAGCGAGGACGGACAACTTCTGACGATTAAAAAAGTTTAATCGTCAGAAGTTGTCCGTCCTCGCTTTCCTTCAACGAGTATATATATATATATATATACACCTAATTGCAATATCGTTGTCATATAAAGACAACGATAACCGGAACGACACCAAAACCGAGGTTTGACGACTCCGAACAGGCTCGAAACCACACGGAAGAGAAAAGGGAAGGGATATTTTTTTTACGCACAACCCTAAGCGATACCTTTATAGGTAAAAATATTGGCTTTCTATCCAGATCACCTAAGAGAGACTAAAATCTTCAATTTATACCCCTAAACAAAACGATGAGCATTCCCATCACTTTCACATGGGGGCCCCCCCCCTCCCCCACGGGCCGATCTTAATTTTGCTCTTCTTTATTAGGGTCAAACGCCGCTGTTCCTGTGCTGTATGGAAGGGAACACTAAAACAGTGTTCTGTCTCCTTCTGAACTTGGCTAACCACAAACTCGCCGACAGCGTGGGCACGACTCCACAAGAAATTGCGAGTCTGAGGCAGCATCACGATGTAGTAGAATTGCTCACGGACTGGTCGCTGGGAAACGGTTCCTACCACTACGTCACCTCCCGAGGGGCAAAAATCACCCTTAGCTAACAAGTTTGGGCCCTTATCCAACAAGGAGCCTTTTTTACAGGCAATGAACAATATTCAAAATTTTATAACTTTTGCTGCCATAGATATTGAAAATAAAACAAGCGTTGTACAGTGAAGTTGTAACGATTATCATTATTCATTCATACTGCCTATCGGGCAAGTTTCAAAACATCCATCGTAACCGGGTGTAAGGGCATACATTTGTCTTCGTTTTCGAGTTCAGGGGTTTTCGTTTTCGATGTTAGGGGACTTAAATCATAGATCTTTGTTTTCGGGGTTTTCGTTTTTGACGTTACAGGCTATCGACAAGCATTCACTTTGACAAATAGACTAAACCTAGGATCATTTCGGACTCATAATATAGCCTCAAGCCACCTTTTACTCTTCTCTTCTCCGAGTACTCGGATTTGAGGTATCAGGTTCCTTTGTTTCCTCGGTTGTCTTGGCTTGGAGTGGTTCTTTTGATTCTATCGGGACAAAGATCTCCCCTTCACTACTACCTGAGCTCTCTTAACGGCATTTCTTAACGCTGAATACCAATTAAAACCTTAACCATCACATCGATCTTGTCTTCCTCGAAAACCCTGAATTGAGACAAAATGAATGTTTCAACACCTTCCATTACACTTACACGCATTTCAAACTAATATATAGATTTAGCCAAGCCTAAAAGCGGAGCCCACCCCCCCCCCTTTTCGTTTTTGTTTTTCTCTTTTTTTTTGCTAGCAGTTATTAATTTGTGAAAATACTCTCATTCAAGTCGTTGAATTGAAAAAAAAAAAAAGAAAAAAGATAAGAAAAAAAAATTCCTACCCTCGCTGAAAGCCGAACCCGGGTCGACGGCGTCTGAAGCCGGATATTAGTCCACTAGGCCATGAGCGTTGAATGTCATTTTCGAAGTTAATTTTAGTACTTATTTCTTTCTTCGTGACAAGCTGCCTATCAGCATGAAAATGCTGGTGTTTTTCCGGTCAGAATTTGTTCGGAACGCCGTAAAAACCATGGTTGTGGATAGAAAAAACCAAAAAGCACTAACTCTGCTATATTTGGCGGCATTTCTTAACGCTGAATACCAATTAAAACCTTAACCATCACATCGATCTTGTCTTCCTCGAAAACCCTGAATTGAGACAAAATGAATGTTTCAACACCTTCCATTACGCTTACACGCATTTCAAACTAATATATAGATTTAGCCAAGCCTAAAAGCGGAGCCCACCCCCCCCCTTTTCGTTTTTGTTTTTCTCTTTTTTTTTTGCTAGCAGTTATTAATTTGTGAAAATACTCTCATTCAAGTCGTTGAATTAAAAAAAAAAAAGAAAAAAGATAAGAAAAAAAAATTCCTACCCTCGCTGAAAGCCGAACCCGGGTCGACGGCGTCTGAAGCCGGATATTAGTCCACTAGGCCATGAGCGTTGAATGTCATTTTCGAAGTTAATTTTAGTACTTATTTCTTTCTTCGTGACAAGCCGCCTATCAGCATGAAAATACTGGTGTTTTTCCGGTCAGAATTTGTTCGGAACGCCGTAAAAACCATGGTTGTGGATAGAAAAAACCAAAAAGCACTAACTCTGCTATATTTGGCGTCGAAACCACTGCGAAAAGCTGCGAACTCAAGCGGTGTGCTGACCGAGTTCGAACAGAACCGACGAGGCAAATTTTAACTTTTCGCCTGAACTTTATCGCCAAATTTTTTTCGCCTAAATTGAACTTTTCCCCTTCGATCAAAAAGACAACTGAGCAGGGATCCACATTAGCAGTCGTCAGGTCGTCCGAGACGACTATAAAGTGCTACGGACGAGTATCAAAAATCTCAAACTCGTCCGGTGGACGAGTAGGTTTTAAGGAGTAGAATTTTTTCTTTAATTTTTCACCAGTCAATGTACCTGAGTTTTGAATGTCCACCAGCCATTTAGGGATTCCGTACTGTAAGAAGATTAATGTTCTGTAAACGGCTTCGTTTTGTTGCCCACACGACATCTTACTCTCAGAAATAAAATGTTTGCAGGCTTAATACTTTTGTTCTCGACCACTGACGTACTGCAGCAATATGCAAACACGAAGGCTCTTGCTCTTTGGCCGCACGTGAGTTTCGCAAAATGTGGCGCTACTTTGACAAAGTGTCGCCACCACCGCAGAAAAAAAAGGTGAGTCTTCCGGGCAAAGTTCTAAATACGAACAAGGGAAATGAAAGCGCGCATTTTTACCACTGTGGCAGAAAAACAGACAGGTGAATACTTGGATGTCGTTGACAAGGGAGAGGATTCAGATGAGAATGACAGCGGTGTAGAGGATGCCGGTGACATGGACGGCGACGTTGAAAAATGCCAAATTGAAAGTTTGATCAAGAAGTACTTGTAGTTTAAGTAAACGTCGCAAATCAATGAATTTGTAAAATGAAAGTGACGGCAGCCTTAAGCACTGTCGTGCAGCTGCAGTAACGCAGTGAAGATAAAATGCAACTTTTCCACTTACTTGTTGTTAACTTTCAGTTTTAACTGAAACTGTATTTTGATTATTACACAATTTTGAACGGGCAAGTAAAATTATGTCAGGGCAAGTATCTTTTCTGACATCCTTGCCCGGCTGACGAGTTTAAAAAAAAGCTAATATGGATCCCTGCAACTGAGTATTCTTTTGAACTTTTTATTTCATTAACAAATTTGTTTTTTGAATTTTGTTGTCTTTGCTTGTTTTGCTACAACGTGGGTCATCATGCGATTTCGCGCCAATACCACACAGGATTCAGGACAGGGTTATATCCAGTGTATGAAGTGTATTGGTAAACCTGTGGTGCGGACGGACTGATGCACGGATGTACGGACGGACGGTCACGTGACTATTACGTCACTACCAAAATTTCTTGGCTTGATAGGTTACCAAATCTCCTTAGCAATGGAGCTCCGCTGACGCGCTAGCGCGCTGGCTCCGCTAATAAGTGCGCTATATAAACGTAATAGAAGTTCTACGTCGGAGGAGCCAATATGGTAACAAGGCGCTGATCAAAGTTGGCAGTCTTCTCAGTGGTTTGGACAGTATGAACACCAGTATGGACAGTGTCGTAAGTGTTGATCTTCTAAATCTTCTAAATTTCACCACATTCTATCAACACATTAAAATTTGTAAATTCACTCAACATTCAATCAAACATTTTAGATGGCAAGAATATATTTCATTCATGTAGGTGCGTCTTTCCGATGACCTGATGATGGTGTTAGAGAACATCAAAGAAGATAAAGATGTGCGGCCTGTCATGGTAGTACGAGAAGTAAGTTTCTAAACTAAAACATTTTCTTTGGTGCGTCATGAAAAGAATCTAAAATACGCATTTTTTTTTATTTCAGATGATGACTATTTTGATTGCCTACATTTGCCGCCAGGGCATATATCAAAAATGCCCAAATGACGGATTTCTTTTCTACCCGGACGGCAAATTAGCTCCAGTATACGGAGCTTCCCCGATGTGGGCCGAAACTTTTGTGTGAGTATTTCTCGTAATATATCAACCGAGTTTTCCCACTGTATTGGCTCTGCTTTGACTCGCTAGATTCATAGTTCATATTTGTTTACGCAGAAACAGAACGAAGCAGCACGTGGTAGCTGTGGATGCACTGTAAGTGTGAAGTACTCATACAGATTCAAAGATATAATCAGAAAATTTTGTGTGCCATTAAGCAAAGCAAACTGTGTTTCTTTAATCTTCTTTACAGATCACATTAACCTCACTGGTCAAGAGTGACTGCACAAACGTAAACACATGTAGTTTTATCTAGATGTCAAATACATACGGTACATTTCAAAGTATCCTCAGTAAAATTTTACTTTTTACACTAACAGTGTGCATCAATTTTCGCCTCCGACAATCTTTGCTAGAGCTCCTTCAGTTTGCAGCTGATAACCTCGAAATGTCCCTGCTTCTCTCACAACTTCTTACTCACATCATCATCACAAAACTAAAATTAATAGCTAAGGAAAAAAGACACGTAGTTTTCCCACGAGGGCCCCTAATCAAATGCTGAGCGCTCTTGCAAAACGCAAATCGTGGGCGCCTTCCGGTTCCGATCAAAGTCTCACACTGCTTCAATTATAGCGCGTGCGCTCAGCTTATATGGTGCAAGTTTCCCAAGGACTAAGTGCCGTTATGGTTGCGAAACAGAGAAATAGACATAAGGGTTTGTAAAAGTATCGGATCGGATAAAGCGTGATGAAGACCATCCAAAAACAGCAACTTATGAACACTGATAAGCGGCGCTAAACCTTTTGTTTCGATTAGTCAGCTCGAAGTCACGCTTAGCGTGCGCTAACACACTCAAGAATACGCGAGAATTATGGCAGAAAAACGCTACCTCAAGCTCATTATCGGTAACAAATAAATGTGAAACTTCAGCAAAGGAAAAGAGGCTCTGATGTTTGCTTATTACTCGGGAATATGGCTATCTCAATTAGTCTCATACTGTTGTTTTAAAATGTGACAGGGTCGGAAAAGATGGCAGGAAATACCATAAGGCTATCGTCAGTGTCTTTGGCGCGAAAACGCCATAGCTTATTAGAAAAAAGAGAAACTAAATGGGTAAAGAGTAATCTTTTTTTTTTCTTTAAGACGAGGCATGTAAGCACAATGGAAAGTATCAAAACAATGTTTTTTTTACAATAACTGAGCGAATTCTCGCGCGCTGATTGGCTAATTTTTATTGTCAATAAGAGTACAGACGGATGAAACGCGTAAAGCTGACGCAATCAGCAAAGCTTTGTCAAACTTTTCAGCGCTGCATTTTCGACGAGGCGATAATTGTACCACAAATCTACTAATCTTCAATGAGGAAATCATTTAAAATTTATGTGTTAAAACTGAAGAAACCATTGCAACCTTGGAGCGAAAAGCTGAGGATGTTTGTTGAGGATTCAGACCTGAAAATCGGCAGTGAGCGGGAATTTGTGCTGTCAATGAAATTAAGCTGAACCGAGTTTTAGCGGATTATTTTGTGAACAGTTTTCGCTGGATTAAAGGTTAGTTGAGCAATTCGAATTTTTCCTTGTATTTCTGGCCTATTCTTACTAAAGTTTTAATTTACGAGGCTGTGATTCTCCGAATTACAACAATGAAATTCAGATTCTGCGGCAATCGCACCTTCCATTGACTCTTGCATTTCTTTCCTTCGTTTGAAAATCAGTTTTGTTTTTTTGTTATTGTAAAAAACAAATTGACGTCAGTTTTTTATGCGTCTGTCCTCTTATTGATGATAAATTTCGTCATCACATTGTCAAAGTTTGTTGTAGATCCACTCGCCTGCGGCTCGTGGATCTACAACAAACTTTGACAATGTGATGACGAAATTTATCATCAATAAGAGGACAGACGCATAAAAAACTGACGTCAATTTGTTAAATCGAGCATGGAGAAGGATTTACGATGTTTAAGTCGATTTTTCAAGAAATTTTGGTCCTGGAAACGCGTGGCATTTAATAAATGGCGTCTTTTGTAAAGAGTGACGATCTCGTTTCTCGAGTTTTGGATATGAATGATGTTGATTTGAAAGAAATCGAGGGCCACGAGTCGAAGAAGGTGAACAAGACTTCGATCGCATGTGTCACTATCCAAACAAGCGAATTGAAACGGTTTTATGGCAAAGTATGGAAAAAGAGCGAAGGCGGCGCCATAGATTAGCTTGTATTCAACACAAGCCCGGAACACAAGCGATCCAAATAACTTCGGAATTGTACCTGACAGTCCGTCTGTGAACACTGTATTGGTCTACGGTAAAAATGTCTTTGAGATCAGGTTCAGACAGACAACAATAACTAAAATGGCTGTTTATGAGCTTGCCCCGGTGCTTTTAGATTTCCATAGAACTTATTTGGGTCAAAAGCAGAAGGTGATCAAGCAATAGTTTTTGTGATTTGTTCATTTGGCTTACTCAATCGACCGATAAATCGTTCTTGAAAGTTTGATAGATTTTTATTTAACTGCGTAAAGGGTAACACGCTTGTCTAATTGGTCAAACTTTTCCCACGGTTATCAAACGAACAACGGTAGTCAGTTCAGTATTACACCTTTCCGCTTAGAGTAAGTGTGAGTTGCATTAAGGACGCCGCCAAACAAACAAAAAATTTGACAGTCAAAGTCTCTTTTGTTTCGTTACTGTTTGCCCATTAGAAAGTTGTCGCCAGGGTGTGCGACTTTCCATGCAAGCTCTTAGCCGCAGAAAAATCGTGCTTGTTCGTTTGAAGACCTTGTGGTGTGCATGCCCCAGTATTTCTTATGGCTGATCAACTCGAAGACTTGTGTAAAACGTTTCCGACTTGCGACATTTGTGAAAACTTTGAACTTCTACCGGAATCTCCTCGCTGTCCACATCGATCACCACTGCATTTCCCGGTCGACCTTTATTGCTTTACTGCGGATACACTACAAATTTCATCGGATATTTTGGTCAAAGGCAGTCATTGTTTAACTGATCCTCATGCCACTGTAGGAATTTCTCAGAGCAGTATGAAGTCCAAGCTCATTCAGGACTGCATGTGGAACGGTTCAAACTCCGATAGTTCGTGGGATTTTAAAGATCTTGCTACGAATACCCTGAACGCTGACGACCTGTATCAGACTCCCTGCTCAGCTCCTTCGCCAGTCGAATATGTACAACAATATGTAAGTTCTGACTTTGTGGATCCTTCAATGATATTTCCCCATCTAATTAACTTATCACATCAAGAATTATGTGGATCTCATACACTGAGCGATTCAAAAGAGAAAATTGACGAAGTCACTTTCGAGAAACCACATATGGGGCTTCCACAAGTCACAGACAAAGCACCGCCAAAGCGTATAAAACCAAAAGCAGTGAAATCTCAATCGGCCGTACTAACCCATAATGAATTAGAGAAGATTCGAAGGCATGACCTTAACACAAGATTCCGTCTTCTCAAAGAGGAGGTGCCAGAACTAAAAGGAAAAAAACCAGCATCCAAACTAACTGTATTGCTAAAAGCAAGGGAATACGTCTGTAGACTTACGCAGGAACAATCGTGTTTGCTTGTAGAACTTACAAAACAGCAAAAAAGAAAGCAGAAACTCCGAAATTATTTAGAACTACATGGCTGTATGCAGCATTAGTTTATTTACAACTTTAAGACGTCAGCATTCGATACTCGATTGATTCTTGTCAGTAATTCTTCTAACGGCAATTTCAGTTTTCTCGGGAACTTGGTCAGAGAAATGACCGAGCCCAGTAACGTAAATTACACGTTGTTTTTCTGTTCACAAGGATAGCACAAAATGGCTCAAACTGGTACACGTACACTTATGTTTGCAAGAAACTAAGTTATTTCGTTTATGAGGCTTTGCAAATAAGAAATGAATATTCTAATAAGCAAATTCACAATAGATTTCAACCAATAGTTTTATGATAAGGATTAATACTGTGATTAAGAAAATCAAATATCATAAACATAGTGTTAGTTGTTAGGCAATACCTTACATGTAAAAGGAGATGCTAATAAAGTTGTTGCTGTTGCATTACGCTATTAATTCTATGTCGACTCCTTTTCTGGGTGAAAAATCAATAATGATGCTCAAATTTGTCCTACTTTCTCCTGTTACGTGGGCCATGCGACATGCAGTTTTTCAACAGTCTTGCCTATAATAAATTCAGCAAAAAAAATACTTTCCACTAACGGCAATCTTAACCTTTTGCGGTAATTCTTTGACATGGAAGTTTATAAAGATTCCATATAAAATCAAATTTCTTGGAAATTGACGATAAGTTTTATTTCTTTCCGCGTGCAACAGCGTTTGCACCTGTTTACTTGGAATAGCTGTATCTTTTTATATGCAACCAAATAAAATTTAAGTAAGAAAAGCTCAGTTGAGGACGCATGCAGTTATCCGTCTTTTAACATTCATCAGTGTTTTCGGCATTCCGAGGCTATTAGGGAGAATAAAATGTGGAGACTGCAGCCGAGTAGGATATCAACACATTTATTGTCATTAGTTTTTTGCTTCAGCTCAGTATCACTGACGTTGTTAGACTGCCGCCCTCTGAGTCTACGACCCTACAAATGTATAAAAAATAAATAAATAGAGAAGTTAATAAAACATTGTAGTTTTGTTTCTTAACACTGACATTGGTAGACGTTAGAGAGTATCTCATTAAGCAACTTCTCCACAAATTGAAACAATGCCATAAAATTTATTGAAATATGGTGCTACAAACTTTTAAAATAACGTGATTGGGTGCATTTTTGGCAACTTTCAAACAGAACTAGACATTCACCGGTATTATTGGTGTCCCCCAAAATGTCCGTAAACGTCGGCTGATCCCGTATGAAGACCGCAGCCATAACAACCATGAAATCCCTAAATGTAAAGAAAGAATCTGAGACGTATGCAACACTGAATAAATTCGCAATAACACAGGGTTTCCAAGTTCATCACGCAACTTACCATCTTGTCAGATGATCCATATTTGGCCAGGCCTGAAAAAAAAAAACAGTTTGTTGACTGTCATTTAACAGAAATAAATCCCAGCAATTTATCATCATCATCATCATCATCATCATCATCATCATCATTATTATCATTATTTTTTATTCATGTGTTAAAACTCTGAAACCCCCGAGACGTCCTGTACGAGTTATAATCCACTCTCTCCTCTCAAGGACTGTTTTCTTCAAAATATCTGTTCGAAGAAGCAAATATTGCCTAGAAAATTTTGATAGCTCAAGAAAGGCAAAAAATTTCTAGATAACTGTTCCATTCTTCTAAGATTTTCGAAGTTCCTCTATTATCTTCCCGTCGAATTTCGGCAGTTCGGTTTACAACTTTTCACTCCTCAAATTTGGCTATTATTCGTTAAAAAGGACCCCTTTGCGACCACTCTCGGAAACGACCAGCATTGTGAAACCCCGTTTGAACTGTGACTTAAGCTCTGTAATGAAAAGGCCACGTAAGCGACCGCGACCACTTTTGTGAATCACCGACTTGTCTTTTCCTTTGCTATTGAGTTCTCATAAGCGAACACCCAGTCAACACTTGAATAAAAGTATTAACTTCGCGATCAAATTTAGGGTAGTACATAACATATGCGCTAATGCCGGTTCGTTAACTTCGAATGTGATTAGTAATAAAAAAAGAAACTATTTAATATTATTTTACCTGAATGTATTAGTAATTAACAACATAAACCAAGCTTTTTGCTAAAAGCTCTCGGAAGTGACCGCCCTCAATAAGTTTATCACATGGTCGCTTACGAGAGATTTGACTGTAGTGAACTTTTTACTTACAGCATCTAACTCCGCTAAATGCCCTTGAAGATAAGTTGCTAATTCCTCTAAGAAAGCAGCTACCTGGCCGTCAGTGACATTAAGCTGAAGCAAGAAACAAATGAGTAAAGAAATGAATTTGTGTTTCTCAAAAGAATCTTGTAATTTTTAGAACACATACCACAGCTTAGTATGTAGCTGGAGTGTAATAATCTGGCTTACCGTTTGTTGCTGCTGACTAGACATTCTCTGGCCTTTTAACGACACGGTTGGAACCGAAATTGAACTCAGGACAGTTCGATTATCGCACCTAACTCGCCGGAAACGGAAACAGATTGATGCGTGTATTTTCCCTCGCTTCATGGCCTTCAATTTGCTCGACACTGGCAAAAGTCACCGGTTCAGGACAGACAATTTCAAGTGTAACTTTGTTTCACATGGGTCTGGTTCTGAGATCCCGATTTTTTGCGCTTGCAAAGCAGGTTAGCTGTTTCAAATCGTTTACTCCTTACACGTGGCGGCAAGTAGGTTTAGAAAGGATGTATCCCTGGAGTCAAAGAGGCCCGTAGACGTTTTTATTAGAAAACCGTACGGAGGGTTTTAACATTTTTCATGATAAAACGAGTTCGTATGCAAGATATCGGCTGAATTCGGAAAAAATGCTGAAAATGCGATATCCGTCCTTCTTGCACCAAAGCGTTTTTTGGTTCACAAAATCATGTACATATTTTCCTGTTTGTATAAGGCCCACAATGCCAGTTAGTTCTCATTTTAATGTGGTGTTCTTTGCAGTGGGCGTTAACCGTGTTTTTCTTTTACAAATTCGTTCTTGCGCTGTATCATTTATTCTCACGGTGTCTCTTCTGAACGTGATCGGTTAATCCAGTAAATTGCCATTAATTGTCAATGTCCAAACAGTTCCTGCCCTTTACAATTATTTCATAGCTTTGAAAAGCCGGAAAGGGAAAACTTTTGTCACGTTCGTTATGAACACTACCTCTGTCGAGTAAACAATTGTCCTCTTACTAAGGCTGTCCGTTAAGGGATGAAGCGATAATGGCAACAAAAAGCTGATTTATTTTTAAATTTAGATGCGACTACGAGAATGCCGTAACGTTGTGCGAATTTTATATTCCCGAAGAAAATCGTGTCTATATACACGGGAAAAAGGAAATTCATAACATTTCGGCTGCCTGCTTCATGACAGACATTTTCCAACTTTATCACAAGATTGCCATAGTTGAATTTTTGAAGAACGGCAGCTGGTCTGCGCAGTTGTAATCATTGCACTTTGGTAAGTAGCTACCAAGCTATTTATATTAGTTTGCTTATGTTGACTCCTATTGACGAACAAACTACTGAGTTTTTCAAGAATCTGGAAAAGTTAACAGTACGTCACTGTGTTTATCCTGCGTTTTAATTTTAGTGTCAGTGTGTCACAAATCAAGCCCTCATAACATCGCCACTATTTACTCAAAGCCCAAAACTGGAAATGAGTTGTTATAATGTAATTAATCACAGGGCTTTGGTTTGTAGGCCTAACTGCCAGAACTGAATTTCCTGAAAAAAAAAATAGAACACGCATTTGTGTAACTGATACTATTTTTCTTTGGCTCAAGAGAAAGCTGCGAGGTAAATTCAACCATGAATACCTAAGGCACTCAGGCCTTCCTTTACAGTAATACAAGGTATGAACCATGAGACGCGGCAATGAAGTAAATGTCTGATTGCAGACACCACACCAAGCCATTCCCCTTCTTACATGGTGACCAAAAGTAACGTGCTTGTGTAAGCGCGAGTACTTTGCAAAAGATCTTGGGCAAAGGAGGCACTGATATGGACCTCCTCGTTCCATTTTAGAAAATGAGCACACAATTCATGACACGCATATTTCTAATACGCGTACGGGGCTTTTAGCACCTATGTGCAAAATTGACAAAACTTCGTTCCCACGGTATTTCTTTTGGTCCCACGTGTTTTTTTCTTCCGATCGATTTTGGGTAATTTCAGCAGCGTCATGGTGCACAAGATATCTCAAACGTTAAGATTTAGCTCCCAATAAATCGGCCGTTACAGTGAGAGTATGTGAGTGTCGCCCAGTGACTCTATTGCGAGATTAAAAACTATGAAGATCTTTTTATTGTATTTGGTATCAGTCAAAGCTGAAGCTCTAGTTTTACCCATTTAACAGTAGAAAATGACGCAGTTCAATAGTCGGATTTGACATTTTGTGGCAATCAATTTCAATTACATGAAAGACATGCTAACCAATTGAGATAAGAATAACTACCCATTATTTTTTCAAAAAAATTACAGTAGAACCCGGTAACAGCGGTAACTCGAACTCTGAAGGGAAATTAAAAACAGTTCGAGTTAGCGGGGGTTCGAGTTAGCCGCTAACTCGAACCCCCGCTAACGAAAGAAAGTTCCTTTCAGATATTTCAGATATTGTAACAAGAGGTTTTAGAAACTATAACGTAGCTATCGTTGTGTCAAAATCCTCTGATTAGTTCTCTCTCTCTTCGTAAAATGAAATACAAAGGGAATGGAATACAAAATAGAAATATAAAGGGACTAATAAACTGTGATACACACATTTATTTACAAAGCTTTTTTCGAGTGCAGTTGTTTCTTTCAGATATTGCAACAAGCGTTTTTATACAGGAAGTTGAGAAGCTTTTTGAATGAGTTTGTTACGAAACACAAAGCAAAATGACGTTTGGAAAAACATCCAAACAAAAGCAAGTCATTTTAACAGACAGTGTCTTTGTCCTCAGTATCTTTGGTGTGAAAACGCCATCGCTTATAATATAAAAAACGAGAAACTGATTGGCTCAATATTTGGATACAAGAGTCTTAACAATACATAGACTTTCTATTATCACAGCTTCGTTCTTTGTTCCACTCTGTCATCTATTGTTTTTAACAAACAAAGACTAAGACTCTTTACATTTAAGTGTTTGACTGGATTTTAATAACACGACAACAATGATTCAACTTAGCTTCAGCTGGGAAAGTTTTAGACGTGGTAAGCATATTTCAGAAGACTCAACACGAAGCTGGTCTTCCCAGACTTGTGTCACGCATCTCAACTTTTTAAAATCTTCATACAATCAAGCTCTTGGATCGAGGCGAGTCTCCCCTTACCAAATGCTAGCGAGCGACAGGCTGTCGCTTATTCGCAGTCGGTGCAATAGGTCGCAATTTATGTTTAAACGAATATTTGGTTGATTATTATTTGAAAACGACCAGTGTTCACATATATGCAAGATGTCACGATATACGCGTTAAAAAGGCCATGCACTTCGCAAAAACTAACATCTCGGTAGTGTAAAATTAGAGAAGCAGCAGAGAAATGGTTTGAATCCAACCAAATTTTGAATTGTTTAAACAATTTTTTTTTTGCCAAACTGAACGATTATCGGCTGCCATCTTGAGGCCGCGGTATAGTGTAAGAAAACGGGGAGCGCTGGGCGTCTTAGTTGCCCTGTTAAGTCTCTCAGAGAAAACCCGCGATTTAATCCGGACAGATACACTCGCTGCGCGTGAAAAATTCAAAACTTTAGTGCGTCAACTTTAACTTTATTTTTTACGTTGTTTTCTTACATATCTACATATATATCTATTAGGATACATTGAAGTCCTACTTCAGCGGAGAAACGATCTATAAAGAAAACAAATTATTGTTAAGAATCAGGAGGGGTGGAAAAGGCTTTTGTTCACAAATGTTCACAAAATGACGTTCACAAATGTTAATCAACCGACTTACGGATGTGGGGTCCTGAACCAAGGCTCCGGGTCAACTAGGTCAACCTCCTCAACTTGCTGCTTAGTTTTTGTCCTGTGTAGTATGAAAATCATTAATTTAAGTTAAAAACTCTATCAAACCAACTTGGTAACCTGGTTTACTAAGAGGACAAAATACTTACACGAACACTTCGTCCATTACCGGTGCACTCCCGTAGACAGGTGCCAACCTTGTATCAGGTAGGAACAGAAACTTTCCATTGGCGCACTTTTGGAAAAGTCGTCTTTGGACGATATAGGCGGTCAATATCTCAAAAATCTGCGATGAAAAAAGTGGAAGAGTTAACTACTTATCGTGCCCTCTACACCCCAGCTTGAACTTCATTTTGTTCGATACTTACTTCTTTAACCACCATGAACGGTCGCACTTCTCTCTGGCCCTTCACACGATTTAGCACTTCTAAAAGAAGATCGGATATGCGCACCTAGATGAACGATAAAAATGGCCATCAGTTACGTTTTCTGATTGAAAGTTTTTTTTATCTCGTTTAAAAGAAAAAGGGGGAAAAGTTAACAATCTTTAAACTTACAACACTGTGTAGTGGAGTTATCACATGTACACTAGCCATTGCCGCCAACGATGATGGTCAACTCACAATGAAATTGTAGTGTCTATAAAATTGATGGACTTAGATATAACTACTGTGTGCGCATGTGATAACTCCCTTATTGAACAATCGTAGCTATAAACTGTTTCCGTATTGCTGTCAGTCCGGCTTGCCCTGTGCAGTTGGTATACTGGGTGTAACCTAAAGACGAAGGGGAAGGGTGTGTCAATTTCTGTTATCTTTTCTTAGTAATTCGTCCGACATGTTTCTCGAGGTTTAGCGCAAAACGTTGGCTTCGTTATCCGCAGCACTTTTTTTGTTTTCAGTGTCGGAAGCGACAAGTGATTTTATTTGTTTAGCAAGTTTTGCGGAAAGGTGTTTGGGTGTATTATGTAAGTGCTATTCCTTTTCAAAACAATTTGATCGATTGACATTCAACCGCCTGTTATAAGACCTTTTAGAGACTAAAAACTAGGCAAATGTAAACACCGGAAACTTTCAGGTCGATTCAATGCAATGCCCAAGCCGCGTTTTCAGAACGCCATCCTTTCCCATATTTGCACTGTGTGCCATTCATAACACTTACCCGCTGAGTCACTTCTACTACCCACAAAATGGAAAAAAGGCAATGGCAGCTCCTCCGAGTAGCAGCCCATGGTCCCCAGACAGTGGCAATCGAAAAGCTATGAAAATAAATCATGATCATGAATGTCACTTTGATACCTAGCTGACCTTTCCCAGTCGTAGGAACTTAAAATAAATAAACTGAAATCATTATTCAAGATATTCAGATTTGATGTGTAGTATTTACTGACCTTATTGCATATCTTATCATGTCATATTAAGATGGTCAATGCTTCTGTCTTTTCATTCCGATGGGCTGGGGGCCGCCATTTCGTTTGTTTGGTTTGGAGGTCTGGGAACCAGTGCCCGCGAGCACTAACCGAGGGCACTAACCTTCCACAACTGGACCTTGCTCTCGACACACCACACAAGAAATCAATGTTATCGGTATCAAAATACCAGGCTCAATCTATTTCAATTATTTCTCGCATTTAAATTCAACAAGGAATTATTTTGAGCTAGAAAATAAAAGGACCTTTACAATTTTTCCAAAGCAAGTAAGATCTGAGAATCATACATTCTGCAATTTATTTATTTTTGACGAGACGCGAGGAGAGATGAAGGGGGGCGAATGAGCGTCATCACAGAATGTTCGTTGGTGTCCGTTTCATCCACCCAGCTATCGCACTTCTTTCCGTATCCATGCCAGCGAACAAGAAACTGGACGTGGCCACTGGTGTCGGTTCGTTTGTCTAAGACCTTGGAAACTTAGTAGAATTTACTCATGTTGTCATCTATGACTGATGAGTCGCATTGGCAAACGCCTTTGTATACTTTAAGTTCATTACTTGTTCAGTTTATTCATCGGTTGTTGATTCCTTGGAACAATGTTTTCATAAACAAGTTAATTAGCTTCTAACTTTAATTGGCTTTTTCACATGTTTGGGTGCCATGCGCTGGGCCGACGCGCGGGAATTTTTTATGCGAAATATACATTGTACCGCACGACAAAACACAAAATCTCAATGAAGCATTTTTTCACAGACGAGAAAATAAGCAACAGTTTGGGCTCAATGACACAATAAAACGGACATTTGAAAAATCGAGGCCTTCCTTTGCCTCTACAAACTTTTATAATCACGGCACATAAAGTCCCGACGCGCGCGAGCGATGGCGAAAATGAACGGTTGACTAACTCGATTAGTGAGCCTTATTTGGGATCTAACGAACAATTCACAGCAAATATTTTGTAGTGGCAAAGAAATGTGTCTCAATTCAGGGTTTTCCTTTTAAGAAAATCTGCGGCAATTCAATAGTTGTTAAAAGCGCTTTCTGTTTACATATGCCGATGAAGCGATTATGCGAGCATAAAGTATGAAAGTGCTTTCAATTTTGCTATCTTTCTCGTTTTCTCTTGCACGATATAATGAAACTTATAACGGACTCTGTTTACCTTTCATTCATGGTAGCCTTTTCATTGCTTAACGCATGAAAAACAAATCGTATCGCGATATGTTTGTAATTTTGTCAGTCAGATAATTACGCGCTACGAATTTCATGTTATTGTTATTCCCGCGAGCTAGCCTGAGAACATTAAAATCACCGAAACGGAGAAAGTCGCGAACTTTGAATATTCAATCTTTTGATTACCGACGCTTGCCGACAAGTGTGTTGCTCCCTATATTTCAATCTAATGCACTCAGCAAATCAACACTGAAGCAAATGAACTTTGAGGCGTGTTGGCTTAGCTTTACCAAACAAGCCAAACTGCAGGAACTGTATGGTTATAATTTTCCAAGAGGGGTTTTGTTTATACATTCGATGTCCCTAAGGTGTAAAGTCAATTTGTTCCCAAAAACGAAAAGGATCCGCGCAAGCTAGTCTGTTAAAAACGCTATCTGCTTACAATGCAGATGAAGCGATTGTTATATCTTCACTGCGTTGGCTCCTGTCCTAGTTAAACTTTTTCCCCACTAGACCACCGTTGGGTGCAAAAATGTCGTCACCGACAATGTGTCGATCGGACCCGATTAAAAGCCAAACGCCATTTCACAACATCGCAGTGGCGACGCAAAACGGCTGTTAGATGAATTGAAAGCATGCGCACCAACAAAAGATTCAATATAATTTACACGAATTACAGGGCAGACACAAACAGCAAACAATTTACTTTTCCGCTTTTCCTTCTGCCGAGGTTGAATGAACAATTGTGCTTAATTACTGTATGGCTTATTCAAAAAATTTTAAGGTCTAAGTCAAACGCCGCCATGGCTGAATTGATTTCGGTACATGTAAAGCAAGGCACTTGAGCCGGCACTTACTGAGATGGCATTTAGATTTCGATAAAGGGTCAGAGGAATAATTTTATTTGCACTTTCTAATTAGGTTCGGCACATGTAAAGTTCGACGGTTGAAACGGGCCTAAAGAGCACCTATTGCATTCATTCCCTTTCGCTTGCCAATACCCTGGGTTTCTATTATTTTCTCGCCACTACACGATGATGTAAGAAAATTGATAAAGAGAAGAGTAAGTAAACGCTGACACCTTTAATTTCTTCTGTGAAAACAAAGGGCTTCAATTAGCATAAATTATTTGACAAACAAAACCACTAAGAAATTTTATGCCGGCTATAAAAATTTTGGCGGTCTAATAGGCTTGACTTCGATGGAGGACCGAGCGAACGATAATATTCAAGATTTATTTTCTGACACGGAGAGTGATATCGAACAGTTTGAAGGATTCGATGCAAGAGATATAAGGCCCTATGCGGAGATCGCAAGCAAGGCTCCCTTATTTTGCCCAACACCAGTACCAAAAGCGAAACGGGTTCGCATTGAAAGCGATGATTCGTCGACCAGTAGCTTAAACGACAATGAAAGCATTGCCACTGTGGATAATTTGACATTAGTAAGAACCTCTTCTTCAAGTTCACTGGAAGGTGAACTTGCTCCGGGAATATTTAGACGTAATCCTTCAAAGTCTGGTGCCTCGCTTTCTCAAGCGACTGTTAATCAAGAAGAGACTGAAGAGAGCTCAGGTAGTGTTGAAGGGGAGATCTTTGTCCCGATAGAATCAAAAGAACCACTCCAAGCCAAGACAACCGAGGAAACAAAGGAACCTGACACCTCAAATCTGGGTACTCGGAGAAGAGGTAAGATAAAATTGTAATTGAGATAGTTAATTTGAAAAGGTGACTTGAGGCTATATTATGAGTCCGAAATGATACTAGGTTTAGTCTATTTGTCAAAGTGAATGCTTGTCGATAGCCTGTAACGTCAAAAACGAAAACCCCGAAAACAAAGATCTAAGATTTAAGTCCCCTAACCTCGAAAAAGAAAACCCCTGAACTCGAAAACGAAGACAAATGTATAACTATTGTTCTCGCGAAGGCGAAATAAAAAATACCGCGTAGGAGGCGGCGTTTCGCTGGGAGTTCAAGACTTTAGGAACAAAATTGCTTTTGAGTTTAGGAGTAACTACAGAATACCCTGCCACATTGACTGCGTTTAACTGAAAAACAGTGGCTACTCGGTGCACAGTGTAGGCGGAAAATTTTAAGTGTTCTTGGACTGTTCTATATAAAGCCGGGGTAAATTCAAGACTGAAAGGTTTCCTAGAAGCTGGCTACGCGGTACACGTGAAAAATTAATTCAAGTGTCAAAGTTGTTTAAAATATTTCTGGAGCTAACTCGCATGGCTCGTTGGCTCGCATGTTTGGCAGACCCCCTTAAAGAATTGAATAAGGCATCGAGTTGCTCGGTGTTGAACATTTATACTCACTCGCCGCTAGGTAATTGAAAATTGCCAAACGGCTGATGAAAACGTTTCTTGGCAAAAGAACAAACACCGGGGCTGGAACAGTAATCAGTAAAGAAAAGTAATTTTATTGACCAAAAATGTATACAAAATCAAAACGATTATTTTGAGAAATAAAACGAACAGGGATCAACAGTGTGTGTGACCTTAGGTTTGGATATGGATATTCTACTATGTAAAAGTTGCATTCGTTTGGCTGCATGATTCATTTAGTCCAAAACCTTGTTACTTTCCGTCTTTTTCAGAGATGGCGTGTGTGGTTTGTTGGTCACATAACATTCCCCCCCCCCCCCAATGAAAAAGAAACATTCTTTCCTTTAATTTCCCTTTCTGATATAGGTAAACATCGATCCACTATTTCTTCCCTGAAACAACTGACAGAAGAAAAGTGTTGTACGCATAAGAGATGCCTTCAAAAGGTTCTATCAATTGGCCAAATGACAAGAGCAAGGGAAAATTTCTGCCAGGAGTACCCCACTTACGAAAAGCAAAGGAGGCATGTGTTTAACTGGCTTGAAAACAACCAGCCTACCGACGGAGAGTTTACATATACCATCAGTGGGATCAATGTTTGTTGGAGTGCATGGACGAAGGTTCTCGGGATAACTAGAAGAAGATTTTTTGAACTAAAAAGAGACTTCCTACTTGGACGGCGTAGCGAACAACACGGTGCAGCTTTAACGTCGAGAGACACACCACAAAGAGAGGCCGTGCTTAATTTCCTGGACAGATATTTTCAGGAAAATTGCGACTTCATGCCAAATTCAAGCGTGTGGCACCTAACATCTTCAAGCCGTAAAGCTGATGTATTTCAAGAGTTTAAAGAGAACATGGAGTCGACCAACCAGTTAATATGCAGCGAGAGCTTTTTCCGCAAGATCTGGAATGAACGTTACTCTCATGTGAAGATTCCAAAGGTAGGATTGTGTCGTCCTATAAAATATCCGTACACCCCTCATAGAGGTTTATTGGCCGATCAATTCGCAAGTTCAACATCCCCCCCGGGCAACCTCTGGGCAACCCCCCGGGCAACCCCCCGGGCATTTGAACTTTTGATGATTGGCTTGTTCAAATTCCCTCCCCTCGGGGCAAGAACGCCGTTCAAATGCCCCACCAATTAGTACTGAACTGCCTCTCCTCAAAGACAAATTTGGTCTTCAATCAAGCACTTTACATGCCTTTCAGAGAGAGATATGCCGTAATGACACCTTCAATCTTCTGTTGAAGACCCTTTTCAAAGAGTTATTCACTAACAAAGGCGAAATTCTATCTTGTAAATCCGTCAGACCCCGCAAAAACGGAAAAAATTCACAGGCCTATTACGTCAGAACAAGAGATAAATCCGGTTCAAATTCCCCACCCTTCCAAAGAAACGTTCAAATTCCCCCCTCCCAGGGCACGATGCACAGTCAAATGCCCGGGGGGAGGGGGTTGTTGAAGTTTCGAATTGATAGGCGCATTATATTTTCAGTTTGAACCCCCCTTCATTCTGGCTATTTATTAAGTTTTCGCCTTCATATTTTTCTCCCAAAATCTTGGCCTTTAATATCCTCCTCGCCCTCTGAATTTCCAGTTTCGACTCCAGTTGTCTCGTTTTACACAATACGTACATTACCCTATTCTTACTCTAACGCATGTACTTAATTTCGCGAAAGTTCCGCGTCCGTGTTTTGACACGAGTATTTAAATTTCCGATTTGGGTGGAAAAAAGTATCGAAGCGTATAAAAATCTCCCAAATTTGTATTGTTTTATAATATAATATTGAATGTATCAAATTCCGCTTTTCCAATTTTCGCGGGTATTTAATTTCGCGATTTTATTTTAATTTCGCGATTTTATTTTAATTTCGCGATTTTATTTTAGATAAAGGTTATTTACCGCAATGGTGCTGTTAAAAGTCAATTAAAGGATTAGTACCAGAAGCTTGAAACTTAATTTGAAAATGTCAAGAACTAGTAATTTAAGTTAACCTTACGTTGTTTCGTGTTCACGAGATGGCTCTTAAAACCCTTGATTTCTCTCTTTCTTCTTTCTTTTTTTTTTTTCATCCATCCATCCATCCATTCATCCCTTCAGGAAAACCGTTTCAGTAAGTGCGACACATGTTGTAACTTGAAAGAGGAATTGAGGAGCACTACAAATCCAACGAAGAAAGCAGCGCTTGAGGAAAGGAGAAAGGACCACATTGCCTGGGTCAGGTGGGAAGGGTTTTTTCTATTTATTTATTTATTTATTTATATATTTGCGATCTCAAAACCTTTATTAACCAAAATCAATTTAGTTATCAAATCAAGTTAAATGACCGTGCAATCCAACAAACCTCAGTTGCTACTGGTTAATGAACTGAGCGATGAAACCACACATTGGGAGCAGGTGTCGTTTCAATTATAGTACAGGTAAATGGAAATTAGCTTGGACGAGCATGGTTGTCAATGGAAACTGGTTTGGCTTTGACGCGATCTCAGTATTTCTCTCGAAACATTTTATTATTTTTGTGTTACTTCTTCTGTCACACTCAAAATGTAAGAAAGGTACAAAACTTTAAACATGCATAAAAGTAACGAAAATAAAAGGCAAGAAGTATAGGGTTTATTTCTTTTATAAAATATACATTTCAGGGAGGAAAGGAAGGCCTATTTAAGCCGCGCTTCACGGGCTCACCATCAGCCGAACGAATTGTTTTCTGTGGCCATTGATGGAATGGACACCACCAAAACAGAACTTCCGTTTTCCAAGGCCAGATATGGAACAACCCAAAAAGCGTGGCATCTTCGGGTTCATCTGGTGGGAGTCCTTATCCATGGAAGGCACCCAACATGCTTTTTGGACTACCACCAGTTCCCCCATGATTCAAACTTGATGATAAATACGCTTTTGCAGGTAAGTTACCATATGGTGTTTTACCCTTTTGTTCTTGTGCTCCACAAAGAAAGAAGCCATTTCTATATAAAATACTTTACATTAATTAAGGTGTGCCTTCTTTGTTATTCAGAAGTCCGCCTCGTTTCTAATCCCCAAAAAGTTATCAGGTAGGTCCCTTGTTAAATTCCCTTTACAGCCCCTCGGTATTTCGCAATAACTTGTTGATGTGTAGTACAAGTATTATTTTGAAAGTCACAATCTTCTTGGAATTTGACAATCGAGCGCGAGGGAATGAAAGAAATCACCAAAAACGAATAAAGTAAAAAGAAAAGTGAGTTATCGTTACGTGATCGAACAGCCCCCTCAACAGCAAATCACAAACGGCTGTTCAAATTAAAAAGGGGATATTATAAAGTTACTCCCAATTTTTTAACAAGACCTGACCGTTTGATAGTATGTTATGACCTCTATTATCCGCAATTGCTGTAGCTAATGTCGTCATCTATTTTCGTTTAGACAATGTGGGTGCATAAAGATCTATTGGCTGATTCAATCGCCATTCAGTTGGATAACACCGCAAAGGAAAACAAAAATCAATACGTGTTCAGCTTTCTTGGTTACCTCGTCGAGACGGATGTGTTCAACAGGGTGACAGAAATACATAAGCGAAGTTAATCCTGGCCCTAAGTATAAACAGTTTGAAAGTTACCGTAAATAAGACATACCTTAAACTAAAGTGTTTAAGCGCCATGCTTATACGAGTTGGTAGTTTTTGAGTGAGACTACAAACGGTAGGATTTAGATCCGGGGAGCAAGGATTTGAAACCGGACTATTTATTTATAGAGATTGGCCTGTAATCTGGTAATGTGGGGTCTTTTAAACAACATTTTACCATAGGTACTCAAAACTGTGTTAGGCCATCTTAATTACATTGCAACAATTACTTCTTCTGGATCAGTAATTTAATGAACTATTCGTATATTTTTCAGATAGAAATATCCTTCTTGCCTGTCGGCCATACCCATATCGACGTCGATCAGATGTTCTCACGCGTTTCGGTAGCAATTGAAAGGTTAGGCTGTCTCACTCTTCAAGACCTCCTGAGGATACTAAGAACCTGTTACACCCAGTCTCAAGGGGAAACAACCCAGGAAGGAGCCAAGCCCCAGTATGCTACCTTTCCGCATCTGTACGCAGTACGGGAGTGGCTTCTCCCGTACATGAAACAAATTCACGGGCTAAACAGCTTTCATAGCTTTGTAATAGTAAAAAACGACGAAGGGAAGGCTGTACTTCATTTCAAAGCCTGGTGTACTAGCGAGTGGGATGGAGAGCAATACGATCCCATTGTGTTATTACGCGATCTTCCTCAGGGTGTGCCTGAGATAATAAAGCCCAATTATGATGCTGTGGACTTCGCCAGACTGAGAAGTATGGTAGACAAGTGTGTCAACAATGGTGTGTTTACCAATGATGATAAGCAAGAGTGGGTGAATTTTTTGGAGGAGGAGGAGAGAACTGCCAGTATTTACGAGGACGTAGAGGAAATAGTGTATGATAAAGATGACGGTGAGTTAATATACGCGCTCTTGTTGCGCTTACATTTTAGCAGTGGACATTTTTGGCAGCATTGACTTTTTCAGTGATCAAAAAGAAGAAACTCGATACGAACAACAACTCCTTTACGTAAACTGAATGCCATTTTGTCATAGGCTAATAAAAATATTACACGTGTTTAAGAATGAAAAGGAATCATACACGCAGGATTTTTTTCTTCTTACAATTCTTTTTTAGATGATGCCAAGTATCACAAAAAGGAGCTCGTGTATCTACCATGTAACGACGAAAATTGGTTGGTGGATGAGTTGCGTGGAAGGAGCAGGCCCACAGAAAGAAGGAACCTGCAACTCAGCGAAGTTCTGAGAAGAAGTGAGGTTTTCGAAAGAGGAGAAGGATTGCTGCCAGTAAGAACTGAAACGTTTTTTAGTTGATGCAAAATAGATTAATTCTACGCATAACCACAGATGTCACATGAGACATATAACGAATTTTGCAATACATCAAACAAGGTTACAGGATTTGACCCCGGGAATAGAGTTGAAAAAGCACGCGCAAAAGAAGTGTTATGAGTTTGAGATGTGGTAAAACACTAACAAAAAGGTTTGCAATATAGTCATTAGTGGAACCTCGATTAAGGGAGAAGTGAAGTGTCCGTTCAATAGAGAATTCCCTTTATCCTTTATCGCGGTTTATAGTTTACTTACATGAACTTTTAATTGGCCAGACAAAATTTTGTTTCCTATTAAAGGATACATGTGTCGTCTTAAGAGGGATGTGTCACTGTATCTTCTTCATCTAAACATCCCTTGTTCTACCTTGATGAGTACATGAGGAAATGTAAATGAGTACGCGAGGAAATGTAAATCAAGCAAATGTAGCTATATAAGACGGGAACACAGGTTATGCGTTTGTTACTGACTTGACGATTAATGACAGGTTTATACAGGATCATACAGGCGACCAGGAAGGGTACAAAGAGAAGTCATCCGCAATGAAAGCCGGGATGACATTATTGAGGGGATGCTTGTTGCGCTGTCATTGGAAAGCTATCGCGAGAGGCCGCTTATTGGTCGAGTCGTCGAATTGAAGGACCAAGCACTGAAGATCACATGGCTACGTGGTCACTGGACGACGTCATGGTCCATCTGCAAACGCCGTGAAGGCCAGAGGCACATTGAGTGGCAGGAAGAAGTTCCAAAAGCATCAGTCGTACTATTTGATTTTCAACTGACGCCAAGTGGAAAACTTCGCCAAGCCACTGTGCGAGAACTTAAACGTGTATATGGCCTAGAACAGGACGAAGACTCCAGCTAAGTTCTCTAATGGGCCATTGCATTTAATATCCGTACCCCCCCCCCCCCGGTTGAGGACGTACCTTTTCGTATTACCCCTGAAGAATTCAATGAAATTGCATTCACCCCTGAAGACTTATTTGGGGGATATAACCCTGAAGAATTTCTTGAAAAGGCACTCTTTTCACCAAAAATTTGATGAATTCTTTGTTCACCCCTGAAGAATTCCTTAGTTAAAAATTTATGTTTTAACCCTAAAGAATTCCACGATTTTGGAATCTGTCCCTAAAGAATTCCATAAATTTTATGGCTTACCGAGAATCCCACTGGTCCTCTACCCGGGGGGAGGAGGGGGTGGAAAAATTTAATGCAATAGACCTTTTTACCAATGTCACACAAAATTGCTTTTTACAAATCTTTGCAGCCTTACTAAATTCAGTTTGATGAATCGATCTGTGGATATATATATATTTTTGTTAATAAAAAGCTTTAGAAATTGCAATTTTGCGTGACATCGGTAAAAAGGTCCATAGCCCAATCTCTTCTTGACAGCTTTCTGATGGCGTTTAAATTATAGTGTAACTCTGCATACGGCCACTTTGTTTTGTCCACGCGAAATGTCCTTAGATTTTTTAATAAGAGACATCCGTTAATGCGGACACCCCGGTATTCCGTCCAACGGCCACATTGTGAATAAGTTCACCTTGTTAAAACACGGCGCTCAAACCCAATGCGCATTGCAGTTAACGGGAGAAGTAACAAACGAAAATAATTCTTGAATCCTTAGATTCCGTGAAATGTCATGTTGCTTAAATAGCCATTTTATTTACAAATAGTTATTCCCCTATAAATAAATTCAGCAATGTAGCAAGACCATACCCCGCTAAGAAGACCACATTATCATGGCCCGTTAGTGACCGAACGCTTACTATATGAAGACCCGGTCAAGTGTACGTTGCTATACGTCTTTCATTTTAAGTCATTTGAATTTGTGGTCGCCAATTTGGAAAAGGGGCTATTAACTTCATGGAAAATTTTCTGTTTCTAATACATTGTCTCAGATGTTGGGCACATTTTAAAATTCAAAATCAAGTCACAAATTTATTGGGATTTCAGAAAAGGCGAGGGGATCTTTTTTCTAGTTGAAAAGCCATCCTTTATTATTGTTCAAAGGAACAAATTTTAAGTAAATCTTGCAACATTAACATCGAATTTAGAATTACTATCGTTCGTTCGAGATGCCCTAGAAAAGGAAAAGAACGAGATCAGTGTTTTTTGCATTGCGGTAGACGTAGATGGTGTTGCGTTACCGACGTTACCTGATGGCCTTATTAGCTGTCATTTATGCAAATTTGGCAAGAGAACGGACCTCATATTACGTCGGTGAAATAGCGCGAGAAGAAAACGTATAACTGCTTCGATCATTGCAATGCTCTTTGAACACGAATTCTTATCTTCATGACATGCAGCTGCGATTTTTTTTAATTTTCTGGCAAAGCAAAGCAAATTAGACGAATTCGGCCGTGAAATAGTGTGATTAGCGATGATCGTGCGGTAACAGGTATTAGTTTCGTCGCTGCGTTCGCTTGGAAGCCTGTAGAAAGCTGAAAGATTGTCCTTACCAACGTTGTCGGCGTTCGCTTACATTCTCGGTGGTACTTAGAGAAACTCAAAGAAAGAGTAACCATTTGATCAATCGATCTGGATCGACAGAAATATAATATAGACTCTTTTGAATTTTACAAACATCAGGTCACATAATTTCTTGTAAATCGTATTTTAGAGTAGTTTTTTTAGCATTTTTGTAACCCCAGTCCTCTTAGATTAGCTTAAGATATATTGTATTTTCGTATTTTCTATTTCCTACTCTCAATTTGCAAACGTGTATTAATTCACACCTTGTGCCACTACATGTATTTAATAAACCTTCATTATTATTATTATGAACACATTCGTATCGTTATGCGACCTTGTTTGTAGCATTTCTCATTGTTTACTTTAGCACGTTCGAATGAATCCAGCAAAAATATACGCGCATCGTATCTGACAACCAAAATCTCGAAAGCTTAGTTTTCGAGGTCTTAGGTCTTGTAGTTCATAAATTTATGAGCCATTTGTAGAGCTGCTTGTAGTAGTTTATAAATTTGTGAGTCATTTGTAGAGCTGCTTGTAGTTCATAAATTTATGAACCATTTGTAGAGCTGCTTGTTGTTCATAAATTTATGAGCCATTTGAGGAGCTGCTTGTTGTTCATAAATTTATGAGCCATTTGAGGAGCTGCTTGTTGTTCATAAATTTATGAGCCATTTGAGGAGCTGCTTGTGGTTCATAAATTTATGAGTCATTTGCAGAGCTGCTTGTAGTTCATAAATTTATGAGTCATTTGTAGAGCTGCGTGTAGTTCATAAATTTATGAGTCATTTGTAGAGCTGCTTGTAGTTCATAAATTTATGAGTCATTTGTAGAGCTGCTTGTAGTTCATAAATTTATGAGTCATTTGTAGAGCTGCTTGTAGTTCATAAATTTATGAACCATTTGTAGAGCTGCTTGTAGTTCATAAATTTATGAGTCATTTGTAGAGCTGCTTGTAGTTCATAAATTTATGAGTCATTTGTAGAGCTGCTTGTAGTTCCCATAAATGTATCAGCCATTTGTAGAGCTGCTTGTAGTTCATAAATTTATGAGTCATTTGTAGAGCTGCTTGTAGTTCATAAATTTATGAGTCATTTGTAGAGCTGCTTGTAGTTCCCATAAATGTATCAGCCATTTGTAGAGCTATTTGGATTTTTGGTTATATAAAGGGTCGATAGATGATACAATGGTGTGTGTGTTACTTAATTTGCAATGATTTCATGATGTCAACCCATTTGGCTACACGAAGTGAATACTGCCACTCATAAATATGACAAAACTGGTCAAAACATCAATGTTTTGAATGACCAGTACATTTTCATATCAAAGGCTGCAGTGATTGGGGCATTTCATTTCAGTATTTCCTTAAAGGCTGCACCAGGAATATTCTATGAACATTTTTGTGATTTATAATTTGAGGTTTTGGTAAGAAATGCTCCAAACTGTGATGAAAATTTCTTTAAATATTTCATAATTTTCCCGTTAAATAAAAACAATGATAATGGACTTAAGATACCTAATAGTGCCTGTCACTTAACTTAGCTTTTTGCATAACTGGACATTTTAAAAACGACAGAGAATAGTGAGAAATGGTTAATCTTTGGATAAGTGAAAAACGGCATTATTTATTTAAAGATCATTTTAAGGTAAAGAAAGAAAAATTTCCAAACTGGACATTCTTAAGAAAAACGAAATTATGCTATTATTGAATATTGCACAAAATGGAACTTTTTCACAAATATTATTGTGTAAAATAACCAAATGAAGACAATTATAATTTTAATTTTTCATAGTGCAAAAATGCATTTTCCTAGTTATACTTGTTTTAATTTATGAGCTGCTGAATGAGCAGCATATCAGATGTTAAGCTGATCAGAAGAGATACTTTTTTGGGGGTAAATTGTTTATTTACAAATCAAGCAGATATTTACAATCACAATAAGCTTAACTAAAAGTAGAGCTTACAAGGTATGATTGATTTACAACCAATTGTGTAAAACTTGTGTCACAAAGTGATAAATTGATTTACAAAGAAGAGTCAAGGGTCCGCTCCTGGGAGCCATATGTGATAGAGATCTAGATTAAGATCTGAAGGGTCTTATTTTCGACTTTACATTGGAGCCCTTTATGGCCCCAGGATTTGAGAAAATCCGATGTGAAATTGAGATTATAAGCTGCTCTGATACGCGCGCGGACGCGTTATTTAATTTTATTTATAACAAGAGATGCGGTTGATGGTTTACCTTCAAGAGTATGTAGGTTTCTCGTGGCCCAGATTTCATTCAAAGCTAGGTTGATAAGAAACCTGGTCACCGCATTTGACCTCGCGTGTTGGGCTCCAGTGGGGAGTCTGTGCTTTAACAGAACTAAGGGCGGCGAGAAGCCTACAGTGTTAGCGTATAGGTTGTTGGTAATTGAGAAAATCCAAGCCCAAACTGCGGGTGCGAGAGTGCATTCACAGAGGGCATGAGAAAAGGACTCAATTTGGCCGCATATAGCGCAGCGATCACTCACTTGGAGCCTCTGCCAACGTTTGAGATAGGCTGTGGTTTTTACGATTCCGTGCGCGAGTCTCCACGCTATGTCGGATTCCCAATTAGTACTCAGACCACCATATATGTTAGGCCATAGAATAGACCAGGGTAGGGGATGCTCTAGTCTCCTCTCCCAGGCAGCTGTACATGACAGGCTCCTGGGGGAGGGGTAGACGAGTTTCTTGTAGAAGGTTTTGATGCTGTAATCAGGAAGGAGAGTGATATCGATATTAAGCTGTGCTATGGCCGTAAGTATGTGCCGAAAATACATGGGCGGTGAGTTGCCGATGTATTTTGTGACAGAATTGGAGCGTAGGAAAGACCAGCTTCGGATAAGGCGACTTAACGCAAAGCCAATCCAGAACCTCGCAAAGTATACCCACTTAGATTCACAGGTCGGGTCGCCTATGCGGGGTACCCACCGCAGCTTCACTGCTCGGGCTTTTTCGAGCGGATTAATGACGGGTAGCCCGCTTTGAGCGAAAGGGAGTTGACAAGTGTCTCGCTTGACCTGCTCTGTCTTGCCATTCCACAGAAAGTCATAAATTGCTTTAGTGACTCTCGTGTGGACCCAGTTGGTCATGGGTAGAATTGTGGCTGTATACCAGAGCCCAGATGTGCCGAGTGTGTTAATTGTCATGGATTTATTTACCTTTGAGGGATAGCGTGCGTGATTTCCAGAGTTGGAGACGTTTTTCTAATTTAATGACGCAATTATCCCAGTTAGCGTGATCTAAATTAGTATTGCCAAAATACACACCGAGGATTTTCAGCTTGTCGGTAACCCAGGTGATGTTTACGGGGCCCGTAGAGCGGCCTGCGGAGGTCCCGATCCACAAGCCGTCAGTTTTCTGTAAATTTAAGCGTGAGCCTGAACCTTGTTCAAAAACGTGGATGATGTGAAAAGCTTTGTTAACAGAAAATCGCTAGCGAGCACTAAAGTCGTCATCAGCATATTGTGACACTCGTCTCTGTTTATTACCAGAGCTAGGGATTTGGATTCCCTCGATGCAGTTGTCACGGCGAATGGCTTGGCCTAGTGTTCCAGCCACCAGGCAATACAGCAGCAGGGAGAGCGGACAACCCCGTCGAACCCCGCGCTCAAGTTTAAATGGCAGTGATAGCCAGCCGTTATTGATCACTTGGGAACTGACGTCAGTGTAGACGATATTAATCCACCGCCGGAAAGCCGGGCCGAAATTAAATTGCGCGAGAACATGTTGTAAAAAGCCATGATTAACCTGATCAAAAGCCTTCTCCTGATCGAGGCTGATCACCCCGGCCGAAAGCTGTTTGTGGTTGACATAATCAATGGTATAGCAGATCAGAAAAAAGGTTTTCGAAAATGCTGCGCTCCGGAATACCGCATGTGTGATCTTCGCTGAGAATCAGCAGGATAACTTTGCATAATCGATTGGCTAACACTTTGGTACAAATCTTATAGTCAGAGTTTAAAAGTGAAATAGGGTGCCAGTTTTTAAGTTCCAAAGGGTCTTTTTTCTTATAAACTAAACGGATAATTCTGTGACGTTGTGAGTCGGAGAGTGAGCCGTGAGTGAAAGAGAAATTAAGTATATCTACTAGGTCTTGACCCAATAGACCCCAAAAGCGGCGATAAAATTCAACCAGAAAACATCAGCGCCCGGTGATTTTCCTGTTCACATTTGCGACAGGGCCTCAGAACACTCAGAGAGTGTGAGGTGACCCTCACATTTCTCCTGGTCTTCGGATGCCAAGGATTATCTAGCTGATTTAGAAGCCATTCTTGGCTTGCGAAATCAATCGGTTCGGCGGTGTAGAGTTTGGTGTAAAAATCCCTACACTCGCGAAGGATGTTTATCTGACGTCACAGTTGAAAGATTGACACGTAACTCGGTGATCGAGTTGCGGGTCTGCCGCTTATTTTCAAGCTGGTAGAAATACTTGGTCGGTTTTTCTCCCAGCTCAGTCCGCTGCTCCTTACTGTGGATGATAGCGCCTTCTATGGCTTGATCATCGATCGTTTTTAAGAGATCTTTAACCTCAGATAAGCGAGCTTGATCAACGGTGGAATGTGAATTTCCACGAGACAGGATCTTGCAAAACTCGTGTTCTAAATTTGACTTTTCCCGCTGTCTCTCACGTGCCAGAGATATGCTGTGAGAAACAGCGATCTCTTTTAATTGAAATTTTCCTGCATTCCACCAAATGCTAGAATCGGTGAAAAGCGGCTTATTTTCACGCCAGACGGGCCAGCAGTGTGTTGAATTTCCAAATGCCTCGTCCCCTCGGGTTGGAATTTCCAAGTGAGATTTTTAAACTAATTAGATGGTGATCCAAGTAACTAAAGGGTGTACAATTGTGGCCTGTAACGTGCGCTCTCCGGGCTCGCGGTGTATAAAACAGATCCAATGGCAGCCAACAGAATGCGGTCCGTTAAACCAAGTATACAAGCGACCCGAGGAGTTAAAATACGGTAGAAATCTTCAAGATGTAAAAAATCCATAAACGCATGAAGACGCGAGACAGCTTTGTTTCCAAAACTGTCATCGCGGCTCCATTTGTCTAGGGTCAACCCAGAATGCAATTAAAATCTCCGACAACAATAGCGTCGAGATTAGGGAATTTGAAACGCCAGAGGCTGTCGAAAAATTGCTCACGTTCGCTGTGAATATTGGATGCATACACATTAATGATTTGGAAAAGGTGATTATCGTGTTGTAACTTGATGGTTACAACCCTGCCGCAGAGATCGGCTCTATGATCTACTAGTTTGACTGTGCTGTTGGGATGAACGAGTACAGCGACCCCCGCCGATCTGTTTGAGCCGGGAGACCACGCGGTTTGCCCAGTCCATTCCTTTTTCCACACCTTACCTTGTGTCATATTTGCTAAATGCGACTCTTGGATAAGAAAAACATCGAAACGCAAGGTGCGTAAGCACTCGAAAATCTTAGCTCGTTTATGTTGTTAGGCCATGCCCTTGACATTGACAGTCGCAAGCGAGACTGCCATCAGCAAGACTAAGAGAGAAGATAAAAAATGGAAAATAAAAATAAATTACTTAGAACTGAACAGCGCGGGGCTCACCCGCCTGAGTTCCTCGCAAAGCTTAATCAGTTCTCCGTACGCGTCAGTACTCAAGGTATGGTGAAAAGTGGACCACGCGTCCAGTTCCTTATCATTCAAGTTTTTGCTTGAGATAGTTTTTAAATCGGCGTCGCTGCGATTGCCATGGGTGTATTGCAGGAAAAGGCCGCAGCAGTTATAATATGTCGAGTCAGACATAGCGCCCATAAGCCGGGATCGTTCAGGGCTGGGTTTCTTGACTCCCCGAAGAAAGGTTTTAAGGAACGAGCTCTCGCGGGGCGAGTTGTCGTCAGAAGGTTGTGAAGGATGAACAGCTGAGGCCCTGGGTTGTCTAGCTATGTGCGAGGCCTTTTTCGCGGCCGGGTCATCTTTTGCAGGGGAAGACGGGGGGCGTTTGCGAGAATCAGCGCTGACTGGATCTTCGGAAAAGAGCTCCGGAGTCGTGGTGATTTCTGCAAAGGTCGGTCTTGGGGTGTCCTGTGAAGCAGTAGAGTCCAATGGAGATTCCGAGGTTGCGGAGTTTTGCTTCTGGCCGAACTCTACTGAGTTTCCATGCTGGTGTCGGCAGATTGTTCAGCGGGGCTGTCCCCCCCCCGGTTTCATTAGTCATGCGGGACGTGGAGGGTCTCACACGGTGCTGTTTTGGGCAGTCCTTGACCACGTGCTCGGTAGAATGGCACCAATAGCACGTGGTAGGCTGGCCAGAATATTTGAAAAAGATTTCAATCCCTGTGTCACGACGTTTCGAGGGAGATCCTTGTTAATAGAAGCGAATTCCGCCACGCTCAATGTGGCGGAATCCCTCCTCGGTGAAATACAGCTGACGAAGCGCGTCCGATTTCAGTTGCCCGTGATCCTTTAATGTTTTCAGCAATTTGTCATCCGGGAACTCCACGGACACAAAAATAGACACATGAATATATTTCAGCCCCAACAGCCACAGAGGTTTACGAAGATCGCCATAGTCGAAGCCGGCCTTGGCGAGACGTAGCGCGGGCTCCGCATCGCTCAGTGATGTCAAAACACTTGCCGCCAAATTGGGGTACCACACCAGTGATTTTCTCCTGGTAATCAGGTAACGATTTAACGACACTCAGGGCATCCAGAGACATGTCATCATCCACCAGCAAGCGAACAGTTCGTTTGTGAGAAAAAGTGTTGCGTGGGGGCCACGAGGCCATCACGCAGGATGCGCATGTACGCGAAAACGAAAACGAGAAACGAAACGACCACCACGCAGGCGAAGACGTACTCGGGGACTACTCGGCACTTTCGGCAAACAGAATTTTTTTTGATAAAATTTATTCACACTGCGGCCAACGGGCTGCTGATAAAAATCAAAATATTACAATTCAATTCTATTTAACTAAATTAATTACAAAGGTCAGCAAGAGTTCTTTCCCATGTGCTATTCACAAAAACGTCAAAGTAGATATTCGTGACAAAATAAAAGTTCAGGATGAAGTGTCCTTTGTCTTCGCCATCATTGTTGTACTAAACAAAAGGTACACTATTTACAATATATACATGCGAACTTAATTATTAGCATGCAAGGTTTTCAATTTAATCATTATGTACAGCTGAATTATTAGATACATATGCTAATCTGAACCCCAGTACAACCAGTAAAGGCGGCCAAGGGGCTCAAAGAAGGGATCAAAATAAATTACTAGTATACAATTTAATTGTGACAATTAAAATAAATCATTAGATACAAAGTTTTGAATCTCAGTACAACCAGTAAAGGCGACCAAGAGGCTCAAGAAAAGGAATTACAATCAAAATAAATCAAATTAAATCCTTATATACAAAACTCTGAACCTCAGTACGACCAGTAAAGGCGACCAAGAGGCTCAAAAAAAGGAATTACAATCAAAATAAATCAAAATGAATCATTATATACAAAACTCTGAATCTCAGTACGACCAGTAAAGGCGACCAAGAGGCTCCAAAAAGGAATTACGATCAAAATAAATCTAAATAAATCGTTATATAGAAAGCTCCGAACCTCAGTACAACCAGTAAAGGTGACCAAGAGGCTCAAAAGCAAAAAGAAAAAAGAACCCTAGTACAACCAATGCAGGCGACCAAAGGGTTCAAGAAAAGAAAAACAAAAAGAAATTAAAAAGGAAAAGAAATCCTGTCATTCGCGTCGACACTACAAAAATACTATCAAGCGACCCAAAATACTTAACTTTATCAAGCGGTTCACAAAGAATTCCAGTTTCCTTTCTGATTTCCTCTCTTCTTTCCTTTCCCTCTTCTCCGAACTTTTCTCCATTGTTGGTGTCTTCATTGCTGAACAACGCCATTCCGGACCGGCTTAACTAGCCGCCCTCGCCGCTTTGATGGTCTCGACTTGTTCTGGTGAACGCGAGGCCATCTTCGTGTATGAGGGTGGACTACTTGCTCTGCCAGTCGTGGTTTTTGGCGACTTCAGCATATGACGAATCGCCCGAGTTTTCTTCGATATTCGCGCTAAAGCGAAGAAAGGGGCACATGGCCGTTGTATGGCTTTCCATGCAAATACCGCATAGCGTTGGTTTCGTGCAATCCTCGGCTCGATGACCCGGTGCTTCACAATTGAAACACTTCTCGGTGCAACAATTAGCTGCAACGTGGTCCTCGCTACCACACTGCTGGCATATTTTAGGCTGTGATGGGTACCATGCATGAATAGCCTTGCCAGCAATGAAAATATTTGAAGGAACATGCATACGAGTGGTACACACGCCATTGTAGATTTATCAGCAACCTTGTCGCAGTGAAACGAAAACACTTGTTAACTGGCCAATAATAACCGTGGCCGCCATTTCCATCCACACCTCGTAGATCTAACCGATTCTCACAGTCGCCAAGAAAACAACACAAACAGAAATAATTCATATCAACAAACCTCATTTTAAACTCATAAATCACGTTACACACCCGGAGTAAGCGCCCCAGAAGCCAAGGAGAAGCGGGATCCCCAGCAGCGGCCCCTGAGGCAAAACAACCAAAATGAGATCCTCATACCAGGGCCCCAGTCAACGCCGGATCCTTGGCAGAAGCCCCCGAGGTGCACAGCCAAAACAGGGTCCCAAACCAGGGCCCCCAAACCAGGGCCCCCAGTCCAAGCGCAAAAAGGGCGCAAACAGCGCACGGGTCACGACCTAAAAAGAAGCTTAAGTTCATCGTCCTCGATACAACAAAAATTCGGGAAAACACCAAAAATCTGAAAACTTAGCTTTAGGGAGACGTAGAAAATCCAAGCGGATACGACCTTTAATATCGTGGTTGATGTAATGGATTAACACCCTATGGTCTTCGCGTCCATTATAGAAAGTGGCTTTATTATGAAAAGCCTACACGCCATCAAGGATAGACTAGATAAAAGATCTGGCAGCTCGCGTGCACCTCCTCCCAGGGTAGGTCCAACAAAAAATGAAACGAACAAAACATTAACAACAAAAGTTGTACCTCACAAAATGGTAAGAAAGGGAGCAAAGTTGCTCCAAACCGCTTTGACGCGGGGGGCAGTGTGAAAACTTTCTTTCCTATGGCAAAATTTACCTTCTCACGGCAAAAGTTTCTTTTCCACGGCAAAATTTACTTTCTCACGGCAAAACTTTCTTTTCCACGGCAAAACTTTCTTTCTCACGGCAAAACTTTCTTTTCCACGGCAAAACTTTCTTTCTCACGGCAAAACTTTCTTTCCTACGGCAGAATTTACCTTCTCACGGCAAAAGTTTCTTTCCTATAGCAAAATTTACCTTCTCATGGCAAAAGTTTCTTTTCCACGGCAAAGTTTACTTTCTCACAGCAAAACTTTCTTTTCCACGGCAAAACTTTCTTTCCTATGGCAAAATTTACCTTCTCACAGCAAACATTTGTTTTCCACGGCAAAATTTACTTTCTCACGGCAAAACTTTCTTTTTCAGGGCAAAACTTTCTTTCTCACGGCAAAACTTTCTTTCCTACGGCAAAATGTACTTTCTTACGGCAAAAGTTGCAAAACTTACTGCGCAGTCATGGCAAAATTTTGCACGGCCAAAGAAACTGGGACAGGATTTAAGAAGAATCAAGATGGTGATGGCTTATGATCACAATGTAGACGAAGACGATGATTCAGAGATGGTGCTTATAAAATACTACTGTTATCGTGGGTATCAATACAAAGATATCTTAGATTTCCTAGCGACCTATCACAACATTGAAATTAGTGAAAGAACGTTGCACAGACGACTGAGGATGTATGGATTATCGAGGAAAAATCCCCAGTGTGATGTTAATGCCATAATTGAACAAGTTCGATGTATGTTAGATGGCCCTGATTGTATTTCGGGCTATAGGCATGTGTTGCATAGTCTTCAGTTAAAGGGACATCAAGTTCCACGACAAGTGGTTTAGACTTTACCTCGAGAAATGGATCCTGTTGGGTGCCAACAGAGAAACGAGCACAAACTAAAAAGACCTGAGCATCATAACCCTGGACCAAATGCTGTGTGGCATGCGGACGGGTACGACAAACTAAAACCCTATGGCTTTCCCATTCACGGGTGCATAGACAGCTGGAGCAGGAAGCTTTTATGGCTGCTAGTTACTAGATCAAACAAATCCCCTAACAACATTGGATCTTACTTCCTTGATACCGTCAAGACATGCAGTAGTTGTCCACATGAGCCAGTCACTGATTTGGGTACAGAGAATAAGATCATGGTTTCCGTGGAAACCTTTTTTTGTGATGATGGAAACGCTCACACATACCGTATTTATTCGCCTATAAGCCGAGACCCTAAACTTGTAACACAGAATACTGACCCGTTGGTGACCAAAAAAATTCAGGAAACTCTCGGCTATAAGCCGAGACCCAAAAATTGAGCAATCTACTCGAATAAAACACAAAAAATATTGCGAAAATTTCCTAGGAAACTTACAAATTCATGTTGAAGTGAATAATAAACACGATCGAAGTGCTGACCTCTAAGGAAATACTTCTGAAGTTGCTGATTAATAAACATAATCGAAATGCTAACCTCTTAGGGACCCTTTCCAAAGTTGTCGTTTGAATGAATCAGTGTGTTGAGGAATATTAATTGATCCTAATCAAAGTATAAAACTCCGTAACAAGAACAGAACTATCAACAGTTACCATAGTACTGATACATCGCTCCAAATCTTAAAGATAGTTTGCGTTCACAATGCAGAAGGCACGTTGTACCTCGCACACTCTTGCGTTTAAATTGAAAGTCATCGTAGAAGCAGAGGCTGTAGAAAATAACTCCGAAATCGCAAGACATTACGGCTTAGTGAGTCGATGGTCCGTTGCTGGTGACGTGACCAAGGAGTCCTATTCAACGGTGAACTGAAGATGTCTGCCAGATGAAAGACGATGGGCCGCTACATCGCAAAATATCCTGAGCTCGATCAACAGTTGTTCAAGTGGTTTACGGAGTAAAGAAGTCAAGGTGAGAATTCATTTGTCATGTTTGTATTTTTTTCGATGAAATCAAAATGGAATGAATTTGTCACGCAATTTTTTGACTGCGGGTGACACTGGGAACCAACACTTCTGATTGGTTGGAATCTTGCGGAGTCAAAACAATGCTGTCAAAACAAAGTTTACATTCGGGTCGCTCGATTTATATTTTCCACAGTGAATTAAATGTTATTGCTTGTGTCGTTTTAGGTATCGCCATGGGCGGATTAATGTTACATCTGAAAGCGAAGGAACTAGCAAATGATCCAAGGCCTCCCTCAGATGGTATCAAAAGTGGAAGCGGCACCATTCCGCCGAACAAAGCAAACTCTGGCTCAATGCCTGCCCGATGACTTGGAAAATAAGATCTGCAGTTTCACCGCTTCATGATAGCAGCCAAACAGCGAATGCAGTATCCACTGGCGAAAATCTTCAACATGGATGAGACCCCGATGCAGTTCGAGCTACCTTCATTGCGAACCCTTGAGTCAATGACCAAACTTCAGTATATACATTTGCTCAGCTTATACGTGAATAAATGCCAATTTCCTAATGTTGGAGAAAGTTTTGTTTAGGAAAAAACTCTCGGCTATAAGCCGAACCCCCTTCTCTGGCCTAAATTTTTACTAAACTTGGCTTGACTTTGTGTAAAAATCGTTCGGCTTACCGTAATTTCCGGCCGTTTCCCCGCACAGCAGATTACCTGCACTGATCGATTTTAGCCAAATGGGGAAAAAAGAATCAACAGATTACCCGCACTGGTGGATAACCCGCACCCAAAAACAAAAGAAAATCATGCTAAAAAGTTCGAGAACTCACAAATTTGAAGTGATAAGGCTTTCATCATCGTGGATAGTCCATGTCGATTAGATAAAATTTTCTGCTACTTGGCTGCCAATTCAGCAGTCAAAAACACTCTCCTTAGCCATTACCTTCCTAATATTGATTTGACAAGTTAAATATTCAATGTATTAATGTTTAAGACTTAACAGAATGCTAATTGCTGCTTGCATTTGGTGGTTGCAGCGATCGATCGTTGAGCACCATTTTTGTTAGGTTGAGAGAAAGCTGGGGCGAGTGTAGAAATTCCTGATGGGGTAGGGGTGAGGGGTGACCAAAAAGTACCCGTGAAACAGAAAAACAACTGAAATTTTGAAATAAATAACAGTACTTTTAATGTACTAAGTAAAAACGATTTTCAAAATTATTTTGCAACACTAGAAATAACAAACAGTTCATTCATCTCTAAATATGTTTGAAAAATACCTGAAGCCGAGTGATTTAACATGCATTCATTTAACTAAAACCTAAATGACTTCTTTCTTCAAAAAATTATCTACAAGATTGATACTACAATATTAGTTCAGTTCGTGTGCGTAGCTTCTGTTCAGTTTTAATCAGTTCAGATTAAAATCCATTAAAATCTTCATCCTCAGTGTCACTGTTAAACAAGTCAATCAATTGTGCATCCAGAACAGAATCTAGCGCGGTCGCAGATTCCATTTGTTCATTGTCACTGATGTTGGATTCGTCGCTGGCTCCATCCTCGGCACCACCCGTAATGCCTGCCTTTCTGAAACCATTAGTGATAGACGTAACTTTGACCGCCCTCCAAGCTCGAACAACCCAATCGCAGACTTCGGCATGCGTGGCCCTCCTCATCTTCCCGGTTTGGGTGAAGGTGTGAATGCGTTCCGACATCCACATGGTTTTTGAAGGATCGATTTACAGAAATGTCTAACGGCTGTAATTTCTTGGTAAGGCCTCCAGGAATCACTGCAGTGGTTGTTTTGTGTTCATTTCTGAAAGTGCTGCGAACATCTTCATCAATGTGTGCGCTGAAACTGTCGAAGAGCAGTAGCGAGGTTCTGTCGAAGAAAGACACGGGTCTTGCTCGCCAAGCTTTCTCTCGCCCCAAACAGCCATTCCGCCTCGATCCATCCATCCTTTAGCTTGAGCTTTTTTCCTGACTCTGAGCACGCAAGCACAACAGTGAAGCCTGTTTTCTCGTGACCAGTGGTTGAAACAGGAATGCTTTCAGCTCCGGTTGAGTCAACAGTTCTGGAATAAGGAGCAACGAACGACATCGGAACTTCATCCATGTTGAAAACACGATCTGCTTGGATGCCAAGCTCCTCTTTTCTTCATGAAACAAAGTCGCGAAAGTTCACAACCTTCTCCTCCCAGTCATCTGGCAGCTTCTGGCCCACAGTGGTTCTCGCACGCACAGATAGGCAATTTCGGCGCATGAATCTGCTACACCAGCTCGGACCACCAATAAATTCAGTGACGTTCATCTGCCTTGCTAGTTCTTTTGCCTTGAGACGGATCATAACCGTAGTGACTGCATGGCTGTTCTCTCTTTGACTGATAATCCACTCTTTCAAAGTTCTTTCCAATGCGGGAAACTTCGATACCAGTACGGCAGGTGCGCTGACGTTTTGGCAGTTTGGTCATGACATCCTATTTCTTTCGCCAGTAACGGATCATGGATTCATCGATTTCAAACTCTTTTGCTGCTGCTCTATTACCGATTTCATCTGCCCGAGCGATAACTTTCAGCTTGTACTCAAACGTGAAACTTTGACGTGGGCGTTTCAAACGAGGCATTTTTCAAATTTAGCTCGTAACTCGTCATTGACTCGTGGATACACTTATCGTAAATGACCGATGCTTGTAATACTTATTGAGTCAGTTACTTTTTTATGATGTTAAGGATCAAAGAAAACTTTATCCATTGTTTTTGTTAACAAAATACTTTTTTAGTGTGCAATTAGTAAATTTCCCACCCATTGTTTTCGATGTTCATTGAGAATTAAATGACTTGTAAAATTTGGTTCGCAATTTTCCAAAAAAAAGCCATATCTCAGGATCTACTGGGTCTTAGAAATCGCTTGAAACGGGAAAATACTTCCTAAATTGAGGCAGTGCTTGCTGTGAATATTTCACTGATGCGTCGAGTATTTTATTATTTTTGTCGCTGTCAATGTTTTGTTTACACGCGTGCCGACAATTATCTTTTTCATCACGTTCCGCTAATTATGGGGTGCCGTAAATTCAGCAGGTCTCTGAGATATTTATTTATCTCAGGTTCTACTGGGTCAAAGAAATCGCTTGAAACGGGAAAATACACTATAACTTAAGGCAGCACTAGCCGGGAATATTTCACTGATGCGTCAAGTATTCTTGCATTATTTTTTTGTCACAGTCAATGCTATGTTTACACGGCACGCTTACCGACAAACGTCGGCATCATGTTTCAGTTTAGCTTTGTGCTTTGCACAATAAAATATAAAATGCGTTTAGGTGAGAAATTTTTTTTAAACTTGAACAAAGAAACTAGCTGTGAGTATCAGTCTCAGGTTCTTGATCCCGCCTATGTGACTCGTGACACAGTCCGTCGGTCATCACTGACCACTGACATTGGTGCATTCAAGACCTTGTTATCAATAACTGTGTAATTATCATTGCACTTCCATTTTCAATGGACATTGTAAACAACTAGCAAACTTTAGTATGTTGTTCAGTTTTGTTACCGTGTGATGCGCAAATTAGGCCAACTTTAATTAACTGTATACTTTCATGAGAACAACTAATCGTACTTTGAGGAAACAGCGTAGCTCCCAGACTGATGGTTTAAAAGTACAGTGAACACGTGCTTTCCAGTTGGTTTCCTAGAAGATACCCAAGATGATAGATATATCCTGACACTTGTGGGTCATGCTGTAATATTATTTATAAGTGGAACTGAGACCTGTCCTACACTTCAAGGCCACCTCTTCTGAAAGCTGGTTTGTGTAACTGGTAAAATTGCTGTAACCGCAACTTTAACTTTATACTATGAGTAGAACTAGTGTATACTAGTAGAGTATACTATGAGTAGAACCTCACAACTCTTTGTCTCGAAGGAATACTCTCTGAAGATTTTCACCTGATTAAATGGCCATGAGAAAGAACTGGAACAATGTTAGTGTTTACGTTTGCTTTGGGATTATTATAACTGGAAAAATCCTCTTAACCCGTGCTGTTTGATGCATATAAGACAAAGCAGCAGTGTTGCTGACTCCTGTAGACAGACCTTTTGCAGCTGGTGGATCACATCACCTATCTCTGAACAGAAAACATGATAAAATTGATAAAAGATGATAGGTTACATCTTGCAGAATTACGAAAAATACAAATTAGCAAGAAAGGCAAGTTTGCAGTCACAGACGTTTTTGGAGATACATTTGTACGGGTGGTTTCAACAACAGAAAAAGATGAAGATGTGGAAAAAAGGATCTTGGAGGGCAAGATTTGCTGCCCAGCAACCTTTCCAGACAAAATCTCTACAACTTTCAGTCATTTCAACTGTTATGACAATTTCCCCTTATATATCTGGTGTTAGCTAAGCTGTACCTCATAAGGATAGCATATAGGCACGTGACCCCTATCATGCTGTAGAAGGCCTATGGGGCTCAGAAATAACTAATTAGACAAATATAACATTTTGGGAGGAAAAGGAACTCAACTGTGAGAACACAACGGTAAAACTATTACATCAACAGGCAATTGCCCTCTTATGACAATATGGTCTTTAGAGTTAAGGTTTAGCAAGTGCTTGGCCTTTACAGTAGGCAAGGATAAAAAGCTCTTTGAACTCACCAAAGGAGCTCGTGTGCTACAGAAAAGGTAATTTGCTTGCCACCTGCCCCAACAACGGGAAAACATACTTTGTGTTTTGGGTTGTGCTTAAGGCAGTCATGGTTAAAATGAACAGTAACATTAAACTTTTGGTTATCTATTGGCTTGTGTCTTTGTCCGGTTAACCAACCCATAACACCTGCCACTGTTAAATCTGCTAATTTGCATCCTGCAACCCATTAACGTTTAAGGGTACAAAAGCCATAATAAATGTGAGATAAGAACAAAGAAATACAACAATTAAAAGCAGAAGTACAGAACCTGATCAGACCCTACGAGAGCAATCAGAAACAACAACCGGCATCCCAGAGTGAACCCCCCGAACCGGGGAGGGGGAAGAAGAAGTCCCAGCCTTTTTCCTCTCAGGTTCGTCAGACTGCAAGCGTGTCCTCCAAGAGGGCACCTGCTTAAATGCCAACTCTGACTTCTTTCTCTTTCTCTCGTATGATCCACTTCCTTTTCAATCCCAATTCCACTTTAAGCACCGTTAATAATGGCACAATTATTGTTCCATTCAAAACATTGTTTCCACTTAAAACATTGCTCTCCTGTAAGATGCTCTGGCTGGAGCCCTGCGAGGGGTCCTCATGATCAGAAGCATCATGAAAGGCCCCAGCTGCAGGATCATCCCCGTCATTCTCAACTTCCATAAAGCCACCCACGTCTGAGTCAATAGGCCCAGCCACCGTTTCTACAGACTCCTCTGATACTGAGACAGAAGGGTCAGCAACTCCAATCTCCACTGTAACCACCAAGTCAACACCACCACCCTCCATTACATCCACAGCTGAGACCGAGGCAACGGCACCATCAATCTCGGTGACTCCAGACCCCGTCAAGAGAGCCTCTGGAGTCGTCCCCCACGGATTCGGGCAATTACAGGCAAAATGCCCAGGCTGCTTACATAGTCGACACTTATCCTTGCCAGGACAGGTGGCCGACTTATGACCAAGATCATTGCATAGATTGCATACAACTGGCTGGCCCTTATACCGTACATGGCACATATGTCCACCAATCAGTGTTGTGCGTGGCAGGGTACTATTAAGTACAATATTGACCAGGCGAGTGCCTGTATAATTGTTTGGTTTACCCAGATGCTTTTGATTATGCACTGCCTTAACGATACCAAATTGGGAGAAGAAATCTTCAACCTTCTTCTCATCCAACTCATATGGAAAATCAAATACATGAACAATGGTGGCTGGTGGACCATAATCCAAAAAGCTGTCCTCCATTTGTCCTATTTATTACTAAATAACATGAATATGAATAACTGAAGTACAATGGTGTTGAAAACGCCAAAAAAACTGAAAAAAAGTGAAATTAACAAGGGCAATTGAAATGAAATTGATAGATTGACGTGATTAACTTGTTTGTTTAACAAGGGTTTTTTCCCTCCCAACGCGCAAAGGCTCCTTGATTTTCACTTGGAAAGACGTGGAGGCGATGTCAAGAATTGAAAAGCAATGTTCTGAACCCAAAGCTTTGCATGTCCTCTGACCTATTTATGTGTTGGAAGATGTGCGAATTCTTATCAGGTGTTAATTGTTCACAAACACGTGTCAAGATGTTGGTTGTCTCGCCGACATAGCAGGCACTACGGCCTGTGCAAGAAAATTTGTAAACCACACAAGATCCTAATGTTTTAGGAATCGCATATTTCACACCGAATAAGTTCTTGATCTTGTAGGGAGCAAAGACCAACTTGATGTCTAGGTTCTTGCTAAAGCGTTGGGTTAAGGGTCTAATTCTATGCTGGACAATACTTGAGAACTCTTCGCTTGGATTTTCTGAAAGTTCTGTTGGGATTGTTCAGTTTGGGAGAGTTCAGTTTGAGAGTGTTCAGTCATTTTGGTGTCGTTCGCGAGGTCAGAATTTTCTTCAGAAACTGGTGTAGAAATATTTTCAACAGATGGTAGCATCGGGGCATCAACCAGATGTTGTTGTTGATCCGTAGTGCACTTATCGATTTCACGCAGCCAAGAGTAAGGACATTCCCTTGCTTTGTGCTCAGACGATTTACAGATGTTACGTAGGAGAAGTTCAATACAGGAAGAAGCCAACTGACCACCACCCAAAATTGGGCACCAAAGTCCGAAGAGACGAATGCCAGAGTTAGTCATGGCCGCCTTAAAACCGTCTTCGCCCTTGAAGGTGACCCTCACCACCTCATAAGCAATCTGAACAGCAACAATTGGAAGGCCATCAAAAATTTTGACTACCTCTTTCATTATTTCCTCCTCTGATTTGTCATTTAATTTTCTCCCAGTCTGGATGTTTAAGGTGTACGGGAGCCTCATTTTTAAAAGATCTTTGAATAAACAATTCCAAAGAAGATTAAAGTCAAAAGAGGTTTTAAATGAACGGGACTTTTGCCCGCTCACAAGATACTATTATAAATTAGCGAAATACTATTATGAATTTGTAACAATATGCTTCAACGGGACCTTTGCCCGCCTACAAATAAGGTTTAAAGAACGGGACTTTTTGCCCGCTTACAATACAACGGGACTTTTGCCCGCCTACAAATAAGATTTAAGGTGAACTATTTTAATAAATAAATTGAAAAGAACAACGGGACTTTGCCCGCCTAACAATACGTTTTTAATGGGGCTTTTGCCCGCCTACAAATAAAGTTTAAGACGTACGGGACCTTTTGCCCGCCTACAAAATACTATTGTGAATTAGCAACAAACAATATGCTTTAACGGGACTTTTGCCGCCTACAAATAAGGTTTCAAAGAACGGGACCTTTTGCCCGCTTACAATACAACAGGACTTTTGCCCGCCTAGAAATAAGATTTAAGATGAACAAAGCTAAGTTACTGTTTAAATAAATTGAAACTTTTGACGGGACTTTTGCCCGCCTACAAATAAGGTTAAAGCTTAAGCAACTAAAGTTTTAAATGAATGGGATTGTTGCCCGCTCACAAAATGCTATTATAAATTAGCTGTTTTAATGAGTTATTGGAACAGCGGGACTTTGCCCGCTTAACAATACGTTTGTAATGGGGCTCTTTGCCCGCCTGCAAATAAAGTTTAAGATGCACGGGACCTTTTGCCCGCCTACAAGATACTATTAGCAACGGGACATTTGCCCGCCAAACAATACGCTTTAACGGGACTTTTGCCCGCCTACAAATAAGGCTTAAAGAACGGGACTTTTGCCCGCTTACGATACGTTTTTAAACGGGACTTTTGCCGCGTACTATTTTAATAAATAAATTGGAAAAACACTTTTGACGGGACTTTTTACCGCCTACAATGCTGTTATTGTAAAGCTTAACAAATAACGAAAACGCGAAAAAGCGAAAAAAAGGACAAAGTGAAAAAAGCACACGAAAAATATACGCAAAAAACGAATGCCGAAAAATGGAAAAATTCACTTAAATGGACAAAAAGGCGAAAAAGCCGAAAAAATACGCGCAAAAGCTAATTAACTAAATATGATTAAATGTAGAGTGAAAGGAAGGAAACAAAAAGGAAGAAAGAAAGTCCACCCAACTGGAAAAGAGCCCCGAAGGCGGGGCCAAAAGACGGATGGGTGACTCCTCTAAAGCAAGACCAAAGAAGGCAACGAAAAAACCAAAAGACCAAAAAGGAACAACGAAAAACCACCCAAAAGAAGCAAGGAAGAACAAATGAGGAAAGATTGAAGAAGACCGGCTTACCCCAGGTTATGGCAAGGAACCAAGCATAAGTCCCTGGGAGGGTCACCGGTGAATGCAAAAGAGAAACGATTATATTTACCACAAATCCGGACTTGAGGGTCTACCAGAACTTGGGTCCTCCTACCACAAGCGATCAGTAAACAACAAACCTGCGTCAGGTAAGTTTTTTTTATCTTTGTGGCGGTCCTAAGGGCGAAGTGCAATGCCCGAAGGTCTAAAGACAGAAGTGAAAAGACGAAAGGAAATACTCGAAAAAAGGAAAACCGCCACAGTGAGGGGGCACCCTCATAGAGGCCGGCCCGCCAACTTCGCCGGGGAGTCAAACCCCGCCTCACAAATAAAGGGAAGAAATGAGAAGAATACTGGATAAAAGATGCAAAAGAAAAGACAAAGAGAAAGACAAGACAAAAGACCTTTAATTAAAAACAATTTCATTGGTTAAAAACCCAATTCAATTTCGCTGGCTAAAAACCAATTCAACATTTAACGTCCGAAGTGGGACCAATTTCGATGGTTAAAAACCCGGTTCTACAATTAACGTCCAAAGTAGGACAATGCAACAGTGGCACGTACAGTACGACCAATGAAGGCGACCGTGGCGGACACAAAGGAGGAAAGTGTCCAAATTAGGACATGCAACAATTCAATTTCAAAGGCAAAAAAACAATTTCGTTGGTTAAAAACCATGCAACAGTGGTACGCACAGTACGACCAATGAAGGCGACCGTGGCGGCCACAAAGGAGGAAAGTGTCCAAATTAGGACATGCAACAATTCGATTTCAATGGCTAAAAACAATTTCGTTGGTTAAAAACCAGATTAGGACATGCAACAATTCAATTTCAAAGGCAAAAAAACAATTTCGTTGGTTAAAAACCATGCAACAGTGGTACGCACAGTATGACCAATGAAGGCGACGGTGGCGGCCACAAAGGAGGAAAGTGTCCAAATTAGGACACGCAACAATTCAATTTCATTGGCTAAAAAACAATTTCGTTGGTTAAAAACCATGCAACAGTGGCATGCACAGTACGACCAATGAAGGCGACCGTGGCAGCCACAAATGAGGAAAGTGTCCAGAGTAGGACCAATTCAATTTACTTGGCTAAAAACAATTTCGTTGGTTAAAACCATGCAACAGTGGTACGCACAGTACGACCAATGAAGGCGACCGTGGCGGCCACAAAGGAGGAAAGTGTCCAGATTAGGACATGCAACATGTAACAGTGGTACGCACAGTACGACCAATGAAGGCGACCGTGGCAGCCACAAATGAGGAAAGTGTCCAGATTAGGACATGCAACAATTTAATTACTTGGCTAAAAACAATTTCGTTGGTTAAAAACAATTCAACATTTATCGATTTCACAAAGGAAGAAAGTGTCCAGATTAGGACCAAACGTTCAAAATGAGCGCCCAGATTAGGGCCATGCAAAGGAACCAGCACACACAGTACATCCAATTAAGGCGACCATGTGAGAGATGCCCAGATTAGGGCCATGCAAGCGAGACACACACAGTACTTCCAATAAAGGCGACCGTGCGGGTTAAGGGATTAGAAATATGGAATAAAAACACTAGGTTTAAAAGGCAATAATAAAACATCAGTACTAGGAGTAAAATACACGGGCAGGTCAAAGACACACCTTAAAAACACCTTGTTGTAATGAGCCAACGACCCCGTAGGCACCCCATTGCCTGAAAAAATACCTTTTACGACGATCTGAAACGAAGCGCTTGAAAAACAGTGGGAGGTAGAAACGGGCTCGAGCTTTTATTGCTGCAAGCAACTTAAGAGCGCTCGGGGGGACAGATCGGAAACGGAAGTCATTTCTCTGAGTCCAAATGAAAAACTTACAAACATTTAATAAGTAGGAGAAAACTCTGGGGACACAGAGCAACTCATCATTGTTGAATCCAAAAAGCAGATGACGGAGCTCGAGGGAGGGGGCCATAGGGGAAAAGGAGAACAAGAGTGATTGTAACCAATCAATACCACTTTGGGCCAAAGGACAGGAGAAGAAAAGGTGGTCAGGCGACTCGAGGGGAGAGCCGCAGAAGCAAGCAGCCGGAATGGAATAACCAAAAGAAATGAGCCTATTGCAGTGTAAAGGACTCCATGGGCAACTTTCCAGTTGAGATCGATGACATGATGATCGAAGGGCATAAAAAACAAGGACTTCCAGGTCGTAGCCCAGTCGAGGTCTCCAAAACGGGGATAAAACTTGGTAGTACAATGTGGACGACAGGGGTTTAACAGCAGCAACAACTGATAGCATGACTTGGTGCTGAGAGAGTCCGCTCGAATGATGGCAGAAGCGGAAGATCCAACAACAAGGCCCGATGAAGAGGAGGAGCCCAGTAGGGCTCTCCAGGACTTCAGAAGGGATGCATAAAACGGTGGCAAAACCTCGGGGGAAAAAGCAAAAGGGTCAGCAAAAACATCGCGAGGGCGAACACCAAAACGACCAAAGAACCAGTACGTTAGGAGAGACACCCAACCATTGGGGGAAAAAACAAAACGACGAACCCACTGGGCGAGCAAAGAAGTGACCTTGAATTGGACGGAAACGACTGAAAAACCGCCTGCATCTCGATGATGAACAAGGACATTTCGGGCGACCAAGTCCCGTTTTCCACTCCAGAAAAAGTTGAAAACAAGGGAGTTCAGCTCATTCAAGACCCATGAAGGCATGGGAATGAGCGATGCAACGTACCACACCCTTGACAAAGCAAGAGCATTCATGACCAGAGCTTTACCGTTATATGACAAATGGCGAGAACGCCAAGAGTCGAGGCAACGTTTAACCGCTTCAATACGCGGTCTCCAATTAAGCTCGTTCAGATCATCGTTGCCTAAGAAGACCCCCAAAACTTTAATTTTGACGGAGGACCACAGAATAGGGACGGGTTTGTCGACACGACCCCTCCAGGATCCCAGCCACAAGCCTTCACATTTGTTAAAGCAAAAAGTTAAGCTTTGCACCTGTACCGCGTTCGAATTTGGAGTAGGTGTCAAAGACTGCTACAGTGCCAGCATCGGAAGAAGAGATGACAGACGTGTCGTCAGCATACAAGGACAGAGTAGGCAAAGGGGTGGGAACACTAGGTAACCGTAACCCCAGGATATCAGGATGGGAACGAATATTAACAGCAAGGACTTCGATAGAGATGACATAAAGAAGGGGAGACAAAGGGCACCCCTGCCGCACTCCACAGGACGGTTTGAAATAATCACTAGTGAATCCATTTATTAAAATAGCACTACGAATGTCAGAATACAGCAAGCGCACCCATGAGATGGAGGGACCAAAACCCATCCGCGAAAGAGTAACGAAAAGAAAGCTCCATTCAACCCTATCAAATGCCTTCTCTTGATCTAGAGAAAGAATGGCCAAGGGGTGAGACGTCTCCTTTGAGTATTCAATAATATCCCTCAAGAGAGCCACATTTTCACCAATGTATCGACCTCTAACACCGCACGTCTGATCAGGGTGAATCACAAACTGTAAGACCCTGAGCAGACGACCAGCAAGGGCTCTCGCACAGATCTTATAATCGGTATTAAGGAGACTAATCGGTCTCCAATTCTTATGTAGGAGCCTATCCCCCTTCTTATGGATAAGAGTAATCAGGGCACCTCTTTGCGAGAAAGGGAGAAGCCCTGCATCAAAGGAGGCATTGAGGACTTCAACCAAGTCGCCACCCAGAAGATCCCAGAAAGTTATGTAAAATTCGACGGGAAGACCGTCCGAACCCGGGGATTTGCCCCTGGCCATACCTTTTAGGGCCTCCAAAACTTCATTCGCCGTCAAGTAACCGTCACATAGCTGGGTCTGATCAGGAGAGAGGAAAGAAGACAAATTTTGTAAAAGTTCTTCTTGAGTATCAGATTCAGTATCGCAGGCAGAGAACAATGAGGAATAAAAGGCAACCCAAGAATCGCAAATAGAACTAATGTCAGTCACTAAGGAGCCATCAGCATTTTTCATGGCGGAAATCCAACCATCAGAGCCGTTCTTTTTCTCCAGTCTAAGAAAATATGAGGTGGAGGCTTCGCCTTCCTCAGCCCACTTAATCCTAGAGCGGACCTTAGCACCCTCAGCCTCATGCAAGTCTAGCTCAGCAATTTTAGCTGAGACGTTCTCTAAAATCGGGAGCAAGGAGTCAAAACCTTGGTCAATTTGCCATTTTAAATGATTAGAGAGGTTGGTTAACAAGGACCTAGAGGACGATAAATTTTGAGACTTGGCACAGCAAAAACGAACAGCCAGACCTCTCAATTCTTCCTTGCCCCGATCCCACCATGACTGCAAAGAACGAAAGGATGACTTACAAAGACGCCAAGGCCACAAACTCAGTATTGGACAGGATGGAAACATTAAGCTTCCAACGACCAGGACCACGAGGTAAGGGCGATGGAATGGGGCAATCCAGCAGGACGGCCGAATGGTCAGAATAGGGGCAAAACACCATTTCACAGGACACAACGTGATGCAACCAAGGAAAGGGGCAGCCAATCAAGTCAATACGGGAAGCCAAAGAACCGTCACTTTTACACCAAGAGAAGCCACGATCACATGGGTGACGGAGCCTCCAAACATCCGCAACACAACAATTTTCAAAGAGGGACCGCAAGGTTTGACAACTTTCACGCGAGAGGTCAGAAACATTAGAATCTCTGCGATCCAGGGTACGGTCAAACACGGCATTAAAATCACCACAAAGGAGGGTGGGCACACTAGGGTCGACAATACTTTCGCAGTAAGCAAAGAAGTCATTCCGCTCAGGATTCCGATTGGGGGCATAAATGCACGCCAACCTAAAGGATACGTCATGATGCTGGAATTCAGCCATGACAAATCGACCATTTGAATCCGACCACGTCTTCACGAGATGATACTTCGAGCGGTAAAGTATGACTGAACCACAAGAATGAGATGAGCCTGGAGATGCAACAGTAAGGAAGCCATAAGAAGAAAACCACGATAAACATTCAGAATGGGAAACTACGTGGGTTTCCTGGAGGCATACAAAGTCTAAGTTTAAATGGCTCAACCATTGAAGTAAGGACAACCGCTTGTTGACATCGTGGATGCCATTAACATTGAGGGATAAAAAACGAGCCATTCAGAGCATATAAGGGAACTAAAAGACATGAAAACAAAATCTTAGTGTTTAGAACGCCGTCTGGGCCTGTCGCTGGTTACCGGCGGCAGACTATGTACGACTCCCTTTTTGGGAGCAGGAGTCGGCTTTTTAAAAATACCACCTAGGCGAACTCTCCTTAGAGTGTCCTTAACTACGTCAGAGGGAGAGGCCCCTCTCGAAGAAGCAGAGGCAGGGGGGTCAGAAGCCTGGCCCTCCTCCAAAACAACAACGTCTGAGGGGAAAACCACCCCCAAAGATAGGGAGACAGAGGGGTCAGAGGCCTGTCCCCCTTCTACAACAACTACATCATGGCCCACAGGCCCATTGTTAACAGGTGTGTCGATCACTTGAGAAGATAGACTGTCAGGGAAGGCCTGACCACAGGTAAAAGCATAATCGTCGGCACCAACATCCTGCAAGTCCCTGGAAGGAGGAGTCTCAGCAGGAGTTGGGGCGGGAAGAATACTGCAGCTCTCAAGAGAGTCAGCAGAAACAGAGTCAGGAGGGCTGTCGGCTACAGGAGGGGACGAAGACGCGCCGTCACCAGTCTGCTCTTCGGGGGATGATGAAGGGGCACTGTCAGAAGTGCCGGCAGAGTGGGAGGCCACGTCTTGAAAAAACCCGTTCTAGACATAGAGTAAGCACTATTTCCTAGAATTATTTTCTGAGAAATTGTGTCGAAGTTTAGTAAGCGATTTTCGCCAATGGTGTCTTGCGTGACATTAATTTCCATTCAAGGGTTGTTATATATATCCACCTAATTAAAGAGATGTCGATGGTGATTCAAAAAATTATACAAAGTACTTTTCCTTTTTTTGCTATGAAACCTATTCTGTAGGTCCAAAACCTCGAATAGATATTGCAGTTACTTTATTTGCCACTCACCTTGTTCGATAAATAACTCTCCCCTCCGGCAAAGGATTCGGCGGGTTCATCATAGAGGTGATGAAAAAGTCTTTTTCTCTTGGTCATGAGAAAACACGAGGAAGCTATAATCTCTATAGTGCTTTCAGCTATACTTTAAATTCACCAGTTCCAGTCGCCGTGAGTCTTAAGGGGAAACAAACGAGAAAGAAAACGATTCCAACCTCAACCTGGGAGTTGCGTTACACTGTGATCAGTAACATGATATCAAATGTTCGTCAACAACATTTTATTTTTAACTTAAAAATAACAATGACAGCGAGCAGCTAATACGGCAAGAGCTTTAGGATATATATATATATATATAAAATCACTGTCTAAGGAGAGGCTTGTCACAGAGGGTTGTCATTTCTCGCGGTCAGGATACAAAATTAATTTATATTTTAAATTTTGTCCTTTTCCACCCTCCCCCACCCTAAGAATGTATTTTCTAAATGGTTTATTCTGATTGCACGAACAAAGGCTACAAGATTTCAGGTCATAGTACAATAAAAGGTTCTAAGACACATCTTTAGATGCACAAACTGTACTTATTTTAGGAATGTGGTGTACTGACTGAAGCTGGAGCAGGTAGGAGCCATTAGGTCCCGGAAACTATCTCTGCTGGTCTACCCTGCGACACTCCCCGTACATAGTAGAAAGGAAGTAACTTTGCTTGACTAACTGAAACCAGCTCTAAATAAAGGAACCCTGTAGAAGACAGAGGCCATAACGGCTGAATTCCCCATCCAGCGGCTTTCCCCTTTCAAAGTCAATAAGGGAGTGGCCATGAAAGGGGAAGGGGGGGGAGCGGAGTAAAGTTATGTCCTGGTAGGCGCAGATGCGACGCAATATCCAAATGATGTTAATAATTAATCCACGTGCGTCAATGATTAAGGTCAGTATTCGCCAAACCTTTTTCTTTTTTTTTCTTCGACTGATTTTCTTGTGAAATATCGATGCCTGCCTGACACGCGAAAGAGGCTCTTTGCTTGTGCGCGAGCCTCCCTTATCCTTACTTGTAATTTTCAAGCTCATTCCATTTGTGCCCGTCCGTTTCGCCCAACCAGCAAGAAATAGCAAGCTGTTTTCACTTGTGTTGTTTCTATAATATGGGATATGTTTTGGGTTTGTGCTTTTTGCCTCAGCTTCCCACATTCCTCTAGGCTATTTTTTTCTGCCGGCGTTAACCCTCATACGTACAAGCAATCTCATTCCCCCCACTGTGATACAAGGGATGGGGTTGATGGACTCTTTGATTTCGTTTTGTTACAATATTTCGAAAAAATTTGGCCTTTTGAAGATAGCATTAAAGTGCTCTGCGAGATGATGTAGAAAGTAGATATTATCATACAAAAATGGTCGAAATTGAAAATTTTTCATGCTAGACGAGTAAAGAAGGAGATATCCTGTTTGTCGATATCGTATACTTTCTCACCGAAAAAAGTTGAAAAACATGCAATTTACATCAAACTTTACCATAATGTGGCTAACGGATACATGCGTAAAGCTTCTGAAAACGGCAGGTGCTGACAAAAAATCTGTTTCAAGAAATTGATAGCCTGCAGGCCTCCTCCCCCTTCTACGTCCCAGGATCATAATTAAGCACCATTTTCTTTACAACACCGACACTCGTGAATAACGTCTTTCACCAAATGAATCAGGTCCGCATTTCGATCTTTTGCTCGAAAAAGAACCTCAAAATGGTGAAGTATTGTTTTTAGCATGGCGACACTGAATATGCTTATTTTTTCTGTTCTTATAATAGTCACAAAAATCATAGGCGTCAAAACTATGGGATTTGTGAGCCCGATTTCTTCATTTATATCGTCCACCAAAGTGCAGCAGTCTCATACCAGAATTGATGGCCTCAATATCTTGATTTTCATCTTCTTCTGGCCTCGCTGTCGCATCCGTTGATGCAGTGCTAGCATCCTGGCCGCGGGACTTCTGTCGTGAAGCTAAACATGAAAAGAAGCTGGTAATCTGGGTCTTCGTGAGCCATTCTTCTTTTTCAAACAGCCTTTCGTTTCATTTCGTGCATTACGTATGCTATTTGCTTGAACTTGATCTGGGTCAGCCGTTTTCCCACGTCTAACTTTGCCGTGGTCTTGTGGCCAGGATTCAAAATTAATTTACAGTTTAAATCTCCTTTTTCACCCTCCCTCATCCTTGCCAGTTTCATCAGTCTTGTCAATCATTTATGAACATCCTGATTCAAGTTTAAGTTAGAAAAAATTGATCTGCCCATGACCCCGCATGCCTGATCCTGATGGACAATCGAAGTCATCACCAATTTCAGATGCTCGGTGATCGCTTGCGAAGCACTTTTGTAATCCGTGTTCAGTAGGGAAATCGGACGCCTGTTCTTGACTAAACGTTTGTCATCCCTCTTGTGCATAAATCAAAGAAGACTTTCGTGGTGGCTGTCAATTAAAACACCCAAGCGAAAGCCCTCGTTAAGAACGAGAGCAAGCGAATCGCCTAAGTCATCCCAGAAGGCAAGATAAAACTCGACAGGGAGACCATCAGAACCGTCTGAAGGCCTTTAAGGGCCGTAAGAAGTTCTTTGTTTGTAAACAGACCTTCACATCTGTCACGCTCAAGATTGGTGAGAGGAAATTGTAAATCATCAATTAACTCAGTTTGAACTTGCATATCAAGAACATCCTTTGAATACAAATCCTGGTAAAAGTTGACTAAAATCGACTCTATATCAGACGAAGAAGATTTTTCGAAGCCATTCTCATCAAAAAGAGACTCAAAAGAATTTTTCTCAGTCCTTTTCTGTTCCAAACGAAAAAAGAAACGCGTCGGTTTCTCACCCTCCATTTTGCCCCTGAGCGAATCTTTGCACCTTCCGCCTCCCTAATAACCAGAGACGAAAGGGCATTTTCAAGTTCCTTAATTTCTAAAGAAACGTTCTGATCACCTTGACAGAGGCTATTTTTAGCTCTAATGATTTTTCTAGTCAAAAAATTACGCTCACGCAGTGTCCGGCATTTCTGTTCAAGCTGATAAAAATATTTTGTTGGTTTTTCACTGAATTCTATCCATTGCTCTCTGCTACGAATTATAGCGCCTTCTACGGTACGATCCTCGATTGCTTTTAAGAGGTCTTTGATCTCCGCTAAGCGAACGTGATCGTCGGCGGTATTTGAATTACCACAAGACAGGATATTGTGAAACTCCCTTTCTAAATTAAGCTTTTCTTGTTTGCACTCACGTGCCTCGGTGACACTGTGAGCGATGGCGATTTCCTTCAAATGAAGTTTGCCTGCGTCCCACCAAACCCGAGGGTCGGTGAACGTTGGTTTGTTTTGTTGCCATGTCGGCCAGAAAGAATTAACAGCGGAACAAAAGCTTTCGTTTTTGAGCAACTGAGTGTTAAACTTCCATACCCCCTTCCCCGGGGCGGAAAGTAGCTTGTAATTGGATTAGATGGTGGTCAGAGTACGCAAAAGGTGAACACACGTGCCGTGAAATGCGTGATCTCCAGGCTCGCGGCGTATAGAAACGATATAGCCTACAGCCCACGGAATGCAGGCCGTTAAACCAAGTGAATTGTTTGCTGTGCGGGTTAGAAACGTGATAGAAATCCTCAAGGGCTAAGGATTCAGTGAAAGCGTGGAGCTGCGAGACAGCTCTGTCACCAAAACTGTCATCACCTCCCCATTTATCTAACGCAATATCCGGCACGCAATTAAAATCGCCGACAACAGTGGCCTGTAAGTTCGGAAATTTAAAGCGCCAGAGATTATCGAAGAAAGATTCGCGTTCGCTGTGATTATTTGGCACGTAAACATTAATGATTTGGAAATGGTGGCCGTGAAAATCAATAGAAACTGATCGGATTTATGCTCCACGAGCGTAGCAGCACTGTTCGGGTGAACTAGAACCGCAACGCCTGCGGATCAATTTGAGCCGGGAGACCACGCGCATTGACCCCCCATTCCTTCTCCCACATCTTACCTTGCGAGTGATCCGCGAGGTGGGTTTCTTGTAAGAAAAATAAATTAACTGGCATGGCTCGCAGGCACTCAAAAACCCTAACGCGCTTGTGGCGTTCGGCCACGCCATTAACGTTAATGGATGCCAGCGAGACAGCCATAATAAAAGGTAAAATTAAGCAATAAAAAGTGAACATGACGTTGAGAGTTAGTTCTTAAACAGGCCGGGTTTGTGCCCGCCCGAGTTCCTCGCAAATGCGAATAAGTTCTGCAAAGGCGTCCTGGGATATGGTTCGGTGGAGCTCTGTGCATGCGGCAGTCTCTCGCTCGCTAAGCCCACGGCGCACAGTACTGCGTAGATCCAAATCGGAAAAGTTGCCGTGTTTATGTTGCAAATAAAGCCCCCGATACCAATAGTACTGAGAGCCAGGGATAGTGTTCATTAGTTTTGTGCGTTCCGGGCCAGTCTCTTTTAGCGCCGTGAGAAAAACTTTAAGAGCAGGGTTATCCTTGGGCTGTTTGCCCACCACGGCACGTTGTTTGGCCTCCGGTTTGTCGGTTTTTTTCGGGAGATGAGGGGGGCCATTCTCGCGACTGGGGGGAGCAGTCAAACAGGTCGTGCGATACCAATGAAGGCAAAACTGCCGGGGAAGAACCAGAAACTGAAGCGTAGCTTCGTGGTGGTGACGGCGTATCCTCAGCACTGGTTTCATCCGGGGCGATGTCCTCAGAGAAAGGTTGTTGTTCGGACGAATCCATATCCTCAGTGGTTGGTGGGGCGGGGGGTGGGCGGGTAGCCTCCCCCCGGATGCTGCCGAGTGTTGGTTGACTGTAGTCCGTACTCGTTGTTTAGGACAATTGCGGACTTCATGTTCGGTGGAATGTCACCGGTGGCAGGTGACCGGTTGCCCGGTGTACCTAATATTAATTTCCACCCCTTGGGTCGCAATACGGCAAGGAACGTTGCGGTGAAGCGTGCGGAATTCGGCCACGCAAATTCCGCGTTCGATGTGCTCGAAGCCTTCCTCCTTAAAGTAGAGCCTTGGAAGATTTGCGGACTTAAGGTCCCCATATTCTTTGAGGAGATCGACGACAGTGTCGTCCGGGAATTCAACTGGTACAAAGACCGATACGTGGATCGGTTTTTCACCTAGGAGGCGCAGTGGTTTGCGAACATTCTCGTAGTCAAAGCCACTAAGGGCTAGTCTCACGGCGACCTCTGGGTCATGAAGGGTAATATCGATGCATTTTCCTCCAAATTGCGGCATTACACCAGTGATATCGCCCTTGAAATCGGGCAGCAAACGAATTACTTGTAAAACATCGATAGTCATATCATCATTGACGGTCAAACGGACTGTTCGTCTGTGCGCGAAGACTGGGCGAGGGGCCCGCGCGGCCATCTCGCAGAGCACGTGAAACAAAAACGGCAAAAACAACTCACCAAAATCGCCACGCAGCCAAAAATAAACACTCCTCAGATAAAGAGAAAACGAAAACCAACAGAATCCAAGAGATACGAAGGCGATCCAAGCGCTAGATGAGGGAATATTCACGTTATCAATGGAGCCGTCGAAAACGTGACCGATAAGAACAGATACTTTTATTGTTTATTTACAAATGAAGAAAATATTTACAATCACAATACGCTTACTTAAAAGTAGAGCTAATAGGGTAAGATTGATGTACAAACAAGTGTGTAAAAAGTGTGTTACAAGGTGATAACTTGATTTACAGAAAAGAGTCAAGGGTCCTGGGAACGGGGAAAGCCCCGTGAGCGAAAGTACAGCCAGACTCGCCCCGCTTCTAGGAGCCATAGGTAATAGAGATCTAGATTAAGATCTGAAGGATCCTATTGTTGACTTTACATAGGAGCCCTTTATGGCCCCAGGATTTGAGAAAATCCGAAGTGGAGTTGAAATTATAAGCTGCACTGATATGCGCGGACGCGGTGTTTAATGTTATTGATAACAAGAGATGCGGTTGATGGTTTACCTTCGAAGGTATGTAGGTTTCTCGCGGCCCAGATTTCATTCAAAGCTGTATTGATAAGAAACCGGGTCACCGCATTTGACCGCACATGTTGGGCTCCTGTGGGGAGACCGTGCTTTAAAAGAACTAAGGGCGGTGAGAAGCCTACAGTGTTAACGTATAGCTGGTTGGTAATGGAAAAAATCCAAGCCCAAACTGCGGGTGCAAGAGTGCATTCGCTGAAGGCGTGAGAAAAGGACTCCATTTGGCCACATATAGCGCAGCGATCACTCACTTGGAGCCTTTGCCAACGTTTGAGATAGGCTCTGGTTTTAACGATTCTGTGCGCGAGTCGCCACGCTATGTCGGATTCCCAATTAGTACTCAGACCACCATATATGTTACGCCATAGAATAGACCAGGGTAGAGGCTGTCCTAGCCGCCTCTCCCAGGCGACTGTACAGGACAGGCTCCTGGGGGAGGGGTAGACGAGTTTCTCGTAGAAGGTTTTAACGCTATAATCAGGAAGGAGAGTGATATCGATGTTAAGCCGTGCTACGGCCGTAAGTATGTGCCGAAAATACATTGGCGGTGAGTCGCCCATGTATTTTGGGACAGAATTGGAACGTAGGAAAGACCAGCTTCAGATAAGGCGACTTGACGCGCTCAGAGAGCGCGAGGTGACCATCGCATTTCTCCTGGTCTTCGGATGCCAAGGATTTATCTTTTCGAGCTGGTACAAAAACTTGGTCAGTTTTTCTCCCAGCTCAGTCCACTGCTCCTTACTGCGCTGTCTCTAACGTGCCAGAGATATGCTATGAGAAACAGCGATCTCTTTTAACTGAAATTTTCCCGCATCCCACCAAATCCTTGGATCGGTGAAAAGCGGTTTGTTTTGACGCCAGACGGGCCAGAAATTATTGACAGCTGTACAGAAAGCCTCTGATTTTAACAGCTGTGTTAAATTTCCAAATACCTCGTCCCCTCAGGTTGGAATTTCCGAGTGTGATTTTTAAACTAATAAGATGGTGATCCGAGTAACCAAAGGGTGTACAATTGTGGCCTGTCACGCGTGTTCTCCAGGCTCGCGGCGTATAAAACCGACAGAATGCAGTCCGTTAAACCAAGTGTACAAGCGAGCCGAAGGGTTAGAAATACGGTAGAAGTCTTCAAGATGTAAAGAATCTGTGAACGCATGAAGACGTGAGACAGCTCTGTTACCAAAACTGTCATCACCGCCCCATTTGTCTAGGAACACATCCGGAACACAATTAAAATCTCCGACAACAATAGCGTCTAGATTAGGGAATTTAAAGCTCCAGAGGTTGTCGAAAAATTGCTCACGTTCGCTGTGAATATTGGGTGCATACACGTTAATAATTTGGAAAAAATGATTATCGTGTTGTAACTTGACGGTTACAACCCTGCCGGAGAGCTCGGTCTTATGATCAACTAGTTTGACCGTACTGTTGGGATGAACAAGTACGGCGACCCCCGCCGATCTGTTGGAACCAGGAGACCACGCGGTTTGCCCAGTCCATTCCTTTTCCCCACGCCTTACCTTGTGCCATATTCGCCAAATGCGACTCTTGGATGAGAAAAATATCAAAACGTGAGGTGCGTAAGCACTCAAAAATCTTAGCTCGTTTATGTTGTTCGGCCATGCTGTTGACATTGATAGTCGCAAGCGAGACTGCCATAAGCAAGACTAAGAGAGAGAAAATAAAATCAAAATTAATTAAAAATTAAAATTACTTAGAACTGAACAGTGCGGGATTCACCCGCCTGAGTTCCTCGCGGAGCTTAATCAGTTCGCCGTAAGTGTCAATACTCAAAGTACGGTGACAAGTGGACCACGCGTCCAGTTCTTTTTCATTCAAGGTCTTGCTTGAGACCATTTTGAGATCGGCATCGCTGCGATTGCCATGAGTGTATTGTAGAAACAGGCCGCGGCATTTATAATATGTCGCGCCTGACATAGCGCTCATAAGGCGGGATCGTCCAGTGCCGGGTTTTTTGATTGCCCGCAGAAAGGTCTTCAGGAATGGACTTTCGCGGGGTGAGTTGTCGTCCGACGATTGTAACGGATGAACAGCTGAGGCTTTTGGTTGTTTAGCTGTGTGCGAGACCTTTTTCGCGGCCGGGTCATCTTTGCCGGGGAAGACGGGGGGCGTTTGCACAAATCAACACTCAGTGGATCCTCGGAGAAAAGCTCCGGAGTCGCCGTGATTTTGGCAAAGGTCGGTCTTGGGGTCTCCTGTGACGCAGTAGAGTCCAAGGAAGACTCCGAAGTTGCAGAGTTTTGCTCCTCGGCCGAACTTTCCTGAGTCTCCATGCTGGTGCCAGCGGATTGTTCAGCGGGGCTGTCCCCCCGGGTTTCATCAGTCGTGCGGGACGTGGAGGGTCTCGCGCGGCGCTGTTTCGGACAGTCCTTTACCACGTGCTCGGGAGAATGGTACCGATAGCACGTGGTAGGTTGGCCAGAATATTTGAAGAAAATTTCCAATCCCTGAGTAACGACCTTTTGAGGGAGATCCTTGGTGATCGAAACGAATTCCGCCACGCGTATGCCTCGCTCGATGTGGCGGAATCCCTCCTCGGTAAAATACAGCCGATGAAGCGCATCCAATTTCAGCTGCCCGTGATCTTTCAATATTTTTAGTAATTCGTCGTCCGGTAACTCCACGGACACAAAAATCGACACATGGATATACTTTGGGCCCCAATAGCCGGAGAGGTTTACGCAGATCACCGTAATCGAAGCCGGCCTCGGCAAGCTGTAGCGCAGACTCCGCGTTGTTTAAAGTGATGTCGAAACACTTGCCCCCAAATTGAGGGATTACACCAGTGATTGTCTCCTGGAAATCAGGTAAAGATTTAACCACGCTCAGGGCGTCCAAAGTCATGTCCTCATCCACCATCAAGCGGACAGTCCTTTTGTGCAAAAAAGTGCTACGTACGGGCCGCGAGGCCATCACGTGGGACACGCACGTACGCGAAAACTAAAACACGAAACGAAAAACTCACCACCGCCAACAAAAACTTCTCTCTTGACTTGTAGACGATCACCCCGCAGGCGAAGACATATTCGGGGACTACTCGGCACTTTCAGCGAACAGATATTGATCTTAGCTAAAAGGCCAAGAAGCGATGCCGAGTAGGTTCTCCGCAAGCAGGGTGGTTTCTTCTTTCCATCTTCGAGATGTGGTGGTCAGAAAACTGTCGCTTCCCTGCATGCAAAGTTGACCCAACAAGGTGGGTACTGGAGAGGAAAAGTAATAGTGTTTGTAGCTCCGAGGCCTGGTAGGTTAGGGGAACTGGCATACACGTACAATCAAGTAACCTGCACAACGTTAGGCGTTTCCTGTGCGATACAATGGGCTAAGACAGTTACATGAAAACGAGGCAAAATTAAAAGGCACCCCATATGGTGACCCATATGATGCTGTTTTCGAGTTGTCTCCGTGTTTCGTGCGAGAATTGTCCTCTTTTTTACCCCCCTGGCAATGCTACCTTGTAGGTGGACAGCTTCGACAGTGCAGACTAGAGGAAATAGCTAAATGCCTCGTTTACAAGTCCCTACAAAAGTTAAAATTTTAGCATATTTCTCTCGTCTACGACCATACCACAGGGAAAACACCGGTTCTCGTCCGATTAACAAAGTTAAGCCCTGTCGGGCGGGGTTAGTACTTGGATGGATGACCGCCTGGGAATACCCCCTGTTGTAGGCTTCACATTTTATATTTTTCCTTTTTCCTAACCAACTAATCTAGCTAGTCTAGGGTAGGTTGCCCGGTCTGAGAGATATTTACGGGCCAAATTAACACCTAGAACGAAAAGCGACTTCAATAGAACAATCACTCGCACTTTCCTTCGTGAGCACGTGGCCGGGTTCGAATTTTGACAATGATTTCAAATAAATAACGCTTGTGACATCGAATTATTCGAAGCAACAACAATCGAGGTGACAATTACTCGCTGTTCGCCCTAAATACCACATTACTTAAAACTACCACTAAAACTACTATTTTCAAGTACCCTACCATTGTTTTCATTCAGATTTTCACCATTACCTATTAAAATGTCCTCATTAATACTATTTAAACTTTCATTAGGACTACTTTCATGACTACCACCAATATCCCTTTCAATTCCCATTTCACTTAAAATACCATCAGAAGTCTCGGCCAAAACATTGTTTTCATGCTGGATGCTCTGACTGGGACCCTGCGAGGGGTCCTCATGGTCAGAAGCATCATGAAAAGCCTCGTCAGGATCATCTCCATCATTCTCGATTCCCATAGAATTGCCTCACCTAGCCACCGTTTCCACAGACTTGCGGCCGAGACCATCACCCTCAGCTACAACCGCAGCTGAGACCAGACAACGGAGATCCCAGCCTCCGCCGAAGGAGTCACCAGGGTCGCCCCCAAAAGATTTCCAACCTCCATGGAGTCACCACGCTCAACTACCGTTTCAACAGAGCCGACACCACCATCATCTACAGCACCCGGATCCGGGACCGAGGCCCCAGCACCATCGGTCACGGTGACCCCAGACTCCGCCCCAGAGGTTCCCGGCGTTGTTCCCCATGGATTGGGACAATTGCGGGCAAAATGCCCGGGTTGCCTACACAGACGACACTTGTCCTTGTCGAGGCAAGTGGCAGATTTATGACCTTGCACATTGCAAAGGTTGCAAATGATAGGTTGACCCTTAAACCACACACAACACGTGTCCACCAATAAGCGCAGTTCGCGGTGGAGTATTGTTAAGCACAAGGTTAACCAGGGGAGTGCCAGTATAAATATCAGGCTTACTCAAGTACTTTTGGTTGCGCACAGATTTGACGAAACCGAACTGAGAAAAAAAGTCCTTAACCGGCTCCTCTTTCTCCTCATAAGGATAGTCAAAGAGATGGATAATGGTGGCTGGAGGGCCACCGTCCATCCTACACCAAAGACCAAAAAGCCTAATCCCGTTTTCTCTACGGTCCAGGACTGCGTCCTCTTCTGACCGACAGGTGACCCGAATAACGTCAAGAGACTGTTGAACAGCCACCGGATCAAATTTGGTCAAAACCTCCTCCAAGATTTCATCTTTAGTTTTGTTGGCCAGTTTTCGGCCCACATGGATGTTCACTGTGCGCCGACAGCTATCCATTGTGGGGAAAAACTAATACTGTAATGAATTATCTGAATACTTCAACTAAATTACAGGACTTTTGCCTGCTTTAATAAATAAATCAAATCAACGGGACCTTTTTTGTCCGCTTAACAATACGCTTTTAATTAAATTAACGGGACTTTTGCCCGCCTACAAATAAGATTAAGGCCTAAGCAAATAAAATTTTAGATGAACGGGACTTTACCCGCTTACAAAATACTATTATGAATTAACTAATTACTTCAATTATCATACTATTATCAATTATCCCACTTTTGACAATAATGCTATTATAACTAAGTTACGGAACTTTGCCTGTTTTAATAAACAAATTGAAACAACGGGACTTTGCCCGCTTAACAATACGCTTTTAACGGGACTTCTGCCCGCCTACAAATAAGATGAAGGCTCAAGCAAATAAAACGAAAGGTGAGCTATTTACAATATATACACGCAAAATTAATTATTACAATACAAGGTTTTCATTTATATCACTATGTACAGTTGGATTATTATATACAGTGATCGGCTTGAGCATATGCTAATCTGAACTCCAGTACAACCAATAAAGGCGACCAAGGGGCTCAGAGAAGGAATCAAAATAAATTACTAATAGACAATTCAATTATAGCAATTACAATAAATCATTAGGTACAAAACTCTGAGCCTCAGTACAACCAATAAAGGCGACCAAGAGGCTCGAAAGAGAAATTACAATCAAAATAAATCAGTTATTACGATAAATCATTATATACAAAAATCTGAGCCTCAGTACAACCAATAAAGGCGACCAAGAGGCTCAAAAAGGGAATTACAATGAAAATAAATCATTATGTACAAAACTCTGAGCCTCAGTACAACCAGTGAAGGCGACCAAGAGGCTCAAAAAGGGAATTACAATGAAAATAAATCATTATGTACAAAACTCTGAGCCTCAGTACAACCAGTGAAGGCGACCAAGAGGCTCAAAAAGGGAATTACAATGAAAATAAATCATTATGTACAAAACTGAGCCTCAGTACAAGGGTTCAAAAAAAGAATTACAATCAAAATAAATCAATTCATTATATACAAACTCTGAGCCTCAGTACAAGTGAAGGCGACCAAGAGGCTCAAAAGAAAAATAGAAATAAATTAGAAAGGAAAAGAAATCTTGCCATTCACGTCCACACTACACAAAATACCGTCAAGCGACCAAAAATACTTAACTCCTTTCTATCCAACCCAAAAACAGTAAAAATTGATCACTTTTTCCTTTTTTTTTACTCAACAAGTATTAGCAATTATGTAGAAAGCTATACCTCATTTGAAAGGGTAGGAAATAACCTTTCCAAAAAAATTTTTTTCCCCAAAGAAACCCATAATATTTTAATTAATGTACATAAATTAGCATAAATTAGGCTAAAATGCCCATTAAATTTGGACAAAAATCAACTTATTTCAATATGACATGTGGCTATGAGAAAAAGCTGAAGGAAAAATATTCCTTGATGTTTTGGCAACATATCCGGCAAATCTGACTGAAAAAGAACACACCGAGATTTAAGTGCAATTTTTTAAATGATGACCAACAGAACGCAAATCGCATTCCTTAGGCACCATGGCAACTGAATGCAAATTGAAGTATTTTGGCCTCGACGCTAAATAATGTTACTGCAATGTTTACAGCGAAAAATATTGAGCTTTGCACTCCCAAATATGAACTTGACGATGAAATAACCAAGGTTTCGAACGTAATAAGCCGATCTAAATAGTATTTCATCCCGGATTTCATCTCAATTCAAGAACATGTGCTCGCCAACTGCGTAGGCTTCGTTTATGAAAGTATCGCTCGCTTACCTCGATTCTTCGCTCTTATTTTGGAGCTGACGGTCCAATTCACTTTCTTTATCACTGGACATTCTTCCATTGCTACTTTCTTCTCCATCCAACAGCTATCGAACTCTCACGGATCGTTAATAGCCACGCTTTAATAACCGTAAGTCAGCCATTTTGCTTTTCTCCGAATGAATTTCCGAAAAAGGCCGTCATCTACGCCACATTCAAGTGTCTTTTCTCAAATTTGGAGGGAAACTGGATCATTTCTTTCCCAGGCTTAATTTCAAATTTGAGCGCGAAAGGTAAAGCCGCGAATTTTTGCGAATTTTTTTTCACTTCCCGTCGAATTCGTCGGGTGAGTTGGTGTGTGGATAGAAATGAGTTAACTTTATCAAACGGTTCACCAAGAATTTGGAGTCTAATATTCTTTCTAATTAGATCAACAATGGCCTGGGATGTCAAGTGAGAATTTCTAAAAGTAGTGGAGTTACGGGCTTGCCAAATATAGTAAAGGATGGAGGCTATGAGATAACGGAATAAAAGTAACCGAGGGGAGGACTGAGACATAGAAAGAGGGAAGAGAACAGACGTGAAAGAAAGAGATAAGGGAGAACCCAAAAGGCGGGAAAGAAAGGGCGCGAAAAAATCCCAAACCCTAACAATTCTGGGGCATTCGATAAAAGTGTTTCGCAGTTTCAACCCGAGAACATGATGCACATTTATCAGAGTCGATATAACCCCAATTTTTGAGGTTATATCGAACATGAACTACGAGATGTAACAAAAGCCACAATAAATCATTTTTCTTATTCTCAATAATCTTGAGTCTAGACTTACGCCACACCGAGGCCCACCGATTAACCATTACAACTTTCGCCCGGTTTAAGTGTGTTGTTCAGAAATCGGGCATACTGCTGGCTTTTTGACACCGAAGGCCCGTGAATTTACTCGTCGGTAAGCTTCGAGTTTACTCGGATGAAAGAGCTGAGTATCTTCGGATTTATTGGGTTCAAACGAATGAATAGGACTTGTGACTTTTGGGCGGCGATTCTGTTGATGAATTTCAAAAGAATCCAACAATGGGGCCTAATTACGGTCCCTCAAGTGCGTATCCTTTTGTTCTTTGAAGAGTGGTGTTCTCGAAAAAAAATGTCACCTCGCGTTTCCATCTCTTTCCATCTAAAAACGTTTCGCTCAAAAGTGACAGAGGTAATATCGGCTTATTGTTCAGATGTGTTTTGCAAGCTTGAGTATCAGCGTTTAAACGGGATTTTTCGTTCAGTTTTGCCGGAGAAACGCTTTATTCGGTAAATTACAACGCAATTTGCCGCCGGCGGCGAGAACCGCCGTGACATGTCTTCGGTCACGTCTGAATGAATTTGCTTTCGTTCGTGAAGTGGAAGTCGATTTGAAAGCGTAAAAACCGAAATATTTATTTGTAGTTATTTGTTACCGACCGTTCGCTAAGCTTTTCGTTATATTAGTTTATTGAAGCTTAACAACCAAATACTGTCAAACGACAAATTGCAAAGAAACGAGTTTGTTTGGATTCGATTGACTGCACTTGTCAAAACAACAGACAGTATATTCTTATGCAAATACAAAACATAACGCGGGCTTTAAAATAACAAAGTTATTCACGTGGCTCACTCACTTAAAAGAATTCTGCTTTATTTCTATGCGGTATTCCTTTTTCAACGATTGTTCGCTTTGGTCTCATCGAAAATATTTGTACCCGGTTAACAGAAATCATTCGCGAGCTTGCTTTGCTTTGCTTTGCGCGCGTCCACTCCCGGCACTCGCTCTAAAAAAGTTTGCGGTTTTTTAGCAAGTCAATCATTCCACGCATTTAATAAAAGGCATAGAAAATAAAATCAGTCAAGCAGATTCCCAGGAGATTTTATTCAGTATGTTAACAAAAGAAATACATCTCACCTACATCAAAGAGGTTGCGTTCTTCACGATCTTCGGAAGCATGCCGGCTTGTCGGCAAATAGATCGGAATGAATAAGCAATGAGTTTAAACAATAGCTTGAATATATGAATGCTTAATAACCTCAAAATTTGAGGTACACACTTAAACCGCTGTGAAGTTGTCATGCGGGACGACCGACAGCGGGACGACCGACAGCGGGACGACCGACAACGGACTCCCAGAAAGTAGCGCACCCCGGTGCGGCGCTAGGAACGGAAAACAAAAGAGTATAGATATTCTTACAGGAAAGATGACCGGGTAATGCACCATGCTTCTCAAAGAGTTGACCAAACTTCGCCGGGGAGACGAACCCCGCCTCACCAAATAAAGACAAGAGATTAAAATTCCAAGAAACAAAATATATAAAGCCAAAAAGAACAAAGGAAAAAGCTAAAAGACGGAAGAACAGTGCAACCAACAAAGGCGACCGAAACAACCACAACGCAAAATTAAAAACGGAAGAAGCATGCGGAAGAACAGTGCAACCAACAAAGGCGACCGAAACGACCACAACGCAAAATAAAACTGGAAGAAACGTTCGGAAGAACAGTGCAACCAACAAAGGCGACCGAAACAACCACAATGCAAAAATAAAAAAGGGAAGAAACGTGCAGAAGAACAGTGCAACCAACAAAGGCGACTGAAACAACCACAATGCAAAAATAAAAATGGAAGAAGTGTGTGGAAGAACAGTGCAACCAACAAAGGCGACCGAAACAACAACGCAAAAATAAAAAACGGAAAAACAGTGCAACCAATAAAGGCGACCGAAATAACGACGACGCAAAAATAAAAATGGAAGAAACGTGCGGAAGAACAGTGCAACCAACAAAGGCGACCGAAACAACCACAACGCAAAAATAAAAACAGAAGAAATGTGCGGAAGAACAGTGCAACCAACAAAGGCGACCGAAACAACCGTGCAAAGGAAAATAAAGTGACAGAAAGAAACAACAAAAAGGGCAGAAGAAATGGGGAGGAACAGTACAACCAGTAAGGGCGACCGCAACAACCCGCAGAACAGCAATACTACAATAAAAATATCTCAAAGGTAAAAATATATAAATAAAAACGAGGTTCACGGGTAAAAACTATATAAAAAGGCTAATCAAAGGCATCCTGTGGTGAGCTCGTGAAGTAAGTAAGATACTGGGTCAGGTGCCTGATATTGTGTGTTATGAAGTGTATAGAGTTGTTGCAAATACAGTGTAACGCATGTTGCTGTTGAACGATTTCATTCGTTTGTTTTTGTTGTATTTTAGTGTTGTTCATTGAGGAAAGAGTGTTTCCTTAAGGAAGACTGTAATACCAGGTAAAAGTTTGTTAACAATAACTGTAATCTAAGGTACATTTCTTTGTGAACGCAACTGTACTGCACAATTGAATGTCAGTGTGTACATACATGTACTATTGTACTTTGAAGTATTAATGAAAAACAGGAAGAAATAAAGTTTGTTTGTCCATTGAATCTGCTTGATCTTTTTTTCACTTGACATGCATATTTGAAGCTCACTCTTGGTATTCAATCAACCGAAGTGTAACAGGAAAGATCAAAGTTTTTTTGTCCTCTAAATGTGATTGGTTTTCTTTTGTAGTTTTGTTAAACACAACAACAGTGAACATTTCAACTAAATGTTTAGACATTGTCAATGGGAACTGTAACAGGAAAGATCAAAGTTTGTTTGTCCTTTAAATGTGATTGGTCCTCTTTCGTAGTTTTGTTAAACACAAAAACAGTGAACATTTTAACTGTTTAGACATTATCAATGGGACCTGTAACAGGAAAGATCAAAGTTTGTTTTTCTTGAAATGGGATTGGTCTTATTTTGCTGTTGTTTTGAATACAACAGCCTGAAACACTATCAATGGGAACTGTAACAGGACAGATCAAAGTTTGTTTGTCCTTGAAATGTGCGACTGCTTGTTGACCTTTGTTTTTACTTGGCTTTGTTGGCTTTTGGTGCTTTGTCCCTTGTCTGCCTGATGGTGTTTCTGTCCTTTTGTCGTTGTGGACTTTGTTCTTTTATTTGTGCTTGTTCAGATTCGTGTGATTGCTGCTGGTTGCTGATATTGGGTATGGAATTGAGTAGCTGTTGATCTGTCATTTCCTCGTGAGGGTGCTTTCTCATGTTAGTTACAAGCCTTTGGTTTGGTGAAAGTTGGAAGTCGACATTTTCGAGCAGCAGCATTTTCTCAATCATGGTGTCGGTGTCTTGTTTATAACTAGATATCCTCGAATAGGAATGCACTGATTATTTTGGGGAAAACAGTAACCTTGTATATTGTGTCATCTTTCTCTAAGTGGAAGGTTATGTTCATTTCATAGTAACATTGGTTCAACAGCATTGCCCTGTTGCAGCTTTGACAGCGGATTACCTGTGATCCTGCTGTGTTGAGTGTGATTTTTTTTTAACAATCTTTGTTGTTGCAAACCGGGTAGGCGTTAATTGCTACACTCATTATGGTTGGGCAGCAGAGCCATTGGGTGTCTTCTTTGGTTGTGGTAGCCTGAGACAAGACTTGTGGCTCAGCGTTCATAATTTCTGTGTTCTTTGTTGTAGGCAGACACTTTCCATAATAATACCTCAGCTTGGTGTCTGTTATGGTATAAAATTTATTGTCATCCAGTTGCTTGATATGATCTTGCCACACAGACAATTCGATCGTGCCAGTGCTATCAGAGAGAAGCGCATTTCTGACCAGAGCTCCATTTTTTTCTGTAGTAATTTCAGGGCCGCTCCATTTAATCATTCCACTGGCTGTAAAGATACCAGATGTCAGGCTTGTGAGCAAAGAGTGTTGGTGGAGAAAATTTGAAGTCTACATCATGTGAAGTGCGTCAAGTACTGCACTGCTGTAATTGAAGAAAAGAGTTCCAGTGTTCGAAACTTGTAATTGCTTGACTATAATTGGTTTTTGTGCAACCATGGCATCAAGAAATGGTTGGCGTTTTGAAAACTTGTGTTGCTTCACCATTACTCTGAAGACCGTTGTCTGTTCTTGTGCTATTTGCAAATGGACATCAAAGAACGTGTTAGATGACTTAGAACTGTTCTGTATTTCAGTACAGACTTGCACATAGCCTACCAAATCTGCGAGATAAAAGATACATATTAAAAGGAGTTTGTATCCTATATGGTTAGGTGTTGTCGTATCATATTAACATTGTTTAATCTCTTTTAGCCTACTCCTGTTTGGCTGCGTTAATTGTAGAATGATAATCATCTTAATACAATGACCAGTGTAAAGAGCGTATTTTGATTGGCCCCAGTAGTATGTGATTAGAGTATGGATGCATGATTGGCTTTCTTCGACGTAACGCACCTCCTCTCTGATGAAATTTTGACATCGTGGGTGTGGGGTTGGTGGTCTTTTATAGTTATCCACTTCACAAGGTTCATACTTGTTTTTATAGGCTTCTGACACTCGGGTAGGAATGGGAGGCGCTAAATCCACAATGATATCATCCAAACTAGTCATTTTGACAATAAAACTTTGAAGGTTCTCGGTGGCATTATCGCGCAGACATTGTCGTAACTCATTCAGTGCTTTCGCATAGGTGGTATAAGCAAACGCACTCATCCTTAGTTTATGTCGATATTGTTTAAATTCGTTCCATCCTTTCACAAACGTTCCTACAGCGGCTAAGACAGCCACTAAAATCGAATTGTGAATAATAGGACCCACAATCATCCCTGTCGCCACTAAAAGCAAAGCCAACGCATTCAAAAGGGTGTACATCCACTTGAAATAACTCCAACGTTGTTTATAAGTCCACCATTGATGATGATAAAAATTAAACAAAGTTTTTAGTCTTGGGTCGTGTAATGTGGGGACCATGGTTGTAATGTCTCAATCAGTTCACGAAAATAAGTTTCCCCATAGACTTGTATCATCTTATTTCTAGGGATAGGACCGTTTTTGATTTTTTCATAGAAAAAGTACATCATATCATAATCCATGGACTCGGGTGACATATGATCTGCTCGTTGTTTGACATTATCCACAAATTGTTGCCATTCCTCTCTGGTGTAAAGTCTCATGGTTCCTCGTAGATGTTTTCGTATTTCCCGTTTTAGGGTTTTTAACAATTCTTATCCTGGTTCCTTTTTTCGGGTGAGTCCAAAATCTTTTAGTAAAAATCCCTGCTTTGCCTGCAAACGCACTCTTGGCAATATCTCCACTCCAAAAACGATCAAAGACGTGTCGTGTCAAAGGAATCAATTTTCTTGTTAACCACTTAGCCTTTTTCGCCACGGTCCATGGGGTTCCAAGACCTTGTCCTTTCTGATAACTTTGTGTCCATCCTTGGTCTTTTAAGACATGCGATAACACTTGTTCTTCATCGTGGGAAGCAGGATGTAAATCTCACATCATGTAACCAAAGGGTTCATGGGTACAACCTTGATAGGTTTGTAAACAGTCTTTCCAACAAGTGGGAAAACTTTGCAAAAGTAAATTGCGTACCCCTAATTGATCTCGAGGGTTTTTAAACGCAATCACATAATGGGCGTACAACCTTTACCTTGACCCCAATCTTTTTCTTCCAGCATGTTGCCTGTGAGGTGACACCATGCCCCACTAGCTTGCAGATACCGAAAGTACCCTAACAAATCTTTACTGCTGTCATTGCCTACCAATTCTAGCGTTTCGTAAGGGTATTCTTCACCTCGTACAATCTGTTTAATGGCGGTTAAATCAAATTTCTGGAAGCAGAAGCAGTTTCGGGTATAATCCCCATTGGAAGCGCGACTGTCTAGTAGCACTGCAATCATTCGATCAGGGACTCGGTTTTGAAACAAATCTCTGATTTCTTCCCTGCTCTTGGTATTTTCCATGCTGTAGGTTCGAATTTCACTTCGAACCATTGGGTACTTGGCCACCGCTTTCCCATTGTGTCTCTTGCTTTCCAAATGCCGATGCACCGCTTCATTCAATCTCAACTGACACAGGTGAAATCGTGTCTTGATATCAGCGTCTGTCAATCGTCCTGCTTTTCCTACCCCATCCAGAAACACTTTAGGGTCATTAAAATGAAACTTCGTGATTTCTACGCCTGGCACCAAGGCTTTGCCTGTGTGAAAGACTTCCAGATGAGGTTTGAAGACATAATGTCTCACTTTGCCTGCGGCCAGTTCAGCTCTTTCTGCACTCATGTTAGCCAGTAAGAGTTTGGTGTTGGCTGCCAAAGCTTGGTAACTAGCATGTCCTGCTCCTGAGTTGGAAGTAGTATCTACATTGTTGGTAGTCCATTGCGCGGGTGGGTTGATCCCGTTAAACCAGCCTTGGGGTCTCAGTACCGTTCGACCATCTTTGGTGTCAAAGTTAGTCAGACTTTCTAGATAAGCCTTGTAGTGATAGGTGTCCGATTGAGGACTAATCAAAGTGCCATTCAAGTAAAGATCAATTTGTTTGATGATGGTGTGTGCCAAATTGTTCGCAGGCCACAATGTTTCTGTTGCATCCCAGTTGTGCCCTTCATTCTTTTTCATCTGCAGTTCCATGGTAATGTAACTTCGGTTCAAATCCACAAAACTTTCCAGCTTTGGTATGATAAATTCCATGGGGTTAATGCCTGTGGTGGTCGGTTGGATGGTCACCATTCGATAGGATTCAATACTATAATCCGTCTCCGGTTTCTTAAACAACTGAAGCGTAGAGCTCATGACCATGTTGGCTGCCATGATGAAATGAGTTTACTTTTTCTTGCGTGGTTGTCTTTTTATATACTTAGCGAGTTGATAGCCGGGGGGTCTACGAACGTCTGCACTAATCCATCCACCCGTTTGATTGTAAACACGACGCACTGGTCCTATGCCTTTATCCCCCATGACAAACGACGGTCTCGACGGTACCGGTTCCATGTCTTCTTTCTTTCGGTTTTCGTTGAAAAGCTCTCTTTGAGTGTTTATTTCCTGCCAAAGATATCTCTGACTTTTTTGACTTGTTTGGGAAAAAGCGCTGTAGCGACGGTGACACCTTGTTTGACTTTGGGTTTTTTCAAGACTTTTCCCAATTCTTTTTCCAAGACTTGTTCGGCTTTTCGTTTAAGCCCTTTTTTAAATCCTTCTTGAGCCCCTTTAGAAATGTTACGGTAGGTAATCGTACCTTGAACGCATTTGAGGTATTGTCAGGAAATTCGTTTTGGCTACTATGACTAGGTAAGGTCACAAAGAACGACATGTTGACAAATGATTAAAATCTTTATTCGCCTGCCTTTTTAAAGTGTAAGGTGACAAGGGTATGATCCTCTTTAAACTTGACAAGTTCTTCTCCATATTCCGTGTTTTCCGTGATGTTGACTTCGATGATATCAATGACTTCTCTACGTACTGGTAAATAGTGAATCTGGGTGGGTTCGTAATATACTTTGCCTTAACCTTGACGAGGATAATGGACTTCTTTTAACAAATCGATGACACGCTCGCCTACCATGGAACTTCCACTGACATCCGAATAGACATGAAGCGAACGTATGGGTTGTTTCACAGCCCGATCAAACGCTAAGTTGAGGTTGGTAAATTTCCAGCTCACCCGTCCATTGAGGTAAAACCATGTTACTCCAAAGTTATCCGTTTCATGTCGCATGTAAAGATTGTTTCCATTTTTATCTCGAAAATCATAGCGACCTCTGGTTTGTACTTTATGGTCATGATACACAATTTGGAGGTTGACACCAGCTTCCCAGTCATTCTTCCAATCGGTGCGAATCCATCCCATCTTGATGCCCAACACGGAATTAAACACAAAATGGGGTTGTAAGTCGGCAACACCCGAAAATGGTACTCGTACTAATTTGGAGTTGTCCAAGAGTAAATCGTTGCCATCCCAAGTAAACCTAAAGTAGGTATGATTCTCTCCATGTTTTTCCACAGATTCATACTCTCGTCGAAACTCTAGACTTTGTTGTTGCTGTAACCATTGGATGGATGCTTTCATAAACGTGACTCCATCCCGAATCCAATCCGTGTCTTTTAACTCTTTGAGGACCAATTTGTGAAACTTGTAATCAAAGGAATTATCTTTTTTCTTACGAACCGAAGACAAGAAAAATACGGGTTGATCGTAAGGGGTAATGTGTGTGAGGTTGATACCCCGATCTGGTATGGAAATAGAAGCTAAACCCACTTGCCATCCTTCCCCTAACAAACGTAAAGGTTCGGCTAAACGGATCTTGAAGGAACTGGCATGATTGTTGGGAAATTCTTTTTTACTGCTATGACTTGGTAGGGTCACGTACATCTTCGGTGGAACTCCAGCTGTTATACTTGTCAGGCCACCCTTTCCATTTAACCAAGAGTTGGTTCTTGCGACGTTTAAGTACTTTTTCTACCCGAAACACGTCCGCGACATAGACTTTTTGTAAATCCTCTTCGTAAAAGGTTCCTTCTACAGGGGTGCCATCCCACTCTGTCAACTTGTAGGCAGGAAAGGGTTTGACTTTATCCACCAAAAACACTTCTTCGGTCCAACCGGGTAAATACCCTTTTTCAAACGGACGATGAATTTTATTCAAACGCACCATATCTCCTTTTTTCAGCGTGGGTTTTCGATGTTTGGGGGGATTCCCATACAACGTGTTCCAGACTTGTTTTTCATTTTTCACCGTCACATCTTTAGGAGCCATCTGAATACTAGAATGTGTACTAGCGTTCTACCCTTTGACTAAATCTTGTAAGATGTTGGTAAAATTTAACGTGTTGGCGGCTGTAAAGTAACGATACAGTCTTTCTTTCAACGTACGATGAAATCATTCCACCACGGCGGCTTTCGCATCCCCACCGGTCGAAAAGGTCTAATGTTGTTCTTTTTTTAACCATGCTGTCATATCCTTGTTATAAAATTCTTTGCCTTTATCCGTTTGTAATTTTAAGGGTTTTCGTCCCTCTTTTAAAATTTGATTAAACGCTTGAACGATCGTAGGACCTTTCTTGTCTTTCAAAGGTTGCACCCAAGCATATTTGGACAAGATATCAATGACCGTTAACAAATAACGAATCCCTTTGTTTTCTTTGGCGATATTTTGAGTTTCCACTAAATCCGTGGCCCATTGATCATCACGACTCATCACCATGACAGGTAAGGTAGGAAACCCTCGTCGTCGTCGCGGTTTGTGTAACGTATAAGCCAAATCTTTGCGTAACAAATTTTGAGCTCGTTTGACAGGAAGTTTCCAAGTTTTGGCAAAGCGTTCCACCCCTCCTAAACTACCGGGTCTAGAGGGATCCCGATATCGCTTAAGGAGAGCTTGGGCTGGAGTGACTTGTTTTTTTCGAGAAACCATAACAATTCGTGTAATTGACCCAAAGATGGAATCGGATATTTTTTCACAATGTGTCGAAACCAGTAAAACGGTTTATCACTCTTTTGTAGCCATAGCAGGTAAACCACCCATCGATACAAATTAAACTCAATACAAGTTTCTTCCAAAATGTCCAATGGATTGTCAAAATAAGGTGGTAATATGTCCATATCACCCTGGTTTAACTCAAAGAGTTGTCGACAGACATGTAGATGACTTTTATACAATACCCAAACCCTTAGAAGGTCACAGAGAAACAACACACAAGTAGACATGGTTCAAATGATCATTTTTTATTTTAAAACGTTTTTATAGCCCAAGGCCCTTTTTATATATTACCAGATCTGTAAAAAGCATTGAGACAGATCTACATTAAACATCTCAAATGGGTTCATGTTCTGGGATCTGACCTAAGGTCTTTTTTATTATTAAAAATTAAAAAAATCCTATTACATCCTTACGGAAGAACAAAAAATATAAAAAGATTTCTCAGCAAACGTTTGCGAATGGAGGAAAAAAATCTTATTCTCGTGCCTCGGCAGCTATCAACGATGTAGAGAATGGCCTTCAATCAAATGATTCCCTCATGGAAAGTGAACAATTTGACTTACCACCACACCAATTACCAAAAAAACTGATCTTGGCTTTGGAATACTTATCACTACATTACATCGCTCAAAGGATACTTCAGAACCAGTTATTTCTGTGAAACATGGTAAAGTCAAGTCTAAAATAAACCTAGCTTAGCATTTTCAATCACACCTGGGTGTAATGGCACATAGTCTTTCAAAGTTCGCTTGGTAGGGATCCACATACGTTTCTAGACCCAGGGTGGTCTGTTGAAGCCTTTGTTCTGCCTGAGGTAGTCCTTCTCCATAGATAGGTCTAATTTCCACACCATTGTTGCTTTCTCCCAGATCGGGGGGGTGGGATGCAGTCTCGTAGCCAGTCTTGGACAGCCAACGGGTCTTTGAAGTTTTCTTTTTCCACCGCTTGATCAGCCCATCGGAAGAACTTGCAACGGTTATTGTTTCCGCAGCTGAGATACAAACGGTCTGGGTTCTTGTCACTGAAACTCTGCTTCAGGATGGGGACATTTCCACAGAGACAGTTAATTTTCTCCCAACGCTGGCAGATATCAGGATGAATGTCTTTCCTCACAGCTGACATGTACTTTTCCCCATTCTCTTTACCACAGAACAGAAAACAAGTAAAGGCTGGACATCGGAGATATTGCCATCCCGTTTTTGCCGTACGTTCTTCCATTTTCTTTAGATGATAAGGACAGGTCATGACATCGGCGGGATCTGCTAATGGTTCGTCAGCCTAATGGAAGAATTTACATTGGTGGTTTTCGGCAAGCCAAGTACATTCTGTCTGGGTTGTTTTCCGATTTGCTTTGACGAAGCCCGGGTAGAGAAGCAGGTTGACAGTAACAGAGCAATTGCCCCCAATTATCATGGATATCCTTGTGGATTTTAGTGTAGACTCCCTGTAAGTAGGATGTAGCGTTGTCATCATTAAACACAGAGATAAGACAAGGTTGATCCGTACATTTGGATAATTTGTATCCTTTGTTGTTTACCACAGGACCTATCATCTCCATATGAAACGGGCAGACTCGTGGAGGGTCTTCTCCTTCTTCCAGTAGATGAGTTGTTTCCTTGACGGCTTTGACGGGTGAGTTAACAGGGGTCATCTGTTGAATTTGTTCAAAAGGATCCTCGTTCAGTTCTCTTTTTCTTCTTTTGTTTGGTCTTTTTCGAATGACTTCTTCTTCTTCTTGTTGAGCATCCGTCTGTTTTTTCTCTACTTCTTGCCGAATTTGTTCCACGACATGGTAAACTTCAGGATCATACGGTCCTCGTTTCTTCTTCTTAGGTTGGTTGTTTTCGGGTAACGTCTTTGTGGATAAAGTAACCGATAGAGCATCTTGATGGACAATACTAAGATCAAGTGAAGCTGGACGTTTCTTCTAGCTTGGCATCGTGAGTGAATGAACTGAACCTCTCAAGGTCAGAATTTTATAATCATGTCGATGTAACACGTCACAATAGCACGTCATAGGCTTGGCTTAGACTTGTCCGTTGACGTCACAATAAGACTGCACCCATTTGGCGTCATAGGCGTAGGAACGCTGTAAACATCCGGTGACACCTATCCACGTCACAATAAGACTGCACCTGTTTGACGTCATACTTTTAACCCTTTATAATACCATTACTTTTTCATTTGAGTCAAACATGCCTCCCAACATGATCGGTGCGATGGAAAACACACCTAACGCTGAAAAAGGTGATTTGTTCGTAAAGGATGAAATCAATGTGTATCGTTTACAAGAACCCGACGATGATGCAGAAGCGGATTACGTGATTCATGAAGCTGCTTTTATTTTGAATCGACCTTTACCTCCTCCACGTTGTTTTGGACCGCTTTATCGCAAGTACTACAAAGTCAAGAACTCTGACACAACGTATGCTTTTGGGATTCTGGAAGAGAACCGAAAAGAAGTGCAGGGAACTCAAGGATGGAGTGTGCAAATGGCGTTACAAATGGAAAAGAAGGTTTATGTGTATGATGACAAAACCCGACAATGGTATAAAGGGAGTCGATTTGAAGCCAGACTACCTTCTAACAACAACGTGGAACGAGTCACAGACATTAACCGCTTTGTACCCTGTCAACCACCGAGATTGGTTCAAAAATCTAACATCACCTTACCGACCGTCTTTGGAATCCATACTAGTCAGGAATAAGAAAAACTATTGGCCAGAAGATCATGAAGCGACTGGATATTTTATTAGAACAATACGAGAAGGAGCGTGAAGCAGCCAAAACATTGGAACAATTACAAAAAGCGGCTAGAACATTAGTCGAAAGAATAGATGCTTTACCCGGTGAAAAAACACGGATAGAACAATGGATTAGAGCTTTGTTTTTAGGCATGTCTTGACTTGCCCACATTTTATATGCATTACACCCATTTTGACGTCACAAAGCAAAGCATGGATATAAACTGAGTTGATTTTACTGTTTTTACCAAAAAGCCAAACTTGTAAGAAGTAAACATGTCTGTAAGAGGAGAAGACTACGTGTGGGATAGCGATGATGAAGAGGAATGTGTGGAGCCATCGACTAGAGAGTTTATTCATGGTACCAAGCATCGTTTAAAACGCTATATTATCCCACCTTATGTATTGTGGCAGTACGAGCGTGTAATTAAAGCCAGCAGAGTGATTACGGAAGGAACCATTAAAAATGGACAAGTCATGGATGATCAAGGCTACAGTGTTGACATGGCCATCCAACTGAAGAAACCTGTCATTGTGAGAAACGAGCTGGGTATGTGGATGACCTACCATAATGGATCCTTTATCAGTTGCGACAAACCTAAACATCAATCAGGTGATTTGTACGTACCACCGTCTGATCTGGGAGTCGGATCGGATCATCCCCTATGGATCAAGCAATGCAACAAGTTTGTGAAGTCCTGTTTTAAAATGGTTGACAGGATGCATGGGATTCAGTAATATCATGGAGTTAGAAGAATATCAACGTGCTTTAGTAAGAATCTTTGTTATCTATTGTGATGGAATCACCGATGTCAGCTATGTGGCAGAAACCATGGCAAAAGAATATGGCGTTTGATTTCAAGTACCTACACCAACCAAAGACATCGAGAGAGCCAATGCAGCTATCAAGGAAGCCAATGAAACCTTACAACGAGAACCACTTCGAGATGTGATGAAATCATTATTACAACGTAAATATCAAGTCATTCTTCAAGCTGACACGATCTTTGCTTTTGGACATTTGGAAAAAGATTGTAAAACCTTAAGAGGTGGAACAGGATGGTGTGTGCAAATGGCCTTGGATATGGAAAAGGATGTCTATGTCTATGACATTGAAAGCAGTACCTGGTTTCGAGCCAAAGAAAATAGGTTCCGCGTATGGTTAAAACCCTACTTACCGATGTTAGCTATTAGAAGTGTACTTATAGGATCAACACATATAGGACCTATTACAAACAATGCGATACAACGTTTATTTCATAGAACATTTTGTGATAATCTACAAGACATTGAACAAAGGTTAAAAGAATTTGAATTGTAATTTTTATTATTGGTCATATACTTTTATAAAGATTTGGTGGCTCCTAAAAGAGCCGTTTGTTTGTTGTATTCATTCGCAAACAAAATGTTTGCTGAGAATTAAACTTTTAAAACTTTATTCCTTGTGCCTCGGGTCTTTTCTTGGGGTCGGCTTCCCACAGCATGCTAAACTCTGGGTCTGGGGATGGTCTTCGGTGAAAGGCAACGACTTGATAGATGATCATGTCATTATTTTGTCCCTCGTAAGGAGCTTGTTGATGTTTTAAACTCCAGAGCGTCATGGCTAAGGAATAGATATCCGCTTTCGTATACGTAGTCGGGAGTTGTCCACGAAACAGTTCCGGGGCTCGGTAGGCTGGGGTTCCCTGCATCGTAGATAAAACAGGGTTCGACGCTTTCTGTGCACATCCAAAATCGATCACCTTGCATTGGTTGTCCCGGGTGACTAGGATGTTTGCTGGCTTTAAATCCAGATGTAAGATATCTGATCGTGGAGATAGACTAGGGCTGACACCAGTTGTTGAGCGTAGTGTCTCCACTTGTAGATGCTTTCGTTGTTGGTGAGATTTTGAAGGGTTCGGGCTTTGGCGATGCGTTCCATAACAATAATCCGATCTGGTTCACGGCTGACAGCAATCAAACGGATAACGTGTGGGTGTTCTAAACCGAGTAGAAGCGCTTCAGCTTCAAAGGCCTCTAACGTGGCTACAGGGTTTTTGGTGCAAGTCTTCATTTTCTTCAGAGCAACGGGTTGGTTGTGATAAACTCCTTCGTAAACATCGGCGAAGCCACCACTACCTAAACGTGGTCTAAATTCCATGTTGTTTTAACTTTGTGAAAGAATTAGACCGCGTGTTCCAATTTTATACCACCTTTGTGATGCCGCTCGGATTGAAAAATGCATACTAATTTTTGCGGTAGCTTTTGTCGGAATTTTTTCTTTGGGCAATGTTTTCTGAGAGGGACGACTTTTCCTAATAAGAAAAGCGCTTTTTTATGTAAGCATCATTCATTTCTTTACTCAAGATGTCTTACACAGTGACTTCCTACTGGGATTTCTTACCACTAGAAATTCAAGTCTATATCCAGAAGTTAGCCGATCGCGCCCATCATCGAGACCAGCTGCAACGTGTCCATCAGGTATTAGACCATTTTTGTAAGCTGTGTAACTGTGGCCCGTTCCATATGTTACGCGAAATCCATTTCAGTAAAAATACGAATACGAATTGTGGTATTCGAGCGTTTTTTAGAAAACGCAACCAAGTCGTCTTTAAACATTTTATCTGCTGTTGAAGAAAAGACCCCATCTTCGTGTCAGAGGATGACTAGTTTGCAATGGTGACAACAACGGTTCTTTTAGGAACCACCAAATAAAATAAAAGCTTTTTGACCAATAAAGCTAATTATGTTGTTTTTATTTTTCAGATCTTGGGAAATCTTTGGAACATTTGTAACTGTGGTCCTTATCACATGTTGCTAGAAATTCAGTATTGCCGATGACGAAAAATACCTATCACCGTTGGCGTACGCAAATTGAGAGAAGCCGAAGGATGGCGCGCTAAAGAAAAAAAGTGGAAGAAAGGTCTCCGCTGCCGGCGATAATTTCTCAAACAACAAACGGTTCTTTTAAGAACCACCAATTTTAATAAAAGCTTTTGACCAAAAGGGTAGGAAATAACAAGGTTTATAAGAGCTATAAGAGCTTGTTTTACAAGCAAAAGGAAGCAACTGCCTCAATAGTCTAGTGGTTAAGACAGTGCGTTGTGGCCACAAAAACCCAGGTTCAAATCCTGGTTGGGGCATCCTTTTTCTGAGCTTTTTCAAAGCGAAAGATTTATCTTTCTTAGCAGAAAGGATACTTTTTGCGCATTTTTAAATTAAAAATGTCAAAAGTGGGGTTCCAACCCACTGCTAAAACTGATTCACTTCATTACTCAGTCAACCCGGGCTTGGCGCAGTCAGGTAAGTATCAGGTTTCTAAATTCTAACTTCTTCTAAATTGGCCAGGTTCGATTCTCGGTTGATGCATTCTTTTTTTTAAAAATAGAGAAGTCTCAAAGAGACTTGATGAGCTTACGGTTAAGTCTCATAGAGACTTCGAGAAAAATGGCGGCTTCAAAACAAAATGGCGGCTTCGGAGAAGAAACCTTCCCGATCCAAAATGGTGGCTTCGGAGAAGAAACCTTCCCGATCCAAAATGGTGGCTTCGGAGAAGAAACCTTCCCGATCCAAAATGGCGGCTTAGGGTTACGATCGATTCCCAACTCGCTTCCCAACTTAGGGTTATTATTTATGAGCTATCCGATTCCCGACTTAGGGTTCACCCGCGGTTTCTGCATCTCATTAACTCATCAACCTAATTAATTATGAATCCACCGAAATGCTGGACATATACTCTCACATGAATGTTTACTGTACGCCGACAGCTATCCATTTTCAACTAATGTATTAAATATTCCAATTGCTATATTATAATCAATAAAGGCTTTGCCAATACGTTTTAAATGAATTCACAAATAGAGTGAAAAGATGAACGGGACTATTGCCCGCCTACAAAATACTATTATGGAAAGACAACGAGTCTTTCGCCAAAAAAATAAGCGGGACTTTTGCCCGCCTACATATAAAGTTAAGGATAGACGGGACCTTTTGCCCACCTACAAAATACAATTATGAAATGACAACGGGACTTTTGCCCGCCAAACAATTAACGAGACTTTTTGCCCGCCTACAACTAAGGATTGAGAATAACGGGACCTTTGCCCGCCTACAAAATACTATTATGAAATGGTAACAAGCAATATGCTTTAACGGGGCTTTTGCCCGCCTACAAATAAGGTTTAAGATTAACGGGACCTTTGCCCGCCTACAAAATACTATTATGAAAAGGCAGTGAGACTTTTGCCCGCGTACAAATAAGTTTAAGATTAACGGGACCTTTTACCCGCCTATAGAATACTATTATGAAATAGCAACGGGATTTTTGCCCGCCAAACAATTAACGGGACTTTCTGCCCGCCTACAAATAAGGATTAAGATTAACAGGACTCTTGCCCGCCTACAAAACACTATTATGAAATGGCAAAAAACAATATGCTTTAAAGGGACTTTGCCCGCCTACAAATAAGGTTTAAGATTAACGGGACCTTAGCCCGGCTACAAAATACTATTATGAAAAGGCAACGAGACTTTTGCTCGCCTACAAATTAGGTTTTAGGATTAACGGGACCTTTTGCCCGCTTACAAAATGCAAAAAGTCAACGGAACTTTTGCCTGCCTACAAATAAGTTTTAAGATTAACGGGACTTTTTGCCCGCTTACAAAATACAAACAGTTAACAGGACTTTTGCCCGCCTACAAATAATGGTTCAAAGTACGGGATTTTAAACTATTTTAATAAATAACTTGAACTCAAGTAACTAGATTTTTAAGTGAACGGGACCTTTGCCCGCTCAGAAAATACAATTAGCTGATTGAATAAATAACTAGAAACGCGGGACCTTTGCCCGCCAAACAATGCAAAATGTTTTTAACGAGACCTTTTGCCCGCCAACAAATAGGGATTAGGATGGACATAAAGAATCACAAACAGCGAAAAACGCGAATAAGCGGAAAAGCGGCAAAGAGAAAAAACACATGCGGAAAAAGCAAATAATGTAGAACAAACGCGAGCCAAAAAATGGAGAAACCCGCAAAATAAATGAACGCGCGAAAAATAGAAAACTTCTCGACTCGAATAGGCACTCAAAAAGCGAAAAAAGCCGAAAAAACGTACAAAAAACACGGCAATTAATTAACTAAATTAAATATGGAGCGGAAGGAAGAAAAAAGAAAGGAAGAGAGTCCACCCAACCGGAAAAAAGCCCCGAAAACGGGGCCAAAAGGCAGATGGGTGACTCCTCAAAGCAAGACCACAGAAAGCAACGAAAAAACCAAAAGACCAAAAAGCAACAACGAAAAACACCCAAAAGAAGCAAGGAAGAAAAAATTGTGGAAAGATTGAAAAAGACCGGCTTACCCCAGGTTATGGCAAGGTGCCAAGCATAAGTCCCTGGGAGGGTCACCGGTAAAATCAAAAGAGAAACGATTATAATTACCACAATTCTGGACTTGATGGTCCACCAGTACTTGGGTCTTCCTACCAAGGCGGTCAGCAAAACACAAACCCGCGTCAGGTAAGTCTTTTTGTATTTCGGCGGTCCGTAGAGGCGCAGTGCAATGCCTCAAGGCCCTAAACTCAAAAAGAAAAGACCGCCGGGTGAGGGGGCACCCTCATACGAGGCCGGCCCACCAACTTCGCCGGGGAGTCGATTCCCGCCTCACCAAATCAAGACAAGGGATTAAAATGCTAAGAGACAAAATGTATAAAGCCGAAGAGACAAGGGAAAAGGCTAAAAGACGGAAGAGCGGTGCAACACAACGGAAGGAGCGTGCGGAAGAACAGTGCAACCAGCAAAGGCGACCGAAACAACCACAACGCACAAATAAAAACGGAAGAAAGGTGTGGAAGAACAGTGCAACCAACAAACGCGACCGAAACAACCACAGCACAAAATACCAATGAAAAAAGCGTGCGGAAGGACAGTTCAACCAACAAAGGCGACCGAAACAACCACAACGCAAAATAATAAAGGGAGGAGCGTGCGGAAGAACAGTGCAACCAACAAAGGCGACCGAAACAACCACAACGCAGAAATAAAAACGAAGGAGACGTGCGGAAGAACAGTGCAACCAACAAAGGCAACCGAAACAACCGCACGAAGGAAAATAAAGTAACAGTAAGTAACAACAAGAGGGCAGAAAAAGGGGAGGGACAGTACACCGTGAAACAACAATGTTATGATAAAAGTACCCCAAGATAAAAATATCATAAAAACAAGGTTCACGGGTAAAAACGTATAAAAGGCCTAAAAATGGACTTTAAAAACACCCCCATGCAAGGACCCGACGACTCCGTTCGCACCCCACTGGCGAAGGAAGAAACGGCGTTGCGGTTGAGAGATAAAACGTTTGAAAAACAGGGGAAGATAAAAGGCAGAACGAGACTTCAGGACAGCTAACAACCTGAGCGCAGTGGGTGGCACAGCCTGGAATCTATAATCATTGCGCTGATTCCAGACCAAATACTTACAAACATTAAGAAGATATGAGAAAACACGGGGGACACACAGGAGCTCATCACTAGAGAAACCAAACAACAAATGACAGACAGTCAAAGAAGGGGAGAGAGGGGAAGACACAAAGAGAAGAGACTGGATCCAGGCAATGCCGCTTTGAACCAATGGGCAAGAGAAGAACAGATGCTCCAGCGACTCAGTATGATAGCCGTAAAAGCAAGTTTCAGGAACGTCGTAACCTTAGGAGCGCAGACGTTCAGCAGTATAGACTACTCCGTGAGCCACTTTCCAATTAAGATAGATGACCTGTCTATCGAGGGGCATCAAAAAGAGAGAGCGCCAAATGCAAGGCCACTCGAGGTCCCCAAAAGAAGGCCTAAATTTCTCGACACAATGGGGGACACGGGTTGAGGGAAAGAAGCAATTCGTAGCAGGACTTGCAAGATGTTGAAGCTACGGATGAAGGCCCGTTAGGGTCCAAAATGCCCACAACCAAGCTGCCATTCGAAGAAACTCCGCCCACCGCTTTCCAGGCATCCAAGAGCGCGGCGTAAAAAGGAGGGAGCCGATGAGAGGGAAAGAGCGAGGGAAAAGAAAAAACAAAATGAGGGTCAGCACCAAAACGATCGAAAAACCAAAAAGTCATAAGAGAGACCCAGCTATTGGGTGAACAGACAGAGTGTCGAATCCATTGGACAAGCAAAGCGTCTGCTTTGAAACGGGGGGAGACCACACCGAAGCCTCCATCTTCCCGATGATGGATGATAACGTCCCGGGCGACAAGGTCCCGCTTGCCACCCCAAAAGAAGGAAAAGACGAGAGACTCCAGTTGATGCAAGGCCCAGCGCGGAGGGGGGGCCAAAGACGCAACGTACCAAATGCGCGAGAGGGCCAAGGCATTGGAAACTAGGGCCCTACCCCCAAAAGATAATGAGCGAGACCGCCAGGAAGCAAGACAGTTGCTTATAGCCTCGATCCGAGGGCGCCAATTATCCTCGTCCAATGAGCCGTTACCGATAAAAACCCCCAACACTTTAATTTTTCCAGACGACCACAAAATAGCAATGGGCAAATCAGTGCGGCCACGCCACGCTCCCAGCCAAAGTCCTTTACATTGGTCTAAGTTAAGCTTGGAACCAGAACCCCTCTCAAAAAGTGAGTAGGTTTCAAAAACTGCAAGAATGGCCGCGTCCGAGGTGACAACAACAGAAGTGTCATCTGCGTAAAGAGATAGGACTGGGAGGGGCCGTGGGGAATGAGGGATCGACAGACCCACAATAGAGGGGTGGGCCCTAATGTTGGCCGCCAAGACTTCCATGGATAATACGTACAAGAGGGGGGATAGAGGGCATCCCTGCCGCACACCACGAGAGGGCTTAAAAGAACGCGAGGTATATCCATTAATAAGAATGGCACTACGAATATCCGTATAAAAGAGTTTGACCCAACGGATGAAGGAGGGGCCAAAACCCATGCGAGACTGGGTCGCGAGAAGAAAAGGCCATTCCACTCGATCGAAAGCTTTTTCTTGATCAAGGGATAGGATAGCGACAGGTAAGTTTAATTCGTTAGCGAACTGAGCCACGTCCCGAAGGAGGGCCACATTCTTGCCAATAAACCTGGAGGGAACACCACACGTCTGGTCGGGGGCCACCACATGATGAATGACACGAAGGAGACGCCCTGCGATCGCCCTGGTGCATACTTTGTAGTCCACATTAAGAAGACTGATGGGCCGCCAATTTTTATGTTCCAGTCGATCACCTTTTTTAAAAATAAGAGAAATCAGGGCATCGCGCTGAGAAAAGGGAAGAGAACCGGACTCGTAAGAGGCATTGAGGACCTCGACAAGATCTGTGCTGTATTTTGTCAACAAGATAGTTGTGTTGAAATAAAATTTTTATTACTCTATCGGAAACATCACACAAATGTCAATAATTTTATTCAGAACCTTAGAAACATACTAAATAAAGTATCAGTTGATGTGGTACTTGGTGATTTTAATGTAAACTACTTCAGTGATAAAGATTCTGCTGAATTAAAAAGTGCATCGGAGGAGTCACTTGATTTCCAACAAGTAGTGAAGAAACCAACATTCATATCAGGAAGTCTCCTTGGTCATGTTCATGTAAAAATGTTACTACTACGATCATAAGTGTTTATTACTCTGATTATGATGCAGTAAGAATCAGCTTTGAATTTTAAGGTGTTAATTAAAATTGTAACAGTTTCAACTATTTGTTTGAAAATTGAGGAGAAGCATAAGTGATCACTTCATGGCATGTTTGAATCCGTCTTCGATTTCTCCAAGATCGCCGGACGGACAATCTTGCTACAACTCTCAGAGTGCAATATGGTATTCTATTTAAGTTCCCGTGACTGTCCCAGACAACTCTCTGTCCAATTGCAGATCGAAAAGTTCTTTCACATATCCAGGGATCTTCTTCATTGCGGATAGTTTCAGGTGAAGAAATAGTCCGCTTGATTTTGTTTAAGACTTGTTCCCAGTCGAAGGAGGGATGAAAAATTGTGGTGACATGTCCTCTTAGGTTTTGATTTGCAACATCTATATCTAAAAAGTCCCTTTCCACTGGATCACTAAATGAACTTAGAATGTGCAAGTGATTTCTCAAGTGTATGTAGGTACTTGTCACATTTGTGAGTATCACTTCTCTGGAATGCTGTCTTACCGCCATCTTTGTGAACTTTTTTTGCTGAAACGCGAATTCCCATTGTCTGGAATGCTGCAATCTCCGTTGTTATGGGTTACATTCAGTGGGGTCATGTCACTTTCACATTTCAACAGATCGTTACCTTCATAACACGTGAACTTTTGCCCTTGTGGAAGTACCTTCCCTTTCACCATTTTCACCCAAGCACAAAAAGTCTCACCAAACTTCAAAACAGTTGGTAATTTACCCTGCAGACATAAACACTCTCAAAAGACATTTACAAAGAAGACTGTCGTGTTCTCTTATTCAGAACTGCCAGTAGCTGTGTATGCTATTCATGATAAGACTATCCTGTCATTCGTGGATTAGGTTTTGTATGACTTGTCTTTGTATAAACTGTACTTATTTAAAAGTAACCGCGCAAGATATGTACATCTGTTCTCATGTACCAAATCAATACTTCTTGTTCAGTAAGGTAATATTTGGTGGCGCTAGTGTCAGTAGGTGTCGCGTCAGCGTCGTTTACAGGAGTTGCGTCTTCAGTAGATTGAGATTGTGATTCTTCAACATCTCTAGGCCTTGAGTAAGGACAGTCTTTCGCTTTATGGTCTTCAGCTTTATAAATGTTGCAGTAAACGGGATCTGGACACGCAGAGGACAAATGGCCAGTTTGTTCGCAGTTGTGACAAATTATTGTGTGACATGCATTCGCCAGATGGCCAGTATGACACGGGCGGGGCTGATTATCATGACGAAAGTGAACCAAAACTTTGCCAAATCTCATGTAGCTTGGAATGGGGGATTTTATTCGACAAGGAAGTGGCAAACCCCATCATAGACATTTTCCCATCCCGGAACGGGAAATAAACCTCCGATAGTGCACAACATCACAATATTTAGCCAAACGATGGATAATGGCTGAATCAGGCATTTCATGCGGGGCATCGAAAACTTCCAAGTAAGTCAAAGGTCGGTCCACATCTTGTAACACAAATGGTATTTCACGCAGATTAATAACATAATGCTGAAGGAAACATTCCTTAAATTCTTGACGACCAAAAGTAGGACAATTTCTCCGGAGGACTGCCGTTCTACACAGGAAAGAACTATCAACGCCAGCTTCGGCGAGAGGGGACAAAGCCATTTGAATGCCAAAAGGTAGTCAGAGGACGATTTGGTACATTTCTGTCTTCTGTCGCTTCACGGGTCACATCAGCATACGAAACGGTTTCATGGGTGTTAACACTTAACTCTTGACTGGCTACATTATCTTTACGAACAACAACAACAGCGGGTATTTCTTCGACAACTACATGATCATCTCTGCCACATGTGGTACTCATCTCTGGTTTTTATAGGGCATCAGAACAAGGCACACCTCGGAGCGAGGCTTCTCAGAATTCGGTAATACTCGTTAAAATTACGAGTATAACATATAGCCGAGGAGAAATCGATCGAGCCCCAAGAACAATACAACATTAGAGACGTAATGCACAAATAAACTATCATAATGAGTTCACTTGTGAAAGAGTGTAAAACCAGAAATGTGCGCCAAAAACTTGAGAGATCCGCGTAGATATCCTGTTGGATTACCCTACTAATGATTTCCAATGCTCCTGCTCTACTTCATTGATGTTTTTCAAATTTTTTGCAGTTGCTTTGGCCAGATCTCACTGGGGGCACTGGACTCCTGCGTCCCAAACAAAACAGGGCTGGCAGATGGTTCCTGGGAAGTCTGCTTACCCGAATGAACACGCCGAATGGCACGGATTTCCCCCCATTGCAGTGTGTCTCGCCATACCTCGTGGTGGGACTTGAACAGGCGACTCTTTGGTCCATCATCCTCACCAGTGACCACAAGGGCACTGGAGGGGTCCAAAGGGTAAACATGGGATGACGATGGCATTTTGGCAGGAGCGCCGGAACCTTGACGGCTCCTCTTGCGCTTCTTTTGCATGCGGGTACTCCTTCTTCGACGACTGCATGATCGCCTCCACCACGTGCGGTACTCATCTCTCGTTTTTATAGGGCCTCAGAGCAAGGCACACCGTGGAGTGAGGCTTCTCGGAATTCGGCGATACTCGTGAAAATTAAGAGTATAGCCGAGGAAAAATCAATCGAGTGCCAAGAACAATACAACACTAGAGACGTGATGCACAAATGAAAAACTTTCATAATGAGTTCACTTGTGAAAGAGAGTGTAAGACCGGCGAAGCGCGTCAAAAATTTGGACAAATTCCGCGTTGGCATCCTGTTGGATTAACCCCGCTAACGATTTTCAATGCTCCTGCTCCACTTCATTGACCTTTTTCAAGTTTTTTGCGGTCACTTTGTCCAAATCTCCGGGTTTGTGCTGTAAAAACAGAGCACGGCAGCGATAGTATTTTGCAGCAGGAATTGCCTTGATTAATTTGGACCGAGCCGCTCCTCTTTCGTGCATGGCAGTGCTTAAGAGTTGTAAAGATCCTAAAGATGTGGGGTCCAGGACAGTTTTCTTTGTAACAGTGACATCATCGTCGCTCAAAGGGGCCAAATTCGGGCTTTTCCTCTTCCCTTGAGAAATGGGGACACTCACCCTGGACTCCTGAGGGCGACAGTTCTGGGGAGGTGAACAAATTCTGGGTTTGGGTTTGAGCTGGTGGTGGAGAAGCAGGAGTAGCATCTGCAACCGAAGAACTGGTAGAAGCAGGAGTTACTTTGCCTGAAGCATGGTGGTGAGCCAGTGTTTTGTCCATTTCTGCCTGGCCTTCAGGCGTGGTAGAGGGGGTGGAGGAATAGATGGTTCTCGGTAAGAATTTCGCGCTTGTTTCGTGTTTAGCGTTTCGGGCACAGGTTAACAAGATGTCCACTAGAGCCGCAACGAAAACGGGTATTCGGCTGACCCAAGTATTTCAATCGATTTCGACCCAAGCAGGGTCAATGGAAGATGTCGCTCGCCGAGGTCTAGACCATCTTGAGCTGCTTTTGTTGCAAGTTCCTGTGACCGAAAGGTCAGGTCAAAACATTTGCCACCATAGAGAAGCACTATGCCCACAGTATCATCCTTTGCGACACGTAGAGCTTGTCAAATAAACTTTAAGTAGACGTTTCAATCGTCGGGGGTTTAAGAATAGAAGAAATGAAATTACACTCAAAATGCTCTCTTTCAAGTTTAAAGAAATAACGAGTGGGTTTCTTGCCCTCCTCAACCCACTGAACACAACTACGTATTTTTGAACCTTCCAATTCTTTAAGCATTAGCGCCTTCAATAATAATAATAATAATAATAATAATAACAATAATAATGATAATAGTAATAGTAATAATAATAATGGTTTATTAACGAAATCCACGGGGTGGCTCTTCCTTCGTTAAAACTACACACTATTTATGCTAAACAAATTGTGATATAAATGGAAAAAATATGTATAAAAGGGAAAAAATTACATAAATATATTATGTGTACATACTACTTATGAACGTTCATCTAGTTCTGAGTGTCCTTTGAAGTGGCAAAGTGTCCTTTAAGCAATCTAATAAATGTAGAAAAATCTTGGCATTGTCTAATGCTGCTGTGCAATTCATTGAATAACTTGACGGAGGTGTCTTGAAATGTTCCCGCTTCAATGGGAATGACAAGTCTGATCGCATTACTTGATCTAAGACATCTTACTTTTTGTACATTATTTGAACGGAGGTACATGTACAAGTTTTAAGTGGTTAAAATCTCTCTGCTGCTTTATAGGTAACCAGCGTAATTTTTGGTAAATAACACTACAGTCATTTACATATCTTCCAGTGACAAAACTGGCTGCAGAAAATTGAACACGCTGAATGCGCTGCAGAAGAAAATTAGGTAAAGGATTAAGTGCTGTATCGCAATAATACAATTTGGACAGAACGAGAGACTCCACTAAATGTTTTCTAAGTTTCAAGTCTGGAAAATGTTTTACCTTTCTTAGAATACTTAAAGTGCCGTAGCAGGCCTTGCACAGTGATATTATATGCTCCTTCCAACTAAGATGTTTATGAAAAGAGATGCCTAGTATTTTGCTAGTAGTACATATTCTAAGTGTTTGTCTAACACTGAGATAGCGGGCTGATTCTTGTCTAAACTATGGACTCGGGACATCTGGCTTGTGCTGACCAGGATGACTTTGGTCTTTTTGGAATTCAGAGCAAGGTGAGAGTGGCTTGACCAAGTACTGAGGGAGTCTAGTGTCATTCATCTTGCTTGCTGTTGAAGCGAGTTCGGCAGGGCGGCAACTTGTCAGGATGGTAGTGTTGTCCGCATACTGGTATGAGGCCACGGAGGGTGGTAGATGTTCCTTCAGATCAGAGACATACAGGTTGAAGAGCATAGGTCCAAGGATTGACCCTTGCGGGACCCCCAACCTAACAGTCTCAAGTACTGACACCTTATTGTCAATCTGAACAACGTGCGATCTATCAGTCAAGTAACTTGACAGCCAGCGAAGAAGACCCATTGAAAAGCCAAGCGATGACAGCTTGAGGATCAGAGTCTTGAAATCAATGGTATCGAAGGCCTTTGAAAAATCAGCAAGCACCATCAGGGTGACCTCCCCTTTCTTCATTGCTTTGATTAAATCGTCGCGCATGCCCATCAGCATGGTACTGGTGGAATGACCTTCGCGAAACTGGATAACGTCTCAGCAAGAACTGCGCTTGCCTCACAGAAAGAGCTCATTTGTTTGGCAACAAGTTTCTCGAAAACCTTTGACAATGCCGGAAGTATAGAGATAGGACTGAAATGTTCGCCCAGCACAGGGGAGTCAACCTTTGGTATTGGGCTTATCCTTCCCATCTTCCATACCTTTGGAAAGTATGACTTTCTAATACAATTATTGATGATGGAGGAAAGAGCGCTTGCGATGATCTCGTGTACCATTTTTGCAAACTTGACAGGAATGTTGTCGGGTCCAGTCGACGTGTCTGTCCTTAGCGATTTTAACACTTTGACAACCTCTCTGTATGATACTTCTTTAAACTGGAAAGCGGATTCAGTATCGCTAGGAAGCTGCACTATCAGATCTGAAAAGACAGTCTTTTTCTGGTTCTTGCCGGGGAAAGTTCGTTCTACCGTTTCAGCAAAGAACGTATTAAGTTCGTCAGGGTCTGAGCGCAAAGGCTTCAGGTTAGGTTTCAGGATGCGGTGTATTATACGGCAGACCTCCTTTGGTTTGCTCGAAGAGAGCGCCTGCTTCATGAAAAGTTCGCGCGCATGGTGGATAGAGGTTTTAAGTTTATTCCGTATTTCTCGTAATTTTGACCGGGAATCCGGCAAACCAGTCCGATGAGCCTCTTCTCAGGGAGTCGCGCTGCTTCTGTATAGACTTGATGCTGTTATCAATCCAAGGTGCAGGGTGTCTGGTAATACGGTCCTTCGCAAAGGGGTATGTCTTTCAAGGCAGTCACAAAAGAGCTTGTTAAGAAGTTCCAATTGTTCCTCAGGATCATCAGTAGAGAAAACTATATTGACAGGAAGTTGGGAAAAATCATCTATAAATTCCTTTTCGTTGAAACTTTTAACGTTTCTAATGCATTTGTAGTGCGGTTGGAATCGTGGAATTGAGATTCTAAAGAAGCAATTACAAAGAAGCCTACACTCAAACGATTTGCAAGGAAACACGCTTGTGATTTAAACACTGCTGCTTCCTCTTAGAAAAATCAATTATATCAGACTTTCAAGAGCATTTAAAGAAATCCCACTAATCTCTGAACAAAACGAATCAATAGAGCCAGATAAATCAGAAATACGATCAGAAACAAAACTGCAAAAATCACTGTCGGCAAGAAGAGAATTATTAAATTTCTATAACAACGTACTAAATTATCACATGAAAAAAGTAAGTTAACAAAATCATGATCAGAGAAACAACAGGGTGAAATAACACATGAAATAATCGAAGCCGCTAGATTTTGCGAAACAAAAAAACTTTTTGAGACGAGTACCAACTGACAAATCATAATTGAACCAAGTAACTTCATGCGAGCGGGGATGAAATTTCTGCCAACTATCGATGAATTTTAAAGGTCGATCGAAAATCAGACAGATAATTGGCAGGAGAAAGTTCCTGCCAAATTTATCAAGACCGCATTAATAGCAATTAAAATCACTGCCAATAATTACCCCGTCAACTGGTAAGATAAACTCATGCAAATTTTCAAAAAACACTTTGCTCTCAGTGCGATTGGTGGGCACATAGATATTAACTAAATTAATTTTGCGGTTACCAACCTTGACTGAAAGGCTAAGGGTCCTTTCTCCTGAATCTTTACGCCAATCAAGAATTTGACCACTTAAATTATCAGAAACAAGAACGGCAGTGCCGACTTGCCTTCCGATGGCCGGGGACCAATAACTTGGTCCCATCCAACTAGTAGACAAATGTGCAATCTCACCAAGATCAGAAATTTGAGTCTCTTGAATAGGGCAAAGATGAAAACACTTGCATGATCAAAACTTAGGTTCTCCTTCTGAGAATCAAACCGTGGGAGTTAAGTGAAGAAATTCTCATGGAGAGCCATCAGGAGGGGGATCCTTCCTCTTAAGGGTCTCCCTCTTGTCCAACAACTCACCATCTTCCAGTTCAGGAAGGGGGTGTTGCAAGGAACTGACAAATCTTTCTCCCCACAGGATTTCTGCAATACATGGGCCGTCACATGAGATGGTCGCGTAGGTCTACAAATTCTCCTCTCCAGGGGGCAGCGGTGGCGAAACTAAGTCCACCACATCCGCCCAAGACACAGCAGCCGTAGTGGAACTAAGCACATCGGACTCGTGATCAGAAGCTATCAGAGGCTCATTAGAAGGCGCAGAAGAAACTGTTAACTCAGAGGACTCAAACGAAATAAGGTCAGCCGAGGACGAACTATCACCCAAGGGAACATTGGGGCGTGGTTGTAATGCAGCATTGTCCTCCTTGGCGAAAAGTAAGCCATCAGGACCCACAACCGTAGCTGAGCGAGCCATAGGGAACCGGTGTCCCGTCGCTTGGTACCTGTGGCTCACCAGCCAAGACGGACTCCGGGTCGACGACTGCAGGGCAAGAAGGTTGTTGTTCCACGGGCTGGTCCGGATAGCTGCCAGCAGCATCATCCACGAAAACAACTTTCGGCTGGGGTGATCCCTCAGGCTCCAAAGAAGAACCTGCGAGATCCTCAGCCATGACCACATCAGCATTATCCTGGCACTCATCAGCAGATTGAGCATCTGCACGGGCCGCACCAGTAGAAGGTGAAGGATCCCTATTCCATGACTTCGGGCAGGTACGAGCGAGATGTTGACCACTTTTGCACATACAGCAGGACATCAGCTTCATGCAATTATGGGCCACATGCCCGAGTTGCTCACAATTAAAGCAGACAGTGTTTCTACACCATGGCCTTATGCCCTTGGTTCTTACAACGCTTACACGTAGGAAATTGACAGTCGTTGTACAAGCAAATTAAAGATTTGCCAAAATGGAGGTAACTCGGAATTGCATTTTTTCATGCGAACCCGATGATGGCGAGACCATTAAAAACTCCACCACAAACAGCATCACGGTACATGTCCCAACGATGCCAGACTAATCCACAATATGGCGATAACCAATGAATAATGGCTACATCTAATAGTTCATACGGCGCATCGTAAACAGTCAAAAAAGAAAGAGAACGCTTGGCATTGTTAGGGATCAAAAGTTGCCGCTGATGAGGGGAAACAAAGGCGCTATTTTCCAAAAAGGTGTCCTTCAAAGCCTCATTCCAAAAGGTGAGGAAAACCTCACCTATCGGCTTTCTTTGTAAACAACACGTGTTCTGGTCTGAAACCGTCCTTGCCTAATATTTCAAAAATTTCAGAAGGCGGCATAAAAAAGTCCATTTTAAAAAACCCCGAACAAGGTCTACCCGGAGTAACATTATGGACATGAAAGCTTTCCTTCTCTAAAACTGTAAGGAAATTCTCTTGTGAACGTCTTTCTTCACTAGTCGAAAAGGTGGCATTATTATCCGCATTGTCAAGATGAAGAGCATCAAAATGCTCTCTCTCGAGGTGCGACACTTTATCACAAAATTCGGAATTACAATCAAAAAAGTTATCCTCAGAAGAGTTGTCATACAGTTGAGACTTGTAACTAGACACACTTTCCACATCTCCATTGCTTGCAAACTCCATACGTTCACCAGGGTAGTGAGGAAATGCATCAACCAATGATCCGAGGATCTAATCGTACAAGCAGACATAGCACGGAAGGGAAAATGGGTCCCAACCGGCCAGGGCTTCCGCCAGGAAATGAAAAAACCGCCAAAAAATCGGCCAGAGCTTTGACCCCAAAATTTGACTAATCTTGGCCAGGAGGCCGACGAAGCGATGCTGAGTAGGTTCTCCGCAAACAGGGTGGTTTCTTTCTTCCATCTTTAAGATATGGTGGTCTGTAAACTGTCAATATAGTAGAGGATGGCTGGTACAAGACAACAGAATAAAGGTAACTGAGGGGAGGATTGAGATGAGGGAAGAGAACAGACGAGAAAGGAAGAGAAAAGGGAGAACCCGAAACGCAGGAAAGAAAAGGTGCGAAAAAATCCCAAACCCCAACAATTCTAGGGCATTCAACACTTATCAGAGTCGATATAGCCCCAATTTTCGAGGTTATATTGAACTCGAACTATGTGGTGTAGCAACAGCCACAATAAATCGTTTTTCTTATTCTTGATAATCTAGATTTACGCCACACCGGGGCCCACTGATTAATGGGACGACTGACAACAGACTGCGAAAAAGCAGCACACCCCGGTGCAGCGTTAGGGACCGAAAACAAAAGGGTGTAAATATTCTTACAGGAAAGATCATCGGGTAATGCACCATGTTTCTCAAAGAGTTGTTGAAACAGAGAAAGACACCTATGGTAAAACAAAGAAGGTTTGGAAGAAACAGGAAAGAGATTAGAAACAAAGTCAAATCACGTGTCAAGCTTCATAAGGCGATTACCAATAAAATAACGAGAGAAAAATGCCCCTTTTGACTGCCAAAATTATCGCGTAAACTAGAAAAACCAGACAAGCGAAGATTAGCACATTTGGTGTGAAAGTCAACAACATCGAGGCCACCGCAATGAAGCAGCGCGCAACAATGCTGCTGACTGACATTTTCTATTCTACCTTTCCTGATGAACAGCCAAACGATACATTTGTAAGAATCGACAACCCGGAAAACGACAAAAACAAAAACATCGATTGACAAAAAAACAGACGTAAAAATGGCAATTTGAGGGCATGCAAGTGTTACAAGAGGTCCACTGCACCAAAGAGAAGGAACCCTTGTGGTCTTCAGAATGGGGATCCTCATCCTTCTTTAGCTGCCTTTCAAGTGCTAGTGCAGGAGTGTGTATATTGTTGAACAATAATTTTGAGTTCAAAGTCATAAGACAATTTTCAGATCCAGAAGGAAGATTTATTATAATTGACATAAAAATAGAAAATAAGGTCATAACTTAAGTAAACAACTATGCACCGAACGATGACAATCCTGCCTTTTTCAAAAAGGTTCTCAGTCACCTGCTTTCTTTCGATTGTGAAGAGATAGTTTTGGGAGGTAAAGATAAAGGAGGAAACCCAGTGACGCATATAAATTCATTGAAAGAAGTACAGAACATAGCGAATTCGCTGGACTTGATAGACGTATGGCGTGTTTTTAACTCAGATACCAAAAGATTTACTAGGAGGAGAAAGAAACCGGAAATACACTATCGCTTAGACTTTTTCTTGACCAGCACAAGTTTAAGCCCAGCAGTCACAAAAGCAGATATTTTAGCCAGATACAAGACTGATCACTCTCTCATAACACTTCACCTTGCAAATAACAACAATCCCAGGGGCCCAGGTTTCTGGAAACTAAATACCTTGTTTTTATTGGATAGTGAATACGTCAATGTAATTAAGAAAGCAATTGCTGAAGTTGCAAATGAGTACAACAATAATAATGAGGTTTACCCCGTGCTCCTTTAGGACACCATAAACAGAGTGGGATCTATGTTGATTGGAGCTGCTTCTAGCCGATCCAGACGCTCCATGATTCTTTCCAATGCAGCGGCTATTTTGTCCTCCATTGACGCGATCACATGTTGTACTTTTTCAACCACCTGTAAAATAAGTAGCATTTGCGAATCAAACCAGGACACGTTTTAACAGCACAACGATTTTAATCCTCCATTCAAGATGGCGTTTCTTCATCCAAAAGCACATGGTCATTGCAAATAAGGAAATACCATATATGGACATACACTACATCCCTCTCGAACTTAGTAAAGATTTTCATAAAGTCTAATAAAATCAGATGAACTAATCTGCGCTCTAACAGTCCAATGTCTCAAAACGATTGAATAAAATGTAAACAGTTAATACACGATAAACAGTCTAAAAAGTTCAGTCACTATTTGCAATTAAAGTCCTTCATCCACTTGGGGGTTTCTCTATTCCTAACTGGACGACTCTGCGGCCGTTCTAGAGCTGGACTCAGCAAAGGAGGTACAGCCTGTGTTTGGGAATTTTGCTGAATTCCACCTACTGGATCCTGCTCGAAAGTAACTCCTTCCTTGGGTGTGTCAGTTGTTATTGACGGAGCAGGAGGCTCGGTTTCTGTAGCACCCCTCTCAGTTCCTGGGTCTACAAATTTCTTCATGTGACCAGCATTTCTCATTTTGCTCTGGCCAGCGGAATTCTCAATGACAACTGCATTTCCATTCTTCTCCACAACTCGATATGGCACAGGTTCAAACGTTGGTGACAACTTGTTTTCTCGGTTCTGACGTAGTAGGATCAGGTCGTCCTCTGCTATGTCACTTGTTGTGGCATGTCTCTTTGAGTCAGCATACTCTTTCTCTCTTAACTTTCTGCGGGCATACCTTTCTCTGAGGAGAATTTGCCACTCTGCTTCAGTAGCTTGTTCACGAGGAGGTTGAACCTGAGGCAACTTATCCCTTAGCTTCCTACCCATAAGAAGCTCAGATGGAGATAGTGAAGTCACAGTATGGGGAGTGCTGCGATACTGAAAAAGAAAGTCTTGTACTTCTCTTTTCTAATCCTTGCCTTGCAGCTGTGCTATTCTGATTGCCTTCAGGAGGGTATTGTTGAGCCTTTCTACTTCGCCGTCACTTTGAGGCCAATGTGGGATGCCTTTCTTGTGATTAATTGCCAAGTACTCAAGGAATCCTTCGAATCCTCGTGGAATGCCTTTCTTGTGATTAATTGCCAAGTACTCAAGGAATCCTTCGAATCCTCGTGATGCAAATGGTGGACCATTATCACTTCTGAGGGTTTAAGGCAAACCATGAGTGCGAAACATACTAGAGATTCCAAAGAAAGAACATTTGCTCGTTGTAGTTGATTATTATTCACAGTGGCCAGAAATAGCTTTCTGACCAAGACTGATGCAGGAACTTTTATCAAATGTCTGGAGAGTAAGTCCACAGCAATTTCACTCCATGGTCCTTGGGGTAGTGGTGTTGACCTTATCGGTTCTGGCTTTGGTCTGGGTCCAACCAGTTGGCATGGATGGCAGGCTCTGATTAACTTTTCAACTTGTTTGTCAAGATTAGGCCACCACACTTTCTCTCTTGATTGAGATTTCGTTCGTACCATCTCTTGGTGACCCTCATGAGCAAGTTGAATGGTCTGCTTCCACAACTTCTCTGGCATGACAACCTTGTTTCCTCTCATGACCAGCTGTCCCATTATCCAGAGTTCATCTCTAATGGCTTTGTAGGTTGTTCCCTGGAGATTCGTCTAATCACCAGAGGTGATGGGATGGCGAACCAGTTGCAGTGTAGGGTCTCGCTCTGATTCTCTCTTAATCAGGTGAGGTGATTATGCAGCAGGTATGGCATCAGCAACTATGCTGCGTGCATATTCTTCTGTCTACTTGATGGCTGCGTCAGGTGCACTATCTACTGGCAATCTGCTCAATGCGTCAGCGGTGTTTTCTTTGCCAGGGATGCGTCTGATACTATAGTTAAACTGTTGCATGTATAGCATCCATTTTTCGATTCTGGCTGAAGGAGGTTTGGAATGTGGACCAAGAACAGTGATCAGCGGCTTATGATCAGTGCAGATTTCAAACTCGTTTCCATGGATGTACAGGAAGAATTTTTCACAGCCCCACTTTACCGCCAGAGCTTCCCTCTCAAACTGAGAATATCTGCTTTCTGGTGGAGTTAGTTTACGGCTAGCATAGTGTACAGGTCTGTACTGGCCATCGTCTTGCTTCTGTTCCAAGACAGCTCCAATACCTACTGGAGAGGCATCTGTGGTTACACGGGTCTCTGCTCCTTGTTTGAAGAATGCCATGACTGGTGCCTGTGTTAGCTGCTTTTTGACCGCTTGGAAAGCATTCTCTTCAGCAGTGCCCCATTTCCATTTAGCATGTGCTTTGGTCAGATTCCACAGTGGGCTGGCAATGATCGCAAAGCTTGGGATGAACCTTGAACAATACTGCGCCAAGCTAAGGAAGCTTCGCAGATCTGATTGGTTCTTTGGTCTTGGTGCCTGCGCAATGGCTTCAACTTTGTCATCAGATACTTGAAATCCTTTGTCAGTTAACAGGTTTCCAAGGTACTCCATGCTACTCACACCTATCTGGCACTTGTCATAGTTCAGTGTCAAACCACTCTCTTCTAATTTCTTCATCACTTGATTCAGCCTTTCATCATGCTCTTCTTCTGAAGCACCAATTACATGGATATCGTGAATATTGTGTGCACCTGGGCAGTCTTTCAGGATCTGCCAGATGATGTGTTGAAATTTCTCAGTGGCCATATTTACACCAAATAACAGACGCTTGTAGCGGTAAACACCATTAGGTCCTGCAAAAGTGGTAATGTCTCTTGACTCTGGGGCAAGCTCAACTTGGTGACATGCCATGTTCAAATCTAACTTGGAGAATACTTTTGCCCGACATTTCTTGCAGAGTCTCTTCAATAGCTGGCACAGGGTGCTTCTCTCTCGGAATAGCTCGATTAGCTTGCCTCATGTCTAAACATATGCGCACATTACCATTTGGTTTTTCCACAACAACAAGGGGATTTATCCAACTTGTAGGCCCATTCACTTTTTCTATCACATCAAGTGCTTCAAGTTCCTCTAATTTGTCAACAACCTTTTGTTTCCTGCTGAATGGAATTCTTTGCATAGCTTGAGCAGAAGGGGTGACACTTTCATCCACATGTAGCTTTAACTGAAAATTTTTTAATTTTCCAAGGCCAGTAAACACTTGTGGGTACTTTGCCTTTAGTGCAGCCTTTTTATCAGTGACATTTGTGGATTCACAAGCATTTACAGTCATGCCTATTTTCAGGACACTTAATTCTTCAGAGGAACTTCTGCCTAACAGTGTGTCTGCAGTGCCAGGCATTACAAAGAACTCAGCCTTTAACGACGTTTGTGTATCAGGTACACAAATGTTCAACATGCATTTTCCACTAAGCTTTAAGGGTTCCTGAGATGCATAAGCATAAACGTTCCTGTCAGTCTTCGACAACTCTAACTTCCCTTTGGACACCTTTATCAAACACTTGCTCAGACATTAGGTTACAGGTAGCACCTGAGTCTATGATGACATTAACAGGCTCGTTTTCGATCATAAGAGGTAAAGTGTTTGACTCACCATCTGAAGTGCTGAAGACATAGTATCCATCGTCTTCACTGGCGTCGCTTTCTTCCACGTTACTTTGGTCAGGCTGGTCGCCTATCCTTCATACGCCTTGTCGTTTTCTTCCAGATTTCCCTCTACGTCTGCTATCGCCTCTTCCTTTGCCATGTTTATCCTGTTTCGTATGACAACAGATTTCCATGTGCCCACGGTTTCTACATTTGCTGCAAGTATGCTTACGGGAAACTTCACAATCTTTCACCATGTGACCCGTTTTATCGCATTTCCAACATTTGCCCTGTCATGGCTGCTTACCCTTCGCTCCTTTATCACCTTTACCTCGGTTACCCCAGGTACGATTCACAGTGTCTTCGCTAACAAGAACCATAACATCTTTTTGGTGATAGGTGCTGACGATTTCCAGTAGTCGGGAAAGGCTAAGGTTTTCTTCGCAGTAGAATTTGCTCTTCAGTTCCTTATTTGTGACATGCAAAATCACAATATCTCTCACCTGGTTATCTTCTTCTTCGCCATAGTCACAGTGTTCCGCCAAACTTTTCAAGCGTGTAACAAAGTTGTTGATTGTTTCACCTGGGTTCGATTTGCTCGCAAGCAGTTTTTGTCTCGCTAAAGGTACATTTTTCTTGACTTTGAAGTGATTCGACACACATGTCATCGCTTTATCGAACTCTTTGGCATCACCTTGCACTTCGACTGGATACGTCTTGAAGATTTCGCGGACTCCTGGGCCGGCGAGATGCAAGAGTAAAGCTCGCTTTTGCACTTTGTCGTCTACTCCTGAAGCTGCCACGTACAGTTCGAACTCGGCTTTCCACTTGTCCCAGCGCTGTGCTAACGTGGCCGGTTCCCCAGTGCAGTCGAAGGGAGAGATACAAGGTAAACCACTTAATGTAACCGCCATCCTGGTCACCAAATGTAGCGTTTGCGAATCAAACCAGGACACGTTGTTAACAACACAACGATTTTAACTCCTCCATTCAAGATGGCGTCACTTCATCCAAAAGCACATGGTCATTCCAAATAAGGAAATGCCATATATGAACATACACTACATCCCTCTCGAACTGATGAGAATGGAAAAAGCGGACAGAAACAGTCGTTCTCTTTGATGAACAATATAACTCACACCATAACAAAAACAAAGTTTGCACTCACCTCGAAAAAATTCTCGCTGACAAGTAGAAAAATGGATCGAGCACCAAGAACAATACAACACCGGAGACAATGCACAAATAGAAAACTATCATAATGAGTTCACTCGTGAAAGAGAGTGTAATACCGGTGAAGCTCAACAAAACTTCGGAGTTCCGTGTTGGCATTCTGTTGGGTTAACCCCACTAACGATTTCGAATGCTCCTGCTCTACTTTGTTGACGTTTTTCAAATTTTTTGCAGTCGCTTTGTCCAAACCTCCGTGTTTGTGCTGTAAAAACAGAACACGACAGCAATAGTGTTTTGCAGCAGGGATTGCCTTGGTTATTTCGGAGCAAGCCGCTCCTTCTTCCTTCATTGCAGTGATAAAGAGTTGAAAAGATCCTGAAGATGTGGGATCCAGGACAGTTTTCTTTGTAACAGTGACATCATCGTCGTTCAAAGGGGCCGAATTCGAACTTTTCCTCTTCCTTTGAGAAAGGGGGACACTTGCCCCGGACCCCTCTGAGGGCGACAGTTCTGGGGAGGAGGTGAACTACTGGGAAAAAAATTCCGACAGGCGAGTCTAGAATTAGCTTCGTATACATATGACACCTTTCTCTTTGAGAGAAGAAAACTGCAACATAGTATGTTGTTGTGTACGTGACTTGATCGCTATTTCAAACGGGTACTAAGATTTTGGGCGACCTTTTGGGCGGCCTAAAATGAGACTTTTTTGGCCAGGAAGCAAAAGTATATCATTATTGTGATTTATACGTATTTGTCAAACAATGTGCTGTTTCTATCAGTAGTATTACACTTGTATGTTTGAAATAACGTAAACCACGGACGTCCTGGCAGCGGGATCGGTGTTTATGAGTTATTAATGTGGCTGTATATCAAACAACAACAACAAGCTTTATTACCAAATAGAAAAGGAAAAAAAAGTTAAACTTTACAATATAATATATTAATACAAAAATGAGGTAATGTTTACTCAGGATAACTATAAAGCTAATCGAGCTGAGTAAAACTAAGTAATGTTTAAGTGCAGGAGGTAGGTTGGCACTAAAGCTTGGTAAAAGCAATTACTTAGTCAATAAAAAGAGACGAAAAGAAGAAATAAAGAAATAAGTAAATTAAAATAAACAAATAAAATAAATAAACAAATACCAGTTGAACACTCATGAACAGTAAGACTGTAAGATGTTTAGCTTGACTTTGTTTTTAAACGTTTTAAGGGGGAGGTATTTAATGCTTTCGTCAAGGTGATTCCAAACTTTTACAGCTGCAAAGTGAATGTTGAATTTACCATAGTTTGTTTTGATGGTATTGATGTAATAGGTCGATTTAGAAGCATGCCTAGTATTGTATGAGTGTACAGATGCTACTGTTTGAAAGAAATTTTCAAAGGAAGATGGAAGAAGATTATAGTAATAGTGATACATGAGGAGTGCATTGTGAAGGGTAACAAGGTCAGTTAATTTAAGGATCTCTAATTCCTTAAAAAGAGGCTCAGAGTCTTCATCCGGTTTTGAAAAAGTTATAATACGTATAGCTCTCTTTTGAAGAGTTATTAAGGGTTTAAGAGTAGTACTATAAGTATTGCCCCAAATTGATAAACCATAGGTGAGGGAGGGGTAGATAATTGAATAATATAATTGATGTAACATGTTTCTATTTACATAATATCTAATTTTAGATAGCACTCCAATACCTCTCGAAACCTTCTGGCTCAATTCGTGTAAGTATGCTTTCCACTTCAAATTGGAATCAAAAATGAGTCCTAAATATTTAACTTGATTATCAGATTTCACAGACATATTGGAGATACTAAGATTCAACTTGTGAGCTATTCTTCTTTGTGGAGAATGAAATACCACGAAGCTGGTTTTTTCAATGTTCAGAGATAATTGGTTAGCATAGAACCACTGGCTTACCTTTTCTAGTTCTACATTTAAGTTTGTTTCTAAATTTAGAATGCTAGGATTATTAAGAAACATTAAGATATCTAAAAGATATCAATACACAGTTTGTTTGGTTTTACTTTGCAAGAGCGCTGAGAACTCTTTCACAGTTTTGGAGGAAAAGATTTTCATTGAAGAATATTTTCACGTTTGCATGAACGTCCAGGCGAGTAATAACTCGCGATGAATTGTAGGGATGGATTGATCAATATGTTGGGGTTTGAATTGAGTTGATAGGGTGAGGGCGCCGAGTTGTTGTCCCGTGACCCTTAAATAATGTGTGACAAAGTATTTCCAGCTCGCTTGTTCGGGATCAAGGTAGCAGTGCAAGGTAGATAGGCGCAGCGCAGTAATTTTAGGTCCTATTCCATGTACATTAAAGCCATCCTCGTCACGGGTAACGCAAGCGTATCCCGCTTGACTAGGGGCATTTTGTTGGACCAGAACAAACGATATATGGACTGTTCGATGTCACGGACAGCCCAGGCAGGAATTGGTAGGGCAGTAGCATGGCACCATAATACCAAAGTTAATAGGCCGTTAATAACCAGGGTCTTGCCTTTGAAACTAAGATTCCTGTTAGGCCAAGCAGATATAGTGTTGTTTATCTTAGATATGCAAGGCTGCTGAAAATGAAGTTGCGTGCAGTCGATATTGCCGCCCGCCATTCGTTCAAACTGCAACAACAGACACTTGGTTGGTGGAATATTAACTAACGCGCGCACGACACTTCATCGCAAGCAAACACGCTAAGACTAGATATCGGGGACTAGCGCGAAGGCAAGTCCCCACTGCCAGAAATTATATGCTCGAGTTACCCACATTTAGGGTAATTGCAAGGGTCAACCCAATCGAGGTCAGTCTTGGGGTCTCCTGTGAAGCTGTAGAGTCCAAGGGAGATTCCGAGGTTGCGGAGTTTTGCTCCTTGGCCGAACTCTCCTGAGTTTCCATGCTGGTATCGGCAGATTGTTTAGCGGGGCTGTCCCCCTGGGTTTCATTAGTCGTGCGGGACGTTGAGGGTCTCGCGCGACCACGTGCTCGGTGGAATGGCACTGATAGCACGTGGTAGGCTGGCCAGAATATTTGAAAAAGATTTCTAATCCCTATGTCACGACCTTTCGAGGCAGATCCTTGGTAATAGAGGCGAATTCTGCCATGCGTATGCCGCGCTCAATGTGGCGGAATCCCTCCTCGGTGTAATACAGCCCACGAAGTGCGTCTGATTTCAGCTGCCTGTGATCCTTTAATATATTTTCAGCAACTCGTCGTCCGGGAACTCCACGGACACAAAAATAGACACATGAATGTATTTCGGCCCCAATAGCTGCGGAGGTTTACAAAGATCGCCATAATCGAAGCCGGCCTCGGCGAGACGTAGCGCGGACTCCGCGTTGCTTAGAGTGATGTCAAAACTGTTGCCCCCAAATTGGGTACCACACCAGCGATTTTCTCCTGGAAATCAGGTAACAATTTAACGACACTCGGGGCATCCAGAGACATGACATCATCCACCAGTATGCGGATAATTCGTTTGCGAGAAAAAGTGTCGCGTGGGGGCCGTGAGGCCATCACGCATGATGTGCGCGTACGCGAAAACGAAAACAAGAAACAACACACTCACCACTGCCAAAACAAAAAACTTCTCTCTTCACTTGGAAATGACCACCACGCAGGTGAAGGCGTAGTCGGGGACTACTCGGCACTTTTGGCAATCAGTTTTTTATTTCGTAAAATGTTTACCTACAAATAAAACAGCGTCTTACAAAACAAAGTTACAAGTGAGAACTAATTCTATAAATGATTAATACTAACAAGACAGTCTATGTGGTACGAACAATTCGCGCGAGCAGTCCAAGTAGAATGACATTCATTTGAGGCACAAAATTTAAACACAGTTCATAGTCATCAAACACGAACAAACAAATAGAATTATTCTTGTCTAGAACACACGAAAATACTCAACTGTCCGCTTTTAAGGGACTCTTTAAGACTAGAGAATAGTAACAGTTATTATTATGAAGGGCAAAGAAAATCATCACAACCATCAAAAAAACAAAACTACCAAGCAAGAGAAAAACGGCTATCTACAACAGAACCAACCACACCATTGCCGATGGAAAAACCGACGGCGCCGAGCAGACTTGAAACACTTGAAAAAAAGCGGCAGATGGAACTAGGCTCTGGCCTTAACGTTCCCAATGCCAACAGGAGCACCAGGACGAGTGTCACGAAAACGAAAGTCATTACGGGCAAGCCAAATTAAGTATTTACAGACATTCAGGATGTAGACAAAAACACGGGGAACCACACGAAGCTCATCAGAATCAAAACCAAACAAAACATGACGACAAAGAATGACAGGACACGTAGGGGAGAAAAGAAACATTAGGGATTGCAGCCAGGACAGAACACTCTGGGCCAGGGGGCAGTAAAAAAACAAGTGAGAAAGGGTCCCCAGCACCGGACCACAAAAACAATTAGGGTCGAGGGAATAGGGAAAAGGCCCCGAAAACGGGGCCAAAAAACGGATGGGCGACTCCTCGAAGAAAGACCACAGAAAGCAACAAAGAAAAACCAAAAGACCAAAAGGAACGACGAAAAAACCACCCAAAGAAGCAAGGAAGAAACAAATGTGGAAAGATTGAAAGACCGGCTTACCCCAGGTTATGGCAGAGGCCAAGCATGAGTCCCTGGGAGGGTCACCGGTAAAATGCAAAGAGAAACGATTAAACTCACAATAAGTCCTGACTTGCGGGTCAACCAGTACTTGTGTCTTCTTACCACAAGGCTCTCAGGTAAACAACAAACCTGCGTCAGGTAAGTATGTTAGTTTCGGCCCTTCGTGATAGATGAACTTGTGTTGTCTTAGTACCCTTGTGGTAGAGTGCGCAGCGTCCTCTCTGCCTCTGCTGTCTGCCCACAGTCGACCCTACGAGCGAGAGACAGAGAGATGCAGAGATTTCGGCCCTAGAAGGCGATGATGATGGATGGTTTGGAAGACAGAAGATGATGGTTTGGTTGTAAGGTAACAACCGTAAACAAAAGGCTATGCAATCATTTGTAAGACGAGTACCGGTAAATCAGTTTTGTGATATTAACAAATATATATGGCAAGGTATTCTCTTTTGGTATTCTTTTCTTAACTTTTTTTTTCTTAATAAGGTTTGTAAGGTTTCTCAATGGGGGTATTTTGATGAGTGTTCGTGTTTAATAAGCCGCTTCTTAAGAGAAGTGGAATGTTTTCAAAAAGTAGAAAGTTTATAGAGATATGTATGAAAGCGTGTGTTCTATAAGTGTCACAAATGATTGAAAGTGTCTGTTTGTGGTGATCAAACATTTTATGATGGCACACAAAATACAAGAAAATTGAAGCATTTGAAAAGTTGAAAGATCCAGAAACTCGTTCTTTTTTTTTTACTTTTTAGATGGCTCATGATACCTTATAGATATAATTGCCATCTAACATTTGGTGAGAGCCATTTTAATACGGTATTGAGTTCGTTGAGGCAAACAGTAGTGAGGGCTATCAGGCTGTTGAAGGGATGGTGGTGGAAGCTTCAGCATATGGACCATATGGGTTCAAAGCTGTTAGTCAAGCTGGTCATGTGTCTATGTATACTTCATAATGTTTGTCTCTTACACGCTGAATTTGACTCAGGGTATACGCTTGATAATCACAATGACGGTGGTGACAAGGACAATGACAGTGACAGTGACAGTGATGGATGTAGTGGCAGCCCTCTTGTTGATTGAGCTCAGTGCAGACAAGCCGAGGTTAAGCAAGACCGTCTGAAGAACATTATCCTGAGACCAAAAGCTTGTGAAAAATATTGTGCGTACCTACAAAATCCATGTATTACATTTTTTTCACAGGTCCTTTCACAGAAATTAAAGACATCAGTTTGATGGTGTTGTCTGGAAAATTGTGGTGTGGGTATTTTGGGGCAGTTTGTGATTTTCTTTAAATCTGTAGCAGTACATCCTTTGGAAACATTTTGTAACATATCCTTTATTTCTCTCTCTGTAAATATATGGATAATTAGTGGAAAAGAGGCTGACAGGATGAATGATGTGCTTTGATACATGGATGTGCTTTGATACATGGATGTGAAAACTGCAATAAAACAAAACATTACCACCGCTGTTCCCGGATTCAAGCTTTGCGTACAGTCAGTAAACTATCTGTTCATGGTGTAAGTGCTTCATGTTGATAACAGTAAAGCAGGAGGATATGTGGGTTCTTTCATAAATGAGACTATTTTAACCACATAATACAAAGTAGCAACGTGGCATGTAAACTAACAGCATTGCCTTCTTTCACAAAGCAGAAGGAGGGATTGCTTGAAGTCTTGCAAAGTGAAGTCAGTTCAAAAAGGGAAGTTGAAAGGTAAAAAGGAGAATAATGAACAATTTTCAGCACAACTTTATTGAACAACTTTAACACAACTTGAACACAACTTGAACAACTTTATTGAATTTCTCAGTAATAAATATTTATTAAAACATGAGTGTTTCTTCATTTTTTCTCTTGTGAACACAGAAAATGAAGTAACTGTATTCTGATTAAAGTTCTCAATTTACTCAAGCAGAAATATTAAAGTGACTGAGGCATAAACTGGAACAACAACCTTTTAATTAGCATTACAACTCTAGTAGTGTTGGATATGATAACTTGATGGTACTGATAATGGCAGTTTTTAATTTTCATGCTGAACTGGAACAACAACTTTTTGATTACCATTGCAATTCTTAAGTAAAGTGTTGGATATGACAATCTACTTTACTTCGTTGTTAAATAATAGTTGGTATCGATAATGGCAGTATAAACTGGAATGAGAGAACAAACCATCCAACAGTGACAGAGTCTGAAACTTTTCCTTTGTCCTGCGAGAGCAAAAGTCTATGGCCAAGCCTTTAATCGTATCCTTACCCCTATCCCACCACTCAAGAAGAGAAGAAAAGGAGGCCTTAGGAGCCTGCCAATTGTGCCAAAACACCGCGATAGCTTGCTTAAAATTCTCATCCTTTAAAATTGCAACATTTAACAACCACTGGCCTGGACCCCAAGGAAGGGGCTCAGGGGTGTCAACGATCAGGATAATGGCGCAATGATCAGGAAAAGGACAAGGCAACATGTCACAGGAATGGACGTTGTGAAGCCAAGAATACGGGCAACCTATAAAATCAATGTATGCCGCCAAAGACCCATCAGACTTCAACCAAGAGAAGGCCACAGTGGAAGGATGCAAGGAACACCAAGCATCAACCATGCAACAATCACTAAAAAGAGCCCCAAGGGCACGACAGCTCTCCCTCAATGTGTGAAACACCTTGGAGCCACGCCTGTCTAAAGCCGTATGAAGACGGCATTGAAATCCCCATAAATCAGCGTGGGAACAGAAGGGTCAACCATAGAAGCACAGTAAGAAAAGAAATCATCCCTCTGCAGTTCCTATTAGGAGCATACAGAGAATCAACATGAAAAGTCAAGCCACACTTCTGAAACTAAGCCATGACGAAGCGTCCATCAGAGTCAGTCCAGGACTAAAAAGGAAGAAGGAAAAAGAAGGACGATATAAAATAACGGAACCGCAAGAATAGGAGGATCCAGGGGAGACAACAGATGAATAACCACACTCTTCACTAGAAAGAGTGTGGGTCTCTTGCAGCCATGCAAAGTCCACAGAAAGATGGCTAAGCCACTGGAGCACAGCCATCCGCTAATTTGCATCCTGCAACCCATTAACGTTTAAGGGTACAAAAGCCATAATAAATGTAAGATAAGAACAAAGAAATACAACAATTAAAAGCAGAAGTACAGAACCTGATCAGACCCTACGAGAGCAATCAGAAACAACAACCAGCATCCCAGAGTGAACCCCCCGAACCGGGGAGGGGGAAGAAGAAGTCCCAGCCTTTTTCCTCTCAGGTTTGTCAGACTGCAAGCGTGTCCTCCAAGAGGGCACCTGCTTAAGGTGATTCCATCGAAAAAGAAGTTGTAATGAGAATTTGCTGAAACTTTGCACAGTTACTAATTACACCTAGTACATTAAAAAAATAAAATAAAAAGTGGGGTCACCGTGTCCGATTTCACGCTACAAGGCTGTAGTATATAGGTACTTTGCTATCTTTAGACAGCCCTATTAAAAAAACCTATTCTTGTACTAGAGACACCAATTACTTCAACAAAGTTATTACTAGCAATGAAATATAAGCATTATTCTTATGATAGAAGAACAACGTTACAGTAAAACGTCTCAAAATTGCCGTAACAACTAAACTACTTTGAAATAATAAGCAAATCGAGCGTCTGCACGGTTGCAGTGAAACGCCTAAAATCTGACTGTAACAGTGAATCAGCTGGAATATTTCAAAATTGAATAATGAAAAATTCCTCAAATTTGAATATATCATGTAAAGTCGTATTTTCCTTAAATAAATGGAATAAAAAGGTGGGGTCACCGAGTTCGTTTGGGAGAAAACGACCATTTATTTCTCTGAACAGCTCAGCTTCCATAGGAAACCTATCAAGTTCCGAACGCGCGCGTGCTCGTGCGCGCGCTAATCACGCAAAAAATGATGCGCAGAAAGGATGCGCAATGCAATTGAGTGGAATCACCTTAAATGCCAACTCTGACTTCTTTCTCTTTCTCTCATAGGATCCACTTCCTTTTCAATCCCAATTCCACTTTAAGCACCATTAATAATGGCACAATTATTGTTCCATTCAAAACATTGTTTCCACTTAAAACATTGCTCTCCTGTAAGATGCTCTGGCTGGAGCCCTACGAGGGGTCCTCATGATCAGAAGCATCATGAAAGGCCCCAGCTGCAGGATCATCCCCGTCATTCTCAACTTCCAGAAAGCCACCCACGTCTGAGTCAATAGGCTCAGCCACCGTTTCTACAGACTCCTCTGATACTGAGACAGAAGGGTCAGCAACTCCAATCTCCACTGTAACCACCAAGTCAACACCACCACCCTCCATTACATCCACAGCTGAGGCCGAGGCAACAGCATCATCAATCTCGGTGACTCCAGACCCCGTCAAGAGAGCCTCTGGAGTCTTCCCCCCACGGATTCGGGCAATTACAGGCAAAATGCCCAGGCTGCTTACATAGTTGACACTTGTCCTTGCCAGGACAGGTGGCCGACTTATGACCAAGATCATTGCATAGATTGCATACAACTGGCTGGCCCTTATACCATACATGGCACATATGTCCACCAATCAGTGCTGTGCGTGGCAGGGTACTATTAAGTACAATATTGACCAGGCGAGTGCCTGTATAAATGTTTGGTTTACCCAGATACTTTTGATTATGCACTGCCTTAACGATACCAAATTGGGAGAAGAAATCTTCAACCTTCTTCTCATCCAACTTATATGGAAAATCAAATACATGAACAATGGTGGCTGGTGGACCATAATCCAAAAAGCTGTCCTCCATTTTTCCTATTTATTACTAAATAACATGAATAGGAATAACTGAAGTACAATGGTGTTGAAAACGCCAAAAAACTGAAAAAAGTGAAATTAACAAGGACAATTGAAATGAAATTGATAGATTGACGTGATTAACTTGTTTGTTTAACAAGGGTTTTTTCCCCTCCCAACGCGCAAAGGCTCCTTGATTTTCACTTGGAAAGACGTGGAGGCGATGTCAAGAATTGAAAAGCAATGTTCTGAACACAAAGCTTTGCATGTCTCTGATCTATTTATGTGTTGGAAGATGTGCGAATTCTTATCAGATGTTAATTGTCCACAAACACGTGTCAAGATGTTGGTTGTCTCGTCGACATAGCAGGCACTACAGCCTGCGCAAGAAAATTTGTAAACCACACGAGATCCTAATGTTTTAGGAATCGTATATTTCACACAGAATAAGTTCTTGATCTTGTAGGGAGCAAAGACCAACTTGATGTCTAGGTTCTTGCTAAAGCATTGGGTTAAGGGTCTAATTCTATGCTGGGCAATACTTAAGAACTCTTCGCTCGGATTTTCTGAAAGTTCTGTTGGGATTGTTCAGTTTGGGAGACTTCAGTTTGAGAGTGTTCAGTCATTTTGGTGTCGTTCTTGAGGTCAGAATTTTCTTCAGAAACTGGTGTAGAAATATTTTCAACAGACGGTAGCATCGGGGCATCAACCAGATGTTGTTGTTGATCTGTAGTGCACTTATCGATTTCACGCAGCCAAGAGTAAGGACATTCCTTTGCTTTGTGCTCAGACGATTTACAGATGTTACGTAGGAGAGGTTCAGTACAGGAAGAAGCCAACTGACCTGTTTGTTTACAGTTATAACAAATAATAGTGTGGCAAGCATTGGCTAAGTTGCCGGTTTGATGACAATGTCGACATGTGCGAGACTGGCCTGGACAACGAAAGTGGACCAGAACTCGAACAAAACGAACGTCACTTGGAACAGGCGCTTTAATTCGTACACGATAATGAAGGACTTTATCCTGGACATTTTCCCAGCCAGGATTTCCGAAGAAACCTCTACAGTGGTGGATCACATCACAATATTTGGATAAGCGGTTGAATGATGGCGGTGTCCGGCATGTCGTGCAGCACATCAAAAACTTGTGAGTGAGAGGGCAATGGATGTCTTGAAGGGGAAAAGGCATACCGCGTACATTAAAAACGTTTTGGCTCAGAAACTGATGTTTGAACTCTTGTCAACAAAAGGTGAGTAAAATTTCACCGGTTGATTGTCGCTGGATTCGGTACATACAAGCGCGGGGTGGCATTCATGATTGAAGCTTAAACTTGTTCCTTGGCTTTGGACTTGGCAATTTCAATTTCCAGTGTCAAGCGTTCTTGTTCTTGTAGCAGACGAAACTTCTGCTCTTCTAATGATTGACGTTTCTTGAATGCGGCTGCCCCACGGGGTCGGACATTTCCAAGCGAAATGCCCGGACTGCCCACAGTGACGACACTTGCCCCTGTTGGGACAGTTGGCAGACTTGTGACCCTGAACAGCACACACGTTGCACACCAGTGGCTGCCCCCTATACCAAATGCAGCAAAGATACCCACTAACCATGATAAAACGGGGGGGGGGTTCTTTAAGGACAACAGAAACCAGGCGGGTACCGGTGTAAATTTCCTGGTTAGACAAGTAGATCTGTTTTTTGATCCTTTTTACTTCACCAAAATCGGAAAAAACATCCTCCAACGCCTCATTCCTTCCTCGAAGGGGTAATCAAAAATGTGCACTATGGTGACCGGAGGGCCACCGCCCAGAATTGGGCACCAAAGTCCAAAAAGCCGAACGACAGAATTTGTCATGGCTGTCTTAAAGCCATCGTCACTTTTGAAAGTGACCCTCACTACTTCATAAGCAACCTGAACAGCAACTATGTCAAGACCATCAAAAACCTTGACCACCTCTTTCATGATTTCCTCTTTCAATTTATCATTTAATTTTCTCCCGGTTTGGATGTTTGCAGTCGCTTTGGCCAAATCTCCGTGTTTTTGCTGTAAAAACAGAACATTGAAGCGATAGTATTTTGCACCAGGATTTGCCTTGATTAACTCGGAGCGAGCTGCTCCTTTTTCCTTCATGGCAGTAATCCTGAAGATGTGGGGTCCAGGACAGTTTTCTTTGTAACAGTGACATCATCGCTCAAAGGGGCCGAATTCGAGCTTTTCCTCTTCCCTTGAGAAAGGGGGACACTCGCCCTGGACCCCTGTGAGGGCGACAGTTCTGGGGAGGGGAACAAATCCTGCATTTATATTTGAGCCACTGGTGGAGAAGTGGGAGTAGCATCCACAACCAAGGAACTGGTGGAAGCAGGAGTTGCTTCGCCTGAAGCTTGGAGGTCAGCCGGTGTTGCGTCCATTTCTGCCTGACCTTCAGGCACGGTAGAGGGGGGTGGAGGATTAGGTTGTTCCCCACAGTTTGAATGTCTCGCTTGTTCCACGTTTAGCCTTTTTGGGCACAGTTTAACAAGGTGCTCACTAGAGCCACAATGAAAACAGACAGGTATTTGGCTGACCCAAGTATTTCAACCCAATAGGGATCCCATGAGCAACTATCTGCTTAGGAATATCTTTGGGTTAAAGGGGTGAATTCAACCACGGGGGCGCCGTTTTCAAAATGTCTCAATCTTCATCCTTGAAAAAGCATTTTCAAATGTCTCTGTTTTTGAACTCCCCGTACTTTTCGAGAACTGAGAGCAGAGTTTCATTGCCTGACCATCAGGCGTGGTAGAGGAAATGGAGGATTAGGTGGTTCCCCCGGTTAGAATGTCTCGCTTGTTTCGCATTTAGCCTTTTCAGGCACAGTTTAACAAGGTGCTCACTGGAGTCGCATTGAAAACAGGTATTCGGCTGACCTGAGTATTTCAACCCAATAGGGATCCCATGAGCAACTATCTGCTTAGGAACGTCTTTGGTTAAAGGGGTGAATTCAACCACGCAGGCGCCGTTTTCAAGATGTCACAATCCTTCATCCTTGAAAAAGCATCTTTGAATGTCTCTGTTTTTCAACTCCCGTACTGTTCGAGAACTGAGAGCAGAGTTTCATCGGGGAATTCCACCGACGCAAACACAGATACGTGAATTGATTTTGACCCAAGCAGGGTCAATGAAAAATTTTTCGCTCGCTGAGGTCTGGACCATCTTGAGCTGCTTTCGTTGCAAGTTCCTGTGACCGTAAGGTCAGGTTGAAACATTTGCCATCATAGAGAGGCACAATGCTCACAATATTATCCTTCAGGACACGTAGGTCTTGTAAAATAAGCTTTGAGTCGACGTTTAAATCGTCGGGGGTGGGGGGTGGTTAAAGCGCACAGACTGACCATCTAAAAAACTTGCCATACGGAATTCCAAACTATTGTTTGTTTTTACAAATGAACATTACGCCATCAGTTTTGTTTTAATTTTCTTTTTTTTTAGGTCCTGTAGAATTAATTTATGTAACAAAATAAAACAAGATTAAAACGAAAAAATGTTAGATGGAGCATTGAACTACAAAACCTATTTGAATAATGCTTCAGAAAACAAAATAAAATTAATGTGTCATCTTATCCTACCCTTAACTTCCATGCTTATGGCATCTTGAATGGCAAGAAGCTCCTTTGTGTTCAATTCTACCATGCTATCAACAGATTCCTTTGTGGCATCGAGTTTTGGTGGCTTCATGGTCACTTGTAATTAAACTTGCCATTATTAAGAAATAATATATTAATTATTACCAGGTATTTTTCAAATGCCATTATCTTAAAGATCAGTTCGTTAACTTCTGATTGTATCTATAATCACAGTGTATGTCCCACATTACAATAGTTAACCAGTGAAGTTGTATTACTTCGACTAAAAGAGACCATGACATTAAATTCATTTATCAATAATAAATTAATCTTCGGCTGAGAAAATTTAAACAATTTGAGTATCTCAGCACCTATTAAAAATCAGGCAACTTACTGTTTTTAGTAAATTGAACTTAACCATTGAAAGTAATGTGAAATGTAAATGGAAGGTGTTTTTACTTACCTTTCTGTACATACTCCACAAATGAAGAATCCAGGATGCTGGTTGGAATTTTGTGGCTCTTGAAATTTCCCACCAGGTCCTTAGTCTTTTTGCATAGATCCTTCAGCGTGGCATTAAAATTTATTACAAATGCACATGGTGTGCTGTGGCCATTGAAGGTAATTTTTTTAACTTCAATACTCAGTTCCTGTACACATGAGAAGAGAAATAAATTATTCCATTAATCTGATAAGAACAAATGATTTACAGTACTTTCCATAATCATGCATAAAATTACTGTAGAGTAAAGTCGACAATTTTTTTATTCGATAAAATCGTGCTTTAGTGGAAGCCCCTTGGAGTATTGGCGCTTATTGAATTGTGTAGAAGATACAACCTCTTCTGTAGCAATTTTTTCTAACCAAGGATGTAAACTATTTGTCTTCATGTATACGCATAAAAATGTTTTGGATTTGATTTACTGTTCCGTAAATGTTAACTACAGCTGAAAGTAATAAGTAGTACTTGCTGTCCTTGTGATGCTCTGGAATTGGCTGACGGTGTCAGATCTGAAAGTTAGTGCTGGTTCCAAGTCGGTTTTTTCAATTGATCTAACATTCACCAATGGATTGATCCATGTCAAGGGCTGGATTTGACAGAATCAATATGTAAAGTGAGTCATGAGTATTATATTTAAAGTTGCGAATAACAGTTTTATTATGTAATAAAACCATTAGCGCAAACTCCACATTTTAGAATCATTGTCTGGAAGAGATTCTTAATCCGATTTTAAATCCCGGTTTTTCTGTAGCGAGTTTATCTTAATTTGTTCAAGGTTTAGGACATCAAACCGTTACAGCTAAAACCTCTATTTCCTTCAGTGGAAGGGTGGAACCTGTAAAATTGTTGAGTACTCACCATTAGATTTGCAATGGCACAAATAGCCATTCCTTTTATCCACCTTGGCTGCTGGTGTCGTATGGCCTCCTTCATCATAGTTTTCAATCTCGCGGCAAATTCTGCCAACAGATCCTCCCACACCACCATGTAGCGCATTGCCCAGGCCACAAACATTCCCTAAATATAATATTAAACACTAAGTGCATTAAATGAGAATTTTTGATGTTTGCTCATCATGTGGTCTTATACACTTTGAATGGGCACAATATATATTGTTCACCTGTTACACATTATTTATGGAAAATTTTCCTTCTCCTTTCCAATGATTCTGCATTCATACAGGGAGTAATGTTTCAAAATGCATTTCCCGACTCTGAAGCATATCACATTGTCTGAAATTTTTGTACGAACTAAACTCAACCCGAGGAAATATAAAAAGGGTAGTGACAACAGGGTTTTCATTCTAACTAGAGTGTAAGTATTCTAATGTCATAGCAAACTATTTGGTAATAAGAATGAAGAGTGATCTTTGATAGGTCAAGGCAGAGATGACAATTTTATCTATGATGTTATTCGATTATTTTGAACATCATGTATGAAAATTGAAGATTCCAACAATTCAATAGGCTTTGTTCAGAAAGAAGACAGGTGGAAACCTAAATGCTTTGAAAAATTAATTTGGTGGCTTTGTCGTCAACTTTGAAATACACTTACCCTATTCCCATCCATGAAACTCAAAAATTGTAATTCTCTCCCACCCTCATTGTCACAGTGTGAGGGGTCTTTTGTAAAGTTAAACCTGATAACTCCTCCTGCTACTCTGAAATAAAAAAACATGCATGTTTTCTTTTAAAGTATTCTTCACTAGATTGTTCATCTTTTGGCCCTAAATTTTAAATCTTGGAACATGCAGATGACTATTCAAAAAAGTGGTAATCTAGAGTTAATTTAACAAGATTGTTGTACCTGTCAACTTTCTTATCATTGTTGCTTATTAGCAACGATGCTCTAGGAGCTTGCATTGCAGCACTGGTGGACCCCTGCAGAAGACCACTCTGTACTTGGTTTAAAAATTCCCCAAGTTGGCTGGAGATCAGAGGGTCATCCACAAGGACCACCAGTGATGATCTCGACATGACTTCCAGAACTTTTTTGCTCAATATCAAAAAGAACAAAGGACATTGTAGTATCTCATTCATCTAACTACTAATGATACGATGCCGTTTGCTATCAAGGTCTTTCAATTGGTTGACATGCTCAGGAGTTTAATTACGTTAACTATCAAATGTAAACTTACTCAGACGTGCCAGAGGTGTTCTGATGCCTTCTGGAAGGTATGCCCTCTCCTTTTGAAATAATATGTAGTGATAGAGATTTTCCACAGTTTTTATGAACAGAGTAAATCAAACCAGTCTTACTTTCAACTGAAAGTACAAACAGAAAAACAAACAATATATTATTTTTCATATTTGCTGGCATTTTTCAATGTATGGCAAGTTGATCGGATATTTTGTATATAGTTAATACATGCTAACATTACTCAACACAAAACAATCCCACACGGTCTATTTTGTGCAAATTTGCATATCTATCCTCCACCTTGCAAAGTGATTTCTCGATAAACAAGTGTAAAAGTAACAAGTAATTCATATCTTATGCATAAACCCAACAACAACTACAGCAACAATGTTCAAAACAACGTCATTTGAAACTTACACCAAGTCTCATCGAACTTTGTTGGCCCTCACTAACCTGGCAATGACGAATGCCACTGCCATTTTAAGTGCCTGGTAGTTCTTGCCAGAATAGGTTAAAATTTCCAGTAACCTTTCAGATAACAAAAAGGAATACAAATACACACTTTTGCTTTATGCTCAGATACAATAATGAATTTGCCATAGTTTTATTACTGTTCAGATATGTTCTTAAAATACATTGTATCATTCCAAACATTTAACACAGGCATTGTATTCATTTTACTTTTTCTGTGAGGAGAAATCTTTTCCCTGCAAGATGACAGATCTCTGCTTAACATCGGAAGCTTTTATACCTTGTTGAAGGAGAAAAGCTCACCTCTTAGAACACTGCTGTAGACAATTAAAGTCTAGCAAGTGCTGGTCCTGGCCAAGGAAGTGTTCTGGTTCAAAGGAGACAAATTGCTCTGCAGCGAGAAGCCTGTTTTGACAGATGTGCATCCGGCAAACAAATGCATGAATGTGTCAGTGACTTTGGTCTCATCATTCTCAGATTGTATATATTAACACCTTATTATTGCACCCCAGCCTTACAGGGCATGTGGGTAATTTATGTCCTGTCCATCTGCTCTTGAAAACAAGGAAACATATTTGGCTGAGCTAAAATGTAATACTTGCTTTGCATTTTTTTTGTTTCAGTCATATTTAAAATAAAAATGGTTTACGATAAACGGTTCATCTACAAATTCTTCTTCTTCTTCTTCTTCTTAAAATTCTTATTATCATTATTATGCAAGGTGATTTTATCTGGGCTCTCAGGAACCAGTAATTGTAGTTGTCCTGCACGCCATAGTGAATTGTGCCATAGCAGATCCTGTTATCGCATTCACTGGTTTTGTAGTCCTCTTGGAGTGAATGCCAATAGTCAAGCACATCTTTACTTGTGACATCCACTCCAAGAGTTAGGGTCCCATCCGGAAAACGCCTTCGACGGGCCTGCACAAACTGTTTTTTGCTGTCAAAAATCACCGACAGCAGAACAGAAATCATTTTTAACAATTTCGTATTGAACTGCCAGACACCTTTGCCCCTGGGGTAAGAGTGGTCAAGGGTTAATATGATAGCAACTAAATGGTGATCCAAGTACGAAAAAGGATTACAGATGTGATCACGTAGTTGAGTCCCCAGGCGGTCGGGGTGTAAAAGCAGTCTAGCCAACAGCTGACCGTATGAGGCCCGTTTAAGCATGTAAATAACGGCCAGTAGGACTTTTGACGTGATAAAAATCCTCTACATTTAAGGACTCGACAAAGTTTGAAGCTGCGTGACAGCTCTGTTACCGAAGCTGTCATCCTTGCCCTACTTATCTTTAGCGATATCCGGAATACAGTTGAAATTTTCGACAACAATAGATGGAATATTAAAAATGTAAAAAGCGTTCTCTGGTTTAAAAAGTTTAAGAGAAATATAAGCTTTCGGCTATTATACTATAGCCTTTAACGAATGTAAAAAGAAAAGAAAGCGCAAGATTGGAAATATATGCAAGGGAGGGTGTGAAAAGATTAAACACAAGAATACAATAGAAGTGTAAAAAAGCTAAAAATGGACAAAAACGGACAAAATAAGAATTACAATAAGATAGAGTATTGTCTTGGTAGCGGTTTGGAATTATTGTCTGCGCCGACAGTTTTGGCAGTATGCCAGGATTCTAGTGTTCTTCGAATACGGTAATTGCCTTTGTCTATCACGGTAGCGCCATCAAAATCAATTAAATGATTGTTTTGCCAAGCATGGTTGGCAATGTTCGAGCCTCTAGTATAATTTTTAAGATTTCGTTGATGTTCCTTTCTTCGGGTTTTAAAACATCTGCCAGTTTCTCCTACGTAACTCCAACAGCAATCAGCGCACGGGATTTTGTAAACAACATTGCATTGTAGATCCAGGGGCTGCCTAAACTTAGGAGAAGGGAATTCTTGTTGCAGGGTTTTAGCTGGTTTGCTTACTACACGGATGTAATTTTTACGAAGTAATCTGGTGAGAGGTTCAGTCAATCCGCGGATATAGGGAAGACATGCGAAACCCAGGGATGTGTCAGATGGATCGGCCCATTTGAAGAACATGGACACTAATTCTTCCGGAGGAGGAGTTGTCGGGGCTGACTTCTTTTTTAAAATGTTGGAAATAACCGTTGGTGGGTAGCCATTGGCTTTCAATGCTTCCGTAACGTGACTAGTCTCGCGTGCTTTACCTTCACAAGTGCTAGGTAGGTTGGCTGCACGGAATAGGAGGGTCGAGGCCGCGCTGACTTTATGTTTAATTTCATGATGAGAAGAATAATCCAGATATCTATCAGTATGTGTCGGTTTCCGGTAAACGTCGATGACAGTAACACTATTTTTCCTGGAAACCAGGGTGTCCAAGAAAGAGATTTGGCCATTGTTTTCTTCTTCGATAGTAAAAGCGATTTTTGGGTCAATGGAATTTAGAGTGTCATGAAAGGAGGAGACAGCGTCTTTCTTAATGATGACGAAGCTATCGTCAACATATCTTTTCCAAATCCTTGGTGTAACTGTAGAGGTATTGATGGCTAATTCTTCAACCACCTCCATGCAAAGATTAGCAACAATAGGGCTAACAGGGCTGCCCATAGCACAACCGTGAACCTGCTTATATATACAGTTATTGTAGACAAAATAGTTATTGGAGAGAGTGAAGTCCAATAAAGAAATGATGTCATCGGTAGTTAGGCTTGTTCTAGATTGTAAAGTACTGTCCTTGTTCAGCTTGTCGCGAATGTAATCACACGCTTTGTGGACAGTACTTTACAATCTAGAACAAGCCTAACTACCGATGACATCATTTCTTTATTGGGCTTCACTCTCTCCAATAACTATTTTGTCTACAATAACTGTATATATAAGCAGGTTCACGGTTGTGCTATGGGCAGCCCTGTTAGCCCTATTGTTGCTAATCTTTGCATGGAGGTGGTTGAAGAATTAGCCATCAATACCTCTACAGTTACACCAAGGATTTGGAAAAGATATGTTGACGATAGCTTCGTCATCATTAAGAAAGACGCTGTCTCCTCCTTTCATGACACTCTAAATTCCATTGACCCAAAAATCGCTTTTACTATCGAAGAAGAAAACAATGGCCAAATCTCTTTCTTGGACACCCTGGTTTCCAGGAAAAAAAATAGTGTTACTGTCATCGACGTTTACCGGAAACCGACACATACTGATAGATATCTGGATTATTCTTCTCATCATGAAATTAAACATAAAGTCAGCGCGGCCTCGACCCTCCTATTCCGTGCAGCCAACCTACCTAGCACTTGTGAAGGTAAAGCACGCGAGACTAGTCACGTTACGGAAGCATTGAAAGCCAATGGCTACCCACCAACGGTTATTTCCAACATTTTAAAAAAGAAGTCAGCCCCGACAACTCCTCCTCCGGAAGAATTAGTGTCCATGTTCTTCAAATGGGCCGATCCATCTGACACATCCCTGGGTTTCGCATGTCTTCCCTATATCCGCGGATTGACTGAACCTCTCACCAGATTACTTCGTAAAAATTACATCCGTGTAGTAAGCAAACCAGCTAAAACCCTGCAACAAGAATTCCCTTCTCCTAAGTTTAGGCAGCCCCTGGATCTACAATGCAATGTTGTTTACAAAATCCCGTGCGCTGATTGCTGTTGGAGTTACGTAGGAGAAACTGGCAGATGTTTTAAAACCCGAAGAAAGGAACATCAACGAAATCTTAAAAATTATACTAGAGGCTCGAACATTGCCAACCATGCTTGGCAAAACAATCATTTAATTGATTTTGATGGCGCTACCGTGATAGACAAAGGCAATTACCGTATTCGAAGAACACTAGAATCCTGGCATACTGCCAAAACTGTCGGCGCAGACAATAATTCCAAACCGCTACCAAGACAATACTCTATCTTATTGTAATTCTTATTTTGTCCGTTTTTGTCCATTTTTAGCTTTTTTACACTTCTATTGTATTCTTGTGTTTAATCTTTTCACACCCTCCCTTGCATATATTTCCAATCTTGCGCTTTCTTTTCTTTTTACATTCGTTAAAGGCTATAGTATAATAGCCGAAAGCTTATATTTCTCTTAAACTTTTTAAACCAGAGAACGCTTTTTACATTTTTAATATGTCTTATCCTGGTTACAGTTCAATTTTTAATAGATGGAATATTGCAAAACAAAAAACGCTAGAGATTATTGAAAAATTGTTCCCTATCTGAATGGTTATTCGGCACATAAACGTTACTAACCTTAAACAATTAATTATTGTGTTTGAAACGGACAGATAAAACCCGACCCACAGTGTCTAATTTGTGGTCGGAGATCTCAACCGTACACTTAGGGTTAATTAGAATGGCCACACCGGCTGACCGATTTGTACCTTGAGACCACAAGGCGCGACCCCCCCTGTCGTTCCCACATCTTACCTTGAGCGATGTGTGCAAGATGGGTTTCCTGCAGGAAAAAAATATCAAAATTAGAAGCAAGCAGAGAGTTAAAAACTGTCTGCCACTAGGAAGTTCGGCTATGCCATTAATGTTAATTGTGTCTAAAGTGAGAGCCATGATCAAAGATAAGATTGTCATGAATATCATTATTCATAGAATAAGTTGCATTTTTTTTGGTACTTAAGGAGAGCTGGGAGCCAAGCGAAGGCGTCGTGTTTGATGGTACCCTTAAGCTGTCCCCATAGTTGGAAACGATGGCCATGAAAATCAATAGAAACTGTAACAACTCTACCTGCGAGATCGGATTTATGATCCACGAGTGTAGCAGCACTGTTCGGGTGAACTAGAACCGCGATGCCCGCGGATCGATTAGAGCCGGGAGACCACGCGCATTGACCCCCCCATTCCTTCTCCCACGTCTTACCTTGCGAGTGATCCACGAGGTGGGTTTCTTGTAAGAAAAATAAATCAACTGGCATGGCTTGCAGACACTCGAGAACTTTAAGGCGCTTGTGACATTCGGCCGCGCCGTTAACGTTAGTGGATGCCAGTAATGGATGACAATAAAAAGTGAACATGACGGTAAGAGTTAGTTCTTAAACAGGCCGGGATGTGCCCGCCCGAGTTCCTCACAAATGCGAATAAGTTCTGCGAAGGCGTCCTGAGAAATGGTTCGGTGGAGCTCTGTCCATGCGGTAGTCTCTCTCTCACTAAGCCCACGGCGCACAGCACTGCGTAGATCCAAATCGGCAAAGTTGCCGTGTTTATGTTGCAAATAAAGCCCCCGAAATCGATAGTACTGAGAGCCAGGGATAGTGTTCCTCAGTTTCGTGCGTTCTGGGCCAGCCTGTTTTAGCACAGTGAGAAAAACTTTTAGAGCAGGATTATCCTTGGGCTGTTTGCCCGCAACGACGCGTTGTTTGGCTACGGTTTTTGGGTTTTTTCGGTCGATGAGGAGGGCCATTTTCGCGACTGGGGGGTGCAGTCAAACAGGTTGCGCGATACCAATGAAGGTGAAGCTGCCGGGGTAGAACCAGAAACTGAAGCGTAGCTTCGCGGTGGGGATGGCGTATCCTCAGCACTGTTCTCATCTGTGGCGATGTCCTCAGAGGAGGGTTGCTGTTCGGACGACTCCATATCCTCAGTGGTTGGTGGGGCGGGGGGTTGGGTGGGTAATCTCCCCCCGGATGCTGCCGAGCGACGGTGGACTGTAGTCCGTACTCATTGTTTAGGACAATTGCGGACTAAATGTTCGGTGGAATGGCACCCGTGGCAAGTGACCGGTTGCCCGGTGTACTTAATATTAATTTCCAGCCCTTGGGTCACAATACGGCGAGGAACATCGTGGTGAAGGTTGCGGAATTCGGCGACGCGAATTCCGTGTTCAGTGTGCTCGAAGCCTTCTTCCTGGAAGTAGAGCCTTCGAAGCGTTTCGGACTTAAGGTCCCCTATTCTTTGAGCAGATAGATGGCAGTGTCATCAGGAAATTCAACCGGTACAAAGACAGAAACGTGGATCGGTTTTTCGCCTAGGAGGCGGAGTGGTTTGTGTACATTCTCGTAGTCAAAGCCGCTAAGGGCTAGTCTCGCAGCGACCTCTGGGTCACGTAGAGTAATATGGATGCATTTTCCTCTAAATTGCGGCACTACACCAGTGATATCGCCCTTGAAATCGGGCAGTGAACGAATTACTTAGAACGTCGATCCTCATATCATCATCGACGGACAAAACGGACTGTTCATCTGTGCACGAAGACTGGGCATCCAGACCTCTTTTGCCGAATATCAAAAGGCCAAAGGACATTGTAGTATCTCATTCATCTAACTACTAATGATACGATGCTGTTTACTATCAAGGCCTTTCAATTGGTTGACATGCTTAGTAGTTTAATTATGTTAATCATCAAATGTAAACTTACTCAGACGTGCCAGAGGTGTTCTGATTGCCACCAGAAGGCATCAACAGATGCCTTCTGGAAGGTATGCCCTTTCCTTTTGAAATAATATGTATGTATGGCAAGTTGATCGAATATTTTGTACATAGCTAATACATGCTAACATTACTCAACACAAAACATTCCCACAGGGTCTATTTTGTGCTAATTTGCATATCTATTCTCCACCTTGCAAAGTGATTTCTCGATAAGCAAGTGCGAAAGTGACAAGTAATTCATATCTTATGCATAAACCCAACAACAACTACAGCAACAATGTTCAAAACAACGTAATTTGGAACTTACACCAAGTCTCATCGAACTTGTTGGCCCTCATTAACCTGGCAATGACGAATGCCACTGCCATTTTAAATGCCTGGTATTTCTTGCCAAAATAGGTTGACATTTTCAGGAACCTTTCAAAAAAAAAAAAAAGGAATACAAACACACACTTTTGCTTTATGTTCAGATACGATAATGAATTTGCCATAGTTTTATTACTGTTCACACATATATGTTCTTAAAATACATTGTATCATTCCAAACATTTAACACAGGCATTGTATTCATTTCACTTTTTATGTGAAGAGAAATCTTTTCCCTGCAAGATGACAGATCTCTGCTTAACATCGGAAGCCTTTATACCTTGTTGAAGGAGAACAGCTCACCTTTTAAAACACTGCTGTAGACAATTGAAGTCTAGCAAGTGCTGGTCCAGGACTGTTGCACAGTCCTGGCTAAGGAAGTCTTCTGGTTCAAAGTAGACAAACTTCTCTGCATCAAGAAGCCTGTTTTGACAGATATGCAGCTGGCAAACAATTGCATGAATGTGTCAGTGACTTTGGTCTCATCATTCTCAGATTGTATATATTGACACCTTATTATTGCACCCCAGCCTTACATGGCATGTGGGTAATTTATGTCCTGTGCATCTGCTCTTGAAAAGAAGGAAACATATTTGGCTGAGCTAAAATGTAATACTTGCTTTGCATTTTTTTTGTTTCAGTCATATTTAAAATAAAAATGGTTTACGATAAACGGTTCATCTACAAATTCTTCTTCTTCTTAAAATTCTTATTATCATTATTATGTAAGGTGATTTTATCTGGGCTCCCAGGAACCAGTAATTGTAGTTGTCCTGCACGCCATAGTGAATGGTGCCATAGCAGATCCTGTTATCGCATTCACTGGTTTTGTAATCCTCTTGGAATGAATGCCAATGGTCAAGCACATCTTTGCTTGTGACATCCACTCCAAGAGTTAGCGTCCCATCCGGAAAACGCCTTCGAAGGGCCTCCACAAACTGTTTTTTGCTGTCAAAAATCACCGACAGCAGAACAGAAATCATCTGACTTTAACAATTTCGTACTGAACTTCCAGACACCTTTCCCCCTGGGGTAAGAGTGGTCAAGGGGTAATATGATAGCAACTAAATGGTGATCCAAGTACAAAAAAGGATTACAGATGTGAACACGTACTTGAGTCCCCAGGCGGTCGGGGTGTAAAAGCAGTCTAGCCAACAGCTGACTGTATGAGGGCTGTTTAAGCATGTAAATAAACGGCCAGTAGGACGTTTGACGTGATAAAAATCCACTGCATTTAAGGAGTCAACAAAGTTTGAAGCTGCGTGACAGCTCTGTTACCGAAGCTGTCATCCTTGCCCTACTTATCTTTAGCGATATCCGGAATACAGTTGAAATTTTCGACAACAATAGATGGAATATTGCAAACAAAAAACGCTAGAGATTATTGAAAAATTGTTCCCTATCCGAATGGTTATTCGGCGCATAAATGTTACTAACCTTAAACAATTGATTATTGTGTTTGAAACGGACAGATAAAACCCTACCCACAGTGTCTAATTTGTGGTCGGAGATCTCAACCATACACCTAGGGTTAATTAGAATGGCCACACCGGCTGACCGATTTGTACCTTGAGACCACAAGGCGTGACCCCCCCTGTCGTTCCCACATCTTACCTTGAGCGATGTGTGCAAGATGGGTTTCCTGCAGGAAAAAAATATCAAAATTAGAAGCAAGCAGAGAGTTAAAAACTCTCTACCACTTACGAAGTTCGGCTATGCCATTAATGCATTTTTTTTGGTAGTTAAAGAGAGCTAGGAGCCAAGTGAAGGCGTCGTGTTTGATGGTACCCTTAAGCTGTCCCCATAGTTGTGCCACGGACTTGTGGGTTTTGTTGGCTCGTTCTTCTGTTAAGTCCCCATGTTTGTGCTGGAGACCTAACGCCCTGGACATGTAAAAGTTGGGCGCATTGATCGCCTCCGTGGGTTCTTTGTGCGGGTCACCATTGTGGTCTAGCACTGCCATAAACAGTTTAAAGGATGAGGTTTGAGAGACGATGACCACAGGTCTTTTGGCCGCCAGGGTCTTCAACCAGGAAGACGGGGAACCTTTCCTCTTTAGCAAGGCAGTGGAGCTATCCGTTGAGGGGGGGAGCGGGCTGGGTGAACAGCTCCGTTGTTCCCGAAGGTTGAGACTCGAGGTCAGGAGAGGACAGTGACGTGGTATCCATTTCTTGAGGCTTAGCAGAAGATTCCGCAGGTTGAGAGGTGTTTGCCTCAGGTTCAGTTGTTTTTGAGGTATTAGTGGCTTGTGGAGTCACGGGTGCTGGGGAAGGGGGGTAAGAGGAGGTAGAAGCGCCCCCCTTGCCTTGAGCTCCAGCGCTGGAGGTAGATTTAGCTTGAAACGTGTTCTGTTGACCCACATATTTAAATCCGATAGGGATACCAAAAGCGACAATCTGCTTTGGAATTTGGCGATGTAGCTTTGCAAAGATCACCATGCCGGCGCCGTTTTCTAGATGTTGTAATTCTTCTTCTTTAAAATGGATTCGGCGGACCTCACGGTCTTTCAGTTTGCCATAATTGGCTAAAAGCCCTAGCAGCTTTTCATCCGGGAATTCCACGGACACAAGTACACAAACAGGTATCTGTTTTGAGCCCAAAAGGGTGAGGGGAATATCCATTCCCAGGTATGCGAAACCCTCCTGGGTCAACTTGAATGCCATTGTGTTTGTGCTGTAAAAACAGAGCACGGCAGCAATAGTATTTTGCACCAGGAATTGCATTGATTAATTGGGAGCGAGCCACTCCTTTTACCTTCATGGCAGTAATAAAGAGTTGAAAAGATCCTGAAGATGGGTGGTCCAGGACAGTTTTCTTTGTAACAGTGACATCATCTTCAAAAAAAGGGGCCGAATTCGAGCTTTTTGTCTTCCCTTGAGAAAGGGGAATACTCGCCCTGGACCCCTATGAGGGCGACAGTTCAGGGGAGGGGAACAAATCCTGCGTTTACGCTTGAGCCACTGGTGGAGAAGTGGGAGTAGCATCTGCAACCGAGCTCAAGCCACTGAGCACAGCCATCCGCTTATTTGCATCCCGCAACCCATTAACGTTCAAGGATGCAAAAGCCATGATAAGAATAGGGTGGGATCAAGAAAAACAACAGTTAAAGGAAGAAAAATGCAGAATCAGATCAGACCCTACGAGGGCGATCCGAAGCAACAACCGGCATCCTCGAGTGAACCCCCCCGAACTGGGGAGGGAGAAGAAGAAGGCCCGGCTGACAAGGCTCAAAAACGGGTGATCATGCGCATCGTAAACCCAGCTGCGTGACCTCGCCTTCCCGCCGTTCAATTTTCAAAATGGAGGAGAACGAATCAAAACTTTCCACGTCACAAATTTGTTACCTTTGCAACACTGTGCTCGCTCTGAGAAGGACAAGTCAACAAGTTCTGAAATACACGGCATTGGTACTTTCACTTTTTATTGTAAATGAAGGCATAGGGCCCACTGATTTCCTTGCAACCAGGGACTGAGCATTACGTTTGAAATGGAGGTGATAAGAAGCCATGATAAGAATAGGGTGGGATCAAGAAAAACAACAGTTAAAGGAAGAAAAATGCAGAATCAGATCAGACCCTACGAGGGCGATCCGAAGCAACAACCGGCATCCTCGAGTTAACCCCCCGAACTGGGGAGGGAGAAGAAGAAGGCCCGGCTGACAAGGCTCAAAAACAGGTGATCATGCGCATTGTAAACCTAGCTGCGTGACCTCGCCTTCCCGCTGTTCAATTTTCAAAATGGAGGAGAACAAATCAAAACTTTCCCCGTCACAAATTTGTTACCTTGCAACGCTGTGCTCGCTCTGAGAAGGACAAGTCAACAAGTTCTGAAATACACGGCATTGGTACTTTCACTTTTTATTGTAAATGAAGGCATAGGGCCCACTGATTTCCTTGCAACTAGGGACTGAGCATTACGCTTGAAATGGAGGTGTGTGCGTTTTTCGAATTTATCTCAAGTGGTATTTGCCGAATGTTAAGGTCACCTTGAGAGTTATAAGGTTTACATGGGCGAAATTCTGCAGTTATTGCATATCTGAAGAACATTTAAAAGGTGATTTTGGATTCATTTTTTGCAAAAAAGAATTAACGCTTCTTCCTCATGGACTACAGAAGAAGTGGTTCAACAGGGAGGACTAAAGAACTCTTCTACAAGTAAGCTATTGAGTTAAATTTGTAATTCACAAGTAAAATCACAGGTAACCGAAGCATAGTTCTTGTCCAGTTGCCCTGCTCTCTTTAGTGTTATTTTTTAGCCTTGGATGTTTAATTTCGCCTCAAAGTAAAGAATTGTCTTTATGTTATTCGTCAAAGGAGAATGTATCTCGTTAGATATTTGATTAGATAAACCTCCTTTGCAAGACTGTTAACTTCGTTGTGCGTGTTCTTATTCCTATAATCTATTCCGAGAATCTTCGTGTACTTGGCAAGCGATGCCAGGCAGATTTCCTGCCTAAATTGGCGGCTACCAGCGGAGTTGCCGGCTCCGATGTGTTGCGATTTGTTGCAGTTTTGTTACGGTTGAACTGTTAAGGGTTTTTTAACCCTGAAATATTTTGTTTTAAAGAAGAAAGAAACTCTAGACATGGCAATGGTTCAACTTGTTCTGGAAATTTGTGTCCTTTCAGGGGTAGAAGCCCGGGAATGTGGATTTCTGTTTAATGTGACCCTTTGCAGAGCTCACCAAAGGGAGCTCTTGCGTGAAAACAAAAAAAAAGTGTTGCTTTCCCTTAATTGAGAGTGACGCACAATGTGCTGCCAACACTGTTCCCTGCCCCCAACGCCTATTTGCGGTTTTTGTCAGCTGCCAAACATTAAGTTATAATTACAGACCGGGAACATACATCACGTTTAACCTGTACCCATTCCCTCTCTTTACGTCGATAGTCAGAGCAATCGTGCTCCCCGTGTCGATCGCCAGAATGATGACGTTCACGGCGCCTGTCGCAATCGCGGTCACGGTCACGCTTAGAGCGCTCCCGCTCGCGCTCGCAGTCGCCCTCACCATGACGATTTCTGCGACAAGGGTTTCTTCGAATGCGTTGACTTCGATTGCTTCTTATTGGAAACTGCCGTCTCAGCCGATGCACACGGAGCCGGACCAGAGCCGGTAGCCGCCCTCGCCGCCTTTATGGCCTTAGCCTTTTCCGGGGAACGCAAGGCCATGCCAGCGTACGAGGACGTGCCACCGGCTTTCCCGGTCAAAGTCCCCGCGACATCAGCGTAAGATGCATTGCCGGGGTTTTCAACCACATTCACACTGAAGAGCAAAAATGGACACAGGCTAGCCACGTGATCCTCTTCAAGGCAGATGGAGCAAAGGGGCGGCGACGGGCACTCATTCGACATATGGCCAGGCGTTTCGCAGTTGAAACACCTGACCGATCTGCAATCTTTCACTAGATGGTCTTGGCACAGCACCGTCGGCACATCTTTCGTTGGGTAGGATACCAGATCCGAAGCGGCTCCCTGGCGATGTATAGAGAAGATGGAATAATCTTGTTTACTTGCATCCTCGCGGTACGAATCCCATTATAAATAGAATCGGCCACTTTGTCTGGACGGAAAGAAAACACCTTTCCGTAACGCGACAAGCAACCGATGATGACTGTGTCTGGCATTTCTGGCGGTGCTTCGTAGATCTTACGAGTTGGAGACGGTTTTCACAGTCTCCCAGCAATAGACACACAGCTAACGCCGAGTGCGGCGTTCTTCGCTTCAGGGGATTTAAAAGCTACCACCCACGTGTTGTTTGAGGTTCGTTGTTGAATGGAAATAACAGAGTCAATGTCAATCCCCGCGGCATCAAAACCAACGAGAATCTCCTGCGAGGAAAGGACAGTATCGACGGAAAAATAAAACCGAAAGCTCTTTTCTGAGTTTAGCTGATTTGCCATTTTCGTTGACCGACCATGTAAATTCGGGAACGCGTGCAAATTTGGCACCATTGTCGAACATGTTGATTAGAATCTTTGGGACTGGCTCTGCACCTCTGGGCGTGTCCTGGAACAAAACAGGCGTTGATGAACTCTCACCAGAGGGATTAGAGCACTGGTCTTGATTGTGTTCCATCTTTAAGAAAAGAATCTACTGAAGATTTGTTGGAGTACTTCTTGCGCGAAAAGACAATCGCAGCCAATAAGAGCTTAGCCAAATGGCCGAGAAGCGATGCCGAGTAGGTTCTCCGCAAGCAGGGTGGTTTCTTCCTTCCATCTTCGAGATATGGTGGTCGGAAAACTGTCGCTTCCCTGCATGCAAAGTTGACCCAACAAGGTGGGTACTGGAGAGGAAAAGTAATAGGTGTTTGTAGGTCCGAGGGCAGGTAGGTTAGGGGAACTACCATACACAGCATGAGAGGGACCAGGAGTAGTATTGGTCTCGGGCAGGGTTGCGATTGGGGGCATAAAGGCAGACAACACGAAAAGTTTTGGCACAAAGGGAAAACTCACACTGAAGGAAACGACCATCAGAATCACACCACGAATTCACTAAAGACAAGACAGGACGATAGAGAACTATACAACCACAAGACTTGATGGAGCCAGGGGATACAACACAAGAAAAACCAGAAGAAGAAAGCCAAGACAAGCACTCGCTGTCCGAAGTACAATGAGTCTCTTGCAGCCACACAACATCAACAGTAACAGGCAAAGAGCGCAACCACTGCATGAGACCCAGCCGTTTTGATTGATCCCGCATGCCATTGACATTAATGGACATAATGGACAAAGCCATTATGCAGAGAAGAGTAGAATAAGCCATAGGGAACAGAAGGTTATGGACGTCGGGCACTCCGAGGGACAGCCGAAACCGAAACAGGAAGGTGCTGGTGAACAGCGCCACTCGCCCTTGGAGAACGAGACCGGCCTCTACCGGCTGGAGAGGCAGAGCGGGGACGGTTGGGAGCAGAAGAGGCCTGCTTCTTCATGCTCTTCGTGATGGGCGTCTTGGGCTTGTGAAAGCCGTCCTCAACATCATCGGAGGAAGAATGGGCGCACTTCCGCTGCCCAGAGGAAACCTCAAACTCCATTTCCGGGGGATCCAACAAAACCTGGGAGTGGACCAGGGAGGGGGAGTCGTCAGCCGCTTGGCTGCCATTACTAGTTGAAAAATCGGTCACAGCCACTTGGCTGCCACCACTAAAAGTTTATTTTTGAGCAGCCGCTCGGCTGCCACTACTTATAACTTTATTTGCGCCCGCTTGGCTGTCATTACTATTAGGTACTTTATTGGCAGCCGCTTGGCTGCCACAACTAATGATGAATTCTTAACTTGCCGCTTGGCTGTCACTACTGACTTTATCAACAGCCGCTTGGCTGTCACTACTATTAAGTAATTTGCTAACAACCGCTTGGCTGCCACTACAAGTAATTACTTCATTGACAGTCGCTTGACTGCCATTATCACCAACAACATTACTAACAGCCGCTTGGCTGACACTATTTACATTAACATTGGTAGAGAAGGAAACACCTTCTAACGGAGTCACACCCGAGAGTTCGTTATGTCTCAAGTCTTCGCTATCGCCCTCATTCTCAACACAACCAGAATGGACCCTACTGGAAATGGTGACCCACTAAGGAGTCAGCTGGGGTCACGTTAACAAGAATAGACTGACTGGCGTCCTCGTGTTCCATAGCCTCCTCAACAGGAGGGGGAGGGGGTGAGGGGAAGGAGGTGAGGGAGAGGAAGAGGACTGCACCGCCGCCGGAGCAGCGGTGGAATCATCCACAGGGGCATGAACATCCACCCAGGCAGGGTTTGGAAAGATCGTGAAAGGTGCCCTTCCTGCCCGCAGCAGAGACACTTCCCCTTCAAGGGGCAGTTCGCTGCTTTATGATTACCCAAACAAATGTCGCACTCGGTGGGCTGGCCCCTATATCAGACCTTACATTTAAAACTGTCGATGGTAACATTTCGACGGATAACGGTCGATGATTTAACGACAATTTTCACAATACGGGTCCCCGTATACACCTCGGCAGCATTCGCCCACGTCCGCTTTCTAACAGACTTAACGACACCCAAAGACACAAAATACTTTGCAATTTCCTGGTCACTACCCTCAAAAGGGAAATTGTAAACGAGCAAATTAAGATACACGGTGGGTTGGAAGACTGGGACTTGAACATCCCCAAGGTCCATACTGCCCACCATCTCGAGACTGAACTTAAAGACGGAAGTGCTGAAGGTGACACGCGCACTACCACCCGGACAAACCTGTACCGCCACAACATCCTGACCATATTGCCTAGTCAAGGCACTAACAATGTCCGCATGGGACGAAAAGGTAATTTTTCTTTAATCTCGAGAGAAGGAATTATCAAAAAAAGATTGTCTCACAGTTACAAATCGGGGAAGGAAAATTAATGTCAGATTTCAAACAAGTAAACAAAGAAGTAGAAAATCATCATGGCCAGTTCTACAAATCAAAAATTGAAGAAAATGATTTACAACAAAGATTCGAAAGTTTTGTAGAAAATTTGGATTTTACCCAACTTCAAGAGCATGGAAACCAAGAACTAGAAGATGAAATCAGGATTGATGAGGTGCGAAATGCTCTAAAAGGCTTCCAAAATAACAAATCTCCTGGTGATTATGGCTTCACAAAAGAGTTCTATGAAGGTTTCTTTGACCTTTTAGGTAATGCGCTGTTAGAATCTTTTAATGCAGGGTTTGAGAATGGAACGTTGTCTGTATCACAAAGACGAGGAATTATCTCATTAATCCCAAAAGCTGAAAATAGTTTCACTACTTTATCTAATTGGCGCCCAATTACTCTGCTTAATGTAGACTACAAGATTCTAGCCAAGGTAATTGCTAAAAGAATTGAATCAGTATTACCGAAATTGATTCATTCCGACCAAACAGGTTTTATCAAAGGAAGATTTGTTGGGCAAAATGTGAGATTGTTAAATGACCTACTGGAATTTACGGATGTCAGAAAAACACCAGGAATCCTGCTATTTATTGACTTTGAAAAAGCATTTGATACAGTAGAATCGCCCTTTATACAAAACGTGCGTGGACACTTCAACTTTGGACAGGTTATTAGAAAATGGGTCTCCATACTCTATAGTGACGTAGGAAGTGCGGTTATAAACGGAGGTTGCAAGACCAATTGTTTTAAAGTTTCAAGAGGCGTTCGGCAAGGTTGTCCACTGAGTTCGTTATTCGTTTTAGGTGTAGAAATCCTAGCCCAAAAGATCAGACAGTCAACAGGTTGCCAAGGAATTAAATTACCGCAATCAGTAGAAGGTAAAATTAGTCAATTTGCAGATGACACAACTCTCATCTGTAGGGATGTAGATGCACTTAAAGAAAATATGAAGGTTATAAGTGAATTTAATGCTGTCTCTGGCTTCAATTAAATAAGAAGAAAACCAAAGCAATGTGAATTAGCTCAGCTAAAAACAATAAAACCAAACCCTTCGGCTTTGAATCTTAGCGTGAACCAGTCAAATCACTAGGAGTAAATTTATCATACGATCGCGATAAGAACAATTTGAACTTTTTTGTCAAAATTTACAAGATGGACACTAAGCTGAATATGTGGCAAACGAGAGACTTAACTCTATTTGGTCGCACAATGTTAGTTAAGACCCTAGGCATATCAAAATTAGTTTATGCGGCCTCTATGCTTTGTGTTCCTGAAATGGTTATTAAGACAGTGCAAGCAAAAATATTGAAATTCTTGTGGAAAAACAAAAAAGATAAAGTAAAACGATCAGTTTTATATCAATCTCTCTCCCACGGTGGACTGAATTTTCCAAACTTTCACACAGTGATAAAATCATTGCGCTTGAGCTGGCTAGGTAGGTTTTACAAATGAATCCTGGCAGGCAATTCCAAATTACTTTTTTAACAGGTATGGAGGATTATCCTTCCTACTTAAATGCAATTACGATTCTAAAAAGCTAGATGAAAACTTACCTCTTTATTATAGGGAAATGTTAGATTATTTTAAGGAGTTGCGTGCTGGTCATCCTGACATTTATAAAAGCGAATTCATTCTTTGGAACAATAAAGAAATTACAATAGAGAATAAGTCTATTTTGGGCACATCTGTCTGAACAAGGAATCTGTCTTGTACATGATTTACTTGATAAAAACGGCAAGTTTCTGTCTCTTGAAAATGTACAATGCAAATATAATATACACCTGAACTTCTTTCAATATTTTCAACTTACTGCTGCGATCCCAAGTTACTTGAAGAAAATGCTCAGGAAACTGCCGTAACCAATATACTTAATGAAAGGGACGTATTCTATCTGTCCGAAAATAAAGCACTCTATTTAACCAAACTGAGGTGCAAAGACTATTACAATTTATTTCAGGAAAACAATATGAAAGAACCAACCGCTGTGAAAAGTTGGACCAGACTTTTTCCCAACTTTGCTCATGGTCGTTGGAAACAGATATTTAACACAATCTACCAAACGACCGCGGACAACAAGTTAAGAGAATTTGGTTTTAAATTTCTTCATAGAATTTTAGTAACTAATAGATTCAAAATCAGAAATGATGACATTTGCACTCAGTGTAAAAATTCTGACTCATTGGAACACACCTTTTTAGAATGTCCTATCAATGTTAAATTTTATCAGGAAATTTTATCGTAGTTCAATGCAATCAATAGAACGTTTATAAATTTGTCAACTGAGCAATTTCTATTTCAGAACTACCCCTCTCCTTCTATAAACGGCAACCTTAGATGCTAACTAGATCTACTCGTCTTGCAAATAAAAAAGTACATATATAGTTGTAAAAGTGGTGAGATAAATCCTGAATGTTCTCAATTTATAAATAAATTGTAAATTCAATGGAAAATTGAGATTTCAAGTTAAAACCGATCTCTCCTTTGATACTTTGTCAACAGAACCTCTCATATGCTTCTCCCTTTGTTCCTTCTCTTTATTATTTTTTTAAATAAGAAATGTTATTGTAAGCACAATTGTGTTAATACTACAATGTAACATTGTAAGTGACACTAGGTAAAACCACTATAAAAAATAGTAACTCAACACACTGCAATGTAAGATTTGTAGGCAATATTATTATAAGAAAACTAATGTACGTAATGTTGTGTAAATAGGTCATTCGCCGTTGTATTGTAAGTTGTATAATTAATTTTGTAGCGTAAATCTTGCAGGTCGGCACTAATTTTTTTCCCCTTTTTGTATTTTGTTGTTGTGGTTGTCATTGTTGTAGTGTGATTGCAAATTTAAAAAAAAGGCACGCATATGATGCTTTTTTCAAGTTGACTCCATGTTTCGCACGAGAATTGCTGTCTTTTTTACCCCCCTAGCAATGCTACCTCATAGGTGGATAGCTCTGGCAGTGCAGACTAGAGAAAACAGTTAAATGCCTCGTTTACAGGTCCCTACAAAAGTTAAAATTTTAGCACATTTCTCTCATCTACAACCATACCACAGGGAAAACATCGGTTCTCGTCCGATCACCGAAGTTAAGCCCCGTGGGGCAGGGTTAGTACTTGGATGGGTGAGCGCCTGGGAATACCCCGTGTCGTAGGCTTCACACTTTTTTTTTTCCTTTATTGATTAATCTAGCTAGTCTAGGGCATAGTTGCCTGCTCTGAGAGACATTTACGGGCCAAATTAACACCTAGAAACAAAAGCGAGTTCAACAGAACAATCGTTCGTGCTTTCCTTTCCTTTTGTGACATCAAATAATTAACGCTTGTGACATCAAATTATTCGAAGCAACAACAATCGAGGCGTGAAGTAGTCCCTGTTCGCCCCAAATACCTTAAAACAAATGCACAGGACGGAATGTAAAATGATAAACATTACAACCGAACAAGCACTAAAGAAATCACCAAAATCACCTCACGGTTCAGACGAATGGATGTTTCCTTCCAAAGGCAAGCTCCGCTATCGATCAATGCTGTCAAGTAAAGTCCAAGTTGATTTCAAGCTGCAAACTAAGTGTTACAAAACACAGTCACTTTTCTGTAGTCGTTTTCATGCACAGAACGCGGGCAAACAAAAGCAAACCTACCTTTACGTCCATGATATCTGCTCTCTGTGCTTTGTTCGTTTCAAGCGTCACCAGCATCACACGTCGATTTGCCGCCCCCGTTTATTCAAACTGCAACAACAGACACTTGGTTAGTCGAATATTAACCAACATGCGCACAGGACACTTCACCACAAAGAAACAGGCTAAGACTAGAGATCGGGGACTAGCACGAACGCAAGTCCCCACTACGATAAATTAAACACTCGAGTTACCCACATTTGGAGTAATCGAAAAAACATGGGCAGATGAAAACGAGCGTGGGACTTAGCACTCTTGATCACATCAACAGCAGAGGGATGCAGATCGCAGAAACGAAAGTCATTGCGTGGAACCCAAATGATGAACTTTCAAATGTTGATGAGGTACACAAAGATACGGGGAACACAAGTAAGCTCATCCTCTGAAAAGCCGAACCTCAAGTGACATGGCAAGAAAGAAGCAAGCGGAGAAGCAGACAGCATAAGGGATTGAACCCATGCGAAGACACTAGTAGCGAGAGGACAGTCGTAAAACAGATACTGCAAGGACTCCACAAGCCGTAGGGAGGTCATATCCGAATGATGACAAACGCTCAGCAGTATACAGTACACCATGGGCAACTTTCCAGGACAAGTCAATAACAGGACGGTCAAGATCATAGAAGAAAAGCTGACGCCAAGTTGAGGACCAATACAATGGGCCAAACATAGGAAGGAAGTTATCAACACAATGAGGAACAGGAGAACGTTCAGACAACAAGTAAAGATAGACAGATTTAGTCGAGAAGGCAAACACAGGTCTGAAATCAATACCAGAACCAACACCTAAAGAGGAGGAGTAAAAAAGAACCATTACATGAGCGCCAGGCAACAAAGTAAGGGGAAGTAAAACGGAGGCAGGGAGCCAGAAGAAAAGGAACCAGGGCAAGAAAAGACTTGGTGAGGGGAGACCCTAAAACAACGAGAAAACCAAAAAACCATAAAAGATACCCACGATGAAGGAGACAAGACAAAGTGACGAACCCACTGCACATAAAGAGCCCAAACTTTCATTTGAAAGTCAACCACAGAAAAGCCACCCATGCAATACGGTTGAACAACAACTGAGCGCCCCACAAGATCACGTTAACCACTCCAGAAAAACTTATAAATGGGGGTATTAACCTCTTGCAGCACCCAAGGTGGAACATGGATTAACGAGGCAACATACGAGATACGGGACAGAGCAAGAGCATTGATTACAAGAGCTTTGCCCTGGGAGCAATACAGTAATACGTAAGTGGTAATACGACTTCTTCAAGATTCCCAGGGCCAACAAAGACACCTAGGACTTCAATACTCGTGTCCATGGACACAGAGGACAAATCAGGGTAATGTTGGTGACGTGTATCTCTTGTACCTCTGCGAAAGCACTCAAAACATTCTTTAGAACAGTAGAGCTGGACTCACAGGGATAATGGTAAATCAAAACATTTTCGGGCCTTGGCATCGTCCTAAGCCCAGTACATTTAATACCCCCTAAATTAAGAATTTTAAGACCCTAAATGGCCTGTTTTGCGGAGGGGATTCAAAAGCAACTTGTGCATTCCCACTGAGGGGGACAAACTGAACGGACTGCACATTAAAAGTGCCAGCAAATTTAGCATGAATACATTTCGCTGTCAACTTGACTAGCAGTACTCGGCAAGGCCGACACATGAAGGACAGCCGTCCTCGGCAAGGGTGCCCACACCATCAGGAGTCACCCCACACCCTAGACCAACGAGCGGATCCGTGAGGATAGTTCCCAGTTGTTTTCGGGATAGTAGCACTGTGTTGCTGTGGGTGTTCGTGTTGTTGAGTTGGGTAATGTGGAGGAATATGGATGTTTGGTAGAGAGCGGGTCTCTGATGGAGATGTGTCAGGGAGATTTGGTGGTGAGTTTTCGGAAAGGAGATGCAGAAAGATAGTGTAGGTGTACGGTGACTGTTTGCTGGCGAGCATTAGCAAGACATCATGCTATTCTTTACATTGAGAGAAATCCAAAATTTGTTGGATGTCGTATGGTAAACATGTGGAATTAGTTGGTTATTGTTACCCGAAATACCTGAAATAGCACGTGGAGTTCTTTGGTGTCACTAGAAAGGTTGATGGGATTTATTGGCGGGAATTAAGGCTATGGTTAGTATGTTTGCCATTAACAGCTAAGTGATGCTAAACGCTGCTTTTCTGAAGTGCATGTTAGTTGTACTTCTTGTTGAGAGTTAAGCGACGTTAATGATGAATGGAGCGTTCTTTTTATGAAAGCTCCTTATTGAAGTAATGAACATCTCGTCTAGATCCTGCTTGTGATATAACTTCCGGTCATGTTTCTCAATCTATTTCCGTGACCTGCTGATGGTGGCAGACATTGGATGAAAGCCGTCGGGGAGTTTCATCCCTTGTCTTTATTATTCTCGATGCGGGATGGGAAAGTGCAAAAAATATCCGATCTTCTTTCCTACCCCAAGATATCGAAAATATTTGACCGCATCAGAATTTTTCAGAAAGGTGGCCATTCTCGATCAAACGCACAAACAACAAAGGTATCAAACTTCAATCTTTCAGTCACGTCTACATGCTTATTTGCTGTGAGGGCCTCTTGTGCCGTGGTCTATGAGTTGGCAGTACGTCACTTTTTCCCCCTCGTTCCAAAAGGCTTCATCTAATGGGAACAACCTTAAACAGGATTTCCATTTTGCCTTTTACTCGCTGCATTCTCGTTCCCGTGCAATCTTCAGGTTGATTGCAACGCAAACTCGCACCAACAGCATGTATTTTTGCCAGTAGACTAGAATGCAAACGATTTCATTCAACTTACAACTCTAAAATTACTGCATAACAACACAATATACAATTCCTCTCGCTCAACGAGGACATTGGAAAAATTGATAAATTCAACATTGTTTCCAGGGCTTTTCCCTTTACAACTACAAGACCAAATCACCTTGAAACCTCTATACAATACAGCCGATATAGCCATTATCACTCAGTCCATAACTTATTAAGACGATTTCCGCTCAACATTCGAGCAGTAAGTGCAAAAATTAAGTTACCAAAAAAATACTTGCAGCACTGTCACATTTTGAGAACAGATAAGAAGAACTTATCGTTACTTTTGCTCCCAAGCTGACCCCGGGAGAGAAAATTGGATTTGAAGTTATCCGTATTTCAGTTAAAAAGGCGCTTCATGTCAGTTCAAAACAAAATGACGCCCGTTTTTAGCACACTTTTACGAGATTTGAAATTAATTTTCTTGAGAATGCTTGAGAATTTCATCGCGGGGTCACTTGGGCAAGTGAACTAGAGTGAGATGTTTCAAATAACATTTAAAATGTTACCGTGCTATGAGTACTTTTTTGGTAAATATTTTTTGCACTTATTGCTCGAACGTTGAGCGGAATCCGTCTTAAACTCTATCAGGGAGCTAGACGTGGCCTCCAATCCTACCATTTTGAGTCTCCATTGTATCTTGACCACACACAATGCCGCTATCACCTATTGTGCTTGCGTTACCCAGTCACTATTGGGCCTAGGCCTAGCTACAAAAATCACAAAAAATGGCCTAAAAATCTTTCTGGAATTTTTCCAAAAATGTTGTAAAAATCCAGAGATTCACGTCTAAAAGTCCCATGAAAAATTCCTAAAAATCTCTAAAAATCCTATAATATTAAAGAAACTGGGCGACCTCTGGTCAAAATTCTATGGCACTTGCAGGCTTTCTGTGCCAAGCTCTGCTGAGCCTGTGTGTTTTGAACTCACTGACAGAGATGTAAGGAATGGTAGATTACGAGTAAAACTGCTAACTGACACTGTGAGAGGGGATCAAACATTGCAAACACCACTTGTGACGAAACTTTTCCGAGTTTCAAGCCTTTTTGTGACAAATAAACAAAAAACCTTGAAGATATTCACCAAAATCTCAAAAAATCTCTCCCAATTTCTAAAAATCCTATAGTTTTCCAAAAATCCTGTGAAACTCCAAAAATTCCCCCCAAAATACGCAGTTCTGTAGCTTGGCTTACCATTGGCACTGTACAGAATACAAGTTCTCTCTTTCGAGAACTACTTGGGGGAAAGAAAGGGGGCAATAAAAGAGAACTCCCAAATTCCCGGACTCTCTATCCCCATTCCCCGCCCATTTTTTCTAACCCATGTTCCATTATAAATATTACACAATGTTCTGCAAATTTTCCATGTTTTTGCTTAAACAGCATGTAGTCAACGTTTATTCGATGTAACTTCAACACTTACACTTACTCGGCATTGAGTAGAGCCAAGTTCGTCATATTTTGTTTCTTATTTGTTAATACAACAGTAGGCCGCCTGTTTTGAACTACGTTTCTGCTGCAGGAACGCAGTTTTCTAGAACATAACCACAAACTTTGTCAATAAGTGACACAAATATCCAACATTTCAACCAAGCACAAATCCTACAAAAAACAAATGCCATGAGCGATGTACATCACTAATAAAACTAATTTAAGATCTCAAAGAAGAGCCTCAAAACCTCAAAAAGTGTCGTATCGTGGTAGGTAGACTTCTTGTTTTTTCAGTAAACTTTCTATAGCACTTTAATGTTCAAAGTCAATTTTTTCCACCATTAATGACCGGTGGCTGAAATCAACAGTAAAGTTCTCCAGTGGGAGCCTCAAAAACTATCTTATCGTGGCTTCTTTTTTTTTTTTTCAGTAAACGTTCCATAACTATTTAATTTTCAAAGTAAGTGTTTTCCACGATTAATGACTGCTGGTTGAAATGGACAGTAAAGTTCTCCAGCAGGAACAGCTGGGTATACACGAATTCTTTGGGAGACTGCAGTGTGACGTCAGACGAGTTTTGCTGTAACATCTTTTCCAAGATTGTCGTGAAGACTTTCAGCCAAATAGGTACATCATCGCCGTCCTCTTGCACCTGAATACCCACAGAACCGCCCAGAACACAGGAACAGGCTGGGTGCACCACATTGCAGTTTGGGCATTTGATGAGACTGCTGGTTGTTGAGATGACGACAGTCACCTCAACTACGGTGAAACGGTGCGTCAATACAAGTGCAAATTGTTGAGTAGATGTACCCTGCGCCAGGGACGAAAAGTGCAAGAAAACAATGGAGTTGGTTTCTGTGGAATGAAACAATCTTTAGAAGGAGAAAGTGAAATAGAGGTTACTGAATCGTCTCAACAAAGCCATACAAGAGACAAATGCTTTTGTTCAACGAGTTGGTTGTTGCTTTCAACTGGCGATTTGTCATGCCATTGTATTTGTGTGTTTGGAGATTTGGATTACAGGTTGAGATGAGCCCCTCGATGCCATGGGAGTGACTAAAATTTGATAAGTAGCATGCCTTTGCATGTATTAAACAGTTAAAATTACGAACATGTAGGGATTTGTTTGGCAATTTTTGCCAAAATCATTTTAAGGACAGTTGACTCCCGTGGAACTCGAAGCTTTAGTAGTGCAAGTTTTGCACTAAGTCAAAGTAATTGTTTTCCCAGTCAAAGCATTTTCCCCTCGATAACTCAAATCGCGATCAGTCGAACATCTTTTTATTTCTCTTTAACTGTTGATTTATCAGGAGTCAACTGTATTTGGAGCTTTGTCTGGTGGTGTGTCTTGGATGTATTTCAGTTCTAAAGGAATAGGCTTGTTACTTGTCTACAATTTCAATCCGTATAATTAAAGATCAAAGATAGACTATTTTCTGGTGAAGTCCCAAAGGACTGGAAAAGAGCTAATATTGTTCCTGTGTTTAAAAAAGGGAAGAAAGATGAGGTTACCAACTACAGACCGATTTCTCTACTGAGTCTTGTTTCAAAAATTACTGAACGTTGTGTTTTTGACAAACTTTTTGATTTCATAGCTGATAGGATCCGTCCACTACAGCATGGGTTTGTTAAGGGACGTTCCACCATAACACAGCTATTGGACACTGTACATCGTTTAACTAAAGCCATCGACCAAGGTTATCAAACTGATGTTACATTTTTGGATTTCTCGAAGGCATTTGACTCTGTGTCACATTCACTCTTGATACGTAAATTGATCAGTACGGCATCAAGGGTCCTCTTCATTATTGGTTTACTAGCTATTTGTATAAACAACAACGATGTGGTGTGGCTAATGTGGTGTTATCCGACACTGCGCTAGGCATGTCATTAATGAACAGGACAAACAAAGCGGGTCCAAGTAGGGATTCCTGTGGTATTCCTGACGTTACTGGTAACCAATATTACTTTTGTGCAAAGAAAATGGGATAAAATTAAATTAAATTAAAATTATTTACACTATATGTAAGCATAATTAATTATAAGTATACAAGGTTCTCAATTTAAACATTGCATACAAAGCTATCAAGAGGCTCCAAAAAAGGAATGGAGTCAAAATAAATCACTAACATACAATTTAATTACTATATACAAAGTGATCGGGTCAATCAAACGCTAATCTGAACCTCAGTGCGACCAACAAAGGCAACCAGGAGGCTCAAAAAAAAGAACTCTAGTACAACCAATGAAGGCGACCAAAGGGCTCAAGAAACTAACACAAATTAGAACAGAAAACAAAACTTGTCATTGGCGTCTACCCGACAAAAAATACTAGCACACAACCAAAAACACTTAACTCTTAACTCTCTAGGCTTAACAGAAACCAATCCATTAGAAAAATAACCCCCCTAAAATTTTCATTTTAGAACCCAATTAAGACCAAAGGGGGAGGCGCCATTGGCTCGCCACCTACCAAGCCACATGGCCTCTGACTTGGAAGTGTTGAGCTTGGTTCCAGACCCCTGCTCGTACTTGCGAATTACACGTACAAGATGACAAATGGAGCGCTCGTTTTTAACAAAATTAGTGGCATCATCGGCATACTGGGAAACCACCTCCGGGGAGCCGCAAACCTTCAATTTCCTTACATTTCCTATTCTGAGTGCACAAAACTTAAGAAACCAGGACGTTAAGCGACATTGGCACTATCTAGCGTTTAGATCTTTGTTTATGTCTTACTTTCACCTGTTGATGCTCAGTCTCATCATCCGTTGAAGAGTCCTTGTGTTTTCTACGATAACTTGAGTGGTCTCTGTGGTCATGGGTCGTAATACTGATTGCCAGAATGATCCCTCTCAGGGTGGCATTCCCAATCACGGTCACGATTGCGCTTATGAGAGTGCTCACGATCCCGATCATGGCCGCTTTCTTCTTTGCTCTTACTCTCCTGGATTTTCTGAAGCTTGCTGGGGTATTTTCTGTCCGATTTCCTTTCTGATTTCTTCTCCAATTTCTTCTCCGATCTCTTCTCCGGGTCTCTTCTCCGGGTCGTAATACCGAATGATCCATCTCAGGGTGGCATTCCCAATCACGGTCATGATTGCCCTTATGAGAGTGCTCACGATCCTGATCATGGCCGCTTTCTTCTTCGCTCTTACTCTTCTGGATTTTCTGAAGCTTGCTGGGGGGTTTTCTGTCCGATTTCCTTTCCGATTTCTTCTCCAATTTCTTCTTCTCTGATCTCTTCTCCGGGTCGTAATACCAATCTGTTCTCCGGGTCTCTTCTCCGGGTCGTAATACCAATGTCGTAATACCGAATGATCCCTCTCAGGGTGGCTTTCCCAATCACGGTCATGATTGCCCTTATGAGAGTGCTCACGATCCCGATCATGGTCGCTTTCTTCTTCGCTCTTACTCTCCTGGATTTTCTGAAGCTTGTTCGGGGGGTTTTCTGTCCGATCTCCTTTCCGATTTCTTCTCCAATTTCTTCTCCAATTTCTTCTTCTTCTCCGATCTCTTCTCCGGTGTTTGTGTCTTCTTTGCTGAACTACGCTTTTCCGAATTGGCTTCACTAGCCGCCCTCGCCACTTTAATGGCCTCTACTTGTTCTGGTGAACGCGAGGCCATCTTCGCTTACGTGGGCGGACTGCTTGCTCCACTAGTCACAGTTTTGGCGACTTCAGCGTACAACGAATCGTCCAGGTTTTCCTCGATATTCACGCTGAATCGAAGATAGGGGCACACGGACGTTGAGTGGGATTTGATGCAAATACTGCATAACGTTGGCTTTGTGTACTCCTTGGCTCGATGACCTGGTGCTTCGCAATTAAAATACCTCTCGGTGCGACAATTAGCCACGAGGTGGTCCTCGCTACCACACGGCTGGCACAATTTAGGCTGTGGCAGGTACCATACACAAATAGGCCCACCATCAATGAAAATAATCGAAGGAATCTTCAAATTAACCCGCATTCGAGTGGTATGCATGCCACTGTAGATGGTATCAGCAACCTTGTCGCGGCAAAACGAAAACACTTCCCCGTAGTGTGATGGCCGGCAAATAGTGACTGTGTCCGGCAGTTCCATCGGCGCCTCGTACATCTGAACAATTTGCAAACGATTCTCACAGTTGCCAAGAAAAACGACACAACCAGAAATTGACACTAGGTACACCAAAGGCAGTATTTTTCGCCTCTGGGGACTCAAAACGCACCACCCACGTGTTGTTGGACGCACGTTGCTGGATGGAAAGAATTCAATCAAATGTGAATTTCGGGAGCGTCAAAGCCGAACAAGATATCCTGTGAACTGACCACGGTATCTACAGAACACATACTGACAACTCTTTCTTTAATCTAGCATTTTCCTCCTTAACTGAGCAGGTGAACTTAGGAACCTGAGCAAATTTCATCCTATAAGCGTACATATCACATAGCACCTTTGGCACGGCTTCGGCTGTCTGTGGTGTGTCACCAGAAGATTCGAACAGCATTGGTGTTCCAGGCAGTTCTTCAGACTGGGTCTCTTGATCTGCCATTCTTGAAGATTTTGGAAAAGCTTCTCTTTGCGACAGAAAAAAAAATTGTGGCACACTTGACTTAGCTAAACGGCCATGAAGCTATTCAGAGTAGGTTCTCTGCAAGCAGGGTGGTTTCTTTCTTCCATCTTCGAGATGTGGTGGTCAGAAAACTGCCGCTCCCTGGCATGCAAAGTTGACCCTACGAAGGTGGGTACTGGAAAGGGAAAATAATAGTGTTTGTAGGTCCGAGGCCGGGTAGGTTGGGAGAACCACCGTACACGGACCATCAAGTAACCTGCACAATGCTACGTGTTTCCTGTGCGATACAATGAGCTCACACAGGTACATGAAAAAGTCTACATCAAAAGGCACGAATATGATGCTGTTTTGGAGTTGTCTCCGCATTTCGTACAGGACTTGCCATCTTTTTTTACCCCCTAGCAATGCTACCTTGCAGGTGGACAGTTTTGACAGTGCAGACTAGAGGAAACAGCTAAATTCCTCGTTGATAAGTCCCTACAAAAGTTAGAATTTTAGCACGTTTCGATTGATCCCGTATGCATTGACATTTAGAGAGACGATGGACAGCACCATTATGCAAAAGAGAAAAGAACCAAGCATTATGGGAAAACAGAGAGGTTAGGAATGCCGAGCACTCAGAGGGACATCCGAAAAAGGAACAGGGAGGTTCTTTTGAATGGCACCCTTCATCCCCAGAGGGGACCGGCCTCCCTGGGTAGGAGAGGCAGAACGCGGATGACTAGAACCAGAAGAACCCTTCTTCGCCCCTTTTTTAGCTGGAGTACTGGGCTCGCAAAAACCCTCCTCAATATTATCTGATGAAGAATGGGCACACAGACAGATCCAAGTCGGAGCACACAGACAGATTCATCTGGAACTGGACCGGGCAAGGGGAAGGAGAGTCATTAACTTGACTAACATTAACAGTACTTTGGTTTTCACTTTGATTTTCACTCTCATTACTTATCACTCACAATACTTTCACTTTCACTACTAATGACATTAGATACATTCTCCTTAGCATTATCTATTTCAATGTCACTTAAATATCAACATCACAGGCATTTACAGCTTCCATACTATCTTCACCAACATCAGAATTAAACAAATTTGGACTTTGAGACAGGGGACCAAAAGAAACATCCACCAAAATAGACTGACTCGGTTGTGAGACAGAAAGCTCGTTATCCCTCAAATCAACTGAGTCAGCAGCGGGGGGGGGGGGGGAGAGAGGGGTAGCAGCCTCAGCTGGGGTTGGGTCAGCCCACCCAGCAGCAACAGAGCCATCCACAGAATCATCAGCATTTTCCCAGGGGTCATTTGGGCAAGCACAAGCAAAATGGCCTTCCTGTCTGCAACGTAAACATTAGCACTAAAGAAGGTCCTAGAAAAAGTCCAAAAGTTACAAGAAGCAAGATAATGCCACTTGCGCGTACCAAACTCGTCCCTCAAGGTCAGGAAGTTTGATAAATGCAAGCTGGCACATTTCGTCTTGAAGTCGACTACATTAAGGCCACCTTTGGAAAAAGGAGCCGAGCAGCGCTGCCTACCAACGGTCTTAGTTTTTGATTTCCAAATGAAGGGCCAAACAATTCACCTTAACAACAAACCAAACTGACTGACCTTTGCAACAAACCAAAATCGACTCGCCCTCAGGACTTTCAAAATCATGCCACGCCCACGAAAGGAAAGATCTCGCTGTGACCATAAGCCTAGCACTTGCAAGGTGTCAAGTTCCTATCATTCCTATTTTTTCCTACTTTTGGAGTCATTCCTATTTTCTCCTATCTTTTCAAGAAAACCTCCTATTTTTCCTATTTTTTGGTTCATGGTTTACAAAGAATGAAGATTTTTATGCCAGTCAGTAAGAAGACAAAGGATAGCTTCAATCCAACAGACCTGTCCACAACTTTTCAAGTAGCTGGCAAAAATTTCTAAGCCGGATAGTGATTATTGAGTACTGAAGGCGATCCCTGCTAGGGGGGCCAGGGGGCATGCCCCCCAGGATATTTTTACATTTTAAGTCCCCAGCAATGGAATTTCCTTGATTCTGAACACAAATTTCGAATAATATCAATTCCAAAAGTAATCGTAACTTTTCAATTTTATTTGCATAAATGCATGCCTTCAGTGGTTTTCTGTCGTGTAATTCCCAGAACTCAACATAATGAGCTAATAATTTACAATGCTTTGATTACTCTCAAATGTTCACGTTACATTTTATCAGATTTTAATTTAGAACTGATGTAAAACAAATGATGAAATTACCACTCAAAACGATTGTTCAACAGTATTGTAGTTTTAAACTTGAGAAAAAACATCTAATCTCTATAAATGGAAAGAAAAAGTTCAAAAGAATACTGGTGGAAGGCGAAAAGTTCAAGTTACGAAAGCTGCCTTCAAAGGACTTCATTGCTTGTTTTCTTCGTGGCGGAGAGCTTGCCTTGTTCTGAAACACAACCGAGTATGTGAAGTTTTTAAAAGGTTTAAGGTGCTTGATTTTGAGTATTATGGTCAAGGAAATTACATTTTGAAATGGGAATTTAAATTGTTATTAGGAATGTGTCATTTACTTTTGACTTTAAAAAATTATTAGAAAACGCGCTCAGATTTGTGACAGTTGTGGTCTCGAACATTTTGCCATGCATGGTCGATTTCACTCGGGTGGACAGACCCACCGCTGTGCTGGAAGTGTAACGTGAATTGCATTTAATTGCATTTACGGGTTTTGAATAAACTTTTTCAAAGATGATTTCTCTGTTTATTATTTTGTGTTTGTCTATTCATAACAGTATGTCTGAGCACAGTCGCAAGGCAACTGCACAAGCATCACTTGTGGCGAATAATTGCTTTAACTGTTGGGTCGGTTTGTGCAATTGTCGATTTTCTTCTCCTAGAAGTTTTCAATAATTATAGTCTTTTAAGCGGAGCAGGTGTCGGTTTGAAGTTATTTTATCCGAAAAGCTTCCAAAAGTTTTTTGCGTTCCTGAAAGTGCCTAACTTTGTATAGGCTTACTTCGCATCCACAAAATTTATGCCATAATTTAAAGCATGTTTGGTGTTTGTTTGTTTTCAACCTTGATGGTCAGCTGGATGGTACAGCAGAATTTTTGACCAGACTAACAGTGGCAGTTCATGTTTTTTGTTAACTGAACATCCGAACGTGATGAAGATAACCCATTTACTTCAGAATAAGTGTTATTTTCTTGTTGTAAATGAATGCCGTTTCAAGTTCCTTCAAGCGAACGGCCAATTTAATCCAAGGAGATTTGACAAGCCTTGACAGTTAATGACAGGATATGGAAACATTGCAAAAACCAAGCAAGACGGCTGCTGAGTAAAATATGTGTTCAGTTTGATGCCCGAAAAATAATCAAGCTGTGCTCAGCCCCTAGAATGATCTTTCGAGCTTGGATTTACAGAACAGATCCTTAAGATATTGGAGGACAATTCGGAGCACTTTCAGGCCTTTTGAGGAACTTCAAAAAATGTATATTTTCCCTAATATAAAAAGATCCGATTAAAAAATTCATCATGAACGTTGTGAATAAAATTTGAACATTAACGCTGCAATAATATCTTGAAAGGTAGATTATTGTATTGTTCTAAATAGTACTAACTATTTTCTTAGACAATAGAACAAGAGATGCTATTGCACATGTCTATTGTTTGAAATGTTAATGTGCGTTGTTGTAGCTCTTGATCCAATAGGTTTGATTTTATTTTTCCTTTGTTTGTTTGTCAGGTTTCTCTTGATGATCAACCATTTCATTGATCATCCTACCATTGATAGGTAACTCAAAGTCTACCTTTTCCAGCAACAGCAGTTTTTTCATGAGTTCATCAGCATGGTCTTTATATTGGAAGATATCTTCATTGAGATAACTGCTGATGGTGTTGTTTTTTACCGTAACATTGTACTGTTTCTCATCTTTCTCTAATTGAAAGGTGGTGTTGATTTCTAGGTAACAGTTTTTTACCAGCATACATGTAGTTCTATTCCATGATGTACAGCGCACCATGTTTTGTGATTCTGTATTTCCTGTTATCCTGGTCTTGCAGCCTTTGGTGTTGCATATTGCATGCGCGTCAGTGACAACATTTTCTATTTCTGGACAGCAAATGTGTGGTTTTAAGGCAGCTGTTTTTAAGTTGGCATCAGTTATGTTTGTTTTTCAGCAGGTTGGATTACTTTTCATGCGAAGTGCTCAGCTTTTTACCATAGAAATGCTTTACTTTGCAGTTGGTTATTTGAAAGAATTCTCATTCTTTGATTTGCAGTATATGGTCCTCCCATATTGAAATACCAATTACCCCGGAAGAGTCGATCAACTTTCCATCTCTTACTTTGCGCTTTGAGTTGTTTTTTAAAAACAAGGGTGATAACGCCTCGGCGCTGGGATAAAGATAACGTACCGTTAGTATTCGCGTAGTTGTATACTGCGGTCAGTTCAGGAGCTAGTATGTCCCAGAAATGCTGGTAAAAGTTGACTGTTAGCCTGTCAATGCCCGGGGATTTGTTGGGTTCCATCCCTTTAACCGCTTTGGTTGTTTCAGTGCAAGTGATTGGCCCCTCGCACGTTTTGTGGTCGCTGGACTTTAAGATTAGGGTCTTTATACTCAGGATATCCCGTTGGGCGCCTTCCTCAATGTGTTCGGCGGTGTACAATTTCTTGTAAAAGTTACGCGCTTCAACCAAAATATCATAAGGATCAGAAACTGTATCTAAATTATCCTTGGTTAGGAGTTTAATCGATTGATCAGCTTGTCTGGCCTTTTCCAGGTTATAGAAATATTTTGTGCTACGCTCATTGACTTCGGAATAGCGGGGCTTAGTGTGAATTTTAATCGCATCAAGTTCTGCGAGTTCGAATTGCTGTAGTCTTTGTTTGGCAGTTAAATAACGCTCGACATGCGTCTGGTTGCCAGTCGCTGCTTTCGCTTCAATTACTCCATATTGCCTTCGATAGCGTGGCGTTGCGTGTTTGCGATTTTACGGAGCTTGGATGTGTGGTGTATAGCTATTTGCTTAATATGGAATTTAGCTTTGTCCCACCATGTTAGTATGTTATCAAAATCAGCTTTCTTTGTTAACCAATTCTGCCAAAAGGCAATTAAGTCGGTGTTAAATGATGCGTTAGCGATTAGCGTGTTGTTAAAATGGCAGTAGCCCTTGCCCCTTGGGGTACGGGAAAGGTCTAACTGGAGTGAAATTAAATCATGGTCAGAATGCAGGTAAGGCTTTATGTCGGTATTAACAGCTAAATGGGAAATAGCATGACTGATATAAGACCTATCAATGCGCGTAAGAATGGGCGAGTTATCGGTGGAATTCTTGCCGGTCCAGGTAAAAGCGTGTGTGCGGGTGGTGTGTCAACCAGATTATGATTGACAAGGGAGGTCTCAAGTGTCAAAATCGCGGCCTGTTATGCTGATGGATTACCTCCGCGGTTGTCCATTTTTGCATTAGAAATGCAATTAAAATCCCCACCGAAGATGTTTGGGTGCGTGGGAGATAAGAGGGGTTCAAACTCAGAAAAGAAAGTTGCCCGTTCCGCATCAGTACGAGGGGCATAAATAGCTATCAAATTATATGTCGTCTCGTAATTGTAATTACAGTTGTCATAATGCGTCCATTGTTGTCTGTATGTCTGTGGTCTATTGTGTAGTAGAGGTGGGGCGGGAAGAGAATCGCCACGCCGCGCGAGTGATTATCACCGCACGACATGACAACCTCTCCGCCCCAGTCACGTTCAATGTCCTGCCATATGTCGTTGGTCCAGTGTGTTTCTTGAACTAAAATAACATCAAAATGTTTGCGCTGGAAGAAACTACAAGCGGCCCTTCGCCGGTCAGCCGAGCGAAGGGTAGGCATTAGTATTAATGCCTTGTGCATTAACACTAACTAAAATGAACATAATGAGTGCTAAAAGAAAAATAAACCAACCTCTGACAATAGCCATAATGAATGTTCCTGTGTCTCATTTTGGATTAGAGCTCTCCGTTTTCTGGGCCTTCTCGGTCTTTCCTACTTTCCTATTCTGCGGCTTTGAAACGTTCGGCTCAGGGTTTAGACGCTGTCTCCGGGTTTTGATTGTATCGTCATCGGAGGAGCCACTTAGTTCCCTTTTGGAGCCTAATTGTTGTGGGACGTGAGGGTTTTCACTGTTGGGTTTGCTACTTTATCCTGTTCTGTATATCCTAGGTCTTTTCATAGTCTGCTCTGATGATTTATTTGCCGATTCACATCCGTTGGATGTGTAGCCATTAAAGTTTTCATCTTCATCTTCGTCCATGTTAGCATCACTAAAAATACCTTTGGCTTTGTCCCTAAGTTCCTTATCAATCTCTGTCGCTTGGCGCGCGAGTTCGATGTGAAGTAAAGCCATCTAAGATTTTCGGACTTAAGGTCCCCATATTGCTTGAGTAGAGCGATGAGTGTCGTCACGGAAATCTAGTGGAATGAAGACTGATACGTGTATCGGTTTTTTGCCCAGGAGGCGGAGTGGTTTATGGATATTTTCATAATCAAGGCCGCTAAGGGCTAATCTTTCAGCAACCTCCGGGTCCGAAGTGTAATGTCAATACACTTTCCACCAAACTGCGGTACTACACCAGTAATATCGCCCTTAAAATTGGGCAGAGAATGGATAACTTGTAGGGCGTCCATGGTCCACGGACAGTTCATCTGTGCGTGAAGAGCTGGCGAGGGGGTCGCACGGCCATCACGCAGAGCACGTGGAAAAGTGGACGGCAAAAAACACCAAATTTGCAGCGAAATCCAACATAAAAACTCTCCAGGCAAAGAGAAGCTGTAAACGAAGACAATGCAACGGCTGAGAAGGCGATCCAAGCGCAGGATAAGGGAATATTCACGTTTTCGCCGGAGCTGCCGAAAACGTGACCGATAAGAACAGATTTCAATTGTAAAAAAGTTTATTCACAGACAAAAACCTTACACTCAAAATTCAAAAGCCGATGCTTCTCTTTAGGAAAGGCAATGATTTCGGATTAGAGGAACGCTTTGAAAGAATCCCACCAATTTCTCACAGATGAAAAGTAATCAAGGCAATTAGCAAAATCATCAATCAAATCAGAAATAAAATCTCAAAAGGTATTATTAAATTTCCATAGACCCGGACCGCGGACGGCATTATCAGCGAGAACAAAACAGAAATTAACCTAATCATGATCAGAAAAACAACACGGAGAAAACAAAGTGGACTGAACGGAATTAACAAGAATAGGAGACACAAAAATTTATCAAGGCGAGTACCGATTGAGCGATCGGAATTAAACACGAAACATCACGAGAATGAGGATGCAACTTACGAAAAATATCAACCAAATTAAAGGAAGAACGAAAATTGGACAAATATTTAGCAGGCGAACTATTCCCGCCACACTTGTCCAAAACATACTCGTAACAATTAAAATCACCACCTAAAATAATAGTGTCCGCAGAAATAAAATAATCGTGAAGGTTTTCAAAAAAGGTCTTGCGATCTGAGAGATTGGTGGGAGCGTAAATATTAATAAAATTAATTTTGTTCCTACCACAAGAAACAAGGAGGCTGATTACTCTCCCTTCTGAGTCTCTGCGCCAAACCAATTTTTCCAGGAAAAGCAGGTGAAACTAAGACTGCCACACTGACCCAATGGCCAAGGGCCGGGGATCAAAAACTAGGCCTCGACCACTCAGCACTTAAACGGGCAATGTGAGCAGCCTCCAAGACTAAAGCTTCCTGAATAAAAACAAAGTCGTGTGCTCTAGCAGAATCAAAAATCGCAGCTTGCTTTAAAGCAGAAAAACCCTGAGAATTAATAGAACAGATTTTCATGAGTCAGGGGAGAGAGGAATAGGGCAAGCCCGCCTCTGTCTACAGTGATCAGAGCGTAGCCGTTTACTTTGCTGTGGTGTGCCAGACGGTACAGGAGACGGGTTGGTTGATCGGCGAGGTGGCACTGGAGTTGGCGATGTTGTCACTCCCCGACGTCTTGGAACAGGCGTTTTCTTCGGTTTTGGCAGTGGTTTAACAGCAGGATCTCTCGGCAAAGGCTCCACAGGGGCCACGGTCTACAATATCAGCCCATGAAGCTTGAGTCGAGAATTGAGATATGTGGACGGAAGACAAATTTGAGATGGGAACGGGCAGCAAACTGGTCTTGGAGGCTCGAGATGCAAATCCAGGAGGCGGAGGGGGTACGTCAACCAAAATAGAGGAGTTAATTGATTATTCTTGCGAAAAGAGAGATTGAAAGACTAACTCGGGGGATAATTGTGTAGAATCGTCTGCTTGAGAGACACCATGATCCGCAGAGGACGAAGCACTAGAGACAGGAGAAACAGGACTACCAGGATCATCACGAGCAGGGGACGCACCACTTGAAACAGGAGAAGCGGGATTACCAGGATCACCATAAGCAGGGGACGCAGCATTAGAAACAGGATCATCATAAGCAAGGTCGTTTTGAAAAGCATCATCATCTAACTGGTCATTTTGGTTAAGGTTTTCATCGCCAGGATCATCTTCAAACGAAGCAAATTCATCAGCAGCATCATGTGGAGAAGGTGGAGCAGGAATCTCGTGCCAGGAGAAAGAGCAGAAACACCCGAATGTTGGCTATTCTTACGTAAGCTGCAATACATGGGCGCATTGCACTCGCGTGCTTCGTGGCTGAGACGACCGCAATTAAAACACAGTAAAAGAGCACTCGCGGGCTTTGTGATTTGGACGGTTACATCTCCTACACGTTGGCGTTTGTCCATCGTGGCAAAGGCGAATTTGATACCTTCCAAACGCAAATAACTTGGGATAGCATGAGGGATCTTGACGCGATAATGGCGTAATCCATTGTATATGCTTTGGTGATCCCGGGTGCGATAAGTCCGGCGCCTGTGCCACATATCTTCGAAAAACGGGGACAAACGGTGAATGGTGATTGATTGATTGGGGGGTTTCAACTGGAGCACTAGCGCCCTCAGCACAATGAATTTGGGAAGATTCATCGACATCAGATTGACTATCACACACTCGCTGAGCATCCTGGGAAAAATCCGAGCCCAGGCTCTCCAAACTAGCATTCACACTTCTAATTTCTTCTCTACAATTACCATTTTCACCCTTAGTGAGACTGACAGCTTTGTCCCCACCTGGTTGAACATTACTACAGTTAGCCAAGATACTTTGGCTTGGAGGAGCCTCAGACTCAACCTGAGCGCTCTCCTCCGCATCACCAACACCATCCATTCGCTGAGGCTCAGAGGCCGAATCAGCAGCAGCAGCATCTCGAGCGCCAGATGCCCCCGGCAGGGGGGGAAATCCGTGGCACTTATAAAACGAGGGGGTACCTTTGAGAACAACAGAAACCAGGCGAGTACTAGTATAAATTTCCTGGTTCGATAAATAGGTCTGCTTTTTGATATTTTTGACCTCATCAAAATCAGAAAAAAACGTCACCCAACACCTAATCCCCTCCTCAAAAGGGTAGTCGAAAACATGCACCAGGGTGACCGGAGGGCCACCACCCAAAATTGGGCACCAGAGCCCAAAAAGCCGTACACCAGAGTTTGCCATGGCTGTCCTAAAGCAATCATCACTTTTAAAAGTCAACCTCACCACTTCAAAGGCCACTTGGACAGCAACTACATCAAGACTGTCAAAAACCTTAACCACTTCTTCCATGATTTCCTCTTTCGACTTATCGTTTAGTTTCCTCCCAGTTTGGATATTCAAAGTATAAGGGAGCCTCATTTTGAAGTGAGCTTTGAATAAATAATTCTTCTTAATTATTCTTTTAATAAACTTAAAGAAATATGTTCTTGATTAATTATTTCTTTAGTAGACTTAGATAAATATTTCTTCACTTAATTAATTATTTCTTTAATAAACTTGGTTACTTAATTAAATCAGTTAAATCACCCAGCGCACCAGATAAAGAAATCCAGCAGGGCGAGACCCGAAAAAGTGCCGTTTTTTTTTTTTGCTTTTGCCACGCGTCCTTTCCTCTTTTGTTTATTGTCTTTGCAATTAGTACTTTTCGGCCTTTTCCCTTTCTCTTCTTTTTTGGCTTTTTCTATGTTTTTCTCGTTAGCTTTGCCTTTTGCTTGCTTTTTCAACTGTTTCGCAAGGCTTTTTCAGCCTTTCTGCTTTTGTATCGGTGGCTTTTTGCACTTTTTTCATTGCTTCTGCTCATTGTCTTTGTGTTTGCTTCGGCTTTTTTCGGCTTTTTTGTTTTGGCGCCTTTTTCGTCATCGCATTTGGGTGATTGAATTAATCAAGTTATTTAAGTGTTATCTAATTCTAATTCAATTTCACACTGGTACCTGCCTCATACTTTCGCAACAAAATAAATAAGCGATCTAGAGAAAAAATATCTTTCACAAAACATGGAGAATCATGGGCATATTGTCTGACCTTAAACTGTTTGCCTGAAGGTCCCGGGGAGAAGAAATCCCTTTATGGTGTTATCGTTTCTAATATAAGTAGGCAACACTTCAGCACACAGAATATATAGAAGTGGGGACAGGGAATCGCCCTGTCGAACCCCTCACTCTAAAACTTTCATGAAACCATCGTGATGTAAAACTGTGATCTACCGTTGAAAATCTTGGCCAAAGAGGAATCGTTTCAAAACATTCATCAGGAAACTACGATCGACCCAGCCAAAGGCTTTCTCCTGGTCTGAACTCAACAAAATTTCAGGCTCATTAGTTATATTTACATAATCAAGAGTGTCACGCAAAAGGGACAGATTCTCAAAAATAGTTTTTCCTGGGACTGAACACGTTTGATCTTCATGTATTACAGCAGACAGGACTTTCAATAAGTGGTTTGCTAGCGCTTTGGAGCAAATTTTGTAATCGACGTTCAAAAGCGAAATGGGGCACCAATTCTTTAAGCTCTTGCAGTCACCTATCTTATAAAGTAAACGAGTTACATTTTTCTGCATGGATTTGCTGAAAGAGCCTGCTTCAAGACTGAAATTGTACACTCAAAGTAAGTGCGGTCCTAAGAGATCCCAAAATTTAGCGTAAAATTCTTGCGGTAGACCATCCGAGCCTGGGGTTTTCCCTGTGGACAAATTTCTCATTGCTTGGCCCATTTCACTCAAAAGTAATTTCCCCTCGGAAGATGAGTGCTCATCATCAGCAAGCACCACGTCCATTGTATTCAAAAGAGCCTGTTGAACCTCGAGATTAACTGGTTCCTGAGAATACAAAGCATGATAGAAAGCAAAATGGGCCTGTTGAATTTCTTGTTGAGTAGAGACTTCATTTCCAGCGGAGTTATAAATAGACCGTACCGAATTTTGCTGAGCGTGTGTTGCTTCAAGCGTGAAAAAGAATTTTGAGGGTTTTTCTCCCTCTTCAATCCATCTAGCATGACTTCGGATTTGGCTCGCTTTAGAATGAGATAAGTTGAGAGCGCGGAGCTCACTTTCGAGTTGATCTATCACTTTTTTGACGGAATCATCGCCCTCAGCTAAAGCACGTTTGTTATCAATCAAAGCATTGGTAGTGCGAACCTTATCGCCATTCAATCTACGTTGTTTATCCCGACAGAAATTCTGTGCTGCGATTTTAACTGAGTCTTTAAGAAAGTCCCACCAATCATGTATGGACAGAAAGGCTTCTTGATAAAGGATATGTTTTCGAATAAGTTCTGAGATCGTAGTACAAAATTTTCATCTTCGAGGAGATCTAAATGTAGCCTCCAGATACCAGGACCATGCGAAAATACATTAGGTAAATCGAAAAGCAATTCAACCGAGTCGGGGTTCGAGAAAGGACCAGGCGAAATTTCACAGTGTGTAGTGTGGTCAGTTAAATCTTGAGCTATGAAAAATTTATCGAGTCTAGTGCCTATAGATTTGCAGAATTTTCTACGCCAGATGTCAACTAAGCGGTGAACGGCATGCAAATCTTTCACATCAAAGCAAGTTGAGGAATTTCCGCCAAATTTATCTAAATTGCTTTCAATGCAATTAAAATCACCCCCAATAACCTTGAAGGAATTCGGAAAGAAATACTCATGAATTGTATCAAAGAAGCCTTTTCGCTCACTAGGATTGCTGGAGCGTAAATGTTAACGAAGTTAAATCGTATATCATCTAGAAGAGCTAAAACACTGATGATTCTGCCGGAAGAATCTCTTTGCCATTGGGTCACTTGAAAGCGTGAATTTTGAGAGACGAGCAAGGCAACACCGCCTTGTTTGCCAAGGGCGGGAACCCAAAAACTTTTCCCAGGCCATCTGGCTTTCAAGGAATCAATTGCATCAGGTTAAGTCGCTAAAGTTTCTTGCAAAAAGATAAAATCAGCTCTCGACTGTTCAGCAAAATCAAAAATAGAGTGCTGCTTGGCATTGTTGCCAAAGCCACGGATATTGAGGCTACATAACTTAGCATGGAAAGCTAAAGAAATGGAGGGATTCTTCCAGCGAAATCACAGAGTAGTAATAAAGAAAGAAACAAAAAAAGAAATCTAAACTTAACAGTACGTTGACCATTGGGTTTCCGTTTAGCTGGAGGTTCAGAATTTTCAGTGTCCGACAGCTCATGAGTTTAAGAGTTTAGTCTATCATCTGCAGAAAGTGAGCACCCTGAAACTAAGACAGGGCGAGTAGGGACATGTAGCAGCACAGACGTATCGGAGATTTTACCAGGTTTCCTTCGGGGAGCCAGTTGCGTAGCGGGCGGACTTGGGGTTGAATTGTCGAAGAGTTGAGGGGTATTTTCCTCGCCTTCTTCCATTTCAGAAGGATCTTCATCTTCGTCAGAAAGAAACTCGCTTGGATTCTCTGAAGCCTCCATTTGGGGATGTTCAGTTTGACAGAGGTCAGCATGAGATTGATCTGTCATTTCAGTGTCGTTCGCGGGGTCAGAGATTTCGGTAGAAGCCTGTGTAGAATTAGTTTCAGTAGGCGGGAGTGCGAGGTCATCCTGACGCTGTTGTTGATCTATAGCGTGCTGAACTTCATCGATTTCGCACAGCCAAGTTAAAGGACAATTCCATGCTCTGTGTTCCGAAGATTTACGGATGTTACACAAAAGGGGGTGGATACAGGCAGAAGCCAAGTAACTGATTTGTTCGCAGTTATAACAGATAATAGTATGGCAGGCGTTGGCTAAGTGTCCAGTTTGGTGACAGTGACGACATGTGGGAGCTTGACCTGAGTAGCGAAAGTGTACGAGTACTTTACTAAAATGCATGTAGCTTGGAACAGACTCTTTAATTCGAACTCCATAGTGACGGACTCCGTTCTGAACATTTTCCTAGCCAGGATTGGTGAAGAAGCCTTGACGTTGATGGATCACGTCGCAATACTTGGATAAGCAATTGATGATGGCGGTGTCCGGCATTTTGTGAGGTGCATCAGAAACTTGTAAGTAAGTGAGCGGGCAGTCGATATCCTGCAAAGCAAAGGAGGTACCTAGGACATTAGAACATTGCGGCGGAGAAAATGCTCTTTCAACTCCTGTCGACGAAACGTAAGATTTCGCCGCTCGACTGTCGTTGGGTGCAAGAAATACCAGAGCTATTCACGCCAGCCTGTGCGAGTGCAGTGAACACATCATCAGCAGGGGCAAAACTGCTTGGGTGAAAGAAGGTGGTTAGAGGACGATTTGGAAGGTCATTTTCGTCGGGAACATGAGCCACAGGCGTAGCTACTCCCCCCTCAGAAGCACGGGCTACATCAGCATATGACACATTTGAAACGGGATGATCTACATCAGGGTTGGTATCGACTACATCTCCACTTGCAACTCTCTCCTCGACGACTACATTTTCTGCGACTAGTTGCTCACCATGATTCCCTTTTATCTTGCGCCCAATCGAGGCGCACGTGAAGGTGAGGCTCGGCCTGAAAGTGACTTGCCCTAGGAGATTTGAATGTCTGATGCATTTAGCATTCCAGGTCTTTCTGGGTGACCAGAATTATCAACTGGCACTTGCTGATTCTGCTGGAAAGGAGTAGCTTCCAGTAGAGTTTGTGGTACTGGAGGTACTGTGCTCTGCTTCTTCTGAATCTCTGTGTCAGTGGATGTTGAAGGAGTGGCATGTTTTAGTTTCCTGAACAGCATAAGTACTGTATCTTTTGCATGTGCTTTCTGATGAAGAACATCATCATTTTCATTCACACTGAGAACATTCATCATAACCCAAATGATATGCAGGCAGAGGTCTCGCCCAGAGCAAAATGTACAGTTGCATGAAACAGTCTCTGATATTTCTGTAAGCCTTATTTTACCACTGTGGTTAAGCTCAAAGATCTTCTTGGTTGGGCTCGCATTATGGATCTGGAAAACATTGATCTTTGCTTGGTTGGCCATCTTTAGTGAATCTTTGAACTTTTGACTCGTATTCTCTTGGTTATTTTAAAAACATCACTGTGATATGAACCAAAATAATAAATTTTGACAGGCAAAAGGCAGAATGAGCCAATAATCTTATGTTGTAATTACAAGGAGCGAAGGAGAACTGAACATGCTCTGAGTGGAAAACCACAGACTAGCACTTAGTCTCCAACTTAAATATGATTTTAACACACTGCTACAAAGGTGCAAGGGGCTGGAAAAATATGTTTGTCCTCATACCAGGGTTCTTTGTTAGATTGTTATTATTACAGTGATAAAGAATATTGTTCCTTGTACCGAGGACTGAATCAAGGTTCCACTGTGATCTAATTTGTCTCATAACCATTGCCAAAAATTAGTCTCAACAATTTTAAACCAAATATAAAATTAAATCACAACACTTAGTATACAAGCTTTCCTTTGTTTGAGTATAATGGTAAAGTTGTCTTGATGTTTAAGCTTGTTTTATAAAGGATTTATTTCATCACTCTTAGCATTTGATGGGAAGCAACAATTTACGTCAAGTTCCCTTACCGTCGAACATGCCAGAAGTTGTTAAACCATGTGCTCACATGACTTCGCTCAGGTTTGCTTGCCCAGTCCAGCAGTGCACGCTGCCTTGCTTCATTAGGACCAGGAGTCTCAGCTGTGTAAATGGACTGCACCATGGTTATGAAGTCTTTTCTTGACTGAGTGCTCCAACTACTTTATGTGCACAATCGTAGACGTGAAGTTCACAAGATTTGGTCCATGCTACTGTTCCTGGGTTGAGCCCATGTCGGATACTTTCACGGTCCCCTCCATGTTCATCAGGTATTATCCCCTCAGGATCAAAGATGTAGTTTTGATCACCAGTTTAATCCCTCAGTGCCTTAAAAAGCTGGTTAATTGAGGGACATAAACAACCGTACAGAATTACAACACCTGTAGCCTCCAACATTTATTATTGCATTCTGCTAATTAAACCACTGCTTTCACCTCTGTTGGTAATGTTATTATAAAACCTAGGAGTTTGCTCTTTGCTTGAAAACCACTTGTGACCTAATTGTGATTGCTGAAGAAAGTTCACTCCCACCCTGGAAATCACTGCAGACTACAAAGTTAAAATTATAGGAAGTAAATAATTATGACAACCACTTTTCAATAAGACACCAAACAATAAAAAAGGATAAGCACACAACATTTTTTCAAGGTAGTTTCCGACTACCAACTCTCTGGCTGAGACGTTCAATGTGTGGTTCCAGAAAATGTCTATAGGTATGGATAATTTATTTTATGGAACTACACAATAACAAGAAAATGTAATTCCAGAATTGCTCAATCTAAACTACCTTGGTGGAAGGTGAATCTACCAGCACTTATGTACGTCAAAACAAACTGTTACATGCACATTAAGAATAAGCTACATGTATTTAAATGGTAATTAATTACTATTATATATATTCTTCATGTTTCACTTTAGTTTACTTACAGCATTTAACTGTTTCCAAAACTCAGATAACGTTTCTGTGCTTTCAGTGAGGCAGTCCATACTAGCAATGGTCAGGCATTCTTTCAGAAGTGGATGCTGGACAGAAAGATTGATCGTTTTCATACCTTTCACTTTATCATGTTCTGCATCTAAGAAGCAGAATTCACCTGCCAGTAGATTAGAACTTGCATTCCTTTGCATCTGCTTGCAAACCTCCATCCTTTCCTTACTTGATCTGAACACAGCAGTGATATCTGCCACTCTTCCATCCTTAACACTCCACAGAAGGTACTTATCCACAGCATCACTGGATTCTTTTATGGCAGCTAAGACCTCAAAGGAATGTCCAGATGGATTTTCCTGTTGGATCACTTTTTGTTTAATATTTTGAATTTTCTTCAAATTTGGCATGCCCTTTGTGTTGGCGTAAATGTCTTCAACAGATTTTCCTTCCTTCATTAAACCTCTCAAATGTTCATAAGGGAACTGGGATGGCTTTGCGGCAGTATTACCATGGAAAAACTTTGTAGCTGCCTCTGTGATAGCAACACTTTGCTCTCTTTTTGCACTACAGGAGTGTTTACCACACTGATAAATCATGACTGTCTCGCTATGAAACCCCCCAGATTTTTTTTGCATCACATCAAACTTGAGCAGCATCATATCCATAACAACCGCACACTGTATTATCTTCTGCCAAGCGCTTGAATTGCATCTTATTTTGCTTGTTATAAGAATGGAAATGTGGGTATCTTTCATTCTTACAAACATGTGCCACCGCGTAAAGCAACCTTTCTTACTCCATTAAAGCCTTGTTGTTTTGAAGTATTCCACTGCATCCATGGCCTACCATCTTTGCTACTTGTCATCATGCTTGCTTTATCATAGCAGAGCCTGCGGGCAAAGCCCGCCAGCGGAGCTCCATTGCTAAGGAAATATGGTAACCTATCAATCCGAGAAATTTTGGTTGTGACGTAATAGTCACGTGACCGACCGTCCGTCCGTCCGTCCGTCTGCACACTCTGTGGGAGGGGGAGGGGAGTCGAGTCCCAAGACAACCCGACGGGGGCAGAGAATGCCATCTTTTCTTGGCGGGAAATCGCAAGGTGCTGTAGGGCAACTGGCATTTTTCTTGGCAAGAAATCGCATGACCATCGTCGCTTTTGAAAAAAAGGTTTCTATAAAAGCTTAAGCTTCTTTAGCATTTAACGATTGCTCGAGAGTAGTGAAGTTTTATACTTGACAAAAAAACATCTAATATATATAAATGGAAAGAAAAAGTTCAAAAGAATACTGGTAGAAGGCGAAAAGTTCAAGTTACGAAAGCTGCATTCAAAGGACTTCATCGCTTTGTTTTCTTCACGGCTGAGAGTTTGCCCTGTTCTGAAACACAACCGAGTAAGTGAAGTTTTTAAAAGCTCTAAGGTACATGATTTCGAGTATTACTATGAAAGAAATACGTTTTGAAATGTAAATTTGATTTATGCCATTAGAAATGTGTTATTTACTTTTGACTTAAAAAAATATTAGAAAACGCGCTCAGATTTGTGACAGATTCTTGAATATTTTGCATGCTGAGCCGATTTCACTCGCGTGGACCAACCTACGATTTTGGAAGTGTAGCGCGAATTGCATTTAAGTATAAACATAGAGGTTTTCGAATAAATGTTTTTCAAAAATGATTTCTCTGTCCATTATTTTGTGTTTGTTTATTCATAACAGTAGGTCTAAGCACAGTCGCAAGACAACTGCACAAGGTTTACTTTCAATTTTCACCGTCTGGTCCATCTCTTTGTGCAACTGTCGATTTTCTTGTCCTAGAAGTTTTCAATAGTAATAATCTTTTAAGCGAAGCAGTTGTCGGTTTAAAGCTATTTTATCTGAAAAGCTTCCGAAAACAGTTTTGTGCGTTCCTCAAAGCGCCTAACCTTATATAGGCTTACTTCGCATCCGCAAAACTTATGCCGGCATAATAACAATTTAATTAAAGCGTGTTTGGCGTTTCTTTGTTTTGAATCTTGATTGTCTCTAGTTAGAGAACGAAATATAACAGTTATTTGAAAAACTATAAGCAAAGCAGTTGTCGGTATAAACCTATTATGCCGGAAAAGCTTCCAAAAATAGCTCGGTGCATTTTTTAAAGTGCTCGGATTTCAGACAATTTGCAACCGCCAAACTTATGCAACAGAGTTAAGAATGTTTGGACGGTGTTTGTTCATTTGTTTTCAATCTTGATGGTCTCAAGTTAGAGAACGAAATATAAGCGAAGCAGTTTTGAGTTTAAAGCTATTTTATCCCGTAAGTAATGTGTGTTCCTCAAAGTGCTTGAATTTTTTCGCGGCTGCTAAAACCTACGCGACATTTCTTTCGATAAGTTTATTACAAGTGCTTCGAAGCTCCCGAGATCCTTTATTTCGGGTAATCCCAGTAAAATGCCGGTGAAATGTCAGTATAAATTTTTGACCAGACTAATATTTCTATTTAGTGGCAGTTCATGTTATTTGTTAACATCCGAACGCGATGAAGATAACCCATTTAAACAGTCGAGTAATTTTTATTTTGTTGTTGTAAATGAGCGCCGTTTCAAGTTCATTCAAACGAACAGCCAATAAACCAAGGAGATTTGACAAGCCTTCACAGTTAATGACAGGATATGGAAACATTGCAAACACCAAGCTAGACGGCTCGTGAGTAAAATAATCAAGCTGTGCTCAGCCTCTAAAACGACCTGTCGAGCTTGGTTTTACAGAACAGATCCCCAAAATATTGAAGGACAATTCGGAACGCTTTCAGGCTTTTTGAGAAACACTTTTCGAAAGCGAACGAGCCAAAAAAAGCCCCGAAATGTATTTCAGACTGAAAAGTTTCAGGACTATTTTTGAGAAACCAACACCAGTTTATTCCTTCGTGGCTCCGCTTTTAGGCTTGGCTAAATCTATATATTATGGTAATTCATAAACACTAACACCGTCAATATCGTATGGCAACTTTTCAGTCTTGTTAAGGTTACATCTGTCCCAGGATGTTGGAAGCAGTCTTCGCTGGTTACTTCACAAAAAAAGAACAAATGCTTTTAAACTTCTGTAATGGTAAAACCAAATGTAAACAGTAACATTATTTTAAAAATGGCAACAACATAAAGGTGAAAATTATTCATTAAGAATAGCAAGAGACCTTTGATTATTGTACTTCACCACCACAAATAGAACAACCTTTATATGATATTAACACTGGAATTATATACAATTATTTTAACCACAGACTTCATGTACTGTTTCATGCTAAATTAAAACAAACCTCAATTGTGGCACTATGTTTTCTTTTTCTTCTCCTTCAAAGGCCTTGCTGAAATTCCTGAAATGCAAAGAGTAAGGGCATCAATTCTCCAAACTCACAACCCAGTTTTTCCACTATGAGTTGTACTATGAATGCTTCCACTTTAGATTTAAAAACCAGAGCACAGAGTGAAAAACTGTGATATAATTAATAATTAAATGGTCTTAACCTTTTGGAGGCTTCATAGCGGCCCAACCTTAGATGCTTCTTTAAATTACTTCGAGAAGAAAAAACTACAAAGCACTGAGGACAATGTTGGCTTGACAAGCTTTCCTCCTCTGAGTTTCTATCTGTCTCAGACTGGGTTCCACTTTCCTGCAGTAAACAAGGGAAACATGCAGTTAAATTTCCTGTAAGGGGTGGACCATTATATGTTTGATGGGGGGGGGGGGTCAAATCCCAATAAATTATCGAGCAAGGCTTTTACAACTAAAATAATATCAAGCGAGCATCCAAGAAAATAAAAAATATCGAGCAGCTAAAATTCATGCAACCCTCAAGCAAAAATCTTATGGTCCACCCCTAAATGAACTCCATAATTTGATGATGATAATAATGATGACGACCGCATGCCTTCTATGGTCAGTGTCGTGGTGTCAATCAACAGAGAAATCAATGAACTGTTTTTGACTTTGTGTAATATATTTGTTCGTTCGTTTGTTCGTTCGTTCATTAATTCATTTTTCATTTTTAAATTACAAAGTCAGAGGGTTTTTTCTCTTTAAAATAAGGTCAAGAAACAAAGAAGCAGCAAGATTTGACCTAATAAAAATTGACTTTACTTGCCTGCAGTTGTTGAGATGTTACAATACCAGTAAACTGATTTCTGCAGACAGACTTCGTAAAAGGAAAATTATACAAAGAACTGTACAGCAATACATGTAAATACAGCAGTAAATGTCACACTCGAAAAAAAAACTTGCATGAATAAACATCCATCGTGTACTGTTCAGACAAACATAAAAGTCTCAATGTTAATTGCATAATACCATTACCTGGTTAGACAGTTTTAAGCCGCCACTTTTGAAATTATATTTTGTCATTAATGACTATCACAACAAATCATACCTTTTTTGTCTTTCTTCTGCAAGATGACCACGACTTTCACTTTTGCCATCCCTCTCACAAATCTCTATAACTTCTGCTTTGACATCAGTTCTTGTAGTGTCTGGTGGGATCCCAGCTATAATAAAGGGAGCATGAGAGAAGGGATGAGATGAGGTTATTGGTTAAATGTGTAAATATGCTTAGCTCACATGTATGTGAGACAACTCAACAGCTAGTTTTCAGTTATTGCACATAAAATGACAAATTTAAAATAACTGAAATTGACAGCTTGTCTACACTGTATACACCACAACAAAAGTTAGCATTAGCCCTTCACCCCTAAAAGTGTCCAGCATCTTATAATTATTTCTCTTAAAAATAACACTGCAACATTGTTACAACGATCCAGAAAACAAAATGACTGTACCTGAATACTGATGTCATCAAGTCATCCTCGCTTTCTGTGCTGCCTCTAAAACATTAATGAATTCAACATTAACAAATGACAATGAGTAAACAACCTTTAGCAAATTTATCTCAGAAGAGTATAACTTGCTTACCCTTCAGAGAACGGTTCATTTTGTTTTTCATCATCTCCCTATCAAAGTGCAAACAATAGGAAAGAAAATACTTCACCTTTGACTTCACCATTGCTTATATTTTCTTTTGAAAACTACTGCCATCCTGTGTGATGTTTTTGGGGGGTTTGGTTTCTTTGTTAGTGTCGTATTTTGAATTGGTACTGTTCCCTTGTTTTGGTATCACCATTGAAAAGCCCAAAACTCTCTTGACTTCTCTAAGCCATAATACATGGATATAAATAGTGCGTTGCTTATATAATGCTATAGTCTAATTCGGTCAGATCTATGTGTGCTCTCTTAATAGGATCCTTTAAGCCCCGAACATTGAGGCTAGCAACTTTGAAAGACTTGAAGGTAAATTAAAGTAAAAGAGAAATAAAAGACTACTTGGGTTTTGCTTTCTTCTTAATTTGTTGCCCACGTTTCAGCCGCGATTCCTTTGTGCCCAGAGGTGAGCGCGAGCGATCTCGTGGCAGACTTTGATCCTCATCTGAATGTTCCACTGATAAGTCAAAGTCAGTTTGTGGTGTGGAGTCCTTAGAGTCATTGTAAATGGGAGCGGGCAAGTTAGAAGATCCTTCATGTTCCAAAACAGCGTTGGAAGTGGCGGGCGGTTCGTTTTCTACCGAAAACAAAGGCTGGGATTCCGTGTCAACACTATCTTGCTGTGCCAAAGATACAGGTTGTAATTCCATTTCAACATTATCTTGCGATGTCTCGTCAACAATTTGCGGCAGGTCAGGGCAGTCTTTCCTCAAGTGTGAGGCTGAATTGCAGATAAAACACCGCTTGAGGTTTTTTTCCAGGCAACCTCAGCCCAAGTGATCTGCTGAATTACAATACGCACACCGAGCAATTCTTCCCTGATAGAAAAGGGCAGCTCTAAATCCTCGCACCTTAAAATAGGACGGCAAAAGGTCGGCCGGTAGACCTTCTCCTTTCAGTGTGATAACTACGCGGTATTTGCCAGACTTGATAGAGGGAAAATCATGTAGATAAATCGGGTGTATTTGGTGGACTTCGCCGCAAGCGGACAAGGTGCCTTTGATGTCTTCAGGCAAAACGTGGTGGTACGAAAGCCATGGTTGCAGTAATAAGTTTCGTAAGTACCAACAAGTCAAAACCATCACGAGAGATTTGCTCGGCCTTTTCGGTGGTCGTAATGACTGTCCAATTTCCTTTACCGGGATCTTGAGAGATCTGTTTGATTTCGTCGACTGAGTGTGTGACAATCAAAGCTCTTGCAATGTCGGCTACCGTCGCGTTTGGTAAAGTTGAAAATTTCACTGAGCGGTATTGGATCACAGGATTAAGACTAGAATTCACAGCTGCGGCAAACGACATCTTGAAATTGTTAGCTTGCTTTTCAATCACATTCAAGCTCGAGTGACAGCGAATAAACGCCACTAGGGCAAACAGATGGAAAGAGAAGAACTGATCACAGTACCTCCCACGTCAGGTAAGTTTTTTATGTTTAAGGTGAATGGCAGGTCCCCCTAATAGGGTGAGTGCAATGGCCGCCAGTCAGACAGACTTATCCCAAAAAAACGGTTCACCATAAACGGGAGGTGCACCAGCACGTCAAACGTCACCAGGGGATCGAACCCCGCTCCCTACACACAGCACAAAACAAACATGTACAGAGCAAAACAGGACTAACCACAAGTTAAAAACGCGGGAGGTACCCAAACTAACTACCTGGTACTAGAACTACCTAACATGAAACATCGCCCTGGGAAGCTCACCCATGGCCAGGCATTCACGATAATCACAAGAACATAAAATATCGCCCTGGGAAGCTCACCCCAGCCAAGCATTCACATCAAGCACACACAAACACGAAACAGGGCCCCAGGAAACGAGACCCCATCCAAGCATTCACAGCAAACACAGACAAACATGAAACAGCACCCTGGGAAGCAAAACCACAGCCAGGCATTCACAACAAACACACACAAACATAAAACAGCGCCCCGGGAGCGGAACCTCAGGCAGGCATTCACAACAAACACGCATAAACAAGAAAACAACACACAAACATGCAACAACGCCAAGGTTTGCAACAAAGAAAGAGATCCCAACAGGAACTACAAGCAAGAACAGCCAGCAGAGAACCCAAGAACCTGAGGTGAATGGCGGACCCCAAAAGAGGTCACCAGACAACAGTCTCATCCCGACCCAAGGGATCAGGTTCACCAAGGCAAGGAAAAAGGGTTCACCAAGAAACCTGAAAACCAGAAACCAGAAACCAGAAAATCACATATTTAAAGAAAAATGACCATCAGTGACAGACCTGATGACCCCATCGGCGCCCCATTGCCGGTGGAAATAACGGCGTCGCCAAGATGACTTGAAGTGCTTAAAGAAGAGTGGCAGGTGATAACTCTGGCCTTAACTTTCTCGATCACTAGCACCAGGTCTAAGGCCACAGAAACAAAAATTGTTCCGAGCTAGCCAGATGAAGTGCTTGCAAATGCAAAGTACATAAAAAAAGATACGAGGAATGTGGCAGAGATCGTCTGGAGAAAAACCAAAAAGCACATGACGACAAAGAAGAGAAGGACACGACGGGGAAAAGGAAAACATGAGAGACTGCAACCACGACAACACACTTTGAGCCTGAGGACAATCAAAAAAGAGATGGGAGGGTAATTCCAAAACATGCCCACAAAAACACGAAGGATCATAAGAGTAACCAAAGGTCACAAGACGATCAGCAATGCAGAGAACGCCGTGGGCAATCTTCCAGTTAAGGTCGATAACTGGCTGATCCGGATCAAAGAAGAAAAAGTTGCCTCCACGTAGTAAACCAATAAAGGACAGCGAACGTAGGAAGACACTTCTCAATACAGTGTGTCGGAGAATATTGCTCAGATAACAAAAAACAGTAGCTGGACTTCGCCGACATGCTCGAGGCAATGGTGAGCATATGAGGGTCAGACGAAGCCATCACCAGAGTAGAACGAGAAGACAAAAAAGAACCATCGACGGCACGCCAAGCAAGAAGGAGAGAACGATAGAAGGGGGCAGGGCTATGGGACTGTGACTGAAAGGGCGGGACAAAACACTCAAAGTAGATTCGTTGTACACAGAAAAACACCAAAAATCAAGAAAGGAAACCCAGGAAGAAGAAGAAGCCAAACGTCTGATCCATTGAGCGACAAGGGACCAGACCTTCAGCTTCACATCAACAACAGAAAAACCACCAAAGCAGAGAGGTTGAACAACCACAGAACGAGACACTAAATCACGCTTGCCCTTCCAGAAGAAACCAAAGACTAATTTGTAAAGGTCACATAGAACCCAGGGAGGCATGTGAATCAAAGATGCCACATACCATACCCTGGAAAGAGCTAAAGCGTTAATGACCAGAGCCCTGCCCTTAAAGGAAAGTGCACATTCTCCACTGCCAAGATCCGGGGCCACCAGTTATCTTCCTCCAGGTCGCTGGCGCCCAAGAAGACAGTCAAAACCTTGATCTTAATAGAGGTCCAGTCCAAGGCAACACGGGGTGCTAGGCGACCATTCCAGGGACCCAACCACAGACCGAACCACAGACCCTTTGACTTGTACTGGTTCAGCTTCGCCCCAGAACCTTTCTTGAAGACCGCATAGGATTCAAAACAAGCCACAATGGCATCATCAGTAGTCACAATCACTGACGAATCATTGGCATACTGGGAGATAGGGGACAGAGGTTGTGCTGTACCAGGAAGGGAGAGGCCAGTAACACATGGATTGGCACGAATGTTGACAGCAAGGACTTCAGATACTAAAACATACAATGGAGAGAGAGGACAGCCTTGACGAACACCACGGGACAAAGAGAAGAAAGAAGACAGGTGACCATTAACCTTGACTGCACTTTGAACATTTGTGTACAGAAGGTTGACCCAATTGATGAACGAAGGGCCAAACCCCATCTTCTTCAAGGTGGCAAACATAATACCCCAATCCACTCTGTCAAAGGCCTTCTCTTGATCAAGAGAGAGAATGGTTACAGGGACGTTGAACTTGGTGGCATAGTCAACAGTGTCCCTTAGGAAGGTCACGTTTTCGCCAATATATCTTCCTGGTACACCACACGTCTGATCCTTATTAACCACAAGGTGAATAACCTTGAGGAGTCGACCGGCCACGGGCAGCAAGCTTGTATTCAACACTAAGAAGGGAGATCGGACGCCAGTTGTGAGCATCCAAATGATGCCCCCTCTTAAAGACCAAGGAGGTGATACCTCTGCACTGAGAGAGAGTAAGAGACCCGGAAGAATAACAGTCATTAAGGACCTTGACAAGGTCAGAGCCAAGCACTCCCCAGAACTTGACATAGAATTCCATAGGGAAACCATCGATCCTAGGAACTTTCCGCTTGGCCATGCCGATAAAAGCAGCATAGCACTCCTCAATAGATAGCATACCTTCACATTGCTTGGCTTGGTCAGAAGAAAGGGTGGCACTGACCTTGTCGAGTAAAGTCTCTTGAGCAACAGGATCAGTAGAAGAAGCAGTGAATAAATAAGAAAAGAAAGAAGCAAAAGAATGACACAGATCGTCAGGACTAGAAACAATCGTACCATCACTCTCCCTCAGCGCAGAACCCCATGCGTCGGCCGCCCGCTTCCTCTCCAGGCAGAATAATAAGCAGAGGAGGACTCGCCCTCCTCAACCCAACGGATTCGAGAACGGACCTGGGCTCCTTTGGCTTTCTCCAAATCAAGACGGGACAGTTGACCAAGAACAGAATGGTAAGGCTCCAGGCAAGATAGGTGGCCCTCATATAGACATTATTTTCAGATGGTCAGCAAGCCTGGCCAGGAGAGATTGAGTCTGGGAAGACTGAGAGGAATGGCTAGTGCAATACGAGATGGTAAGGCCCTTAAGCCTGGACTTCCCAGCCACCCACCATTCACTCAAGGCGGAATAAAGGTCTTTGCAGCACTGCCAATTCTGCCAGAAGGAAGAAACTGAAGCAACGTACTCGTCCTCCTTCAAAACAGAGATGTTAAGCTTCCAAAGACCAGGCCCAGGTGGAATGACATCAGGGACAGAAACACAGAAAAGGACAGCACAATGATCAGAGAAAGGACAAGGAAGAATATCACACGAAGAGACAGAAGAAACCCACACATAAGGACAGCCCACTAAGTTAATACGGGAGGAGAGGAGACTATTCCACCTGGACCAGGTGAAGGCGGAGGAGGACGACGGATGTAGGTACCTCCAAATATTGACACAGCAACAAGCATCAAACGCTCTAGCGAGGGCAGCAGAGCTCTCTCGCGAGGTGTCATCAACAGTTGATCCCATCCGATCTACAGCCTGGTCAAAAGCCGCGTTGAAATCCCCAACAAGAACAGTGGGGATCAATGGATCAACACGTTGGGGTAAGTCGTCAAGAAATTCATCTTGTGCAGGGTTGCGATTCGGGCATAAACACAGACAGCACGAAAGAGCTTACCACTAAACAAGAGTTAACACTGCAAAAAACGCCCATCAGAGTCACACCATGAGTTGGATAGAGTAAGAGTACGACGATACAAAAAAACACAGCCACAAGATTTATTTGAACCAGGAGAAACAGCAGCAGAATAATCAGAAGAAGAGAACCAGGACTGACATTCACTGAGTGAGGTACAGTGAGTCTCCTGGAGACAGACAACATCAACAACAGTAGGAAGGGATTGCAACCACTGCCATACCCTGAAGAGCCCTAAACACCTCATCACAAGAAAGAGGGCCCTCACAAACTGATACCTCACCCGCGGGGATAACGGAAGACAACTTATCCAGCAAGGCAGACTGGACGGAGTGATCCGTTGGACAAGATGAGAAGAGACTATTATAACAAGAAACCCATGAATCACAGATGTCAAAGATACTGGTAGCGAGGGAGCCGTCACTATTCTGCATGGCAGGAATCCAGTTCTCAGTGCCATGCTTTTTCTCCAGCCGGAAAAAGAAACTAGATGTTTCGCTCTCCTCCGCCCAGCGGATTCGGGATCGAATACAGGGGCCTTCAGCTGCTTCAAGGTCAAAGGCAGCAATTTTAGAAAGAACGAACTCATAGACGGATAAGAGGGAAACCCGTCCATTATCAATCTTGGCCTTTAAATGGGAAGATAAGCGGACCAGAAGTGAGCGAGCCTGAGACTTCTCCCTCGTCCTGCGAGAGCAGAAGTCAATAGCCAAACCTTTGATCTTCTCTTTGCCCGTGTCCCACCACTTGAGGAGGGAAGGAAAGGAGGCCTTTCGAGCCTGCCAATTGCGCCAAAAAGCCGTGATGATTTGTTTAAAATCTTCATCCTTCAAAATAGAAACATTCAAGATCCACCAACCAGGACCCCGAGGAAGGGGCTCAGGGATATTGACATTCAAGACAACAGCACAGTGGTCGGAAAAGGGGCAAGGCAGCATTTTGCAAGACAGGACATGGTGGAGCCAAGAGTAAGGGCAACCTATAAGATCAGTACGAGAGGCCAAGGACCCATCAGGTTTCAGCCAAGAAAAAGCCACAGTGGAATGATGCAAGACCCGCCAAGCATCAACCACGCAACAATCATAAAAAAGAGCCCCAAGGGCACGAACGCTCTCCCTCGATGCATCAAATACATTGGAACCACGTTGTCTAAGGCCCTATCAAAGACAGCATTAAAATCCCCACAAAACAGCGTGGGAACGGAAGGGTCAATCATAGACGCACAGTAAGCAAAGAAGTCGTCCCTCTGTGGATTCCTATTAGGAGCGTACAAAGAGACTACACGAAATGTCAGACCATGCCTCTGGAACTCCGCCATAACAAAGCGACCATCAGAATCGGTCCAGGATCTGATGAGGGAAAAACAAGGACGAAATAAAATGGCAGAGCCACAAGAATGGGAGGTCCTGGGCGAGACAACAGAAGAAAAACCATAAGAAGAAAACCAGCTAGTACACTCGTCACTAGAAAGAGAATGGGTTTCTTGCAGGCATTCAAAGTCAACCGAAAGATGGCCAAGCCACTGGAGCACGGCCATCCGCTTATTTGCATCCCGTAACCCATTGACGTTCAAGGAAACAAAAGCCATGATTAAGGATAGGGTGGGATTCAAGAAGAACAACAATTAAAGGAAGAAAAAATACAGAATCAGATCAAACCCTACGAGGGCGATCTGAAGCCACAACAGGGATCCTCGAGTGAACCCCCCGAACTGGGGAGGGAGAAGAAGAAGGCCCGGCTTTTTTCCTCTGGGGCCCATCACAACGTGAGTGTGACCTCCCAGAGGGCACCTCCTTAAAAGCCAATTCAGACTTCTTCCTTTTCAAGGTAGCCCCTGAAGTATCCATCAGCTGAATCTCCAGGCTATCAGGGAGGCGCTGAGCGTCCTGAGAAAAATCGTCAGAGAGTTCATTGCGATGTTCAACGTTACTTTCTTCACCACGACTACTATTTTCAAGGACCCTACCCTTGTTTTCATTCAGATTCTCACCATTACCTATTAAAATGTCCTCGTTAATACTATTTAAACTTTTATTAAGACTACTACCACCAATATACTTTTCAGTTCCCATTTCATTCAAAATACCATTAGATGTCTCAGCCAAAACATTGTTTTCATGCAGTATGCTGTGACTGGGACCCTGCGAGGGGTCCTCATGGTCAGAGGCATCATGGAAGGCCTCCTCAGGATCATCTCCATCATTCTCGATTTCCATAGAATCGCCAGACCGAGCCACCGCTTCCACAGACTTCAGGCCAAGACCACCGCCCTCAGCTACGACCGCAGCTGAGACCGAGACAACGGTGACCCCAGCCTCCGCCGAAGGAGTCTCTGGAGTCGCACCCAACAGATTTCCAACCTCAAAGGAGCCACCACGCTCAACTACCGCTTCAACAGAGCCGACACCGCCATCATCCACAACACCCGGATCCAGGACCGAGGCCACAGCACGATCCGCCACGGTGACCCCAGACTCTGCCCCAGAGGTTCCCGGTGTTGTTCCCTAAGGATTGGGACAATTGCGGGCAAAATGCCCGGGCTGTCTACACAAATGACACTTGTCCATGTCGGGGCAAGCGGCAGATTTATGGCCTTGCACATTGCAAAGGTTACAAATAATGGGTTGGCCCTTAAACCACACACGACACATGTGTCCACCAATAAGCGCAGTTTGCGGTGGAGTATTGTTAAGTACAAGGTCAACCAGGCGAGTGCCAGTATAAATCTCAGGCTTACTCAGATACTTTTGGTTGCGCACAGATTTAACGAAACCGAACGCACAGATTTAACGAAACCGAACTGAGAAAAAAAGTCCTTAACCGGCTCCTCGTCCTCCTCATAAGGATAGTCAAAGAGATGAATAATGGTGGCCAGAGGGCCACCGTCCATCCTACACCAAAGACCAAAAAGCCTAATCCCGTTCTCCCTACGGGCCAGGACCGCATCCTCTTCTGACCGAAAGGTGACCCGAATAATGTCAGGAGATTGTTGAACAGCCACCGGATCAAATTTGGTTAAAACCTCCTCCAGGATCTCATCTTTAGATTTGTTGGCCAATTTTCGGCCCACATGGATGTTCACTGTGCGCCGACAGCTATCCATTGTCAGGGAAAGAAAATGACTAATATACTAAATACTTCAATTATTATACTATTATAGGTTAAATATCCTTTTAACAGTACAGGACTTTTGCCTGTTTCAATAAGTTACACCGACGGGACTTTTGCCCGCTTAACAATACGTTTTTAATTGAATTAATGGTACTTTTGCCCGCCTAGAAATGAAATTTAAGATGAACGGGACTTTTGCCCGCCTACAAGATACTATTATGAATTAACTAATAACTTCTTTAAAACAATACTATTATTACAACCAAGTTGAGGAATTTAATAAGCGGGACCTTTGCCCGACTACTATTTAATAAATGGGGCTTTTGCCTGACTAAAAATAGAATTTAAACAAACGGGACTCTTGCCCACCAAAAAGGTTTAAGCAGACGGGGCTTTTGCCCGCCTACAAATAAGAAGAAGACACGCAATTAAATAAACAGGACAAACAAAGTTAAACGGGACTTTTGCCCGCCTATAATGCAAAGTTGAATAATTAAATAAATGGAGCTCTTGCCCGCCAAGCAATTAATAGACGGGACTCTTGCCCGAATACGATATAAGGTTGAGGAACTTGATAAACGGGACCTTTGCTCGGCTACAATTTAATAAGCGGGGCCTTTGCCCGACTACAAATAGAAATTGAAACAAACGGGACTTTTGCCCGCCAAATAAAGTTTAAACAGACGGGGCTCTTGCCCGCCTACAAATGAAGAAGACAAGCATTTAAATGAACGGGACAAACAAAGTTTAAACGGGACTTTGCCTGCCTACAATATAAAGTTGAGTGATTTAATAAATGGGACTCTCGCCCAACTACAAATAGGGTTATAAAAGGGACTCTTGTCTGCCTACAAATAAAGTTTAAACGGGACCTTTGCCCGCTTACAAAATACAATTACGGGACCTTTGCCCGCCTAGAAAATACAATTATGAAATGACCACTTAGAGAAAAAACAAGCGAAAATTATACCAAAACAGCGGGAAAACACGCCGCGGCAAAAAGCAAAAAAACACGCACGGAAAAACGGAAGCTGAAAAAATTCACGAAATGAATGAACGCAGAAAAAGCGCAAAAAGCCGAAAATATGTGCAAAAAACGGAAGCCAAAAAGGCCCGCGGAGGTCCCGATCCACCAGCCCTCAGTTTTCTGTGAATTTAAACGTGAGCCTGAACCTTGTTCAAAACGTGGATGATGTGAAAAGCTTTGTTAGGAGAAAAATCGTTAGTGAGGATTAAAGTCGTGTCATCGGCATATTGTGACACTCTGCTCTGTTTATTACCAGAGCCAGGGATTTGGATTCCCTCAATGCAGTTATCGCGGCGAATGGCCTGGCCTAGTGTTTCAGCCACCAGGCAATACAGCAGCAAGGAAAGCGGACAACCCTGCGAGCCTCGCGCTCAAGTTTAAAGGACAGTGATAGCCAGCCATCATTGATCACTTGGGAACTGATGTCAGTGTAGACAATATTAATCCACTGCCGGAAACCCGGGCCGAAATTAAATTTTGCGAGAACACGTTGTAAAAAGCCGTGATTAACCCGATCAAAAGCCTTCTCCTGATCGAGGCTGGTCACCGCGGCCAAAAGCTGTTTGTGGTTGATATAATCAATGGTATTGCTGATCAGAAAAAGGTTTTCGAAAATGCTGCGGTCCAGAATACTGCATGTTTGATCTTCGCTGAGAATCAGCAGGATAACTTTGCGTAATCGATTGGCTAACACTTTGGTACAAATCTTATAGTCAGTGTTTAAAAGTGAAATAGGTCGCCAGTTTTTAAGTTCCAAAAACTAAACGGATAATTTCCCCGACACTGTGAGTCAGAGAGTGAGCCGTGAGTGAAAGAGAAATTAAGTATACCTACTAGGTCTTGACCCAATAGACCCCAAAAACGGCGATAAAATTCAACGGGAAACCATCAGCGCCCGGTGATTTTCCTGTTGGCATTTGCGAGAGGGCCTCAGAGCACTCAGAGAGTGTGAGGTGACCCTCGCATTTCTCCTGGTCTTCGGATACCAAGGATTTATCTAGTTGATTTAGAAGCCATTCTTGGCTCGCGAAATCAGTGGGTTCGGCCGTGTAGAGTTTGGTGTAAAAATCCCTACACTCACAAAGGATGTGTTTATCTGACGTGACAGTTGAAAGATTGTCACGTAACTCGGTGATCGAGTTGCGGGTCTGCCGCTTATTTTCGAGCTGGTAGAATTACTTGGTCGGTTTTTCTCCCAGCTCAGACCACTACTCTTTACTGCGGATGATAGCGCCTTCTACGGCTTGATCATCGATCTTTGTTAAGAGGTCTTTAACCTCAGATAAGCGAGCTTGAATGTGGAATGTGAATTTCCACGAGACAGGATATTGCGAAACTTGTGTTCTAAATTTGACTTTTCCCGCTGTCTCTCACGTGCCAGAGATATGCTGTGAGAAACAGCGATCTCTTTTAATTGAAATTTTCCCGCATCCCACCAAATGCTAGGATCGGTGAAAAGTGGTTCATTTTCACGCCAGACGGGCCAGCTGTGTGTTGAATTTCCAAATGCCTCGTCCCCTCGGGTTGGAATTTCCGAGTGAGATTTTTAAACTAATTAGATGGCGATCCGAGTAACCAAAGGGTGTACAATTGTGGCCTGTAACGCGCGGTCTCCAGGCTCGCAGTGTATAAAACCGATCTAAACGGCAGCCGACAATGCGGTCCGTTAAACCAAGTATACAAGCGACCCGAGGGGTTAGAAATACGGTAGAAATCTTCAAGATGTAAAGAATCCGTAAACGCATGAAGACGTGAGACGTGAGACGTGAGACGTGCTACCAAAACTGTCATTGCTGCCCCATTTGTCTAGGGTCACATCCAAAATCTCCGACAACAATAGCGTCGAGATTAGGGAATTTGAAACACCAGAGGCTGTTGAAAAATTGCTCACGTTCGCTGTGAATATTGGGTGCATACACATTAATGATTTGGAAAAGGTGATTATCGTGTTGTAACTTGACGGTTACAACCCTGCCGCAGAGTTTGGCTCTATGATCGACTAGTTTGACCGTACTTTTGGGATGAACGAGTACCGCCACCCCCGCCGATCTGTTTGAGCCGGAGGACCACGCGGTTTGCCCAGTCCATTGCTTTTCCCACGCCTTTCCTTGTGTCATATTTGCCAATGCGATTCTTGGATAAGAAAAATATCGAAACGCAAGGTGCGTAAGCACTGAAAAATCTTAGCTCGTTTATGTTATTCGGCTATGTCGTTGACATTGATAGTCGCAGGTGAGACCGCCATAAGCAAGACTAAGAGAGAGAAAATAAATCGAAAATAAAAATTACTCAGAACTGAACAGCGCGGGGTTCACCCACCTGAGTTCCTCGCAGAGCTTAATCAGTTCTCCGTACGCGTCAGTACTCAAGGTACGGTGAAAAGTGGACCACGCGTCCAGTTCTTTATCATTCAAGTTTTGCTGGAGGTAGTTTTTAAGTCAGCGTCGCTGTGATTGCGATAAGTGTATTGCAAGAAAAGGCCGCGGCATTTATAATATGTCGAGCCAGACATAGTGACCATAAGCCGGGATCATTCAGGGCTGGGTTTCTTGATTGCCCGAAGAAAGGTTTTAAGGAACGAGCTCTCGCATGGGGAGTTGTCGTCAGAAGGTTGTAAAGGATGAACAGCTGAGGCTGTGGGTTGTCTAGCTATGTGCAAGGCCTTTATCGTGGCCAGGTCATCTTTTTCAGGGGAAGACGGGGCGTTTGCGAGAATCAGCTTTGAGTGGATCTTCGGAAAACAGCTCCAGCTTTCCATGCAAATACCGCACAGCATTGGTTTCGTGCAATCCTCGGCTCGATGACCCCGTGCTTCGCAATTGAAACACTTCTCGGTGTGACAATTAGCTGCAAGGTGGTCCTCGCTACCACACCGCCGGCACATTTTAGGCTGTGATGGGTACCATGCATGAATAGCCTCGCCAGCAATGAAAATATTCGAAGGAATCTTCGAATTGACCCGCATACAAGCGGTACACACACCATTGTAGATTGTATCAGTAACCTTGTTGCAGCGAAACGTAAACACTTTTCCGCAGTGTGTTAACTGGCCAATAATAACCGTGGCCGCCATTTCCATCCGCGCCTTGTAGATCTTAACAATTTTTAACCGATTCTCACAGTCAACAAGAAAACGACACAAACAGAAATAATTCATATTAACAAAACTCATTTTAAACTCATAAATCACGTCACACACCCGGAGTAAGTGCCCCAGAAGCCAAGGAGAAGCGGGATCCCCAGCAGCGGCCCCTGAGAAAGAACAACCAAAATGAGATCCTCATACCGGGGCCCCAGTCAACGCCAGATCCTCGGCAGAAGCCCCCGAGGCGCATGGCTTAAACAGGGTCCCCAAACCAGGGCCCCCAGTCCAAGTGCAAAAAGGGCGCAAACAGCGCACGGGTCACGACCTAAAAAAGAAGCTTAAGTTCATCGTCCTCGATACAACAAAAATTCGGGAAAAAACCAAAAATCAGAAAACTTAGCTTTAGGGAGACGTAGAAAATCCAAGCGGATACGACCTTTGATATCGTGGTTGATGTAATGGATTAACGCTCTATGGTCTTCGTGTCCATTATAGTAAGTGGCTTTATTACGAAAAGCCCACACGCCATCAAGGATAGACTAGATAAAATATCTGTCAGCTCGCGTGCGCCTCCTCCCAGGGTAGGTCCAACGAAAAAAGGAAATGAACAAAACATTAACAACAAAAGTCGCACCTAACAAAATGGTAAGAAGGGGAGCAAAGTTGTTCCAAACCGCTTTAATGCGGGGGCAGTGTAAAAAACAATGGTCAATGGTCTCTTGTCTTGGACACAAAGCACAAACATCTGGGTTAATATAGCCCCATGACTTTAGAGAATCGCGCACTTTAACCGCTCTAAGGTTGGTTAATCAGAGAAGATCATTTTTGTAGTTCTCCGTACAGTTATCGTGAACAAGAGACCATTGACGTTCGAGAGAAAAATCTATACCCAGGAGGGAACCCTACGGTGGCCCATATCTGCCACGGCAAAACTTACTTTTCCATGGCAAAACTTTCTTTCTCACGGCAAAACTTTCTGTGTTACGGCAAAATTTACTTTCTCACGGCAAAAGTTTGTGTTCCACAGCAAAATTTACTTCCTCATGGCAAAACTTTCTTTCTCATGGCAAAACTTTCTTTCCTATGGCAAAATTTACCTTCTCATGGCAAAAATTTCTTTTCCACGGCAAAATTTACTTTCTCACGGCAAACCCTTTTTTTCACGGAAAAACTTCTTTTCCACTGCAAAATTTTCTTTCTCACGGCAAAGCTTTCTTTTCCACAGCAAAACTTTATTTCTCACGGCAAAACTTTCTTTCCTACGGCAAAGTTTGCCTTCTCACGGCAAAAATTTCTTTCCTATAGCAAAATTTACCTTCTCACGGCAAAAGTTTCTTTTCCACGGCAAAATTTACTTTCTTTTTCACGGCAAAACTTTCTTTCCTAGGGCAAAATTTACCTTCTCACAGCAAAAGTTTGTTTTCCACGGCAAAATTTACTTTCTCATGGCAAAACTTTCTTTTCCACAGCAAAACTTTCTTTCTCACAGCAAAACTTTATTTCCTACGGAGTCAGGTTTGCTACTCTCGGTACCTGATAACAAGATTAATTATGTTGAAAATCACTTAATCGGAAAGGAAGGAGTGAGCATTTTGAGTATTTTCAGTATGTGATGGATTCTCTTCACTTAGCAAAGCCTACCCACTGGAGAGAAGCCTTGCAACTGTACCATAGTCTTGCGTCTGTATCAGTCTCAGGTTCTTGATGCTGCCTATGTGACTCGTGACACAGTCCGTCAGTCATCGCTGGCCACTGACATTGGTGCATTCAAGACCTTGTTATCAATAACTGTGTAATTATCATTGCACTTCCATTTTCAATGGACATCGTAAACAACTAGCAAACTTTAGTGTGTTGTTCAGTTTTGTTACTGCGTGATGCGCAAATTAGGCCAAGTTTAATTAACTGTATACTTTCATGAGAACAGCTAATCACCTTTGAGGAAACAGCGTAGCTCCCAGACCGATGGTTTAAAAGTACAGTGAACACGTGCTTTCCAGTTGGTTTCCTAGAAGATACCCAAGATGATAGATATATCCTGACACTTGCGCGTCGTGCTATAATATTATTTTTAAGTGGAACTGAGACCTGTCCTACACTTCGAGGCCACCTCTTCTGAAAGCTGGTTTGTGTAACTAGTAAAATTCCTGTAACCACTGATGTTGGTTATCCAACTTTATTCTACAAATAGAACCTCACAACGTTTTCTCGAAGGAATACTCTCAGAAGATTTTCACCTGAAGAAACGGCCATGAGAAAGAAGTGGAACAATGTTATTGCGTTTACATTTGCTTTGGGATTATTATAACTGGAAAAATCCTCTTAACCCGTGCTGTTTGACGCATATAAGACAAGCAGCAGTGTTGCTGACTCCTGTAGACAGACCTTTTGCAGCCGGTGGATCACATGTCCTATCTCTGAACAGAAAACATGATAAAATTGGTAAAAGGTGATAGGTTACATCTTGCAGAATTACGAAAAATACAAATTAGCAAGAAAGGCAAGTTTGCAGTCACAGACGTTTTTAGAGGTACATTTGTACGGGTGGTTTCAACAACAAAAAAAGATGAAGATTTGTGGAAAAAAGGATATTGGAGGGCAAGATTTGCTGCCCAGCAACCTTTCCAGACAAAATCTCTACAACTTTCAGTCATTTCAACTGTTATGACAATTTCCCTCTTATATATCTAGTGTTAGCTAAGCTTTATCTCATAAGGATAGCATAGAGGCACGTGACCCCTATCATGCTGCAGAAGGCCTATGGGGCTCAGAAATAACTAATTAGACAAATATAACAACATTTTGAGAGGAAAAATAACTCAACTGTGAGAACACAACGGTAAAACTATTACATCAACAGGCAATTGCCCTCTTATGACAATATGGTCTTAAGAGTTAAGGTTTAGCAAGTGCTTGGCCTTTACAGTAGGCAAGGATAAAAAGCTCTTTGAACTCACCAAAGGAGCTCGTGTGCTACAGAAAAGGTAATTTCCTTGCCACATGCCCCAACAACGGGAAAACATACTTTGTGTTTTGGGTTGTGCTTAAGGCAGTCGTGGTTAAAATGAACAGTAACATTAAACTTTTGGTTATCTATTGGCTTCTGTCTTTGTCCGGTTAACCAACCCATAACACCTGCCACTGTTAAATCTGGATTTTCGAATGTTTCTGTTTCTACTTCAATTCCGCAGTCAAACTTGTCATCTTTATAGTTCCATGCCACTGTCGCTGTGTGGCCCACCATTTTGGTATCTTCAAACAAATTTAAGCAATCCTGAAAATGATCCATCGTGTTTTCTTCAATTTGTCTCCTTGAGAAGCCTGCCGGGAATACTGTGGGTCCATCAGGGTGAATAAGTAGTTGGCATCTGGTGCTAGCTGCTCTTTGAAGTTTCCATTAACAAATAATGGCTGGCATACTAATGTGTTGCTCTTCACTAAATCTGCCAGTCCATAGATAGACATTCCTGTAAAGAATTCTTTCGTGTGCAACATCTGATGATTAAGTAGGCTCACTTTTAGAGATCGTATGATTTCATCCACATGTTCCTCGTCAATTATTCAAGTGTAATCATGCTCCGAGATTACGTCTGTGTAGTTCTTGCAATCGTCTCTTACATCATTCAGAAGCTTTTGCTTTGTTGTTGTCAAATCTGCTTCTTGAATGTTGACCATAACAACGCTGTTCAACATTGATTCATATGCACACTGCTCAAGAAAACGGTGGAGGCCCTCCTTGGGCCAAAGAAACTGCCACAATTTCACCACAGGTGCGATAGTTTCCATTTTGAACATGGTATGTAGTGTCTGTGGGACTTCCATCTGGGAAGACCTCCCTTCCCATGTCAGAAATAACTTGGGCTAGGAATTCTTGTGCCATGGCGCCTGTGTCAATCCCGGCCTTGCCACTGCAATGTGCTCTTAGAACACTGGTGGGCAGAGTTTTTTGGGCCTGCCTTTGCCATAATGCAAGTGTCCTTGTAAAGGGTGCAATACGGCGCGTAACAAGGAAAAAAATCTTGTGTTTGGTGTACTCTGCCTGCCAGTAATTCAACAATCTGGCTTGGCTTGGTTAAAACATTGGTAGAGTGGTCAGGGATGTCGTCAAAACACTCACTCTTGTTTTCCCAATCTTGAAGTACTTTTGCTAACTTGGCATCTTCTAATACCTGCTCATGTGATGGTTGAAAGCTTTGACTTGGGTCATCTAATTGTTCTCCACTTGGAGAATCACAGCGTAGGGGTGTAGTGTCTTTTGTCATGAGAGATATCTGACGATGGAAATGGTAAGGAACTGCCAGGTACAGTACTGGGCTTGGAATCACTCAGTTCTGATTCTGTGCTATCAGTGCCTTCTGACATCTCAAAGTCAACAGTTGTGCATAGGTACCTGGTTATTCTCTTATAGTCTCTACAAAGTTCAGTCTTATATTTTGAAGTTCGAATTCTTCCTCTTCACCTGGTAGGCAAAGGGGATGGCTGCCATCTTCATATAACAAGACGTAGTCTTTCTCGCCATCAAACTTTCTGTCAAATACAACCCACTTTTTAATTCCTTGGCTCAATATTCTGACATAATATGCTGATTTTGGGACTTGAATAGGCAGCCTTTTGCCCCAAACTGGTTTTAGATCATTTCTAGCAATTTTCATGAGGCCTACGCTCATAGTTACATTTTCATCAGAACTGCATTTAGCTTTCTTTCTTGGACGAAATTGTGAGCCTGATTGCTGTTGTTTCTTTTTAACAGACAAGTAATCCTCGAATGACTTTGCACTCATTGCAGTGCTTGACTTTGCTTGATTTGGAACTGGCCTCCCAAAGGAAAGTTTAGGACCCTGACTAGGGCCTGCTTCATGAGCAAACGAACCACACTGAACTGGTGAGCCACATTTCCAGCAGAATTTTGCACTGCTGCTTTGTTTTGCAGAACAAGATGTACAAAACCTAATGAACAGAAAACAAGTATTCTGCATATGAGTTTCCGTGGAGTGTTTCCCTTCGATATAGCTTTGATTAAATTTTACTTGAGATACAGAAACTACGCTGCCAAAAGCAACTTTCAATCAAGACTAAAACTTTTACTTGTAATATTTTTAAAATATTTAAAATATTTTTAAAATGGTGTTACTAAAATAGTAAGTGAAAGAGAAAAAAGCATTTGTAAATGAAATAATGGTACCCAAGAGAATAACAACTTAAGAAAGTGCAATGCAAAATAAAAACAATTTATCATGAAAATGTAGGCAGAAAGGTGCTAGTTTCTGTTTAAAATTAGGAGTTTGTAAATCCACATGCACGGTGAGAATGAAACTCAACCACCATTTTGATTATGTGCCCTCGTTCTCCTGAACCACTGATTTGAATTTTATGTGCTTTTTTGGGAAAATTGAAATGAGTACAGTGGAACCCGAGATAACGAAGTGCCAAGGGACTGGAAAATATGTTCGTTATAACGGGGGTCCTTTTCCATACATTTTACTATTACTGGGCTAAAAAATATCGTTACATCGGGGTCTTTGTTATGTAGGGGTGTGTGGTATCAGGGTTCCACTGTACCTTTAGGATAAGTATATTCATCATCTTCTTTTTATTAACTCTATGTTTACTTCTGACTTGCTAATGCTAGGGTCATTGTCAATGTTCTTTCTTTGCAAAAAGGCCCAATTAATCAAAAAATGATAGCAAGAACAAGCAAAGTCCAACAAAGAGCATAACTTAAGCACATATCATAACCATTACCCTAGAGCAAGAGCCATTTTAACAGGCAACAATGGATATCCTTTGAGTTCGAAAATAAGCTAAGGCTTATTTATACAATGTACAATAATAAGCTAACGTGTAGGCAATTACCACTACATAGTCGGATTTAACAACAACATGAGCAGCTTTGCACCGTTTTGAAAACAATAAGCTTAAGAACTTTAAGCTTTACATTATAATAAATCAATCTCAATGATAAAATTGGACAGAAATCTATGCTATTAACTCAGTGTTTCCCAACAAAGCAAAAAATCGCAACGCTAGCCCTAGCGTTCGAAAAGTCAGCTTTTGAATCTCTTTTGAATTCACATGCATTACCAACTGTCGACGATACCAATTTTCGCCCAAACCAGTATTAAACCAAGAGCTTCAGCACAATGAATGCTTCAAGACAAATCTCAGTATAAGCTGGGAGTAAAACAGTCGCCACAGAAAGGATGCAAACGGGAAAGGCTTGGCAACTGTTTAAGCGAATAAAAGCAATAAGCTTCTAATTTTCGCTAATTTTCGAATGAACTACTTACACGAACTCTTCCTCGCCGTCCGTGGAAAAAAGTTTTACCGTGGAAAAGACAGCTACCATACAAACCAGTTGGGGTAGAGGCTGAAGGTGCCGAAAGATCCTTCGAAAAAGCCCACTCCAATCGAAGGGTAGCTAAACGACTCCCAATAAAGTATTTACACAAAAAGAAGCTGCTATCTTCCGGTGAGGAAATAGTAGTAATCAATGAACACAGGCGCAAGGCCTCACACTTAGGCTGCAAGTTACAGAGATTAATGCCACCTCACCTCACCGGAAGGAAGCAGGTTTTGCGACTAATTGGCCAGATCAGTTGGTTAACGCGCGCGATCACCCATGTGGGCATGGGAAGTACTTTACCAAGACATACAGGTCTGCTAAGACCAAGGGCGTTAATGATCATACTCTTGCTGAGAAAGGAGAGTGAGCAAGACTTCCAGAGGTTCAAGGATTTCTCGAGCTTGTTCAATTTAGGTTGCCAGTTATCTTCTTCGGTCGGAACAGTGCTGAAAACAACTCCTAAAATCTTCATTTTATGGACCCAGGTGAGACCAAGGGGCTCGTCAACACGATTTTTCCACGCACCTAACCACGTTGCCTCTGTTTTTGACTTAATTAGCTTAGCGCCTAACCCCTTTTTTATATGTCTCAATGACCTTGAACAAAGCAACTAAGGAAAGGAAATCTTTTAAAATGGCAGTGGTATCATCTGCATATAGTCTCACCTTAGCCCGCAAACCCTTAGCTCCGGGCAAAAGAAAACCGTGAAACTCTGGGCAACACCTGATTTGGCAAGCAAGAGCTTCAACACAGGATGTAAAGCAGGGGAGACCAAGGGTCTCCCTGCCTTACACCTCGGCGAAAGAAAACACGATCAGTCAACCAACCATTGATAATGATCTGCATATAGGCTCCACTATAAAAAGTGGAAACCCATCTTTGGAAATTGATGCCAAAACCGAAACGCTCCAGAACAGCCATAAGAAAAGACTGATCGACTCTGTCGCAGGCCTTCTCCTGGTCCAGACTGACTAAAACGCAGTTTCATTAGTAATGTCTATGTAATCCAAGATATCGCGCAAATGAGTAATGTTGAAAAGTTAGTACGCCCTGGAACAGAACAAGTCTGATCAGGGTTAACTATGAAGGCAAGAACACAGGACACACGTGAAGTAACGGCTTTAGAAATAATCTTATAATCAACATTAAGTAAACTAATCGGGCGTCACTTTTTCAAGTTCTTAAGATCTCCACGCTTCTTACAACTGAGGCGCGTGGCACTGCCACGGATTGAAACACTCAAAGATCCCTCCTCAAAGCACTCATTAACGAGGCGGAGTAGAAGAGCCTGCGATCAGCTTCTGAAAGGCACACAGTAAGGTTGTCCAAAAGCTTTAGTTTACAATTTTCATCAATAGGCTTAGAGGAAAAAGTTTAGTATAAACATTTACATGCACACATTTAATATCCACACAGGTAAAAACCTCTTTCTCATCCTCGTCGAGATTGGAGGGAACAAAATTTTTGTCAAAATGCTCACGCTCCAGACGAAAAAAGAAATGCGTAGGTCTCTCACCCTCTTTAAGCCACTGGACACGACTGCACGTCTTGACGCCTTCAAGATCTTTCAAACATAAGGCCTTAAGTTGACATTCTAGAGCGGCAATTTCCGCAGCAGCAGAAGTGTCACCCTGAATTAACTGTTGTTTAAGCGTGAACAAACAGCTGGTCAACTGCACCCGTTCCTGGCAAGAGAACTTCCGCTTTTGTGTAGCAAAATTAATGATGTCTGCGTGAAGGGACTTTAAAAAAGTCCCACCAAACTCGGACTGATGAGAAGGTGTTTTAACATGTGGATAAATCCGTAATTCGACTTGAAATAAAATTACAGAAGATATTGTCGGAGAGAAGAGAGTTATTAAATTTCCAGAGTCCCGGACCGCGCTGCAAAATCTCAGAACAAGTAAAGTCCGCTTCAAAAAATCATCAGAAAAAAACACAGGTCGAAATCTCACAGGAGTTAACAGAAGGAACAGGATTCCGAGAAATCAGAAACTTGTCCAGGCAAGAACCAATAACAAAGTCAGAATTAAACCAGGTAAATTCGTGCGTTCGAGGATGAATTTTACTCCAGATGCCAACTAAGCTTAAGGCAGAACGAAAGTCAGACAAATAATGAGCAAGAGAAATGTTCCCGCCAAATTTGTCAGACGCCCGCTCGTAGCAATTAAAATCACCCCCGATAGCGAAAACATCAGCTGGAAGGGAAAACTCGTGAAGATTTTCAAAAAATACCTTCCGATCAGTCAAATTAGTGGGTGCATAGACATTACTAAGGTTTAACCTCACCCCATTAATTAAAGCTAAAAGGCTAAGGATTCTCCCTCGCACATCTTTTCTCCAGCTTAAGATTTGACCATCAAAATTGAGATTAACTAGAATTGCAACTCCGCCCTGTCTGCCGATAGCAGGAGACCAATAACTCAGGCTGGTCCAGCGAAAAGCCAGAGCAAGAGGACCCTGGGTGTCATTTAAAAGGTTCTCTTGAACAAAACAAAAGTCGTAGTCTCAAAACAGACTAAAAACGAGAGTTTCCTTCTGACTATGAAAACCGCAGGAGTTAATAGTTAAAACCGGGCGAAGTGAACCCACTTAGCCGTGCATGTAAGATCACTAATATAATGGACCCAGCGAAGTTTGAGAGCGCGAGACTTTTCGAGCGCGTGAGCCACAGCGATACCCCCGCTATCAAAGGGGAGGCGGCAAGTGTCCCTCTTGAGCAATTCAGTTTTGCCACTCCACAGAAACAGGCCAACGGCCTATTTCACCCGAGAGTGGACCCATTTCGGTAAGGGAAGAACGGTAGCAGTGTACCAAAGGCCGGAAGCGCCAAGAGTGTTGATAATCATTGATTTGCCTTAAAGCAACAACATGCGAAGTTTCCATAGATTTAAACGTTTCTCAAATTTAGCCACTCTGTCAGCCCAATTCGCATGGTCGAGGTTACCTAGTCCAAAATAAATGCCCAGAATTTTAAGTTTATCCCCAACCCAGGTAATGTGGACGGGCCACTGACACAGCCGGCACAAGAGCCGATCCACAAACCTTCGGTCTTAGAAAGGTTTAGGCGGGAACCCGAACCTTGCTCAAAACGAGTGATCACATCAAAAGCTCTTGTGATAGAAAAATCGTTAGGATTAGAGTGGTATCATCTGCGTACTGGGAGACCTTACGTTGCTGTGAACAGCCAGGGAGGTAAATGCCTTCGATAGTACAGTCTCACCTAAATAGCTTGCACTAGAGTTTCAGCCACCAGACAGTATAACAAGGGGGAGTGCGGACAGCCCTGTCTCACCCCTTGTGAGGGGAAAGGATGAGGAAACCCACCCATTATTTATAACGACAGATGAAATATCATTATAAACAACTGCGATCCAACGTGTAAAATCGGGGCCAAAATTGAACTGAGAGAGAGCTCTCTGTAGAAACGCATGGTTCACGCGATCGAAAGCTTTTTCCTGATCGATTGTGTCTCGGATGAGAAAAAGGTTTTCAAAGATACTTCTCCCCGGAATGCCGCATGTCTGGTCCTGGTGAACTAACAGCGGGAGGACAGCACGCAACCTATCTGTGAGAGCTTTAGTGCAGATTTTATAATCTATGTTAAGCAGCGAAATTGGCCTCCAATTCTTAAGTAACAAGGGATCATCCTGTTTATATAGAAGTCGAATAACGCCCCGGTGTTGATAGTTGGAAAGGAAACTGGCAGTGAAAGAAAATTTAAGCGTTTCGACTAAATCAGCTCCTAAAAGTTCCCAGATGCGACAGTAAAACTGTACAGACAAACCGTCGCTCCCTGGGGACTTCACAAAAGCCATTTGAGACAAGGCTGCGTGACATTCGTCTAGCGAGAGTGTGCCTTTGCATCTAGTTTGATCCTTGGAGGATAAGGCTGTTTCAAGTTGTGAGAGAAGCCGCTGTTGGCTTTTTGGTTCACTGGTTCGGTGGAGTAAAGATTTTTATAAAAAACCCTGCATTCTGCGAGAATCTCCTTACCGGAACTGACAATTGTGTAATCCGCCCGCCTTAATTTATCTATCGCATTACGCGATTGTTGTTTATTCTCAAGTTGATAAAAATATCGGGTAGGTTTCTCCCCTAATTCAGTCCAGCACTCGTGGCTATGGATAATATTCCCTTCTACCATTTCGTCCTCGATTGCTTTGAGTTGTTCTTTAATCTCTTGCAATCGGGAGTGATTGGACACAGAATTCGTTCGGGTTTCCGGTGGCCTGGAGATTGCGAAATTCAGTCTCCAAAAGAAGTTAGTTACGTTTCCTGCTCTGTGGCTTTATTGATACTATGTCTGATGGCAATTTCTTTAAGTTGTAGTTTATCAGCATCCCACCAAATGCGGGGATCAGAAAAAGATGGCTTTAAGCTCTGCCATTGAGGCCAAAAATATTTCACAGCATCGCAAAAATTGTCTGATTTCAGGAGCTGTGAATTAAATTTCCAAAGGCCTCGCTACCTAGGATTTGTTATCCCGACAGAAAAAGTAAGGATAACCAGATGGTGATCTGAATACACAAAAGGGTGGCAAGCATGGCCACGTATTTACGATCGCCAGGTGACCAGAGTATAAAATCAGTCTAAACGACAACCTACCGAATGCGGGCCATGTGAAAAGTTTGTCCTGTCATTAGGGTATTTAACCCAAAAACAATCTTCTAGCCGAAAGGAGTCCGTGAGCACATGTAGTTGTGTGACTCCTTTGTCACCAAAGGTGTCATCGCCTGCCCACTTGTCTTGTTTGACATCGAGGATGCAATTGAATTCACCGGCGATAATAGTTTCAACGTTCCGAAACAAGTAACGCCACATGTTATCGAAAATTTGTACACGATCTGTGTGGTTATTGAGTGCATAAACAGTGGTACACTGAAAATGTTGTGTACCTTGTTTAAGTTTAACAGAGTCTACCCGGCCCTTGGCGTCGAATTTATGGTCAGTGATTTCAATTGAGCACCGCGGATGAATTAAAATACCCACCCCGGCAGATTGATTGGTACCTGGTGACCACAAAGCGTGACCACCCCATGGTTTAGCCCACAACTCACCTTGACTGACCGTCGGCAGATGAGTTTCCTGAAGAGATAGATATTGTGATTGAAATCACGTAAAGCGTGGAAAACCTTTAGGCATTTAGGCTTTTCCGCAATGCCGTTAACATTAACAGTTACCACGGAAAGAGACAATGTACAAAAAATGAAAAACTATCATCATGAGTTCACTCGTGGAAAAGAGTGTACGCCCGGCGAAGCCCATTGACAACTCTGAGGAGTTCAGCATAGGCATCCTAAGAATTTCCAGTGTTCCTGTTCGACATCCTTAGCATGTTTCATATTCTTTGTGGTCGCTTTGGCCAAATCGCCATATTTGTGCTGTAGATACAGAGCACGACAGCATAGTATTTGGAAGCAGGAATTGCCTTAATCAATTTAGAGCGTGCCGCTCCCTTTTCCTTCATAGCTGTATTAAACAGTTGGGAAGATCCTAAGGATGTAGGGTCAAGAACAGTTTTCTCGGTAACCGCGACATCATGGTCGCTCAAAGGTTGCCGAAAGCAAGCTTTTCTTCTTCCCTTGAGGAAGGGGGGTGCTCACCCCGGTCCCCTCTGAGGACGACAGTTCTTGAGAGGTAAATAATTCCTGAGTGTGTGTTGCAGCCGTTGGAGTAGGGGTGGGAGTAGCGTTTGCAGCCGGAGAACTGGCAGAAGTAGTAGTTGTTTCGCCCGAAGTGGGGAGTTCCACCGGAGAAGTGTCATCTCTGCCTGACCTTCAGGCGTGGTGGAGGGGGGTGGGGGATTAGGTGGTCCCCCCCAGTTAGAGTTTCTCGCTGGTTTGGTATTTAGCCTTTTCGTGCACAGTTTAACGAGGTGCTCACTGGAGCCGCAATGAAAGCAGGCATTCGGTTGTCCGGAGTATTTCAATCCAATAGGAATCCGTGAGCCACGATCTGCGTAGGGATATCACCAGGTGGGTACCGGTGTAAATCTCCTGGTTAGATCAATAAGTTTGTTTTTTGATCCTCTTTACCTCACCAAAATTGGAAAAAACATCCTTCAACGCCTCGTCCCCCTCCTCAAAGGGGTAGTCAAAAATGTGTACAATGGTGACGGGGGGGCCACCGCCCAGAATTGGGCACCAAAGTCCAAAAAGACGAACGCCAGAATTGGTCATGGCTGTCTTAAAGCTGTCTTCATTTTTTAAAGTGACCCCCACTACCTCGTAGGTAATCTGAACAGCAACTATGTCAAGGCCATCAAAAACTTTGACCACCTCTTTCATGATTTCCTCTTTTAATTTATCATTTAACTTTCTCCCAGTCTAGATGTGTAAAGTGTATCGGAGCCTCATTTTGAAAAGAACTTAAATAGACAATTCATCTCAATCAATTATTCCGTTAATAAGGTTAAGTAAATGTTTCCTTTAGATGGCTTAAACAAGTATTTCTCTTTAATTAATTATTCCTCAAATAAACTTGAATAAATATTTCTTCACTTGATGAATAAGTGGGACTTTTTTGCCCCACTACAAAATGAGTTTTAAACAGCCAAAGTACTATTATGAATTAACTAATTACTTCAAGTATTGTATTATTATAAATAAATAATGTATTATTATCCACTTTTGACAATGCTGTTATTATAACTAAATTACAGGACTTTTGCTTGTTTTAATAAATAAGTTGAAACAACGGGACTTTTGCCCGCTGAACAATACACTTTTAACGGGACTTTTACCTGCCTACAAATAAGATTAAAGCTTAAGCAAATAAAGTTTTAGATGAACGGGACTTTTGCCTGCTTACAAAATACTATTATGAATTAACTAATTACTTCAATTATTATGCTATCATAAATTAATTATCCACTTTTGACAATACTATTATTATAGCTACTGTTATCAATAATAGGAAACCAGGGCAAAAAAGACAAATAGCGAAAACGCGAAAAAGCGAAAAAACAAAGCAGCGACGAGAAGTTAAAAAAGCACACGCAGGAAAAAAGCGAAAAAATATGTATAGAAAAACGGGAGCCGAAAAAATATAAAAATTCGCGAAATAAATGGACGTACAAAAAGGCGAAAAAAGCCGAAAATTACGTACAGAAAAAAACGCGGCAAAAGTTAATTAATTAAATATGATTAATTATAAACTGAAAGCAAAAACAAAGGAAGAAAGGAGTCCACCCAACCAGAAAAAAGCCCAGAAGTTGGGGCCAAAAGGCGGATGGGTGACTCCTCAAAGCAGGTCCGGAGAATGCGGCGAAAAAACCAAAAGACTGGAAAGAAACAACGAAAAACCACCCAAAAGAAGCAAAGAAGAAAAAATTGAGGAAAGATTAAAAAGACCAGCTTATCCCAGATTATGGCAAGAAACCAAGCATAAGTCCCTGGGAGGGTCACCAGTGAAAGCAAGAGAAAAACGATTATATTTACCACAATCCGGACTTGAGGGTCACCAAAACTTGGTTCTCCGTACCAAAAAGCGATCAGAGAAAACTTTCCCACGTCAGGTAAGTTTTTTTATGTTTAAGGCGAATGGCCGGCCCCCCAGTAGGGTGAGTGCAATGGCCGGGAGACAGACAGACTCATCCCAAACGGGTTTCACCTTAAACGGGAGGTGCACCAGCACGTCAAACGTCACTGGGGGATCGAACCCCGCTCCCTACACACAGTACAAGCGAACATAAACAGTGCCAGACAGGACTAACCACAAGTTAAAAACGCGGGAGGGAACGACCTAACTACCTAATACTAGAACTAACTAACATGAAACAGCGCCCCGGGAAGCTCACCCACGGCCAGGCATTCACGATAGTCCCAAAACATAGAACATCGCCCCGGGAACTCATCCCAGCCAAGCATTCACAACAATCACACACAGACATTAAACAGCGCCCTGGGAAACAGGACCCCAGCCAAGCATTCACAACGATCACGCACAAATATGAAACAGCGCCCCGGGAAGCCAAACCCCAGCCAGGCATTCACAACAAACACACACAAACACAAAACAGCACCTCGGGAGCAAAACCTCAGGCAGGCATTCACGACATATACACACAAACATGAAAACAACACGCACAAATAAAGAAAACAAACACATAAAACAAAGAACTGAAAGCTACTAATGAGAAGGCAAACCAAGAGGAGACAAAAAGGCACAGATCCAAAAAGCCCAAGGTGAATGGCAGACCTCAGAGAGGTCACCAGACAACAGTCCCATCCCGACGAGAGCGGATTCACCTAAACTGGACAATGAGGATCATTACAGCCAAAGAGACAAGGAGCCGTCAACAACAGAACCCACCACACCACAGGCACCCCACTGACGATGAAAGTAACGACGACGACGAGAAGACTTGAAACGTTTGAAAAACAGAGGAAGATGAAACTTAACACGCATTTTGACACAGTCAGTGACAGAAGCGGCACCAGGTTGGACATCACGGAACCTAAAGTCGTTGCGGGCTCGCCATATGAAATACTTGCAGACGTTCAAAATATAAACGAAGATCCTAGGGACACAACGCAATTCGTCAGTGTTAAAGCCAAAGAGCGCATGGCGACAAACTAGAGACGGAGAGACCGGAGAAAAGCGAAACATCAATGATTGCAGCCACGAAAGGACGCTCTGAGCAAGAGGACAGGAGAAAAATAAATGCTGTAAAGTTTCAGCAACTGGCCCACAGAAACACACCACCGGAACAGAGTAACCGAAAGAAGAAAGACGATCCGCAGTGTAGAGAACTCCGTGAGCGATTTTCCAGGAAAGGTCAATCACCGGACGATCGATATCGAAGAAAAAGAGTTCTCTCCACGTAGTCGACCAGTAAAGGTCACCAAACGTGAGCGTAAACTTCACCACACAGTGTGGAGTAGGCAAGTCGTCTGTCAAAAGGAACAGGTAACAAAATTTGGCAGACAAACTGGAGTAAGGGGTCAGCTGATGGGCTGAAAACGAGCCAATGACCAGCGAACTACGGGAGGTAGAAAGGGAGCCGTCCAAAGCACGCCAAGCAAGAAGCAGGATACGGTAAAAAGGAGGTAGAACCTTCGGGTCAAAGCTAAATGGTTGCGAAAGAACGTCCACAAAGGAGGCATTAAGACGGGACTGAAACCAAAAGGACGCCAGCGACACCCAACAGGCGGACGAAGAAACAAAACGACGCACCCACTGAGCAACAAGAGACCAGGCTTTACATTTGACCCAGTTGGGCATGTGAACAAGTGAGGCCACATACCACACACGCGATAGGGCAAGGGCGTTGATGACAAGAGCTCTACCCCGAAAAGAAAGAGCTCGCTGTCGCCAAGATTTAAGAACATTTTCAACAGCAGTAATCCTTGGCCGCCAATTTTCTTCCTCTAAGTTCCCCAGACTGATATAAACCCCAAGGACTTTGAGCTTCAGAGAAGACCAATCTAGCGCCACCGGGGGGTCAGCTCGGTGCTTCCAGGTGCCAAACCACAGCCCTTTCGACTTAGACAGATTTAATTTTGAGCCAGAGCCTCTCTCAAATAGCGCATATGTTTCAAAAGAAGCCTTGATGGAAGCGTCAGATGATAGCACAAGCGAGGTGTCGTCAGCGTACTGCGAGATGGGTGACAGAGGTTGGGAGGAACCAGGGAGAGACAATCCGGTGATACAAGGGTTGGCACGAATGTTACAGGCTAACACCTCTGCAACGAGAACATACAACAAGGGTGACAACGGGCAACCCTGGCGCACACCACGCGACAAGGAAAAAAAAGGAGACACGTAGCCATTGACATTGACAGAGCTCTGGACATCACAATAGAAAAGGTCCACCCAATGGACAAAGGAAGCACCAAAACCCATTTTGAGTAGGGTGGCGCGCATGAAGGACCACTCCACCCTGTCAAAGGCCTTCTCCTGATCTAAAGATAAAATTGCAACTGAACAGTTAGAGGATTCCGCGTATTCTACAACATCACGCAGAAAAGCAACGTTCTCCCCAATGTATCTCCCTGGCACTCCACAGGTCTGATCGTTAGCGACAACAAGATGGATGACCTTCAGGAGACGGCCAGCAATGACTCGAGCAGCAAGTTTATAATCAACATTAAGAAGGGAGATCGGTCGCCAGTTACGGGGGTCAAGCCGATCACCCTTCTTGAAAGACAAAGAAATTACACCTCTTCGCTGAGAAAGAGTAGGAGAACCCGAGCCATAACACGAATTAAGGACAGCGACAAGGTCAGGACCCAGAACATCCCAGAATTTTAGATAAAATTCCATGGGCAGCCCATCGCAACCTGGAGCTTTCCGCCTCGCCATTCCTTGGAGGGCAGCAAAACGCTCAGAAACAGTCAGCATACCCTCACAAGAACGAGACTCTTCAGAAGACAGTGAAGAACTAACATTGGAAAGGAGAGAGGCGCAAGCATTGTTGTCAATAGGGGAAGAGGCAAAGAGCGAAGAATAGAAAGACGTAAAAACCCGACAGATATCATTAATGTCAGTAACAACTGACCCCCCATCAACTCGCACCGCTGAAATGTGACGATCCGCTCCACGTTTCTTTTCAAGACGAAAGAAGAATGCCGAGGAGGACTCTCCTTCCTCCACCCAAGTGACTCGGGAACGAACCTGAGTGCCCCGGGCCAACTCCAGATCAAGCTCACCTAGCTCTGATAAAGCCGCCTGATAAGGTCCAAAACAAGAGACATGGCCAAGGTCAACACGCTTTTTGAGATGTTCAACGAGCCTAGAAAGCAGGTCCCGTTTCATAGCGCGACTCTTAGCCCGTGAACAACAGTAGTTGATTGTGAGGCCTTTGATACGGTTCTTTCCTGCCTCCCACCACTTGGCAAGAGAGGGGAAAGAAGAGGCTCTACCTTGCCACTCCCGCCAGAAGTTTGAGATCAAGCCAACATATTCACTCTCATTAAGGATGGAGATATTCAGCTTCCAAAGACCTGGACCAGGTGAGAGGACTTCAGGGACAGAAACACAGAAATGCAAGGCACAGTGGTCAGAAAAAGGGCAAGGGCAGATCTCACAGGAAGAGACAGACGGGATCCAAGATAAGGGACAGCCAACAAGGTCGATACGAGAAGAGAGCGAGCCATCCCACCTAGTCCAGGTAAAGCCAGAGGAGTCAGGATGCATGTGCCGCCACACATCCATGACACAACAAGAGTCGAACAGAAGACGAAGAGCAATGCAACTCTCACGGAGATGTCATCCACATGAGAGCCACGACGGTCTTTAGAGCGGTCAAATACTGCATTAAAGTCGCCACATAGAACCGTGGGGACAGACGGGTCCACATGAACGACTAAGTCATCAAAAAAGCTATCACGTTCAGGGTTCCGGTTAGGCGCATAAAGACAAACAACACGGAAAATTTTGTCGGAAACAGAGAACTCACATTGTACGAAATGCCCATCATCATCAAGGAACAAGGAACAAGAATAACGGAACAAAATAATGCAGCCACAAGAGTGAGAAGAACCGGACGATACAGAACACAAAAAGCCACTAGACGAAAACCACGTTTGACACTCTTCCAGGGACAGAACATGACACTCAGGCAGGGTTGGGAAGGACCGCAACCACTGCAGAAAACCTGAACGTTTATTGGCATCGTGTAAACCATTGGCGTTGATAGAAACGATTGACAACGGCATTACGCAGAAGAAAAGAGAACCAGCCATTTGAAAAGGAAAGAGAAGTTACGAACGACGAGCACTCCGAGGAACAACGGAGACAGAGACAGGGAGGTTCCGGTGAACACCACTCTTCGCCCCCAGAGAGGGGGACCGGCCTCTACCAGCTGGGGAGGCGGTACGCGGTTTACTACCGCCAGAAGGAGCCTTCTTCGCACCTTTTTTGGTCTGGGAATTTGGCACACGAAAACCTTCCTCAATGTCACCGGATGAGGAATTGGCACGTTTACGCTGCCCAGAAGCCTCAACCATGTCAGAGTCCGGGCACACAGTTCCAACTGGGATTGGACCGGGGAAGGGGAAAGAGAGCTTTGACTAACATCAACAGTACTTTGATTTTGACTTTGTTTTTCACTTACATTATTTATTACTTGCTTATCATTAACACTTTCATTACTAACAATATTTTGACTTTCACTATTGATAACATTAGGTACTTTAGCATTAACTATTTCACTATCACATTCACTTTCAGTTTCCATACTGTTTTCAATGGGGGATGCAGAAGAAGCATCCACTAAAATGGACTGACTCGGCTGAGAGACGGAAAGCTCATTGTCCCTCAAGTCAACCGAGTCAGCAGCAGGGGGAGGGGGAGGAGGAGAAGGGGAAGGGGAGGAAGAGGGAGGTGGAGGGGGGAAGGGGGGTTAGCAGCTTCCGCTGGGGTTGTGTCAACCGACCCAGGGGGACCGGAGCCATCAGCCGGGGTCGGGTCCTGGGAAGCGGCGACGGAGACCGCAGCCGCGACACCACTAGAGCTAACAATATCCCACGCCTTGGGAGGATTCTTGCAGTCCCTGGCCACATGACCAGGCTCAAGACATCTACGACATTTCCCCCGAACAGGGCACACCTTGGAGACGTGGCCTTTTCCACAGATGTCACACTCGATGGGCTGGCCACGGTACCAGACCTTGCATAACGAGCCGCCAATATCCAAGGACCTGGGGATGCGGTTGTTCCTTACCATCTTCACGATACGCATGCCCGTGGAGACAGATGACAAATCGGGGTAGTGCTGGCAGCGAACTTCCTGCACCTCCCCATAGGCACTAAGAACATTTTTAAGAACAGTGGAACTGCACTCAAAGGAGTAATGGTAGATTAATACACACTTGATGCCCCCAAAATTAAGGATTTCCAAACCCTCGACGGATTGTTTGGCAGTGGGGGATTCGAAGGGAACTTGTGCCTTTCCACCAGGGACAAACTGGACGGATTGTACGTCAAACGTGCCAGTAAATTTAGCATTAATACATTTTGCAATGTCGACACGACTGGCAGTGGCCGGAAATGGCGAAACATCAAGGACTACCGTCCTTTGTAAAGGCGCCCGCACCATGAGCAGTAATCCCACAGGGCAAGCCCAAAGAGCAACAAAAACAAAGCCCCAGAGAAAAAGGAGAAAAGAAGAAAAGAAAAAGAAAAGGAAAAAAGAAAACTCGCCGAAGTTAAGCCCAACTGCGGAGGGCCGAGAAACGGATGGGTGACTCGAAGACACAAGATGGCGTCCAGAGAAGCAATCCAAAAGTTGGCCAAAACTCTCCAAACATAAGTTAAGAAAGCAACGCTTACCTAAGAACTCGGAACGGAAACCAATACTCGAAAGAGTAGGGCCTCCGGCCAAACAAGAGCGTTCAGGTAAGTTTTTTTGTATTTCGGCGGTCCATTGAGGCGCAGTGCAATGCGGACCACCGGGTGAGGGGGACCACTCATACGAGGCCGGCCCACCAACTTCGCCGGGGAGTCGAACCCCGCCTCACCAAATCAAGACAAAGGATTAAAATGCTAAGAGGCAGACTATATAAAGCCGAAGAGACCGGGGGAGAAAGGCTAAAAGACGGAAGAGCGGTGCAATACAACGGGAGGAGCGTGCGGAAGAACAGTGCAACCAGCAAAGGCGACCGAAACAACCACAACGCACGAATAAAACGGAAAAAGGGTGTGGAAGAACAGTGCAACCAACAAAGGCGACCGAAACAACCACAGCACAAAATGCCAATGAGAAAAGCGTGCGGAAGGACAGTTCAACCAACAAAGGCGACCGAAACAACCACGACGCAAAATAATAAAGGGAGAAGCGTGCGGAAGAACAGTGCAACCAACAAAGGTGACCGAAACAACCACAACGCAAAAATAAAGACGAAGGAGACGTGCGGAAGAACAGTGCAACCAACAAAGGCGACCGAAACAACCGCACGAAGGAAGGAGGTAACGGTGAGTAGCGACAAGAGGGCAGACAAAGGGGAGGGACAGTGCACCGCGAAACAACAATGTTATGATAAAAATACCCCAAGATAAAAATATCATAAAAACAAGGTTCACGGGTAAAAACGTGTAAAAGCCTAAAAATGAACTTTAAAAACACCCCCATGCAAAGACCCGACGACTCCGTTCGCGCCCCACTGGCGGAGGAAGAAACGGCGTCGCCGTTGAGAGATAAAACGTTTGAAAAACAAGGGAAGATAAAAGGCAAGAACGAGACTTCAGGACGGCTAACAACCTGAGCGCACTGGGTGGCACAGCCCGGAATCTATAGTCATTGCGCTGGATCCAGACCAAATACTTACAAACATTAAGAAGACATGAGAAAACACGGGGGACACACAGGAACTCATCACTCGAGAAACCAAACAACAAATGACGGACAGTCAAAGAAGGAGAGAGGGGAAGACACAAAGAGAAGAGACTGGATCCAGGCAATGCCACTTTGAACCAATGGGCAAGAGAAGAACAGATGTTCCAGTGACTCGGTATGATAGCCACAAAAGCAAGCTTCCGGGACGTCGTAACCGAAGGAGCGCAGACGCTCTGCGGTATAGACTACTCCGTGAGCCACTTTCCAATTGAGATCGATGACCTGTCTATCGAGGGGCATCAAAAAGAGCGCGCGCCAAACGCAAGGCCACTCGAGGTCCCCAAAAGAAGGCCTAAATTTCTCGACACAATGGGGGACACAGGGGTTGAGGGAAAGGAGCAACTCGTAGCAGGACTTGCAAGATGTAGAGGCTACGGATGAAGGCCCGTTAGGGTCCAAAATGCCCACAACCAAGCTGCCATTTGACGAACTCCGCCCACCGCTTTCCAGGCATCCAGGAGCGCGGCATAAAAAGGAGGGAGACGATGAGAGGGAAAAAGCGAGGGAAAAGAAAAAACAAAATGAGGGTCGGCACCAAAACGATCAAAAAACCAAAAAGTCATAAGAGATACCCAGCTACTGGGTGAAATGGCAAAACGTCGAATCCATTGGACAAGCAAAGCGTCAACTTTGAAACGGGGGGAGACCACACCGAAGCCTCCATCTTCCCGATGGTGGATGACAACGTCCCGGGCGACAAGGTCTCGCTTGCCACCCCAAAAGAAGGAAAAGATGAGAGATTCGAGTTGGTGCAAGGCCCAGCGCGGAGGGGGGGCCAAAGATGCAACGTACCAAACACGCGAGAGGGCCAAGGCGTTGGAAACTAGGGCCCTGCCCCCAAAAGATAATGAGCGAGACCGCCAGGAGGCAAGGCAATTACTTACAGCCTTGATCCGAGGGCGCCAATTATCCTCATCTAAAGAGCTGTTACCGATAAAAACCCCCAATACTTTAATTTTTCCAGACGACCACAAAATAGCAATGGGTAAGTCAGAGCGACCACGCCACGCTCCCAGCCAAAGTCCTTTACATTTATCTAAATTAAGCTTGGAACCAGAACCCCTCTCAAAAAGTGAGTAGGTTTCAAAGACTGCAAGAATGGCCGCATCCGAAGTGACAATAACAGAAGTGTCGTTGGCGTAAAGAGATAGGACTGGGAGGGGCCGTGGGGAACGAGGGATCGACAGGCCCACAATGGAGGGATGGGCCCTAATGTTGGCTGCCAAGACTTCCATGGACAATACGTACAACAGGGGGGATAGAGGGCATCCCTGCCGCACACCACGAGAGGGCTTAAAAGAACGCGAGGTATACCCATTAATAAGAATGGCACTACGAATATCCGTATAAAAAAGCTTGACCCAACGGATGAAAGAGGGGCCAAAACCCATGCGAGACAAGGTCGTGAGAAGAAAAGGCCATTCCACTCGATCGAAAGCTTTCTCTTGATCAAGGGATAGGATAGCGAGAGGTAAGTTTAATTTGTTTGCGAACTGAGCCACGTCCCGAAGGAGGGCCACATTCTCGCCGATAAACCTGGAGGGAACACCACACGTCTGGTCTGGGGCCACCACCGCATGTTTAAATCCGTCATCCATTTCTCCGAGATTGCCGGACGGACAATCTTGCTACAACTCTCAGAGTCCAACATGGTATTCTATTTAAGTTCCCGTGACTGTCCCAGACAACTCTCTGCCCAATTGCAGATCGAAACATTCTTTCGTATATCCAAGGATCTCCTTCATTGCGGATCGTATCAGGCGAAGGAATAGTCCACTTGATTTTGTTTAAGACTTGTTCCCAGTCGAAGGAGGGATGAAAAATTGTGGTGACATTTCCTGTTAGGTTTTTGCTTGCAACATCTACACCCAAAAATTCCCTTTCTACTGGATCACTAAATGAACTTGGAATGTGCAAGGGATTTCTCAAGTGTACGTAGGTACTTGTCATATTTGTGAGTATCACTCCTCTGGAGTGAAAAATTGTGGTGACATTTCCTCTTAGGTTGTTCGGGAACAGCGAAAGTCAGCTTTAAAAAGTCATGATTGAAAAAACACGGCGAAATTTCACAGGAGTTAACAGAAGAAACAAGATTCCGAGAAATCAGAAACTTACCCAGGCAAGAACCAATAGAAAGGTCAGAATTAAACAAGTAAACTTGCGCGTTCGAGGATTAATTTTGCGCCAAATGTCAACTAAGTTCAGGGCAGAGCGGAAGTCAGACAAGTAATGAGCCAGAGAAAAAGAAACATTTCCGCCAAATTTGTCAGACTCCCTCTCATAACAATTAAAGTCACCCCCGATGATAACACTGTCAGCCGGAAGAAAAAATTCATGAAGGTTTTCAAAAAGTACCTTCTGATTGGTTGGATTAGTGGGCGCATAAATGTTGATGAGATTTAACTTTGCCCTGTTAATCAAAGCTAAAAGGCTAAGGATTCTTCCTCCCGCATCTTTCCTCCAGGTTAAGATCTGACCATCAAAGTTAGGGTCAACTAAAATTGCAACTCCGCCTTGTCTGCCAAGAACAGGAGACCAAAATCTCGAACCGGTCCAACGAGAAGCTGGAGCATGCGGACCTTGAGTGTCATTTAAAAAAGTCTCTTGAACAAAACAAAAATCGCAACTTTTAGTCAAACTAAAAACGAAACCTTCCTTTTGACTATCAAAACCACGAGAATTAATAGTCAGTAACCTTATCATAATGCCAAAGGAAGGATGCAAGAGGAGAACCCTTAAGAAACAAAGGCTCTTACTACCAAAACGTCGATCCATCAAGTATCCAGGAGAACATCATCAGGCACCTCTTTCTATGGCCCCTCACAGCCTGAGGGGCAGTAGGATTCCGTGAGGGTGGGCCGGGGTCAACGATTTTAGCTGGACCTCTGCGACCGACTTTTTGAACAACCGTTCCCTTTTTCTTTTTAAGGGCAGCCACTAGAGCCAGGTTGTCAGGAACACTTGGGCTATCCCCAATCTCGTCATCATCATCGACAGTCAAATCAACGGTAGGCGAACAGGTGGGGGTAGGTGATTCCGAAGGTGAAAAATGCACAGATCCAGTGTCATTAGCATCATGACCACCATCAGGAGATAATGGAGTAACAACAGGTGGCTGTCTGGCTACTGTAGGGGCAGCAGGCGGTCTTTCGACCAGAAAACCCTGAGAATCAACAACTTTCTCTTTCACGGGTGGATAGGATATTAAAGCTGCCAAGACCTCATCAGCATTAGAAGAATTAGCGCAGATGTTATTCAAAACTTGAGTCGGCACATTTGAAGCACCACATGTATCGTTGGCAGCCACAGAGGTAACAGCAGGGACATCATTTAACGCAGGAGCAGGGGAGGTCTGCACCTCATCACAAACAGAAGCATCATGGGAGATGATTCTATCTTCCGCAGGAGGAACAGAAACATCTCGAATCACAGTACCACGACTTTCACCAGAAATAGTAGATGCGTCATCAGCCGTCTCCATTTCGTCCTCACTGTCATCCAAAGAAGGCACAGAGTCTTCATCAGAGGGATGGCTGTTGTTATTTTCAGAAGATTCAGCGTCCGATGAGCGAGTACGCTCAGTTCTACGGCGACGGCGCCAAGAGTGGGGGCCATCAATTGCCATATGGTCTACACTTCTGCAAATACAACAAGTAATGTCATTAGGACATTCCTTGGACACATGCCCAGTGAGGTCGCAATTGAAACAAACAACTTGTGCGGAATAATCCTTGGCCAAATGCTCCCTTGACCCACATTTCCTACAAATTCTTGGTTGCTTATCGTGATAAAAGTGCACCAAAAAACGTCCGAAACGCATGAACCACGTAACCGGGCGATGAAGTTCCACTTGATAATGGCGAATGCCATTAAAAACGTCAGGATAAGCTTGAAGTCAACCCCGCCTCTTATAAATAACTGCACAATAAGATGATAGTCTGGCCTCAATAGCTGAGTCCGGCAGGTTGTGGGGGCATCATAAATAGTGAGAAACATGTAAGGCTTGCTAGCCGAACGCACGAAATAGGATCGACGATTAACACAGAAGGACATGACAGCAAGGAACTGATCCCTCACAGCTCGACTACTAAAGGTAGCCAGAACGTCACCGGAAAATTTACGCTGGATGCAGCGCACTTTATCAACGGGAATACCATCTCTTCTGAAAGCTTCAAAAATGTCTTTGGAAGACAAATATTCCCGGGTATTAAAATACGCAGAACAAGGACGTTCGGGAACAACATTCTCAGGATTGAAGTTTTCACGCTCAAAGTCCGTCAAAGCTTGTCCCAAACTATTGTATACAAACTGGTCTCCAGAAATTGGTACATCAACACTAGTGCCTCCAGCAACTACATTAGCATAACCTGTCACACCAGAAGAAACATTTTCTTGATCCAAATGAACTCTATCATCAACAGGGTTTCCGCTTGCCGAAGAAACAAAATTTTCGTCTACATGAGCAGAATCAGAACTGCCAATCGAGGGATCAAGCAACGGTACCGACATCTTAACGTGCAGGGGGGGAGCCTTTGCCGTCCCCCCCGGGCAGCTAATTAGGACTCGGCTCGAAAAAGCTTAGGAAGGAATATCACAATGCTTGGAATGGCCCTCAAATCTTAGCCAAAAGGCTGACGAAGCGATGCCGTGTAGGTTGTCCGCAAGCAGGGTGGCTTGTTCCTTCCATCTTCGAGATATAGTGGTCAGAATACTGTCACTTCCCGGCATGCAAAGTTGACCCACGAAGGTGGGGGTACGGGAGAGGAAAGATAATTGTGTTTGTAGGTCCGAGGTCGGGTAGGTTAGGAGCACCACCATACACGGACAATCAAGAAACCTGCACAATGTTAGACGTTTCCTGTACGATACAATGAGCTGAGACAGTTACATGAAAACGAGGCAAAATTAAAAGGCACGCATATGATGCTGTTTTGGTATTTATCTGTTTTACCTCCCTAGCAATGCTACCTTGCAGGTGGACAGCTTTGACCGTACAGACTAGAGGAAACAGCTAAATGCCTCGTTTACACGTCCCTACAAAAGTTAAAAATTTCAGCACATTTCTCTCGTCTACGACCATACCAAAGGGAAAGCACCGGTTCTCGTCTGATCACCGAAGTTGTAGGCTTCACATTTTCTTTTTTCCATTTTCCTAACCAATCAATCTAGCTAGTCTAGGGCATACTTGCCTGGTCTGAGAGATATTTACGGGCCAAATTAACACCTAGAAACAAAAGCGAGTTCAATAAACCAAGCGCTCGCGCTTTCCTTCGTAAGTGTGTGGGAAACTTGAAAATTGGACTGTGACATCAAATAATTAACGCTTGTGACATCAAATAATTCGAAGCAACAACAATCGAGGCGACAATTAGTCGCTGTTCGCCCAAAATACCTTAAAAACAAATGCACAGGACGGAATATGAAATGATAAACTACGGTATTCTGAACGTAAAGTTTTCAACGTTGAAAACGGCCACGAATTACGAGACAGCGAATAGCGCGAAGGAAAAATAAAGCGTTGAACAGGTTTCAAAACTTCAACGCCAAAAGGGTTTACTGCCAAACAAGCACTAAAGAAATCAACGAAATCAACCCACGGTTCAGACAAACCGATGTTTCCTTCCAAAGACAAGCTCCGCCATTCGCCATCGATCGATGCTGTCAAGTTAAGTCCAAGTCGAGTTCAAGCTGCAAAGTAAGTGTTACAAAAGGCAAAGTCACTTTTCTGTAGTCGTTTTCATACACAGAACGCGGCAAAGAAAAGCAAACGCACCTTTATGTCCACGATATCTGCTCCCTGTGCTTCGTTGATCTGCCGCCTGCCGTTCAATGAAACTGCAACAGCAGACACTTAGTTAGTGAAATATTAACTAACACGCGCGCACGACACTGAAATCGCAAACACGCTGAGACTAGATATCGGGGACTAGCGCAATTGCAGGTCCCCACTACCAGAAATTATACGCTCGAGTTACCCACATTTGGGGTAATCGCAAGGGTCAACCCAATCGAAGTGCAATGAAAGGGCCTCACCTTGAGAGGACTGCCTCCTTGATCACAGTACTTCCTGCGTGAGGTAAGTATGCCATTTTTCGGCCTTCCGTGACGGATGAACTGGCTTTCTCTTAGTTCCCTTGTGGTAGAGTGCGTAGGTCCGGCTCCCCAGCATCCTCTCTGCTTCCGCTGTCTGTCCACAGTCGATCCTACGAGGAAGAGACAGAGAGAAGGTTCAATGTTTTGCTTCTGTTTTAAGTTGAATATTTCTTCCCCGAAGGGAAGTGGGCTGCGCTCGGAGGTAGTGCTATACCAAGGCAACCCGTGGCTGGGACGAGGCAAGCCTCTTTTCCACAGCCCAGTTCCAAAAATCAGTTTAATATATCAGCTGCTCAATGAGCAGGGTATTAAATATTAAGCTATAAGAACAGATTTTTTTTAAAGAAAAGAGCTTTATTCACAAGAACATTAATTGTTTACAATCCAACACTAATTTAATCGAAAATGATAAACAAATACAAAAACAGATTCCCAAACAATACAAATGAATTAATTAGATTAAGCGAAAAAGAGAACAAAATCAGAAACTGAATCAAATCACAAAACCTAAAAACAGAATTGAAGTACAAAATCTAGGGATATAAGTCAATCAATACACGGAATCTGGAGTAAGCGTTACAAAACGGAGGAAACAAATTCCCTCCCGGAAATCCTTAAGGTCCAGGTCCAAGACCAAGTAAAGTTCTGACGAGAGAGTCCATGATCATTATGTTGAGACGTCAAACAGCGCACAGATAACGACGACTAACCAATATATATAAATCTAGATCTTAATCTGAAGCTGACCATTCTCTATAGCACAGAAATCCGGAAGAATCCAACAGCCTGAAAACTGCCGGTCGGAAAGGCGCAAAAAATCAAGGCGAATTCTACTCCTGATGTCATCGTGAACGTAACGGACAATAGCGTTGTAGACTTCCCGACCATTGTAAAAAGTAGCCTTCTTGCGAAAAACCCAAATGCAGTAGAGAATGGACTTCACTAAAAATCTTCAAATCCGAGCCCTCTTGAAATCAGTAATGCGCCATCGGAAAAAGAAACTGAAAAGCACATTGATAGCGAAATGACAATTCAAAACAGTAGAAAGAGCAGCCATAAAAGAGTTCCACACAGCTTTTACACGTAAACAATTGAGGAAACATTGATCAATGATCTCGCATCGAGGACACGACGCACAAACACTGGAGTTGATATAACCCCAATTCTTAAGGGAATCCCTAACCTTCACCGCTCACAAGGTTATCAGCCAGAGAAGATCATTCTTATAATTCTCAGAAAAACCATCATAAACTAGAGACCAGTGACCATTAACAGAAAAACCGGGCCCTAGCATTGACGACCAATGGTAAGGAAGAATAGGGGGAGAAGACCCCCTTGACAATAAAACTTCGTAGTTATTCTTAGAAACTAAATCTCTGCAGGCATCGCCCACCTGTGATAACGTCTGAAGACAAACGCCATAAAAACAGGTGGGCGAAACCGCAGAGGGTGCCAAATTATCCCGTAGCCATGACCACTGGACACGGATTGTAGACAAACGCCGCCCCACAAAATATTTACAAAGGAAAAAGCTATTATCATCCGAGGAGCTAATCGTAGTGATGGCGGAAGCAAGCCGCAAAGCATCACGTTTCAATCGCAAATTGCAAATATTAATTCCACCGACATTCGCAGATAAGTGGCAGGTCTTGTGACTCACCGATTCAATTTGCGAATTCCAAATAAAAGACCAAATGAATTTATTGACCCGCGCGAGGACCCACGTGGGCATCACCAAAACCCGTCCCAAAAATAAAAGTTTACTCAAACCCAAAACATTGACAATTAAGCCCTCACCAATAAAAGACAAGGAGCGTGATTTCCAGAGGTTAAGGGATTTCTCAAGCTTGTTGATTTTCGGCTGCCAGTTATCAATTTCGGTAGAGACTGTGCCGAAAACAACACCTAAAATCTTCGTCTTGTTAACCCACGTGAGGCCAAGTGGCTCGTCCATGCGATCTTTCCACGAACCTAATCACATGGCCTCAGCCTTTGACTTGTTCAATTTAGCACCAGAACCCTTTTCGTAAATCGAAATTAAATCGAACAATTTACAAAGCGAACGAAAGTCTTTCAATATCGTAGTAGTGTCCTCCGCGTATTGTTGGACTTTAGCCCGCTTACCTTTCGCACCTGGCAAAAGAAATCCCCTAATCTCATTAGAATTTCTAATTTGACACACCAAAGTTTCTATGCACAGGACATAAAGCAGGGGGGACAAAGGGTCACGCTGCCTCACACCCCGACGTAGAGGAATTTTCTCAGTTGACCAGCCATTTAAGATAATTTGCGTGTAAGCACCGTCATAGAAGGTGGAAACCCACTCGCAAAAGTTAGGGCCAAAACCAAACCAACGCAAAAGATCCATTAGAAAGGAGCGATCGACGCGATCAAAGGCCTTCTCCTGGTCCAGACTGACCAAAATAGCCGTCTCATCAGTAAGCTCAATGTAATCCAAAAGATCACGGAACATAGTAACGTTAGAAAAGATAGACCTGCCGGGAACTGAGCACGTTTGATCAGCGTCAACAATAGACGAGAAGTAATAGACTTGGAGGTGATTTTGTAATCCACATTGAGCAAACTAATAGGACGCCAATTTTTCAAATCCTTTACGTAGATTCTGCGAAACAAAAAAACTTATCAAGGCGAGTACCAATTGAAAAATAAGAATTAAACCAAGTGAATTCACGCGAGCCGGGATGAAGTTTACGCCAAACATCAATGAATTTAAATGCCGATCGAAAGTCAGACAGATAGTTGGCAGGAAAAAAATTCCCGCCAAATTTATCCAGATCGCGTTCGTAGCAATTAAAATCGCCGCCAATAATTACACCATCTGCTGGTAAAATAAACTCATGTTAATTTTCAAAAAAGATTTTGCATTCAGTAAGATTGGTGGGCGCATAAATATTGATTAAGTTAATTTTGAGATCACCAACCTTCACTAAAAGACTAAGAATCCTCCCTCCTGAATCTTAACGCCAACTGAGAATTTCACCACCAAAATCATTGGAAACGAGAACAGCAACGCCACCTTGCCTACCGATGGCTGGAGACCAATAACTTGGTCTCAACCAACGAGTAGACAGACGCGCAATCTCGCCAAGATCAGCAATTTGAATCTCTTAAACAAAACAAACATCAAAGCCCTTTGCATGAGCAAAGATTAGATTCCCCTTCCCAGAATCAAAACCGCACGAGTTACGTGAAGAAATTCTCATGACGGGTTGTCAGGAGGGGGATCCTTTCTCTTCAAAGTCTCCCTCTCTTCCAACAAATCATCCTCTTCCAATTCAGGGAGAGGGGTGTTGCAAGCAACAGATAAATCCTTCTCGCCACCGGATTTCTGCAAAACGGGCCGCCACGCGAGATGGATGCATAGATTTACACGTGGGCACATACACGGGGATGACAGGTGCTGGCTTGTGGTGCTGAATCCGGCCTCTGGAAATGCAGGGTTGAGGTGGCGCACGCGAAGACACCGACATCTCTTCACTAGAAGGGGGCGGTAGAGAAAACGAGTCCACGTCTGCCCAAGACATGGCAGGCGTAGTGGAATTAGGCACATCAGACACATTCAGAAGTAATCGCAGGCTCAGGAGAAGGAGAAACGGGTAACATGCTGGACTCGAAGGAAATAAAGTCACCCGAACTATCCAAAGGAACATCAGGGCGCTGCTGAAGTACAGGATTATCCTCAGTAGTGATAAGTAGGCCATCAGGACCCACAACCGGAGCCGAGCCAGACGAAACAGGTGTCTCGTCGCCCGGTACCTCCAGCTCGCCAGCGAAGACGGACTCCAGGTCCACGACTACGGGGCGAAAAGGCCGTTCGTCCACAGGTTGGTCTGGAGAGCTGCCAGCAGCATCATCCTGGGGAACAACATTTGGCTGGGGTGAACCCTCGGGCTGCAAAGAAGGACCCGCGGCGGGACGAGCATCTTCACGGGCCGCACCGGTAGACGGAGGAAGATCCCTGTGCCACGACATGGGGCAGGCGCGAGCAAGGTGTTGGCCACTTTTACAAATGCATCAGTACATAGGCTTAACACAGTCACGGGCAATGTGCCCGAGACCCTCGCAATTAAAACAAACAGTGTTCCTGCATTCCGCGGCTTTATGTCCCTGGCGATTACAATGTCGACAAGTAGGAGATTAACCGTCATGGTACAAATGAACTAAAAATTTGCCAAAACGGAGGTAACTCGGAATTGCATTTCTGTCTCTCACAAAAAAGGCAAAATTGTCCACGGTTCATGTTTTATTTAATATCTTGACAGGTATTTACAGCAATATGGTCTGCAATATCTCATTTGAAAAGGGATAAAATGGGCTTCTCCGAAAAAAATTGATATCATCGTGGAAGCCCATACCCTTTCTAAAAAAAATCTTAATTTGCATAAAACAGCATAAATTTTCATCATATCTGAGGAAAAATGTAAATTTTTCCAAAATGATATGTCATTGTGCAGAGATGTTAAAAAGAAAAATGTTCCTTATCATATCAGCAACATGGCCTGAAAATCTGGCTGAAAAAGATAAAATCTAGAATTAGGTATGATTTTTTATGTACAACCACATTCGCCAATAAAAATCACGGAGAAAATTGTGGGAAATTTTTTTTTCGGGGGGAGGTTGTATCTGCATAAAAGGGTTGCAAAAAAGAAATGGGCCCTCCTCCACCCCTGGCACTCCTTGGCAGGCCCCACTGACAATTCTGCAACAAAATTACCATCATATCAAATTTGTTACTAACATAAGTGAAAAAGTAGCTCCGCCCCACAAGAGGTTGCTCGCAGGCTACTCAAAAAGTACATAATTTTTATATTTCTTGACCAATAACACAACATGTAAAAGTTTAGTAATAATAGCAATAAAAATCAATGAACTTATGAGCTATGATACTTCCTGGTGTGAAACTCCTTGAAGCAGTTGCCCGTTGTCACATGCATGTACTTCCCCCCATATTGTGGTGCGCTGCAGTAAGAATTTACTATCAACCTGGGTCTTCTTGTAACACAGATCATTCACATATAACAAAAATAACAAAGACCCCAATACTGAGCCCTGCGGTACTCCACATAGAATTTGCTGCGGGCCTGACTCCATTTGACCTAGTGAGACAAACTGACTCCTATTCGATAAATAGGAAGAGAACCATTTATGTGAAATACCCCTAATACCATAGTATTCCAGTTTATCAAGTAAGATATGATGGTCCAGTGTCAAAGGCCAAACACAAATCTATGAAAACACCGCATGGATAGTTCTTGTTGTCTATAGCCTTTTGGATTCTATCTACCATACACCGAATTCATAATGGCGGACGGCTCGGGGAAGCCTAGGTATGAGAACATGAAAACGAGGCGCGTGAGGATAGAATGTAATTTCAACATGGCGCTGCCTCATGCGGACACGATTTCTACCCCTGTTTTACTCACGGAAAAGGATATTCCCGGAGCGAGTCTTGAGGGAAGGAAACCCGCAGAATTGAAAAAAGCTGATCTTTTGTTTTGGCTGTGATGCAGAGGTGACTCTTGCAAAGGGTTAAACGTGAAAGCAAGGCTCGTTAAGCGGTACGTACAGCGATCAATAAACGTAAACATAAGGTGTTTTGTTACTTGCAACTGAGTGTAGTGCGGGTCTTGAGAGCACAGATTTCGTTTTCTTTAATACACGATGACCACAAGCTATTGGTGAAATAAATTTAAAGCATAGAACTATGTGTTTTGTTACGTCTTTTAGAGTCGAGGAGTACATTGCAAGTGGCAGGGACAAATTTATAGTTGATCCAGATCCAAACAAAATTTATACTAAACGCAAGGCCAGGGAATGCTCCATTTCGCTTCCTGATTCTTCGTCTCAGGATAACGTGGGTACCCGAGTAAAATACCCAACTATTGGCTGGGGGTAAGCTCTAGAGAAAATGCCCCTGTTCACAAAGGCTGAAATGAAACAGCATGTAGAAAATTCTGGTAAAAGAATTGGGAATGCTGAACACCATTCAGTCCCAACAAGCCTTAAACGTGCAAAGACATTTCTCCAGGATGAGTATTTAAAGGAAATTGAAGCAGCTGACGATCAAGATCATTTCTATTTTAAATGCAAATGCTATCACAGCTACAAGAAACATGAAGCACCTCATACCATACAGGTAGCCCTTTGCATAATATCTCGCCAAGTGATAGATGCCACTTGTACATGTGCTGCAGGTAAAGTTGGTTATTGTAATCACACATTAGCCCTCATGTTGAAAATTTGCAAATATTCGTTGTTTGAAAGCAAAACAACTGAAGACCTCCAGGATGAATCTGATGAAAATCCATCTTTGGCATGTACCTCAAAGTTACAAAGTTGGCACAAGAGAGGTCGGGGTGATTCAATCCATCCACAACCTGTTATGGATGTCATAGCAACAAAAATTAAGCCGGATGATGAGAAGTCAGCCAAAGGCGTTACATGTCAACTTTACGAGCCCCGTAAAATACCCCGACATAGCATCGAAGAAGAAGAAAAATTTAAAAAAGCCATAGCTTCAATTAACCCCAAAATGGGAATTGCTACCCTACTCTCAAATCCAGTCAGTGGAATGGTACAAACGAAGTTTGGTAGCAGCCCTGTGGGCTCTACAAACAGCTATCAGTTGTCGTATACTGAAGCCAACTTTCGGGTGAATATCAACATCAATAGTGTTCCCAGACTTCCTAATTTGAATGTAGACATAAATAGCTACCCACGTTTTCCCCTGAAAGACTCTGTACCAAGAGCCTACCCAGACACTGTTTCCGGGGAAGAGAGAACATTTTTAACTTCACTTGAAGTTGATGAAAATGAAATTAATGAAATTGAATTAGAAACAAGAGATCAGGCAAGCAGTGCAGTGAGAAATGGAAGGAACATAGGAAGTTCAGATTCACAGCCTCAAGGTTTCATCTGATATCAAGAAGGCAGCGAAATCATGAAACTTTTGCTAAGGATCTGATGAATCCAAAGGAGTTTACCAGTAGACACACTGCCCATGGGAAAAGATATGAAGCAACTGCTATTCATGAATATCAAAAGTTCATGAATGCAAGGAAAACACCAGTAGTAGTTCTCAAATGTGGGCTTGTAGTTTCAAACCAAATGCCAGTGCTTGCAGCCACCCCTGATGGGAAAGTTGTTGACTTTGGATGCAGTCAACCTTTTGGAATCTTCGAAGTTGTGTCCATCAACAAAATCTGCTGTCACCCCATTAGAGGCTTGTGCTGATCCCAAATTTTTCTGTCATCGAGTAGGTGATCAGTGTTGTTTGAAAACTGATCACGAATATTATGCTCAAGTGCAAGGCCAATTAGCAATAACTGGTGCTGCTTGGTGTGATTTTATTGTCTACACATTCAAAGGGATGTCAATTCAAAGAATAACATTTGATCAACATTTTTGGGATAATTTGAGTCAGAAACTAGAGGCATATTATTTCCAGCATTTCATTTCTTTTGCTGCTTCAGAGTACAGAAGCCAGCAGCATGGGTCAAGTCCTACAAAGTGTTAAGTCAATGAGCTACCTGGCCACATGACTTTACCTTAAGAGATAAAGGGGTCTTGAAGATTACACAGGTGTGCACATACAGTCCACATCTGATTGGCTAAATCAATTAAGCTTAAAGGAATTACACGTTCCCAGATGCGAAAGTTCTTGATTTTGTTGATTGCCCTCTCAACATGTATTCTCAAGGATGCGATTTCTTGGGTTTTTACTACATCTGCAGCAGGCATCTGGGCAGAACTACCCAAAAAGGGGGGACTATTCAGTGACACAACAACTGGAAGAAGATCCTCGATAGTGAAACCTTTATCAGCCATGACAGAATCATTAGCATCAAAAGGAAGGTCCAGAAATCCACTTCTCATGGTTATTTCCCTGTCAGATATGCTGCCCGTGTACAGTTCACTTATGAATGTGATGTGTCCAGCAGGTGATATGCCAATCAGTCCTTTAAGTGTAGTAAATAATAATAAATAATAATAATAATAATAATAAACTTTATTAACGTGTCTTAAAATATCTAGCTTACACTAAAGTAAGCTAATTGGGGACACCTATCTATACCTATCTAAAGTAGTAAAAATATATAAAATATTACAATATATACAATATAAAATATAAAATATAATATCACATCAAACCTATAGTGATAAAACCCCCAAAAGTTCAGAAAATCAAAAGTCACTAATTACTACATAGAGGACAGTTGTGACATCCTTCCTCCAGTAACGCTTCGAGATTCTTTTTTCTAATAGTGTTCTTAAAACTATTTAACGAATTAGAATTTCTAATTTCTTTATCCAATTTGGACCAGAGCATCGGACCAAGGTACTTTATGCTATGTTTACCATAAGAAACGGTGTTATACCTAAGTGTGATTCTTGTATGAGCTAAACAGCTCACTGTTTAGGAGAAGACTGCTTGGCATTTGGCACTTGAGTTCAGTACAGTCTATAATTACTCTTGTGTTTGGGTACTTGCTCTTGAAATCATTAGGCATGTAATCATCCACCACTTTTCGGGATGGCCATATGTTTAACTGTCCTAATTCTGCTGACAGTCGATTGAGAGATGTTAAATAAATGCCCTAAATGGCGTTCTGCAAAGCCCTGCCTTAGTCTACACATTACTAGGAAAAACTCCTCTTTAGGATGCAATGTTCTAGGCCTCCCAGGTCCAACACCAAGTTCAGGTTCCCTTTCATAGTATTCAGGATCAAGAGAATCAGAAATAAAGTTATTCAATGTAAACATTCTCTTTTCCAAGTTTTCACACTTCTCTGAAAGTTTGAACGCGTGCTTCCTAAGTTTCTCCAACTCAGCTTCCAATTTTAACTTACTTTCCTTAGTTTCCTCGAGTAACTTTTCCGTTTCAGCCAGCTTTCTCTGGAGATCTTGGTAAGACAGCTGGTTGCCACCCACGCTGCTACTGTCAACATTAGGGCTATCTGGAGTTGCACATCTTTCCTCGCTAGTCGTCACTATCGAGTCATTTTCTAAAAAATCGCTTGCTGCATTCACATCCGTACTCACAGTTTCTGAGGACCGACCTGGAACTGCATTCATGTTAAGCGATGTTCTAGCTTTGACAGCACGAATCTTTTCTGGATTCGAAGGGGAAGCTCTAATTGTCGGCGGCTTTCTCTTTCGAGGTGAGCTCCTTTTCCATGCGAAGACGGATGGAACTGCCCCGTCAACATAACTCAGTCGCCCAATGCCCAAACTCTTCTTAAGATGTTCTTTCTTAAAATGCAGAGAACAGACTTTTGTAGCATCTGTGATTGTGAAATGTTTGCCTGTGTCTCTCCGAATCGCATGAAGCCATTGATCCCTCGCAGGCTGATCGGTTGGGAGATTAAAAAATCCAACTTTTTCGCCATTCGGACCAGTTGAACCTTTTTGATTACAAAGTTAAACACTGCAATACCGATTCTGGGACGATTTTTTTTATCCATGGCAGTATAATCGCGAAATAAGTTACACTACACGCTCTCCTGTAAAGATTTGTTTTGTTTTGCAAACTTGTTTTGTATCCTCACGCGCTTCGTTTTCATGTTCTCGTACCGAGGCTTCCCCGAGTCGTCCGCCATTATGAATTCGATGTATACAGCTATTTCGAGAAACGTCGGAAAAAAGCAAAAAACTGCACAAGCCAATCCCGCAAGGTATTTTGGGATACGGTCAATGAATTTTAATAAGTCAATTGATACATTAAACCCGCGATGCCTCGTCCGTACAGTGACGATCTTAGATGGCGAGCCATATGGATGAAGGAGTTTTTAGGTTATAGTGTAGATGATGTAGCGGCTACTTTATTCATGTCCCCAAGAACAGTGGAGCGCTATATTTCAAAATGCCTAAATACTGGCGAAGTAAAATGGGAGAAATTAGGGCGACCTTTGAATAGTTTTGCCATGCATCCACACGTGGAGTTCGTAATTATGGAAGCTGTTCTTGAACACCCGGACAAAACTCTTGCAGAGATTGCCTACGATGTCTACGAACAGACAGGGTCAGAAAATGTTGTTTCCAGCATATTGCGGTATTTGAAACGGAATAGTTTCACCCGCAAAAAGGTTTGTGAAATACTCGCTTTACTATAATAGGGCTTTTTATTTCGCAAATTTGCATCATTTTCCTGGTGTGTCAATTTAAGCGTGTTTTATCATTTTAAGCTGGCAAGAATTGCCCTTCAAAGATCTGAGGAAGCAAGAGTACTTTTCAGGTCCAATGTTTGTCTCCTGGATCCTGAAATGTTGGTGTTTTTGGACGAAAGCGGATTTGTAAGTATTCAATTGCTGTTTTACAACTTTTTGTACTCTTCAATTATTTTTCACGTCACAATTTTTTCGTCAACCTTTTACTTTTTTAGGACAAAAGACTTTTTCGCACCTATGGCTATAGTCTAGTCGGTAACAGAGCCACGGTCAAACGTCAGGCGCAGAACTGGGGACCGCGCATAACGGCCATACCCGTTATTTGTATGGAAGGAATGATAGAAGTGGGTATCTATCAGGGCAAGGTCAACGGGGCATAATTTGAAGAGTTTGTGGATCAAAAGCTCTGCCCTAACTTGCTTCCATTTAATGGCATCAATCCACGATCAGTGGTCATAATGGGTAAGCATAAAATTTCTTGCAACACTACGATGTGGCGGTGGTTATGAAATTAAATATTTTTGTAACTCCAAGATACTTCATTCCCTTCCATTTGAAATTTAAACTCTCTCTGATTCACGCGATTAGCATCACATTAATTTATTTCTGCCTTATTTTTCATTTGCCACAGATAATGCAGCTATCCACCACACCGACGCCGTAGTTAACAGGATTCATGCCGCGGGAGCAATGGTTGTGTTCCTTCCGCCATACAGCCCGGATTTTATGCCATGCGAAGAACTGTTTGCCCAAACAAAAAACTGGATCAGGGAAAATGACGCGGCCTGGCAATTTTGCCGGGATCCCAAATTTATGGTGGAAGAAGCATTTCTTCAGGTTACTGATGAACAGATCAGAAACTACATTCAACATGCCGAATACCTGTGATAAATAAACAAATGAATTTTATTCAGTGTTAATGACGAATGTTTGATTATTATCGCATATTAAAAAACTACAAAGAATTCATTTCTTTTAACAGTTTATCCTTTTGCAAAGAAAATTCGTTTTCTGTAAGGACGTCATCGTCTTTCAATGCTTTGAGATCCTTGAGCTGCTGAAGAATGCTTGAACGCATACGCACCTACAAGTAGAAAAGCGTTTGGTTAAGAAAATAATACACATTTAAAGGCCGCTAGCATCTGCTAAGAAATGCCTCTCTTGCCTTTCTTTCAGCGCCATCCATGGATTGTCCACTGACTTCACCTGATGTTTGACTTTTAAATGATTTTGAAGCCGCTTTCGAATTGCCAGTAAAAAATGGAACATTTGGAGGGTTATCTTCACTCTTGTGGGTTCCGTTAACCTGTAATGGAATAAAATGATACAAATTGAACTATTCCTGTTTTCAATAGTTATTTTTACGGACACCCGCCGATCTCAATTCGAGCTCATCAGAGGAGGTAAAAACAACATAAAACCTTGACCAATAATTATATTGGAGAAGTGTAATTCGTTGTTGCAAAATTAGCTCAAAACTTGTCCAAGGCATTTCAGTCTCAAGAACGTGCAACACGTGCGTTTTATGCTAATTTTTGTAGACATTTGGAAACAACTTCTGGCTGAAAACTCGCCTTAGAAAATACGAAGCAAACAATCTTATAAAAATATAGTCTGAAGGTGGATATGAAATTTAACTAAAGAAGGTGAAAATTACTCTCGGCAACTCAAATTTCCTTACCACCATCCACGCCCAGCAGCGCAATTTGAACTCGGGAAGAGTATGCTTCTCTCTAAGCCGTGAAAGACAAGAGTCGTAGCTGTTTTCTTCCTCTCCGTCCCCGCTATCATCTCGAGCACTACTGGGATTACCTAAGTCAGAATAGTGATAATCATAATCATTATCACTGAGAACAAGGGAAAAAATCTCACTTAACTTTTGGTGCAACAAAACGTGCAAAATATGGCTTATTGTGTTTCTTACCTTTTCTCTTTTTGCCCGAAGAACCCCTTGGAACGTTTTTATGTGGATCCACCCACAATGTTATCATCCCGTTTTTTACCAAAGAAAACGCTTCGGCGAGCTGGATTTCGGACGATGTAGAGAATTTCTTGTTTCCGTCCGTGTAGTAGCCGATTTGGAAGGTCGTGTCGGTTGCTGGAAATATTTCCTCTTTACAATTCTGCAGAAAGTATTGCTTCAATTGCATGACTGTTGCAAAGCAAGGTACTTTCCTGACACTGTATGTGTCGTACCTGTTTTTGTGGGCTTCTTTCAGCACACGCAGACAGACGTCCATGGCGTCTCCTGCCATGTTTTTTAAAGATTTCACGGAAATGATGAAACTACCCAAAATACCTTTCGGGATTGGCTTGTGCAGTTTTCTGGGGTTTTTTTCCGACAACGTTTCTCGCAATAGCTGTAAGTATAAGAGCATGAACTGTAGAATGATTTGAGCGAAAACCAAACTGCTGGTCGAAGAAAGTACAAGATTTCTCAAAATACTTAACTAATCTGTTATACATTAATCTCTCAAGAATCTTGTTAAATATAGACAACAATGAGATAGGACGATAATTAGATACCATAAGAGGTGAGGCTTTTTTGTAAACCGGAACAACTTTTGCCATTTTAAAATGATCAGGAACAGTGCCTGTTGTAAAGGAGCAATTAAATAGGATTTCAAGACGGTAAGAAATATAATTCTTTAAAAATTTCAAGAGGACTACTGGAATACTAAAGGGTCCAGTTGCCTTATTAGAATTTAGGTTACTTATAATATCTATAATTTCAATGTTGGTAACTGGTGAGAGAAAAAAACTTGAGCTGCTGGGATTGTCAAGATAAATTTTATGTGCAAAAGCCCCACAACTGGGAATTTCAGTTGTTAGCCTTGAGCCAATGGTTGCAAAATAATTATTAAATTCATTTGCTATTGATTTGACATCAGTAATCTCGTGATTATCTTTAACAAGCCTGTTGGGCTAAAAGGAATCTTTTGACTTAAGAGTTACAAGTTGCCTTATACCTTTCCAAACATTTTTGACATTGCTTTGATTAGCTATGAAGTAGTTACGGCAATAAAGCTTTTTGCTAAGTCGTAGTAGACCAACAAGCTTGTTTCTATATATTTTATATTTGAAGTGACTATGACTAGATTTAGTTCTTATGAATTGTCTATACAGGATATCCTTATGCTTTATACTCTTGTAGTGCCTTAGTATCCAAGGTTTGGAATTAAACTTGACCTCCTTTCGGGAAAGTTTTTTTAGTGGAAGGTGTTTATTTACAATTCTTGAGCACTCGGAAAAGAAAACCTCAAATAACTGATTTACATTTTGAGATTCCCTGAAGGCATCTTGCCACTGGATTAATGCAAAGTCATTTAAGACAGATTCTTCATTGAGATTAGAGTAATCTTGTTTGTAGATCTTGTCTTTTGAGTCAAGCAAAATATTGATTTCATTTACAATTAAAACATTGGGAAGATGATCAGTAAGACCATAAATGATATTGCCACTGATAGTATGAAAATCAAGGGAATTAAAGGAAATATTGTCAATCGAAGTAGCAGTGTGGTGAGTTGTTCTAGTTGGCTTAATAATATGAGGCTCATAAAAATTGGCACTCAAAGTATTTATAAATTCCTCAGTAGGTTTATGAATTTCAAAGTTTAAAAGATTAACATTAAAGTCACCTAATAAGGCACAAGAGTTTTCCTTCTCTGTTTATAATATCAATGGCAGAAAATAGCTTGTTCAAGAATAGATCTAAATTTGAATTTGGGTGTCTGTAAATGATGCCACATAGAATATTTTTGCTAGACTTATTTTCAATTTCTACCCAAAGCATTTCACATTCATCAATGCTGGAGCTCAAATCATCCCTGATATGGAAGTTTATACCATTATGAATAAAAGCACCAATTCCCCCTGACCTCATTTTTGTTGGCTGGGAAATAAATGTATATCCAGGGAGATGACAAGCCATTGAATGGTCAGAATAATTATTAATCCACGTTTCAGTAAGACCAATAAGGGAAAACGGTAATCTTAAGTCAGCTAACATTTGGGTTAAATGATCAAAATTAGCATTTAGACTTCTAATATTACAATTTAAAACTGAAAATGATTTAGGCCAATTCGAATTTTGAATATCTGTACAATTAATAAAATCAGAAACAGAATAATAGTCAAAGTTCACCTTAGACAGCATGTTGGTATCAGGATCAGAAGCTGTGAGTCGAGGAATGTTTTTAAGCTCTGAGATCACCTGAAAGCAAGGTAGATCTTCAAAATTTGTACCAGCCATTCAATGGAAGTCATGTTGTATTTGTATCATTTGAGCCTGCCTCTGCATTCTGAACATCAGTTGAGCATTCCTCCGATCCACCAGGTGAAGGTGGTTTGTGCTTTGCTTCTAATTTAGCGAAATCGTTCGGAGAACAAATTTTAACTGAAGGGCTTGCTTCATCTTTGCGAAGAAAGATATTTCCATAATAAGACCAAATATATCGAAACTTGAATTTCTTCTTAAACTCGTTGCAATCGTGAAAGAGGTCCTTTCTAGATGAACTTAAACTTTCCTGAATGAAGATCTTATTTCACCTTGTCTACCAAGGCCAAGATTTCCAGAAGTTATGTTCTTCAACTTGGTTCTTGCTTTGTAAGGGTCGTCCCTGACACCACGACGAGTGAATTTCACGATTATGGGAGAAATCGCACTAGTGCCACTTTTGATTCTGTGGGATATAGAAATATCCTTATCTTCAATACAAACATCGACGAGTGAGCCAATATTTTTAACAATTTCATTTGTGTCTTCGCTTGATGAAGTGGGAACTCCTCTGATTTCCAGGCAATCTCGCCTTTATACTGTTCTTGTTCGTCAAGTGATTTTCCTTTGCTAACTCGACGTTTGTCTTTTCCAGTGCAGCAATTTTCTTATTCATGCCGTCGAAGCTTTTCGAGATAAAATCCATCGAGGTTCGTAAAGGCCCAAGCTTTATGTCTAACAACAAGGCGAGCTTAGTGTCAAACATATCATCTAAAGCTGACTTGATAGCATCTTTCAGCTTCGCTTGATCAATCGCCATGGCTAAAGGTCATCAACTTACACTGGTACCATACTAAATAGCTAAGTAGAAAACTAATAAAGTGAAGAAAAGGATAAAACTGTTAACAACGGCAATATCTATGAGGTGGAAAAACAAAGTTTTCCACCACTTCATACACTTGCGTAAGACATTGTTTGTGGGCAGAGCGGTCGAAAGCATTCATATACTTATTATAGTTACTTAAAACTTTGGGCTGTGGTACCACTTTAGTGCTCCAGACACCAGCAGTCTTTGTTTTCCGGGTCACGTGCACACGGTCATTAGCATTATCTGTGGTTGTTAACATTGAAACTACTTTGTTATCCACGGACTGCAATGCTAAACAGGGGGGATCCCTCACCCAACGCATAATTCCCCTTTGTTTTCACTTGGCCCATTGCTTGCCATTCTTCATACCGGGAGGAAAATCTTTCCTAGTCTCCACGATAGTACCTGTGGCAGGGACTCCCTGGGTAAACAAATGTTTAAATAGTGTCATTGAGGTGTAAAAATTATCAACAAACAAATGACAACCCTGATTCAGAAAACGTTCCATCAGTTTCGTTACGACATCATAACCAAGCCCATGTTTACTAACATTCTGTCCAGCTGCTCTTCCAATGTAGACATCAAAGTCCACAGTGTATCCATTGGAGCTGTTCGCTAGCACCCAGAGTTTGATCCCCAATTTGGTGGGCTTGTCCTTGATATACTGCCGTATACCTGACCTGTGCCTTGACTTTACCATGCGCTCATCTATAGCTAAATTTTGCCTAGGTTGATATAAACTAAGACATCTAGATTTAAAGTCAATAAATAGTCAATAAATGATTCTACTTTTCGTTATTTATCACCCGGGGTCTCAGCTGCTGGATCAACAACGTGAAGTACGGCCATTAGAGCTCTAAATCTAGTTCTAGGCAAGATTGCGTGTGCCCAGAGACCATGGTACAGGGTTTTGACACTCCAATACCTGTCTATACCTCCCACTTTGACAAGACCGAAACAAATCAATATACCAATCAGCTTCTTGACCTCATCTGGGGTGACGTCTTCCCAGCTCCCGTCAGGCAGAGCATACGACTGAAAATTACCCTCCATGATATGCTCCTGAGCGTAACTATTGGTATGGATACATATATTACTAATCATGTCTGCAGTCAAAAAAAGGAAAAAAAACTCTACTGCCCTGGTCATCGCATTCCTGGGTAGAGGTTGTCCAAAGTGGATGCCAGGTGGGCACGATGGTGTGAAATCTGGAAGGGGATTGCCAGCGTCTGGGTCATCATAGCTGTTGAAATGTGCTGGAGCAGGTTCAGCATGATCATGACCACCGTCACGAGGAGCACGGGGAAGGGGGGAGCACGCCAGGCACGGGGGGTACGGGAAGCAGCTGCACCATAAAATGTTCGAGGGGCATGGGGACCTATATGAACATAAAAAAAAATAATACGGTTCTGACATATTCATTATCAACAGATCACATACGTAGTGCTGATATGAGCCCAAAGATAAAATTACTCTTACATAAATAATATAACTTCATAAACAAACAAAATTACTGGCCTGGAGGAACAGCCGGTTGAGCAGGAGCGGCAGGGGCAGCGGGAGCAGCAGCAGCAGCAGCAGCAGCAGGGCCATGAGGAGCTACACAAACATAAAAATATTACTTGTAATTATAATTGGATATTTGTATCACCTTGTACATAAATATGCTGGCGTCCTATACTAGTGAAAGTCAGTTTTTTATATCTGTATTCTAAAATTACACTAGTTAGGCTAAATATATTTCAATTGAGAAACACTTTACCCACCCAGAGCCACAGGCACATCACTGTAAACTTCCTCTGCCTCTTCTCCTTCTTCTCCTTCTTCTTGTTCTTCTTCTTCACTAAAAGAATCAAAAACACACTTTGTTTTTCCTGTGTATTGTTCAAAACCAGATAAAAAATACAAAACTAATGCCAAATTGCCAATGCGTACACAACAAAATCTAGAATTTCGACCCGCTCGCATTTCTCTATGGCAACATATTTTTTAAAATCCCCTTTGGTGGGGGCTTGAATTACGCGTCTCCCTTCGCTCGACCAAAATCGGTAAAAAAAATCGCTGATAACTCGGAATCAATATCAATACCGGTGGCGTCAAAGCCAAACAGGATGTCTTGTGTTGAAACCACAGTATCAACAGTGAAGGAAACAGAAAGTTCCTTTCTAAGTTTAGCCGATTTTTCATCTTTTTTCAACGACCATGTGAATTCAGGAACTCGAGAAGATTTCGCACCATTGTCGTACATGTGAAGCAACACCTTTGGTACCGGCTCAGCATCTCTGGGCGTGTCATCATCAAAAAGGACCGGTGTTGATGAGGTCTCACCTGAGGCTTCAGGGTGCTGATTTTCTGCATTGTTCTCCATCCTCACAAGATTGTATTGTGTTGTAGAGAATACTTCTCGTGCCCCCATTTGGGCAGGCGTGCGCAAAAGTCCCTCTTGTCTACGTCGTAGACACTTTTCCCTAAGGGGGCAGTCGGCACCCTTATGGTTATCATGGCAGATGTCACACTCAACTGGTTGGCACTTATACCAAACCTTGCATCTAATATTGTCAATTGTGACAAAACAAGGGATATTGCGCTTGCGGACCATACGAATAATGCGTGTTCCCATATACAACTCCGTGCCAGGCCATGTTTGTTTTTTGACCTGTTTTACCAACCGGAAGGTCTGAAAAAACTGGCGGATCTCAGAGTCTTTACCCTCAAAAGGGACTTGATAGATCAAGACAGACTCCATCACAACAGGCTGATAAACGGGGCATTCAATTTCTCCAAGGTCTAAGACCCCCGCCTGCTCGTACCTGCTCTTTAAGATAGGATCACTGAACGTGATGTGGGCAACATTGCCCGGAATCACCTGTACGGCCAAAACATCCCCGTCCTCAAAATTGGCTGTAACAGCTCGGACAATATCCGTACTGGACGACCCAGTGGGGAAAGAGCCAGTCTTAATCGTGATCGTAGGCGTATTAGGCGGAGCCATAATAGATACGAAAAACAACAAAAAGGGAGATTCCAAAAACGGGAAAAAGGGGAGCGGGGGCGAAGCCACCCAACCAAGGAACTAACCAATACCAAAGATAAAAGAAAAGAAGAGAAAAGAAAAAAGGTGACTTACAAAATAGGCCAAAAAGCCGGGGTCAGATGTTGGCTGGGTTGCCAAGCTGAACGAGGCCGTAATCTGGATGGGTACCACCACGTGCAGAGCAAAAAACGCCCAAAAGACGCCGAGACGCCCACTCTCACAAACGCGAAGCCAACCGAAGAGCAATACTCGAAAGAGTAGGGCCTCCAGCCATACAAGCTCGCGTCAGGTAAGTTTTTTTTGTATTTCGGCGGTCCATTGAGGCGCAGTGCAATGCCTCAAGGCCCTACACTCAAAAAGAAAAGACCGCCGGGTGAAGGGGCACCCTCATACGAGGCCAGCCCACTAACTTCGCCGGGGAGTCGAACCCCGCCTCACCAAATCAAGACAAGGGATTAAAGTGCTAAGAGACAAAATATATAAAGCCAAAGAGACCAGGGAAAAGGCTAAAAGACGGGAGAGCGGTGCAACACAACGGAAGGAGCGTGCGGAAGAACAGTGCAACCAGCAAAGGCGACCGAAACAACCACAACGCACAAATAAAAATGGGAGAAAGGTGTGGAAGAACAGTGCAACCAACAAAGGCGACCGAAACAACCGCACGAAGGAAAATAAAGTAACAGTAAGTCACAACAGGAGGACAGAAAAAGGGGAGGGACAGTACACCGCGAAACAACGATGTTATGATAAAAATACCTCAAGATAAAAATATCATAAAAACAAGGTTCACGGGTAAAAACGTATAAAAGGCCTAAAAATGCACTTTAAAAAAACACCCCCATGCAAGGACCCGACGACTCCGTTTGCACCCCTATGGCGAAGGAAGAAACGGCGTCGCCGTTGAGAGATAAAACGTTTGAAAAACGGGAAGATAAAAGGCAGAACGAGACTTCAGGACAGCTAACAACCTGAGCGCACTGGGTGGCACAGCCCGGAATCTATAATCATTGCGCTGAATCCAGACCAAATACTTACAAACATTAAGAAGATATGAGAAAACACGGGGGACACACAGGAGCTCATCACTGGAGAAACCAAACAACAAATGACAGACAGTCAAAGAAGGGGAGAGAGGGGAAGACACAAAGAGAAGAGACTGGATCCAGGCAATGCCGCTTTGAACCAATGGGCAAGAGAAGAACAGATGCTCCAGCGACTCAGTATGATAGCCGCAAAAGCAAGCTTCAGGAACGTCGTAACTGAAGGAGCGCAGACGTTCAGCAGTATAGACTACTCCATGAGCCACTTTCCAATTAAGATCGATGACCTGTCTATCGAGGGGCATCAAAAAGAGAGAGCGCCAAATGCAAGGCCACTCGAGGTCCCCAAAAGAAGGCCTAAATTTCTCGACACAATGGAGGACACAGGGGTTGAGGGAAAGAAGCAATTCGTAGCAGGACTTGCAAGATGTTGAAGCTATGGATGAAGGCCCGTTAGGGTCCAAAATGCCCACAACCAAGCTGCCATTCGAAGAGACTCCGCCCACCGCTTTCCAGGCGTCCAAGAGTGCGGCGTAAAAAGGAGGGAGCCGATGAGAGGGAAAGAGCGAGGGAAACGAAAAAACAAAATGAGGGTCGGCACCAAAACGATCAAAAAACCAAAAAGTCATAAGAGAGACCCAGCTACTGGGTGGACAGACAAAGCGCCGAATCCATTGGACAAGCAAAGCGTCCACTTTGAAACTAGGAGAGACTACACCGAAGCCCCCATCTTGCCGATGATGAATGACAACGTCCCGGGCGACAAGGTCTCGTTTGCCACCCCAAAAGAAGGAAAAGACGAGAGACTCCAGTTGATGCAGGGCCCAACGTGGGGGGGGGGGGTCAGAGACGCAACGTACCAAACTCGCGAGAGGGCCAAGGCATTGGAAACTAGGGCCCTACCCCCAAAAGATAGAGAGCGGGATCGCCAGGAGGCAAGACAATTACTTACAGCCTCGATTCGAGGGCGCCAATTATCCTCGTCCAATGAGCCGTTACCGATAAAAACCCCCAACACCTTAATTTTTCCAGACGACCACAAAATAGCAATGGGTAAATCAGTGCGACCATGCCACGCTCCCAGCCAAAGTCCTTTACATTTGTCTAAATTAAGCTTGGAACCAGAACCCCTCTCAAAAAGTGAGTAGGTTTCGAAAACTGCAAGAATGGCCGCGTCCGAGGTGACAATAACAGAAGTGTCATCTGCGTAAAGAGACAGGACTGGGAGAGGCAGTGGGGAACGAGGGATCGACAGGCCCACAATAGAGGGGTGGGCCCTAATGTTAGCCGCCAAAACTTCCATGGTTAATACGTACAGGAGGGGGGATAAAGGGCATCCCTGCCGCACACCACAAGAGGGCTTAAAAGAACGCGAGGTATACCCATTAATAAGAATGGCACTACGAATATCCGTATAAAAGAGCTTGACCCAACGGATGAAGGAGGGGCCAAAACCCATGCTAGACAAGGTCGCGAGAAGGAAAGGCCATTCCACTCGATCGAAAGCTTTTTCTTGATCAAGGGATAGGATAGCGACAGGTAAGTTTAATTCGTTAGCGAACTGAGCCACGTCCCGAAGGAGGGCCACATTTTCGCCGATAAACCTAGAGGGAACACCACACGTCTGGTCTGGGGCCACCACATGATGAATGACACGAAGGAGACGACCAGCGATTGCTCTGGTACATATTTTGTAGTCCACATTAAGAAGACTAATGGGCCGCCAATTTTTATGTTCCAATCGATCACCTTTTTTAAAAATAAGAGAAATCAGGGCATCGCGCTGAGAAAAGGGAAGAGAGCCGGACTCGTAAGAGGCGTTGAGGACCTCCACAAGATCAGAGCCGAGGACCTCCCAGAAACAAGTATATAATTCCGCCGGGAGCCCGTCCCGGCCGGGAGACTTTCCTTGGGCCATACCCTGAAGAGCCGTAAACACCTCCTCACAAGAGAGAGGACCCTCACAAACCGGTACCTCATCCACGGGAATAACAGAAGATAACTTATCCAACAAAGTGGACTGGACAGAGGGGTCCGTAGGGGAAGATGAGAAAAGACTATTATAATAGGAAACCCATGAATCACAGATGTCAAAGATGCTGGTTGCGAGAGAGCCGTCATTATTCCGCATGGCAGAAAACCAATTTTCAGTGCCATGTTTTTTCTCCAGCCGAAAAAACAAACTAGAGGATGTTTCGCCCTCCTCCGCCCAGCGGATTCGGGATCGAATACGGGCACCTTAAGCAGCCTCAAGATCAAGGACAGCAATTTTAGAAAGGACAGACTCGTAAACGGATAAAAGGGAGACTCGACCATTATCAATCTGGGCCTTTAGATGGGAGGATAAGTTGACCAGAAGAGAGCGGGTCTGAGACTTCTCTCTCGCCTTGCGAGAGCAGAAGCCAATAGTCAAACTCTTGATCTTCTCTTTACCCAAATCCCACCACATGACGAGGGAAGGAAAGGAGGCCTTGCGAGCCTGCCAGTTGCGCCAGAACGCCGTGATACTATTTTTAAATTCTTCGTATTTCAAGATGGAAACATTTAAGATCCACCGACCAGGACCCCGAGGAAGGGGCTCAGGGATATCGACTTTCAAAACAACAGCACAGTGGTCGGAAAAGGGGCAAGGCAACATTTCACAAGACAAAACATGGTGGAACCAGGAGTAAGGACAACCTATTAGATCAATACGAGAGACCAAGGACCCGTCAGGTTTCAGCCAAGAAAAAGCCACAGTGGAAGGGTGCAAGGGCCGCCAAGCATCCGCCACGCAGCAATCATTAAAAAGGGTCCCAAGGGCACGAAAGCTCTCCCTCGATGCATCAAATATATTGGAGCCCCGTCTATCTAAAGCTCTGTCAAAGACAGCATTAAAACCTCCACAAACCAGCGTGGGAATGGAAGGATCAATCATGGACGCGCAGTAAGCAAAGAAATCGTCCCTCTGCGGATTCCTATTGGGGGCGTACAAAGAGACTACATGGAATGTCAGGCCATGCCTTTGGAACTCTGCCATAACAAAACCACCGTCAGAATGAGTCCATGATCTGATGAGGGAAAAGCAAGGACGAAATAAAATGACAGAGCCACAAGAATGGGAGGTACCAGGCGAAACAACAGAAGAAAAACCATAAGAAAAAAACCAACTAGAACATTCATCACTAGAAAGGGAATGGGTTTCTTGCAGGCATGCAAAGTCAACCGAAAGATGGCCGAGCCACTGGAGCACGGCCATACGCTTATTTGCATCCCGCAACCCATTGACATTCAAAGAAACAAAAGCCATGATGAGGACGAGATGAGATTAAAAAGAACAACAATTTGAGGAAGAAAAATACAAAGTCAGATCAAACCTTACGAGGGCGATCTGAAGTCACAGCCGGCATCTTCGAGTGAACTTCCCGGACTGGGGAGGGAGAAGACGAAGGCCCGGCTTTTTTCTTCCGGGGCCCACGCGAGCGAGATCTCCCAGAGGGCACCTCCTTAAAGACCAATTCAGACTTTTTTCTTTTTAGAGTAGCCCCCGAAGTATCCATGAGTTGAATCTCCTGGTTGTCAGGGAGGCGTTGAGCGTCCTGAGAAAAACTGTCAGAAAGTACGTCGTGATGTTCAACGCTACTTTCCTGACTCAAACTGCTATTTTCAAGTACCCTGCCATGATTTTGATTTAGATTATCACTATTACCTAATAAAACGTCCACATTAATATCATTTAAACTTTCACTAAGACAACTACTGCCCATATCCATATCAGTTTCCATTTTATTCAAAAGTTCATGGGGTGATTTGGCCACAACAATGACTTCATGTAGGATGCTCTGACTGGGACCCTGCGTGCGGTCCCCGTGGTCAGAGGCATCGTGGAAAGCCTCGTCAGGGTCGTCTCCATATCATTCTCAGTTCCCGCTTCAGCAGACTTATGATCAAGACCACCACCTTCATCTACGGATGCAGCCGAGACTGAGGCACCAGAGGCCTCAGCCACTGCCGAAGGAGTCTCCGGAGTCGTCTCCAACAAATTCCCCACCTCCATGGGGCTACTACGCTCAACTGCCTCTTTGACCGAACTAACACCGCCATCATTGACAACACTCGGATCGGGAACTGAAGCCGCCGCACGGTCGGTCGCAGTGACCCGAGACTCTGCCTCAGAGGTTCCCGGTGTTGTTCCGGGTGTTGTTCCCCAGGGATTGGGACAGTTACGGGCAAGATGCCCGGGCTGTTTGCACAAACGACACTTGTCTTTGTCAGGGCAAGTAGCAGATTTATGGCCCTGCACATTGCAAAGATTACAGATAATGGGTTGGCCTTTGAACCACACACGGCACATGTATCCACCGATAAGAACAGTTCGTGGAGGAGTACTGTTAAGAACTAGGTCGATTAGGCGAGTGCCAGTATAAATATCGGGCTTGCTTAGATACTTTTGGCTGCGTACAGATTTAACGAAGCCGAACTGGGAAAAGAAGTCCTTCACCAGCTCTTCGTCCTCCTCATAAGGATAGTCGAAGAGGTGAATGATGGTGGCAGGAGGGCCACCATCCATCCTGCACCAGAGGCCAAAGAGTCTGATCCCGTTCTCCCTACGGGCCAGAACCGCATCCTCTTCAGAGCGAAAGGTGACCCGGATCACATCAAGAGATTGTTGGACGGCCACCGGGTCAAATTTAGTTAAAACTTCTTCCAAGATCTCGTCTTTTGATTTGTTGGCCAATTTTCGGCCCACATGAATGTTTACTGTACGCCGACAGCTATCCATTTTCAACAATTGCTATATTATACTCAATAAAGGCTTTGCCAAATAGCGTTAAAAGAATAAAGTTTTAAACAAACATATAAAGTATTACCCTTTCCACAAGTTTCAATACTTCCCCATGTGGCTGTAAGTTTTCGTCAGGAAGACGTACTAGCGATCCATTTTGTCCTTGGTGAACAAGGACAAAGTATAGTGGGACATCTCTACTTGCACCCAACCAGTCATACACATCCTGAAATGTGCCAAATAATAAATTTATTATAAATTTTGCAACGTGCATACAATGTTTTTGTATAGACCCAAATTGTTTTACAATACTGCATGTGACTGCAGTGCTAACAAGGACAAAATTTGATCAGGAAGGCTGAACATACTATTTTTCTTAACTTGTAATCTTGTGATATTGTATTATGGTGTGTTAATTTACCTGGTAAAAACCAGTTGCAGGAAACCTTCTCCTTAACACCCCATGTGGAACTTCTGGCTGAACTCTGTTGGCTCTTGCTTGCCTGATCTTCTCTTCCTGATGAGTTTATTAGCAGACAAGTTTTTTTAAATACTACTATTAAGTTCTATTCCAAGTTTTATTGTAATAACACCAGAGCTGCCACTTAGGGCCGTTACCCACAATTCCTCTTTTAGCTGGGTATGTTTGATAAGACCTCAATGTTGTCGGTGAGCAAAGCTTGTTGTTGTATTATTAATTCCTTGAAAAACAACACGTTTTTTAGGGGTGTGAATATCAATTGAATGCAACAGGTAACTAGAACCTTGTTATGGTCCTGAACTTCCTGTTAATTAATACATGAATACTAATAATTATTTTTAGAGTTCATTACTTAGTGCCCAAAAGGTTAATAGTGAGATTAAGTCACACAAATGAAACACAAACTACAAAAATGCTAGTTACCATTAATTATTGCTTGCAGTTTGTTATTCTAAAATTATCTCAAATCTGACTGATTCGTCTCCCGTCGTGGTCATGGCTTTCTTACATGAAATATTGCAGTGTGGAAAGTTACTTTGTTGTTAGTGTTGTTTGTTTTAAGCAAATACCTTAGTATCGGCACCAGTCATACATGCACCAGTAGTTGATGAGTGACTGTTATTGCCATCTGAGTCTCCCTTCCAGTCCTAAAAGAAAATGCATCTGAATGTAGTTGGGTCCATGTTCAAGGGTCAATCTGAAGGTCAGCCAAGTTTTGTCTATACTGACCCCGCTATTTAATGCAGAAACTTAATCCTGTCCCTTCAGTGTCTGTATCAAAGGGTACAAAGGTTGACATGCTCAACTTCTATGACATATTTGTCATATCAATGAAATTTTGTTTCAGAATTAAATTTAAAAGACCATAGCATAGGTTTTTTGGATATTGTGCTAAGAATAACGTGCAGGACCAAAAACATTATTCCTATCAATATTGTTTCTTGAAATAAGCAGTCCTCTCATATGAGGTGCATAGGGGCTGCGCTTACATGTCACCTATAGTAAGTAATAAACCCACCCATGTCCCATTCTGAAATCTTCTCCATATCAAGATGTTAAATGATAAAAATAATTTTGCACATGTATTTAATAAATACCTTGAGGGAATCAATCCTCAATGATTCCCTCAACTGCAACTCCTGGTCCCTTTTCAGGACCAACTCCTTTTCCTTTTCTTTCCTGTGTAATGATAATAATTGATTACAAATTACAATGGCCGCCATTTAAAAAAATATGTAAGGCAAGCCTATTTAAAATTTGAATGTTATATCCAATTCAAACACAGCTGTTTCTGTCCCTTTCAAACATAGGCAAAAAGCTAAAAAAAAGTTAAAATCCTTGTTTCTGAGACATTTGCAGAAAAAATGGTGCTCGAAAGGGCTTTTAGTCGTGCGTGCGTAGTCTACACACGACATAGCTAGAATGCACGCGTCAGCTGAGTGAATCTAAATTTCTATTACAAGTCACGTGTGCAAACTACTGGAAGTTGAAATGCTGCGGAAAATCGCGCATTTGTTTTTATCTCGAAATTTTTCTCGGTGACCCATGTTGCATGCATGTAACATTAAGTGTGCCAATTCAAATAGAAGCATTTGAAGGAAAGTTATTTGGTGAATTTTTTGTAATTAAAGAAAATGACTTTTTCAATGTAACTTAAGTTCTACTGAATAACGGTTTGCCATAATGTCAGAGAAGTTGAAGAATTTAGGGAGCTTTCCAAAAACTACCAAAAAAAAGGGAAGGTCACCGACTTAGTTTTTCAGATACGTAACGAAAACTGAAATTTGGACGCTCTTTTTGTGGACCTTTAGTGTTTCTATGGTAATGGCTATGATGTCACGACCACCCTTAAAGTATTGCCTGACAAAAGAGTTGTCAAGATATTCATGGTTTACCCACGTGGTCAAAAATATTTCTTTGATATCTTTCCTAATTAAAAAAACCCTTTCTAGCCACCTTAACTCATCTTCTTTTTGTATGTAATTGATGGCAAAGGGAGAAACGCAAAGACATAATTAACCAGCTGCTGGGGCCAATACGATCGTCTGACTAACAAATAAACTTACCTGTTTAGTTGAACAAGCTGCACAGTTTCTTTGGCTCGCAAAAGTGCTTCGTGCATGTCTGTCCAAATAAACTTTTCTGTTGGAACAAATTTTGTTTTCATTGTTATGCATGAGTGATCAGATTGAGGAGCAACATCACTGCAAGTGATGTTAAACCAGCTTGAATAATTAACAGTTTATTAACATTAATTGTTATGCTTCACCTGAAAATCGTTCAATTATCACTGGTACTGCCGAACTACATAGAGATGGTGCCAGCACCATGATCTGAGGATAGGAGACACTCGGACCCCCGAAAACTTGAATGGCTGAAGGATGAGAAAAAAAGGGTGTTGTATCGTTAGAGATTTATTTTAATTAACTTATTTGTTTACCCATCATTTGACACAGTGCTTTATTTGGGAAGTCAAATCTTGATGTCTAATAAAATGTCTATGGATCAGGCAAATAAAAAAAATTTTCACTTAGTTTTGAAAAAATAGTCTTTCAATGTCCTAAGGTAAGGTATTTAAAGGTACTTATCTATCTTACGGGTATAAGTCGGAGATACACATGGCATTAGCAAAAATCCACTCACAGCACTATCCGGCACTTCTGCAGGACAATCACGCAGATAAACGAGGCAGGATTTGGGCTCCATAGCCACAATACGGAGAGGGACGTCACCGTACTGGATGCCATTGGAGACAGCAGACTCGCAATCTTCAGTAGATTTAAACGTTAAGCAGACGGCACCGTTCCGCAGGAATTGGACCGCAGACACCTTGTCCCGATCCACGGAGTACACAAGGCCAGTCAAGACAGTAGACGTACCACACGAACAGTAGATACTAGCTGGAAAGAAGGCCACCAGACTGTTGGGGCACTGGATGGAATCAACCGGCATCGTGGAAAGCAGAAAAAGCGGGAAAAAGCGGGGACTTAAAAAGTTAAGCCCCGCACCCGCGGTCGAGAAACAGATGGGTGACCAAAATGGCCGCCCAAAAAGCAGCGAAGTCAATCGCCAAAAAACCCTTCTAGTAAAAACCATAGAAGGCGACAATTACGGAACAAGGCCACTGAATTTCCAACCAAAATGGTAGGGCCTTCGGCCAAACAGGCCAAGTCAGGTAAGTTTTTTTTATCTTTGTGGCGGTCCTAAGGGCGAAGTGCAATGCCCGAAGGTCTAAAAACAGTAGTGAAAAAACGAAAGAGAAAACTCGGAAAAGAAAAAACCGCCACCGTGAGGGGGCACCCTCATAGAAGCCGGCCCGCCAACTTCACCGGGGAGTCGAACCCCACCTCACAAATAAAGGGAAGAAACGAGAAAAGACAAAGAGAAAGACAAAAGACCTTTGATTTAAAAATACCAACTGGGTCGGGCATGCATTCAGCGTAGTCGGGTTAAATCGAGCTCCGTCTTAAATCTAAATTTTGAAGGCGTTAATGGAAGAAATTACTCAATACTTCAAACGAAAAGACAGAAAAACGAGCTCTGAGTCTTCAGAAGGCAAAAGAGCTTATTTCAGTAGAGCAGAGCCGGACAAACTTTATGTGGATGGACTTTTAATCCCTGTTTCAGAGTAATTCATTTTAAAGTTATAAACAGTAGGCCTTCGTTTGAACTTTGAAAAATTTGAATATTCTGGAGCTACTGCTATGCAAATTGATAATTAGATTGCAAGACTCGGTTGTTAGCAGCTAATCAACAGCTTTGCTGGTTGCTTTTTATAATTACTTAGTGTGAAGTGTTTTTTTTCTTTGTTTTTTTTTTTTTTGTGTTGGTTACGCTTTTGTTTTTTTTTTTCGTTACTTATGGTAGTATTAATTGTCGCATGTAGTATTCTTTGCATTATGTGACTGTTTTCAGCTTGGTGTAATTTATCTAGCGTTTTGTTAGTTCTTTTTGTTTTGAGTTTAAGCCTTGCATTCAGTTTATATCATTACCAGTTGCCATATTGCGTATTTTTAGAGGTGATCTTGCTAAAGGCCGTTAATATCTTTTTTATCTGACGGAGGGTAACAATTTCCAATTTAAACTGCTTTCTTTAAATGTAAGAGGGATACGTTCTTTCGAAAAAAGAGAATGTGTTTTCAACTGGTTGCTCAAGCAAAATGCAGACCTCTTTTTTCTGCAGGAAACGTACAGTACAAAAGAGATTGAAAATCAGTGGCGGAAACAATGGAGAGGAGAGTTGTTTTTCTCTCACGGCAAGTCCAATTCTTCTCTCTGTTCTTTCTGCCAATCCTCTGAGGAAAACATGTCCCACTTCTTTTTCCATTGTCCTTTGGTAGCAAACTTTTGGCAATCAGTTAAGCATCTATTGGGGGGTTATGAGCTAATTGAAAGAGAAGTGATCCTAGGGATCACCGACACAGTTGAAAATGTATTTCTAAAGAATCATCTAATTCTATTAGGAAAACAACATATTTTCAGATGTAAACATAACAACTCTCTTCCCAGCGCAATCAGTTTCACAAAAACTTTGAAAGCAGTGTTTGATTCTGAACGTTTAATTGCTAAAGAAAATAACAAGATCAACCTTCATTATGACAAATAGAAAGATTTGTTAGGTTACCTCCTCTCTTTTTAAAATAGCTGGCAAGCACACGGCACTTCTTGTTTCTTTTTTGGAACAACTATCTAATCAATCAAAGGTAATTTACTGAACTGTATGTTGTTACACATATATAATGTCTGTATGCACTGCGCTGTCTTTGTGTTTTATAATTTTAAGAAAAATGTAAATTTGTAGTGTAATGTAAGAAGTAATATAATATAATCGTAAGTTGTGTACTGTAGGTTATCCTAAGCTATATACTTCCAGTAGTGTATTGTAAATAAGTCATGTAGTTAAGTTGTAAGTATAAGTAATGTATTGTAACGTGTAATGTAAGTAAGTTATTGTATGTATTGTAACCTGTTGTTGAAAAACATAAACAAATTCCAAAAAAAAAAAATACCAATTTCATTGGCTAAAAACCAATTCAACGTTGGCTAAAAAACCCAATTCAGCATTTAGCAATTTCGTTGGTTAAAAAAACCCAATTCAACATTTAAGAATTTCGTTGGCTAAAAAACCCAATTCAACATTTAACGTCCAGAGTAGGACCATGCAACATTGGTACGCACAGTACGACCAATGAGGGCGACCGTGGCGGCCACAAAAGAAGAAAGTGTCCAGATTAGGACCATGAAACGCAGTACAAGCATGCGAAGTGGGCGCCCAGATTAGGGCCATGCAAAGGAACACAGCACCACACAGTACATCCAATTAAGGCGACCATGTGAGCAACGCCCAGATTAGGGCCATGCAAAGCAAGGGGAAAGACAAGACACACACAGTACTTCCAATAAAGGGGACCGTGCGGGTCGAGGGATTAGAAACATGGGATAAGAACATGAAGTTTAAAAGGCGAGAATAAAACTTGAAGTTAAAATACACGAGGAGATCAAAGACACACCTTAAAAACACCCTGTTGTACAGAGCCAACGACTCCATAGGCACCCCATTGCCTGAAGAAATACCTCTTACGACGATCTGATACAAAGCGCTTGAAAAACAGTGGGAGGTAAAAACGGGCTCGAGCTTTTACTGCTGCAAGCAGCTTGAGAGCGCTCTGGGGAACAGACCGGAAACGAAAGTCATTCCTCTGAGTCCAAATAAAGAACTTACAAACATTTAATAAACAGGTAAACACTCTGGGGACGCAGAGCAACTCATCATTGTTGAAACCAAAAAGCAGATGACGGAGCTCGAGGGAGGGAGCCATAGGGGAAGAGGAAAACAGGAGTGATTGCAGCCAATCAATACCACTTTGGGCCAAAGGACAGGAGAAGAAAAGATGATCGGGCGACTCGAGGAGAGAGCCACAGAAACAAGCAGTCGGGATAGAATAACCGAATGAAATGAGCCTGTAGGCAGTATAAAGGACTCCATGGGCTACTTTCCAGTTCAGATCGATGACATGGCGATCAAAGGGCATGAAAAACAAAGACTTCCAGGTCGTGACCCAGTCGAGGTCTCCACAACGGGGATAAAACTTGGCAATACAATGTGGACGACAAGGGTTTAGCAGCAGCAACAACTGATAGCATGACTTGGTGCTGAGGGAGTCCGCTTGAATGATGGCAGTAGCGGAAGATCCAACAGCAAGGCCCAATGAAGAGGAGGAACCCAGGAGGGCTCTCCAAGACTTCAGAAGAGACGCATAAAAAGGTGGCAGAACCTCAGGGGAGAAAGCAAAAGGGTCGGCAAAAACATGAAGAGGGCGAACACCAAAACGATCGAAGAACCAGTACGTTAAGAGGGACACCCAACCATTGGGGGAAAAAACGAAACGGCGAACCCACTGGGCGAGCAAAGAGGTAACCTTGAATTCAACAGAAACGACTGAGAAACCACCTGCATCCCGCTGGTGGATAAGGACATTTCGGGCAACCAAGTCCCGCTTTCCACTCCAGAAGAAGTTGAAAACGAGGGAATTAAGCTCATTCAAGACCCATGAAGGCATGGGAATGAGCGATGCGACATACCACTCCCTTGACAAAGTAAGAGCATTCATACCCAGGGCTTTGCCACTATAGGACAAGTGGCAAGAACGCCAAGAGCCGAGGCAACGTTCAACTGCTTCAATGCGTGGTCTCCAATTTAGCTCATTCAGATCTTCATTACCTAAAAAGCCACCCAAAACTTTAATTTTGACGGAGGACCACAAAATAGGGACAGGTTTGTCAACACGAGTCTTGCAGGACCCAAGCCACAAACCTTCACACTTGTCCAGATTGAGTTTTGCACCCGTGCCGCGTTCGAATTTAGAGTAGGTGTCAAAGACTGCTACAGTGCCAGCATCAGAAAAAGAGATGACAGACGTGTCATCTGCATACAAAGACAGAAGAGGCAAAGGGGTGGGAATGCCAGGTAACCGTAACCCAAGGGTATCTGGATGAGAACGAATATTAACAGCAAGAACTTCAATGGAGATGACATAGAGGAGGGGAGACAGAGGGCACCCCTGACGCACTCCGCGGGACGGTTTGAAATAATCACTGGTGAATCCATTTATTAAGATAGCACTGCGAATGTCCGAATACAGCAAGCGCACCCAAGAGATAAAGGAGGGACCAAAACCCATCCGTGAAAGAGTAACAGAGAAAGTTCCAGTCAACCCTGTCAAACGCTTTCTCTTGGTCTAGAGAAAGGATAGTCAGGGGGTGAGACGTCTCTTTTGTGTATTCGATGACATCCCTCAAGAGAGCCACATTTTCACCAATGTATCGGCCTCTAACACCGCACGTTTGATCGGGGTGAATTACAAACTGCAAAACTTTGAGCAGCCGGCCGGCAAGGGCCCTCGCACAGATCTTATAATCGGTATTGAGGAGACTAATCGGCCTCCAATTCTTATGAAGGAGCCTATCCCCTTTCTTGTGGATAAGAGTAATCAGAGCACTTCTTTGCGAAAAAGGGAGAAGCCCTGCATCAAAAGAGGCATTAAGGACTTCGACTAAGTCATCACCAAGAAGATCCCAGAAAGTTATGTAAAACTCGACGGGAAGACCGTCCGAACCAGGGGATTTGCCCCTGGCCATGCCTTTTAGGGCCGCCAAAACCTTGTCTGCGGTCAAGTAACCGTCACATAGCTGGCTCTGGACAGGAGAGAGGGAAGAAGACAAATTTTGCAAAAGTTCTTCTTGAGTATCAGGTTCGGTATCACAAGCAGAGAACAAAGAGGAATAAAAGGCAACCCAAGAATCGCAAATAGAACTAATGTCAGTCGCTAGGGAGCCATCAGCATTCTTCATAGCAGAAATCCAACCATCAGAACCAGTCTTTTTCTCCAGTCTAAGAAAATATGAGGAGGAGGCTTCGCCTTCCTCAGCCCACCTAATCCTAGAGCGAACCTTAGCACCCTCAGCCTCATGCAAATCCAGCTCAGCAATTTTAGCTGAGACGTTCTCTAAAATCGAGAGTAAAGAGTCGAAGCCCTGGTCAATTTTCCCTTTTAAATGATTAGAGAGGGTGGTCAACAAGGACCTAGAAGACGATAAATTTTGAGATTTGGTGCAACAAAAACGAACAGCCAAACCTCGCAATTCTTCCTTGCCACGATCCCACCATGACTGCAAAGAACGGAAGGATGATTTGCGAAGACGCCAAATCGACCAAAAACTTTTGACGGCGGCCACAAACTCTGCATTGGACAAGATGGAAACATTAAGCTTCCAACGGCCAGGACCACGAGGTAAGGGCGATGGAATGGGGCAATCGAGTAGAACGGCCGAATGGTCAGAATAGGGGCAAAACACCATTTCACAGGACACAACATGATGTAACCAAGGAAAGGGGCAGCCAATCAGGTCAATACGGGAAGCCAAAGAGCCATCACTTTTGCACCAAGAGAAGCCACGATTACATGGGTGACGGAGCCTCCAAACATCCGCAACACAGCAATTTTCAAAGAGAGATCGCAAGGTTTGGCAACTCTCACGTGGTCAGAAACATTTGAACGCCTGCGATCCAGGGTACGGTCAAAAACGGCATTAAAATCACCACAAAGAAGGGTGGGCACACTAGCATCGACTATGCTTTCGCAGTAAGCAAAGAAGTCATTCCGCTCAGGATTCCGATTGGGGGCATAAATGCACGCCAACCTAAAGGATGTGTCATGATACTGGAATTCAGCCATGACAAATCGTCCACTTGAGTCCGACCACGTCCGCAGGTCCATCATTAGTGGGTGAATCTTGGGAAGAGTGGCTGTCAGGCATGGCCTAAAATCTTCATTTTACGCACCCAGGTAAGGCCAAGGGGCTGATCGGGGCGATCTTTCCAAGCTCCCAACCACATAGCTTCCGTTTTGGAACGATTTAACTTGGCACCAGAGCCTCTCTCGTAGACCGAGATTAAATCAAAGAGAGAAATTAGAGATCGAAAATCCTTGAGGATTGCCGCACCTTGGCCTGTTTACCATGGGCGCCGGGTAAGATAAAACTCCTAACCTCATTAGAGTTGCGGATCTGGTTAGCTAAAACCTCCACGCAGAGGATGTACAGCAAGGGAGACAGAGGATCACCCTGCCGCACACCTCGATGCAGAGGAATCTCACGAGTAAGGTTACCGTTTAAAATGATGCGCATAAAAGCCCCGTTGTAGAAGGTGGAAACCCACCGACAAAAATTTGGTCCAAAGCCATAGCGATTTAGAAGTTGCATTAGAAAGGTACGGTCGACTCTATGAAAAGCCTTCTCCTGATCCAAACTCACCAAAATAGCAGTCTCATTAGTCCGCTCAATGTAATCTAAAATATCCCGTAATAGAGTAACATTGGAAATAATGGATCTCCCGGGAACAGAACAAGTCTGATCCGAGTCGACGATGGAATCTAGTACGCGAGAAAGACGAGAAGTGATTACTTTAGAAATGATCTTGTAATCTACATTGAGCAGACTAATGGGACGCCAGTTCTTAGGGTCTTTGATATCCCCACGCTTTTTGTAAATCAAGCACGTAGCGCTCCCTTTCATGGATTCACATAAGGAGTTTTCGATGAAACACTCCTGGGCTACGCGCAATAAAAAGGGGGCGAGTTTATCCCCAAAATGTTGGTAAAATTCAACGGAAAGGCTGTCGGGACCAGGAGACTTATTCAGACTAAGGCTATTGACGGCATCGGCGAGCTCAGCAAGGGAAATGTTCTCCTAGCAGAGCTCGCGGTCAGCCGGAGAAAGAGTCCGCGAAACAGAATCTAGTAACTCGCGTGTACACGAATCATCTATAGCTTCGGGCGAAAAAAGATCAGTATAAAAATTGACATGAGCGCGTTTAATATCCTCGCGCAAAGAAACTTCGTGGCCCGAATCGTCAAGAATAGAAGAAACAAAATTTTTTTCGGCACGTTCACGCTCGAGTTTGAAAAAGAAACGCGCGGGTTTCTCACCTTCTTCTAGCCATTGTACTCGACTACGGGTTTTCACGCCCTCCAAATCCTTCAGAATCAATGCTTTGAGACGGCTTTCAAGGGTGGCAATCTCTGAGGAAGCAGAGTTGTCACCCAAAACAAGACGCTGTTTACAGCTAATTAAGCGATTACTTATTTGGACGCATTCAAAATTCAAAAGCCGACGTTTCTCTTTAGAAAAAGCAATGATCTCGGATTGGGGGGACGCTTTGAAAAAATCCCACCAATCTCTCGCGGATGAAAAATAATCAAAACAATTAGTAAAATCATCGATCAAATTAAATATAAAATCACAAAAGGTATTATCAGACAAAAGAGAATTATTAAATTTCCATAGACCTGGACCGCGGACGGCATTATCATCAAAAGTTAAACACAGATTAACATAATCGTGATCGGAAAAACAACACGGAGAAAACGAAGTAGACTGAACAGAATTAACAAAAATAGAAGACACAAAAAATTTATCAAGACGAATACCGATCGAACGATCGGAATTAAACCACGAAACATCACGAGAACGAGGGTATAACTTACAAAAAATATCAACTAAATTAAAAGAAGAACGAAAATCGGACAAGTATTTAGCGGGCGAATTATTCCCGCCAAACTTGTCCAGGACATACTCGTAACAATTAAAATCACCGCCTAAGATAATACCGCCCGCAGGAATAAAATGATGGCCACCATCTTGGCAGCCATTTTGGATTTTACTCAGGATTTAAAAGACATTAAAAGATGGAGGAAATAAAAATTTGCTAATGTTAGACATTAAAAATATGATATAATTAAACACGTTTGTCCTTTTTTTTCTCAGAAAAGAGATGAAAACATGCATTTTCTTTCAATAAAGGCTTGAGCACCTGTAACTTACGAGTCATCATTTCCCATAGCCATAGGAACCAATTCTCGCCAAACCTAAATGTGTCTTAGGGATATGCCTGCAGCTACTGAAAGTGGCATGTTCTGATAAAAAAATCCCCTTGATAAAACTGGTAAGAAATCTTATGGGAGGGGGTGGCATCTACCCCCGCCTTGTATGCCTGAAGTCATTTGATTATAACCTAAGTGCTGTTTCTACACAAAATGCTTTAAAAAAATACACAAAATGCTTTCTCTGGTTATAAAATAACTATAGTTCATTTGCAAAGAGTGTATTTCAATATGTTTGTTATTATTATTTGCTTTCCGTTAGAGTTCAGGTGGTGAGTTCTGTGATATTGTAGTGTCCGTACCCCTTTCCACAGCTAGATCTTAGCAAACTTGTGACTCAACATCAGTGAATTGAAGGCTATTTATAGTTTCTTTCGTTTTTATGATGTGCCATTTTTGATAATATGAAGCATTACAGGCCACTGAGGTTGCTTTTACTCCATTAAGTAAAATACTCTCTGAAGAAATTTCTTCTACTTTAGTAGTTACATTGGAAGATCACCATGTCGATTCCTACCAATTAAATGAAGTTAGAAAAAAAACTTATTTCCTTTCATCAATGAAGTACAGACTACAGGATTTTACATCAAAATGTGCTTAGAATAGAATCTAAACCTTTTATTTGTCAAGTCAAAACACTGTTATCTTGACAATGTAGTGTTCGTACCTCCAGAGGGTCATTTGAAAGAGTGTTTTGTTAAGCTGGAAAAAAAGAAGTTTGTGCAAAGATCTTTCAGGAATGTGTGCCAAAGACACCAAGCTTCGTACACAAAAGGTTTATTTTTGGAAATGTAGAAATTTATTTTTGACCCCTATCGACTACCAAAAGGTACCCTTGATTGTGAAACAGCCGTAAAGTTGTCCTAGCTTACTTTAAGTGGGATAATTAAACCTCCAGTCTCTGTAGGTAATCAGTTGTCCATTTTCCCCTCCTTTTCTTTATCCAGTTGAATTTTCTTATCCTTTTCTTTCTGCCGCCTTCTTTTCCTTCGACTCATTGCTTTTTCTTCCCTGGCCTCCTCTTTTCGTTCTAATGACTCTTCTGTTCTCTTTGACTTTGTTGTTTTATCTCTCTCATCTGTTATGTGCATTTAACAAATAGAAGGAAATTGTACATTAATACATCTAATAGGTGAAGGGTACATAGAAGGTTGTGTATTGCAGTATGAGCAACTTGGGGCAGTGCAGAATGTGCTGTACTAATGTTTGTAATGTCTTAATCTGGCAAATGGGCATCTTGTTTTTCATGAAATCAGAATGACATTTTATTACCACAATTAGCAGAAAACTTTGAATGTTAATTACCTTCGCCTTTCGTTGTTTCGTTCCTCTGTTTCTTTCTTTTTCTGTTTGCCTTTTCCTTTCTTCTTCTCATTGTTTCTTCTTCTATAGCCTCCTCTTTTCCTTCTAAGGTTTCCTCATTTGTTGTTTTATCCCTCTCATCTGTCATGTAGGTTGAAAACAGAAACCAAAAAAGGTGTACATTATATGAGTACATCTATAATTACCTTATTTGATTGATGTCATCAGTTCTTTTCTGAATGCTTTTGTCTTGGGGCAGGGGGGAGTTGAGGGGTATTGAGTTGTTGGTGATGGGTAGCATGTTGTGGATTGCAGCATGAGCAACTTGGGGCAGTACAGATCGTGCTGTATTGATGTTTGAATTGTCTTTAATTGGCTAATGAGAATCGTGTTTTCCGCAATTTAGGGTGACATTTACAGACCACAATTTTAAGAAAACTTCAAAATTACCTTCACCTTTCATTATTTCCTTCCTCTGTTTCTTTCTTTTTTTGATTTCCTTTTCTGTTCTTCTTCTCGTTGTTTCTTCTGCTATAGCCTCCTCTTTTCCACTGATCCACTGGACAATCAGGGACCAGACTTTAAGTTTCACATCCACGACCGAAAAACCGCCAAGACAAGTCGATTGGACAACCACAGAACGGGAAACTAAGTCCCGTTTACCCTTCCAAAAGAAATCAAAGACAAGCTTGCAAAGTTCAGAAAGAACCCAGGTCGGCATGTGAATTAGGGAAGCCACATACCAAACCCGGGATAAAGCCAGAGCATTAATGACCAGAGCTCTACCCCCGTAGGACAAAGATCGTTGTTTCCAGGAAGAGAGAACGTTCTCCACCGCAGTAATCCTGGGACGCCAGTTGTCGATCTCAAGATCACCGGGACCAATAAATACACCAAGCACCTTGATCTTAACCGATGTCCAGTCCAAGGCGACAGGGGGGACTAACCTCCCACTCCAAGACCCCAACCACAGCCCTTTCGACTTGGACTGGTTGAGCTTAGCCCCGGATCCCTTCTCAAAGCGAGCGTAAGTCTCAAAAGACGCCACAATGGAGTCATCGGAACACACAATGAGGGAAGTATCGTCAGCGTACTGGGAGATGGGAGACAAAGAGGCAGGGGCCCCAGGTAAAGAAAGGCCTATGATACGTGGATTGGCACGAATATTAGCAGCCAACACCTCAGACACCAGGACATAGAGTAAAGGAGACAAAGGACAACCTTGACGAACACCACGAGACAGGGAAAAAGGAGGACAGGTAACCATTAACATTGACAGCACTTAGAACACCAGTATAGGACAAATTAACCCAACGAATGAAAGACAAACCAAAACCCATTTTACTCAACGTAGCACGCATGAAATTCCAATCCACTCTATCAAAGGCCTTTTCCTGATCAAGGGAGAGAATGGCGACCGGGACGTTGGACGAGGTGGCATAGTCCACAACATCTCGAAGGAGAGCCACATTCTCCCCAATGTATCTACCGGGAACCCCACAGGTCTGATCTTTGTTAACAACCAAGTGTATTACTTTCAGAAGATGGCCGGCTAAAGCCCTAGCGGCTAACTTGTAGTCGACGTCAAGAAGGGAGATTGGGCGCCAATTACGAGCATCTAAACGATCGCCCTTCTTAAAGACAAGGGAAATAACATCTCTGCGCTGAGAGAGACACAAAGAACCAGATTTGAAACAAGAGTTGTGAACTTTCACGAGATCAGAGCCGAGCACTCCCCAGAACTTGACATAGAACTCCATCGGCAGTCCATCAGAGCCAGGGGCCTTACGTTTGGCCATGCCGATGAGAGCTTCATAACACTCTTCAACCGTTAATAGGCCATCACACAGCTCGGCCTGATCTTGAGGAAGGGAAGAAGAGACGTTGTCAAGTAAAGACTCCTGCACTGCAGGGTCAGTCGGACCAGCCGTAAAAAGAACCGAATAGAAGGAAGCAAAAGAACGACACAAATCATCGGGGTTAGGAATAAAAGTACCATCAGTCTCTCTCAACGCAGAGATCCAGCGATCAGCCGACCGCTTCTTCTCCAGGCGAAAAAAGTAGGCCGAGGAGGTTTCACCCTCCTCAACCCAGCAAACCCGAGAGCGCACCTGGGTCCCCCTAGCAGCTTGGGAATCAAAGTCAGAGATTTGGTTAAGCACAGAACGATAGCTTGACTTTCAAATGCTCCGCCAGCCTCCTCAGAAGGTCCCGGGACTGGGAGGACCCTTGAGAGCGGCGGGAGCAATACGTGATGGTGAGGCCTTTGATCTTGCTTTTTCCTTCCTCCCACCATTTGGCCAACGACGGGAAAGATGACTGGCGCCTGCGCCAGGAAGCCTAGAAATCAGAAATGAGGGAGACATACTCCTCCTGTTCCAGAACAGAGATGTTGAATTTCCAAAGGCCTGGACCAGGTGGAACGACATCCCGAACATTAACACAAAAAAGAACTGCACAATGATCAGAGAAAGGACACGGAAGAACATCACAAGAAGATACGGAAGACACCCAAACATACGGACAGCCAATGAGATCAATTCGAGACGAAAACTGTCCATTCCACCTGGACCAGGCAAAACAGGAAGAAGAGGGGTGGAGGTAGCGCCAAATGTCAATGGCACAACAAGAATCAAAAAGTCTAGAGAGAGCAGCATTGCTCTCGCGGGATGTGTCATCGACAGCAGACCCAGAGCGATCCAAGGCACGATCAAAAACAGTGCTAAAATCGCCACACAAGACAGTTGGGACAGTGGGGTCTACTCGCGAGGACACATCATCAAAGAATAGGTCTCGGGCGGGGTTACGATTGGGGGCATAAAGGCAGACAACACGAAAAGTTTTGGCACGAAGGGAAAACTCACACTGAAGAAAACGACCCTCGGGATCACACCACGAATTGACTAAAGACAAGATAGGACCATAGAGTACTATACAGCCACAAGACTTGACAGAGCCAGGGGACAAAACACAAGAAAAACCAGAAGAAGAAAGCCAAGACAAGCACTCACTGTCTGAAGTACAGTGAGTCTCTTGCAAGCACACAACATCAACAGTAACAGGCAGAGAGCGCAACCACTGCACGAGACCAAGCCGTTTCGATTGATCCCACATGCCATTGACATTAAGGGATATAATGGACAAAGCCATTATGCAAGGAAGAAGGGAAAGAGCCATAGGAAACAGAAGGTTATGAACGTCGGGCACTCGGAGGGATAGCCGAAACCGAAGCAGGAAGGTGCTGGTGGACAGCGCCACTCGCCCTCGGAGAACGAGACAGCCTCCACCGGCTGGAGAGGCAGAACGGGAGCGGTTGGGAGCAGAAGAGGCCTGCTTCATCACGCCCTTTGTGATAGGCGACCTGGGCTTACGAAAGCCGTCCTCGACATCATCAGAGGAAGAATGGGCGCGCTTCCGCTGCCCAGAGCAAACCTCAACCTCCATTTCCGGGGAGTTTCCATTTTGTCCTCCATTTCCATTTTGGGACAGTTGCGGACTAAATGCTCGGTGGAATGGCACCGGTGGCAAGTGGCCGGTTGCCCGGTGTACTTGATATTGATTTCCACCCCTTGAGTAGCAATACGTCGAGGAACATTGCGATGAAGCTGGCGGAATTCGGCAACGCGAATTCCGCGTTCAATATGCGCGAAACCTTCCTCCTTATAGTAGAGCCTTCGAAGATTCGTGGACTTCAGTTCCCCATATTCTTTAAGCAGGTCGACGACCGTTTCATCTGGAAATTCCACCGGTACAAATACCGAAACGTGAATTGATTTTTCGCCTAGAAGGCGGAGTGGCTCGTGAACGTTCTCGTAATCAAAGCCGCTAAGGGCTAGTCGCGCGGCGACCTCCGGGTCACGTAGAGTGATATCTATACATTTCCCTCCAAATCGCGGCATTACGCCAGTAATATCTCCCTGGAAGTCAGGCAGTGAACGGATCACTTGCAGCACATCAATTGTCATATCGTCATCTACGGCCAGACGAACTGTTCGACGGTGCGCGAAGACTGGGCGAGGGGCCCGCGCGGCCATCGCGCCGAGCACGTGAAACCGAAAAGGCGAAAAAACTCTCCAAAATCACCACGCAGGCTAAAATAAATACTCCCCAAGTAAGGAGAAGATGAAAACCAAACGAATCCAACCAAAAGGAAGGCGATCCAAGTGCTAAATGAGGGAATATTCGCTCCGCCAAAAACGTGACCAATAAGAACAGAATTTTTTTTTTGATAAAATTTATTTACACAACGGCCAAAGGGCCGCTGATAAAAAATCAAAATATTACAATTCTATTTAACTAAATTAATTACGAGAGTTCTTTTCCACGCTATTTACAAAAAGGTCAGAATAGATATTCGCACTTTCAAGTTCGTGATGAAGTGTCCATCATTGTTATACTAAAACAAAGGGTGAACTATTTACAATATATACACGCAGAATTAATTATTACAATACAAGGTTTTCGATTAAATCATTATGTACAGTTGGATTATTTTCTGAGTATATGCTAATCTGAACCCCAGTACAAACAATAAAGGCGACCAAGGGGCTCAGAAAGGGATTACAAGAAATCAAATTAAAACATTATATACAATCAAAATAAATCAAAGTTACTATGATAAATCATTATATACAAGAATCTGAGCCTCAGTACAACCAATAAAGGCGACCAAGAGGCTCAGAAAAGGAATTACAATCAAAATAAATCAAAATACACCATTATGTACAAAACTCTGAGCCCCAGTACAACCAGTGAAGGCAATCAAGAGACTCAGAAAAGGAATTACAATCAGAATAAATCATTATGTACAAAACTCTGAGCCTCAGTACAACCAGTGAAGGCGACCAAGAGGCTCAAGAGTAAAAAGAACCCTAGTACTACCAATGAAGGCGACCAAAGGGTTCAAAATAACAATTATAATCAAAATAAATCAAATCATTATATACAAACTCTGAGCCTCAGTACAACCAATGAAGGCGACCAAGAGGCTCAAAGGAAAAGAAAAAAAAATATTAGAAAGAAAAAGAAATCTTGCCATTCGCATCCGTGCTACAAAAAATACCACCAAGCGACCAAAAATACTTAACTTTGTCAAAAGGTTCACCAAGAATTCGGAGTCTAATGTTCTTTCTAATTAGATCAACAATAGCCCGGGATGTCAAGTGGGAATTTCTAAAAGTAGCGGAGTTACGGGCTTGCCAAACATAGTAAAGGATAGACGCTATGAGATAACGGAATAAACGTAACCGAGGGGAGGACTGAGACGTAGAAAGAGGGAAGAGAACAGACATGAAAGAAGGAGAAAAGGGAGAACCCAAAAGGCGGGAAAGAAAAGGTGCGAAAAAATCCCAAACCGGAACAATTCTGGGGCATTCGATAAAACAGTGTTTCGCAGTTTCAACCCGAGAACATGATGCACATTTATCAGAGTCGATAACCCCAATTTTTGAGGTTATATCGGACACGAACTACGCGATGTAGCAAAAGCCACAATAAATCATTTTTCTTATTCTCAATAATCTTAAGTCTAGACTTACGCCACACCGAGGCCCACCGATTAATGGGGCGACCGACAATGGACTAGCGCACCCCGGTGCAGCGCTAGGAAACGAGAACAAAAGAGTATAGATGTTCTTACAGGAAAGATCGTCGGGTAATGCACCATGCTTATCGAAGAGCTGTTGAAACAGAGAAATACCCTTACGGTAATACAGAGACGGTTCAGAAGAAACGGGAAAGAGATTAGAAACAAAGTCAAATCGCGTGTCAAGCTTCATAAGGCGATTCCCGATAAAATAACGAGCTAGAAAGTGCCACTTTTGACTGCCAAAATTATCGCGTAAGCTAGAAAAACTAGATAAACGAAGACTAGCACATTTAGTGCGAAAGTCGACAACGTTGAGGCCACCGCAATGAAGCGGCGCGCAACAACGCTGCCGACTAACATTTTCCATTTTATCTTTCCAGATAAAAGGCCAAACAATACGGTTGTAAGAATCGACGACCCACTGAGGGGGGGGCGAGAATTTTGGCTGTGTGCCAAAAGCGGCTTGCGCCCAATACATTCACTATCATGGCGTGTCCTAAAAACGAAAGCTCCCTTTGTTTCCACAGATTCAAAACCGATTGTAGTTTGCCTAGTCTAGCCTTCCAATTATCAGACTCAACAGAAATTAAACCATTAGAAAAATAGACCCCCAAAATGTATCGGCCTCTAACACCGCACGTCTGATCGGGTGAATTACAAACTGTAAGGCTTTGAGCAGACGGCCGGCAAGGGCCCTCGCACAGATCTTATAATCAATATTGAGGAGACTAATCGGCCTCCAATTCTTATGAAGGAGCCTATCTCTTTTCTTATGGATAAGAGTAATCAGAGCACCTCTTTGCGAGAAAGGGAGAAGCCCTGCATCAAAAGAGGCATTGAGGACTTCAACTAAGTCATCACCCAGAAGGTCCCAGAAAGTTAGGTAAAATTCGACGGGAAGACCGTCCGAACCAGGGGATTTGCCCCTGGCCATACCTTTTAGGGCCTCCAAAACCTCATCTGCCGTCAAGTAACCGTCACATAACTGGCTCTGATCAGGAGAGAGGAAAGAAGACAAATTTTGTAAAAGTTCTTCTTGAGTATCAGGTTCAGTATCACAGGCAGAGAACAAAGAGGAATAAAAGGCAACCCAAGAATCGCAGATAGAACTAATGTCAGTCGCTAGGGAGCCATCAGCATTTTTCATGGCAGAAATCCAACCATCAGAGCCATTCTTTTTCTCCAGTCTAAGAAAATATGAGGTGGATGCTTCGCCTTCCTCAGCCCACTTAATCCTAGAGCGAACCTTAGCACCCTCAGCCTCATGCAAAACCAGCTCAGCAATTTTAGCTGAGACGTTCTCTAAAATCGAGAGTAAAGAGTCAAAGCCCTGGTCAATTTTCCATTTTAAATGATTAGAGAGGTTGGTTAGCAAGAACCTAGAAGACGATAAATTTTGAGATTTGGCACAGCAAAAGCAAACAGCCAAACCTCGCAATTCTTCCTTGCCACGATCCCACCATGACTGCAAAGAACGGAAGGATGACTTGCAAAGACGCCAAGTCGACCAAAACCTTTTGACGGCGACCACAAACTCAGCATTGGACTAGATGGAAACATGCAATTTGGACAGCAACGATTGGAAGGCCGTCGAAAGTTTTGACCACTTCCTTCATTATCTCCTCCTTTGACTTGTCGTTCAACTTTCTCCCCGTCTGAATGTTCAAGGTGTAAGGGAGTCTCATTTTAAAGGATCTTTAGATAAACAATTCAAAATAGGTTAAAGTCGAAGAAGGTTCTGAATGGGTGGGACGCTCACTATTATAAATTAGCAGGATACAATACTTTTCAACGGGACCTTTGCCCGCCTACAATTAAGGTTTAAGGAAACGGGACTTTCTGCCCGCTTACAATACAACAGGACTTTCCCTGTCAAATAAGGTTTAAGATGTACGGGACTTTACCCGTCTACAAAGCACTATTATAAATTAGCAACCAAATAAATTGAAAAGAAAAACGGGACTCTTGCCCGTCTACAAATAAGTTTAAGATATGCGGGACCTTTGTCCGCCTACAAAGTACTAATGGCAACGGGACTTTTGCCCGCTTAACGATACGTTTATAATGGGGCTGTCAGCCCGCCTACAAATAAGGTTTTAAGATTAACGGGATCTTTGCCCGCCAAAATACTATTATGAGAAAGCAGCGAGACTTTTGCCAAACAAATAACGGGACTTTTGCCCGCCAAATAAGTTTTAAAATATGCGGGACCTTTCGCCCGCCTACAAAATACTAATAGCAAATAAAGTTTAAGATGTACTTTTAATGGGACTTTTGCCCACCTACAAATAAGGTTTAAGATTAACGGGATCTTTGCCCGCCAAACAATTAACGGAACTTTTGCCCGCCAAATAAGTTTAAAATATGCGGGACCTTTCGCCCGCCTACAAAATACTAATAGCAACAGGACCAAATAAAGTTTAAGGAGTACTTTTAATGGGACTTTTGCCCACCTACAAATAAGGATTAAGATTAACGGGATCTTTGCCCGCCAAAATACTATTATGAGAAAACAGCGAGACTTTTGCCCGCCTACAAATAAGTTTAAGGTTAACGGGACCTTTGCCCGCCTACAAAATACTATAGCAATGGGACTTTTGCCCGCCAAACAATTTAACGGGCTTTTGCCCGCCTACAAATAAGGATAAAGATTAACGGGACCTTTGCCCGTCTACAAGTAAGTTTTAAGATTAACGGGACTTTTGCCCGCTTACAAAATGCAAACAATTAATGGGATTTTTGCCCGCCTACAAAAAGGTTTAAAGTACAATTTCAATAAATAGCTTGAGCTCAAGCGACTAGGTTTTTAAATGAACGGGACCTTTGCCCGCTCAGAAAATACAATTCAAAATGTTTTCAACAAATGGGGATTAGGATGATAAATTGAAAACACACACGCTTTTAGCTGGCCTTTTGCGAGTAAGGTGAAGCTTAATACGGTAACAGATGAGCGGGGCTTTTTACCCGCTCACAAAATACTATAGAGAATAACAAACAGCGAAAAACGCGAACAAGCGGAAAAGCGATAAAGAGAAAAAACACACGCGGAAAAGCGAATAATATGGAAAAAACACGAGCCAAATGAACGCGCGAAAAATATAGACCGGAAAAACAAAGGTCGAAAAATAGAAAACTTCACGACCGAATAAACACTCCCCGCCTTGTATGCCTGAAGTCATTTGATTATAACCTAAGTGCTGTTTCTACACAAAATGCTTTAAAAAAATACACAAAATGCTTTCTCTGGTTATAAAATAACTATAGTTCATTTGCAAAGAGTGTATTTCAATATGTTTGTTATTATTATTTGCTTTCCGTTAGAGTTCAGGTGGTGAGTTCTGTGATATTGTAGTGTCCGTACCCCTTTCCACAGCTAGATCTTAGCAAACTTGTGACTCAACATCAGTGAATTGAAGGCTATTTATAGTTTCTTTCGTTTTTATGATGTGCCATTTTTGATAATATGAAGCATTACAGGCCACTGAGGTTGCTTTTACTCCATTAAGTAAAATACTCTCTGAAGAAATTTCTTCTACTTTAGTAGTTACATTGGAAGATCACCATGTCGATTCCTACCAATTAAATGAAGTTAGAAAAAAAACTTATTTCCTTTCATCAATGAAGTACAGACTACAGGATTTTACATCAAAATGTGCTTAGAATAGAATCTAAACCTTTTATTTGTCAAGTCAAAACACTGTTATCTTGACAATGTAGTGTTCGTACCTCCAGAGGGTCATTTGAAAGAGTGTTTTGTTAAGCTGGAAAAAAAGAAGTTTGTGCAAAGATCTTTCAGGAATGTGTGCCAAAGACACCAAGCTTCGTACACAAAAGGTTTATTTTTGGAAATGTAGAAATTTATTTTTGACCCCTATCGACTACCAAAAGGTACCCTTGATTGTGAAACAGCCGTAAAGTTGTCCTAGCTTACTTTAAGTGGGATAATTAAACCTCCAGTCTCTGTAGGTAATCAGTTGTCCATTTTCCCCTCCTTTTCTTTATCCAGTTGAATTTTCTTTTTATCCTTTTCTTTCTGCCGCCTTCTTTTCCTTCGACTCATTGCTTTTTCTTCCCTGGCCTCCTCTTTTCCTTCGACTCATTGCTTTTTCTTCCCTGGCCTCCTCTTTTCGTTCTAATGACTCTTCTGTTCTCTTTGACTTTGTTGTTTTATCTCTCTCATCTGTTATGTGCATTTAACAAATAGAAGGAAATTGTACATTAATACATCTAATAGGTGAAGGGTACGTAGAAGGTTGTGTATTGCAGTATGAGCAACTTGGGGCAGTGCAGAATGTGCTGTACTAATGTTTGTAATGTCTTAATCTGGCAAATGGGCATCTTGTTTTTCATGAAATCAGAATGACATTTTATTACCACAATTAGCAGAAAACTTTGAATGTTAATTACCTTCGCCTTTCGTTGTTTCGTTCCTCTGTTTCTTTCTTTTTCTGTTTGCCTTTTCCTTTCTTCTTCTCATTGTTTCTTCTTCTATAGCCTCCTCTTTTCCTCCTAAGGTTTCCTCATTTGTTGTTTTATCCCTCTCATCTGTCATGTAGGTTGAAAACAGAAACCAAAAAAGGTGTACATTATATTAGTACATCTATAATTACTCTATTTGATTGATGTCATCAGTTCTTTTCTGAATGCTTTTGTCTTGGGGCAGGGGGGAGTTGAGGGGTATTGTGTTGTTGGTGATGGGTAGCATGTTGTGGATTGCAGCATGAGCAACTTGGGGCAGTACAGATCGTGCTGTATTGATGTTTGAATTGTCTTTAATTGGCTAATGAGAATCGTGTTTTCCGCAAATTTAGGGTGACATTTACAGACCACAATTTTAAGAAAACTTCAAAATTACCTTCACCTTTCATTATTTCCTTCCTCTGTTTCTTTCTTTTTTTGATTTCCTTTTCTGTTCTTCTTCTCGTTGTTTCTTCTGCTATAGCCTCCTCTTTTCCACTGATCCACTGGACAATCAGGGACCAGACTTTAAGTTTCACATCCACGACCGAAAAACCGCCAAGACAAGTCGATTGGACAACCACAGAACGGGAAACTAAGTCCCGTTTACCCTTCCAAAAGAAATCAAAGACAAGCTTGCAAAGTTCAGAAAGAACCCAGGTCGGCATGTGAATTAGGGAAGCCACATACCAAACCCGGGATAAAGCCAGAGCATTAATGACCAGAGCTCTACCCCCGTAGGACAAAGATCGTTGTTTCCAGGAAGAGAGAACGTTCTCCACCGCAGTAATCCTGGGACGCCAGTTGTCGATCTCAAGATCACCGGGACCAATAAATACACCAAGCACCTTGATCTTAACCGATGTCCAGTCCAAGGCGACAGGGGGGACTAACCTCCCACTCCAAGACCCCAACCACAGCCCTTTCGACTTGGACTGGTTGAGCTTAGCCCCGGATCCCTTCTCAAAGCGAGCGTAAGTCTCAAAAGACGCCACAATGGAGTCATCGGAACACACAATGAGGGAAGTATCGTCAGCGTACTGGGAGATGGGAGACAAAGAGGCAGGGGCCCCAGGTAAAGAAAGGCCTATGATACGTGGATTGGCACGAATATTAGCAGCCAACACCTCAGACACCAGGACATAGAGTAAAGGAGACAAAGGACAACCTTGACGAACACCACGAGACAAAGGGAAAAAGGAGGACAGGTAACCATTAACATTGACAGCACTTAGAACACCAGTATAGGACAAATTAACCCAACGAATGAAAGACAAACCAAAACCCATTTTACTCAACGTAGCACGCATGAAATTCCAATCCACTCTATCAAAGGCCTTTTCCTGATCAAGGGAGAGAATGGCGACCGGGACGTTGGACGAGGTGGCATAGTCCACAACATCTCGAAGGAGAGCCACATTCTCCCCAATGTATCTACCGGGAACCCCACAGGTCTGATCTTTGTTAACAACCAAGTGTATTACTTTCAGAAGATGGCCGGCTAAAGCCCTAGCGGCTAACTTGTAGTCGACGTCAAGAAGGGAGATTGGGCGCCAATTACGAGCATCTAAACGATCGCCCTTCTTAAAGACAAGGGAAATAACATCTCTGCGCTGAGAGAGACACAAAGAACCAGATTTGAAACAAGAGTTGTGAACTTTCACGAGATCAGAGCCGAGCACTCCCCAGAACTTGACATAGAACTCCATCGGCAGTCCATCAGAGCCAGGGGCCTTACGTTTGGCCATGCCGATGAGAGCTTCATAACACTCTTCAACCGTTAATAGGCCATCACACAGCTCGGCCTGATCTTGAGGAAGGGAAGAAGAGACGTTGTCAAGTAAAGACTCCTGCACTGCAGGGTCAGTCGGACCAGCCGTAAAAAGAACCGAATAGAAGGAAGCAAAAGAACGACACAAATCATCGGGGTTAGGAATAAAAGTACCATCAGTCTCTCTCAACGCAGAGATCCAGCGATCAGCCGACCGCTTCTTCTCCAGGCGAAAAAAGTAGGCCGAGGAGGTTTCACCCTCCTCAACCCAGCAAACCCGAGAGCGCACCTGGGTCCCCCTAGCAGCTTGGGAATCAAAGTCAGAGATTTGGTTAAGCACAGAACGATAGCTTGACTTTCAAATGCTCCGCCAGCCTCCTCAGAAGGTCCCGGGACTGGGAGGACCCTTGAGAGCGGCGGGAGCAATACGTGATGGTGAGGCCTTTGATCTTGCTTTTTCCTTCCTCCCACCATTTGGCCAACGACGGGAAAGATGACTGGCGCCTGCGCCAGGAAGCCCAGAAATCAGAAATGAGGGAGACATACTCCTCCTGTTCCAGAACAGAGATGTTGAATTTCCAAAGGCCTGGACCAGGTGGAACGACATCCCGAACATTAACATAAAAAAGAACTGCACAATGATCAGAGAAAGGACACGGAAGAACATCACAAGAAGATACGGAAGACACCCAAACATACGGACAGCCAATGAGATCAATTCGAGACGAAAACTGTCCATTCCACCTGGACCAGGCAAAACAGGAAGAAGAGGGGTGGAGGTAGCGCCAAATGTCAATGGCACAACAAGAATCAAAAAGTCTAGAGAGAGCAGCATTGCTCTCGCGGGATGTGTCATCGACAGCAGACCCAGAGCGATCCAAGGCACGATCAAAAACAGTGCTAAAATCGCCACACAAGACAGTTGGGACAGTGGGGTCTACTCGCGAGGACACATCATCAAAGAATAGGTCTCGGGCGGGGTTACGATTGGGGGCATAAAGGCAGACAACACGAAAAGTTTTGGCACGAAGGGAAAACTCACACTGAAGAAAACGACCCTCGGGATCACACCACGAATTGACTAAAGACAAGATAGGACGATAGAGTACTATACAGCCACAAGACTTGACAGAGCCAGGGGACAAAACACAAGAAAAACCAGAAGAAGAAAGCCAAGACAAGCACTCACTGTCTGAAGTACAGTGAGTCTCTTGCAAGCACACAACATCAACAGTAACAGGCAGAGAGCGCAACCACTGCACGAGACCAAGCCGTTTCGATTGATCCCACATGCCATTGACATTAAGGGATATAATGGACAAAGCCATTATGCAAGGAAGAAGGGAAAGAGCCATAGGAAACAGAAGGTTATGAACGTCGGGCACTCGGAGGGATAGCCGAAACCGAAGCAGGAAGGTGCTGGTGGACAGCGCCACTCGCCCTCGGAGAACGAGACAGCCTCCACCGGCTGGAGAGGCAGAACGGGAGCGGTTGGGAGCAGAAGAGGCCTGCTTCATCACGCCCTTTGTGATAGGCGACCTGGGCTTACGAAAGCCGTCCTCGACATCATCAGAGGAAGAATGGGCGCGCTTCCACTGCCCAGAGCAAACCTCAACCTCCATTTCCGGGGAGTTTCCATTTTGTCCTCCATTTCCATTTTGGGACAGTTGCGGACTAAATGCTCGGTGGAATGGCACCGGTGGCAAGTGGCCGGTTGCCCGGTGTACTTGATATTGATTTCCACCCCTTGAGTAGCAATACGTCGAGGAACATTGCGATGAAGCTGGCGGAATTCGGCAACGCGAATTCCGCGTTCAATATGCGCGAAACCTTCCTCCTTATAGTAGAGCCTTCGAAGATTCGTGGACTTCAGTTCCCCATATTCTTTAAGCAGGTCGACGACCGTTTCATCTGGAAATTCCACCGGTACAAATACCGAAACGTGAATTGATTTTTCGCCTAGAAGGCGGAGTGGCTCGTGAACGTTCTCGTAATCAAAGCCGCTAAGGGCTAGTCGCGCGGCGACCTCCGGGTCACGTAGAGTGATATCTATACATTTCCCTCCAAATCGCGGCATTACGCCAGTAATATCTCCCTGGAAGTCAGGCAGTGAACGGATCACTTGCAGCACATCAATTGTCATATCGTCATCTACGGCCAGACGAACTGTTCGACGGTGCGCGAAGACTGGGCGAGGGGCCTGCGCGGCCATCGCGCCGAGCACGTGAAACCGAAAAGGCGAAAAAACTCTCCAAAATCACCACGCAGGCTAAAATAAATACTCCCCAAGTAAGGAGAAGATGAAAACCAAACGAATCCAACCAAAAGGAAGGCGATCCAAGTGCTAAATGAGGGAATATTCGCTCCGCCAAAAACGTGACCAATAAGAACAGAATTTTTTTTTTGATAAAATTTATTTACACAACGGCCAAAGGGCCGCTGATAAAAAATCAAAATATTACAATTCTATTTAACTAAATTAATTACGAGAGTTCTTTTCCACGCTATTTACAAAAAGGTCAGAATAGATATTCGCACTTTCAAGTTCGTGATGAAGTGTCCATCATTGTTATACTAAAACAAAGGGTGAACTATTTACAATATATACACGCAGAATTAATTATTACAATACAAGGTTTTCGATTAAATCATTATGTACAGTTGGATTATTTTCTGAGTATATGCTAATCTGAACCCCAGTACAACCAATAAAGGCGACCAAGGGGCTCAGAAAGGGATTACAAGAAATCAAATTAAAACATTATATACAATCAAAATAAATCAAAGTTACTATGATAAATCATTATATACAAGAATCTGAGCCTCAGTACAACCAATAAAGGCGACCAAGAGGCTCAGAAAAGGAATTACAATCAAAATAAATCAAAATACACCATTATGTACAAAACTCTGAGCCCCAGTACAACCAGTGAAGGCAATCAAGAGACTCAGAAAAGGAATTACAATCAGAATGAATCATTATGTACAAAACTCTGAGCCTCAGTACAACCAGTGAAGGCGACCAAGAGGCTCAAGAGTAAAAAGAACCCTAGTACTACCAATGAAGGCGACCAAAGGGTTCAAAATAACAATTATAATCAAAATAAATCAAATCATTATATACAAACTCTGAGCCTCAGTACAACCAATGAAGGCGACCAAGAGGCTCAAAGGAAAAGAAAAAAAATATTAGAAAGAAAAAGAAATCTTGCCATTCGCATCCGTGCTACAAAAAATACCACCCAGCGACCAAAAATACTTAACTTTGTCAAAAGGTTCACCAAGAATTCGGAGTCTAATGTTCTTTCTAATTAGATCAACAATAGCCCGGGATGTCAAGTGGGAATTTCTAAAAGTAGCGGAGTTACGGGCTTGCCAAACATAGTAAAGGATAGACGCTATGAGATAACGGAATAAACGTAACCGAGGGGAGGACTGAGACGTAGAAAGAGGGAAGAGAACAGACATGAAAGAAGGAGAAAAGGGAGAACCCAAAAGGCGGGAAAGAAAAGGTGCGAAAAAATCCCAAACCGGAACAATTCTGGGGCATTCGATAAAACAGTGTTTCGCAGTTTCAACCCGAGAACATGATGCACATTTATCAGAGTCGATAACCCCAATTTTTGAGGTTATATCGGACACGAACTACGCGATGTAGCAAAAGCCACAATAAATCATTTTTCTTATTCTCAATAATCTTAAGTCTAGACTTACGCCACACCGAGGCCCACCGATTAATGGGGCGACCGACAACGGACTCCCAGAAAGTAGCGCACCCCGGTGCAGCGCTAGGAAACGAGAACAAAAGAGTATAGATGTTCTTACAGGAAAGATCGTCGGGTAATGCACCATGCTTATCGAAGAGCTGTTGAAACAGAGAAATACCCTTACGGTAATACAGAGAAGGTTCAGAAGAAACGGGAAAGAGATTAGAAACAAAGTCAAATCGCGTGTCAAGCTTCATAAGGCGATTCCCGATAAAATAACGAGCTAGAAAGTGCCACTTTTGACTGCCAAAATTATCGCGTAAGCTAGAAAAACTAGATAAACGAAGACTAGCACATTTAGTGCGAAAGTCGACAACGTTGAGGCCACCGCAATGAAGCGGCGCGCAACAACGCTGCCGACTAACATTTTCCATTTTATCTTTCCAGATAAAAGGCCAAACAATACGGTTGTAAGAATCGACGACCCACTGAGGGGGGGGTGAGAATTTTGGCTGTGTGCCAAAAGCGGCTTGCGCCCAATACATTCACTATCATGGCGTGTCCTAAAAACGAAAGCTCCCTTTGTTTCCACAGATTCAAAACCGATTGTAGTTTGCCTAGTCTAGCCTTCCAATTATCAGACTCAACAGAAATTAAACCATTAGAAAAATAGACCCCCAAAATGTATCGGCCTCTAACACCGCACGTCTGATCGGGTGAATTACAAACTGTAAGACTTTGAGCAGACGGCCGGCAAGGGCCCTCGCACAGATCTTATAATCAATATTGAGGAGACTAATCGGCCTCCAATTCTTATGAAGGAGCCTATCTCTTTTCTTATGGATAAGAGTAATCAGAGCACCTCTTTGCGAGAAAGGGAGAAGCCCTGCATCAAAAGAGGCATTGAGGACTTCAACTAAGTCATCACCCAGAAGGTCCCAGAAAGTTAGGTAAAATTCGACGGGAAGACCGTCCGAACCAGGGGATTTGCCCCTGGCCATACCTTTTAGGGCCTCCAAAACCTCATCTGCCGTCAAGTAACCGTCACATAACTGGCTCTGATCAGGAGAGAGGAAAGAAGACAAATTTTGTAAAAGTTCTTCTTGAGTATCAGGTTCAGTATCACAGGCAGAGAACAAAGAGGAATAAAAGGCAACCCAAGAATCGCAGATAGAACTAATGTCAGTCGCTAGGGAGCCATCAGCATTTTTCATGGCAGAAATCCAACCATCAGAGCCATTCTTTTTCTCCAGTCTAAGAAAATATGAGGTGGATGCTTCGCCTTCCTCAGCCCACTTAATCCTAGAGCGAACCTTAGCACCCTCAGCCTCATGCAAAACCAGCTCAGCAATTTTAGCTGAGACGTTCTCTAAAATCGAGAGTAAAGAGTCAAAGCCCTGGTCAATTTTCCATTTTAAATGATTAGAGAGGTTGGTTAGCAAGAACCTAGAAGACGATAAATTTTGAGATTTGGCACAGCAAAAGCAAACAGCCAAACCTCGCAATTCTTCCTTGCCACGATCCCACCATGACTGCAAAGAACGGAAGGATGACTTGCAAAGACGCCAAGTCGACCAAAACCTTTTGACGGCGACCACAAACTCAGCATTGGACAAGATGGAAACATGCAATTTGGACAGCAACGATTGGAAGGCCGTCTAAAGTTTTGACCACTTCCTTCATTATCTCCTCCTTTGACTTGTCGTTCAACTTTCTCCCCGTCTGAATGTTCAAGGTGTAAGGGAGTCTCATTTTAAAGGATCTTTAGATAAACAATTCAAAATAGGTTAAAGTCGAAGAAGGTTCTGAATGGGTGGGACGCTCACTATTATAAATTAGCAGGATACAATACTTTTCAACGGGACCTTTGCCCGCCTACAATTAAGGTTTAAGGAAACGGGACTTTCTGCCCGCTTACAATACAACAGGACTTTCCCTGTCAAATAAGGTTTAAGATGTACGGGACTTTACCCGTCTACAAAGCACTATTATAAATTAGCAACCAAATAAATTGAAAAGAAAAACGGGACTCTTGCCCGTCTACAAATAAGTTTAAGATATGCGGGACCTTTGTCCGCCTACAAAGTACTAATGGCAACGGGACTTTTGCCCGCTTAACGATACGTTTATAATGGGGCTGTCAGCCCGCCTACAAATAAGGTTTTAAGATTAACGGGATCTTTGCCCGCCAAAATACTATTATGAGAAAGCAGCGAGACTTTTGCCAAACAAATAACGGGACTTTTGCCCGCCAAATAAGTTTTAAAATATGCGGGACCTTTCGCCCGCCTACAAAATACTAATAGCAAATAAAGTTTAAGATGTACTTTTAATGGGACTTTTGCCCACCTACAAATAAGGTTTAAGATTAACGGGATCTTTGCCCGCCAAACAATTAACGGAACTTTTGCCCGCCAAATAAGTTTAAAATATGCGGGACCTTTCGCCCGCCTACAAAATACTAATAGCAACAGGACCAAATAAAGTTTAAGGAGTACTTTTAACGGGACTTTTGCCCACCTACAAATAAGGATTAAGATTAACGGGATCTTTGCCCGCCAAAATACTATTATGAGAAAACAGCGAGACTTTTGCCCGCCTACAAATAAGTTTAAGGTTAACGGGACCTTTGCCCGCCTACAAAATACTATAGCAACGGGACTTTTGCCCGCCAAACAATTTAACAGGCTTTTGCCCGCCTACAAATAAGGATAAAGATTAACGGGACCTTTGCCCGTCTACAAGTAAGTTTTAAGATTAACGGGACTTTTGCCCGCTTACAAAATGCAAACAATTAATGGGATTTTTGCCCGCCTACAAAAAGGTTTAAAGTACAATTTCAATAAATAGCTTGAGCTCAAGCGACTAGGTTTTTAAATGAACGGGACCTTTGCCCGCTCAGAAAATACAATTCAAAATGTTTTCAACAAATGGGGATTAGGATGATAAATTGAAAACACACACGCTTTTAGCTGGCCTTTTGCGAGTAAGATGAAGCTTAATACGGTAACAGATGAGCGGGGCTTTTTACGCGCTCACAAAATACTATAGAGAATAACAAACAGCGAAAAACGCGAACAAGCGGAAAAGCGATAAAGAGAAAAAACACACGCGGAAAAGCGAATAATATGGAAAAAACACGAGCCAAATGAACGCGCGAAAAATATAGACCGGAAAAACAAAGGTCGAAAAATAGAAAACTTCACGACCGAATAAACACTCCCCGCCTTGTATGCCTGAAGTCATTTGATTATAACCTAAGTGCTGTTTCTACACAAAATGCTTTAAAAAAATACACAAAATGCTTTCTCTGGTTATAAAATAACTATAGTTCATTTGCAAAGAGTGTATTTCAATATGTTTGTTATTATTATTTGCTTTCCGTTAGAGTTCAGGTGGTGAGTTCTGTGATATTGTAGTGTCCGTACCCCTTTCCACAGCTAGATCTTAGCAAACTTGTGACTCAACATCAGTGAATTGAAGGCTATTTATAGTTTCTTTCGTTTTTATGATGTGCCATTTTTGATAATATGAAGCATTACAGGCCACTGAGGTTGCTTTTACTCCATTAAGTAAAATACTCTCTGAAGAAATTTCTTCTACTTTAGTAGTTACATTGGAAGATCACCATGTCGATTCCTACCAATTAAATGAAGTTAGAAAAAAAACTTATTTCCTTTCATCAATGAAGTACAGACTACAGGATTTTACATCAAAATGTGCTTAGAATAGAATCTAAACCTTTTATTTGTCAAGTCAAAACACTGTTATCTTGACAATGTAGTGTTCGTACCTCCAGAGGGTCATTTGAAAGAGTGTTTTGTTAAGCTGGAAAAAAAGAAGTTTGTGCAAAGATCTTTCAGGAATGTGTGCCAAAGACACCAAGCTTCGTACACAAAAGGTTTATTTTTGGAAATGTAGAAATTTATTTTTGACCCCTATCGACTACCAAAAGGTACCCTTGATTGTGAAACAGCCGTAAAGTTGTCCTAGCTTACTTTAAGTGGGATAATTAAACCTCCAGTCTCTGTAGGTAATCAGTTGTCCATTTTCCCCTCCTTTTCTTTATCCAGTTGAATTTTCTTTTTATCCTTTTCTTTCTGCCGCCTTCTTTTCCTTCGACTCATTGCTTTTTCTTCCCTGGCCTCCTCTTTTCCTTCGACTCATTGCTTTTTCTTCCCTGGCCTCCTCTTTTCGTTCTAATGACTCTTCTGTTCTCTTTGACTTTGTTGTTTTATCTCTCTCATCTGTTATGTGCATTTAACAAATAGAAGGAAATTGTACATTAATACATCTAATAGGTGAAGGGTACGTAGAAGGTTGTGTATTGCAGTATGAGCAACTTGGGGCAGTGCAGAATGTGCTGTACTAATGTTTGTAATGTCTTAATCTGGCAAATGGGCATCTTGTTTTTCATGAAATCAGAATGACATTTTATTACCACAATTAGCAGAAAACTTTGAATGTTAATTACCTTCGCCTTTCGTTGTTTCGTTCCTCTGTTTCTTTCTTTTTCTGTTTGCCTTTTCCTTTCTTCTTCTCATTGTTTCTTCTTCTATAGCCTCCTCTTTTCCTCCTAAGGTTTCCTCATTTGTTGTTTTATCCCTCTCATCTGTCATGTAGGTTGAAAACAGAAACCAAAAAAGGTGTACATTATATTAGTACATCTATAATTACTCTATTTGATTGATGTCATCAGTTCTTTTCTGAATGCTTTTGTCTTGGGGCAGGGGGGAGTTGAGGGGTATTGTGTTGTTGGTGATGGGTAGCATGTTGTGGATTGCAGCATGAGCAACTTGGGGCAGTACAGATCGTGCTGTATTGATGTTTGAATTGTCTTTAATTGGCTAATGAGAATCGTGTTTTCCGCAAATTTAGGGTGACATTTACAGACCACAATTTTAAGAAAACTTCAAAATTACCTTCACCTTTCATTATTTCCTTCCTCTGTTTCTTTCTTTTTTTGATTTCCTTTTCTGTTCTTCTTCTCGTTGTTTCTTCTGCTATAGCCTCCTCTTTTCCACTGATCCACTGGACAATCAGGGACCAGACTTTAAGTTTCACATCCACGACCGAAAAACCGCCAAGACAAGTCGATTGGACAACCACAGAACGGGAAACTAAGTCCCGTTTACCCTTCCAAAAGAAATCAAAGACAAGCTTGCAAAGTTCAGAAAGAACCCAGGTCGGCATGTGAATTAGGGAAGCCACATACCAAACCCGGGATAAAGCCAGAGCATTAATGACCAGAGCTCTACCCCCGTAGGACAAAGATCGTTGTTTCCAGGAAGAGAGAACGTTCTCCACCGCAGTAATCCTGGGACGCCAGTTGTCGATCTCAAGATCACCGGGACCAATAAATACACCAAGCACCTTGATCTTAACCGATGTCCAGTCCAAGGCGACAGGGGGGACTAACCTCCCACTCCAAGACCCCAACCACAGCCCTTTCGACTTGGACTGGTTGAGCTTAGCCCCGGATCCCTTCTCAAAGCGAGCGTAAGTCTCAAAAGACGCCACAATGGAGTCATCGGAACACACAATGAGGGAAGTATCGTCAGCGTACTGGGAGATGGGAGACAAAGAGGCAGGGGCCCCAGGTAAAGAAAGGCCTATGATACGTGGATTGGCACGAATATTAGCAGCCAACACCTCAGACACCAGGACATAGAGTAAAGGAGACAAAGGACAACCTTGACGAACACCACGAGACAAAGGGAAAAAGGAGGACAGGTAACCATTAACATTGACAGCACTTAGAACACCAGTATAGGACAAATTAACCCAACGAATGAAAGACAAACCAAAACCCATTTTACTCAACGTAGCACGCATGAAATTCCAATCCACTCTATCAAAGGCCTTTTCCTGATCAAGGGAGAGAATGGCGACCGGGACGTTGGACGAGGTGGCATAGTCCACAACATCTCGAAGGAGAGCCACATTCTCCCCAATGTATCTACCGGGAACCCCACAGGTCTGATCTTTGTTAACAACCAAGTGTATTACTTTCAGAAGATGGCCGGCTAAAGCCCTAGCGGCTAACTTGTAGTCGACGTCAAGAAGGGAGATTGGGCGCCAATTACGAGCATCTAAACGATCGCCCTTCTTAAAGACAAGGGAAATAACATCTCTGCGCTGAGAGAGACACAAAGAACCAGATTTGAAACAAGAGTTGTGAACTTTCACGAGATCAGAGCCGAGCACTCCCCAGAACTTGACATAGAACTCCATCGGCAGTCCATCAGAGCCAGGGGCCTTACGTTTGGCCATGCCGATGAGAGCTTCATAACACTCTTCAACCGTTAATAGGCCATCACACAGCTCGGCCTGATCTTGAGGAAGGGAAGAAGAGACGTTGTCAAGTAAAGACTCCTGCACTGCAGGGTCAGTCGGACCAGCCGTAAAAAGAACCGAATAGAAGGAAGCAAAAGAACGACACAAATCATCGGGGTTAGGAATAAAAGTACCATCAGTCTCTCTCAACGCAGAGATCCAGCGATCAGCCGACCGCTTCTTCTCCAGGCGAAAAAAGTAGGCCGAGGAGGTTTCACCCTCCTCAACCCAGCAAAACCGAGAGCGCACCTGGGTCCCCCTAGCAGCTTGGGAATCAAAGTCAGAGATTTGGTTAAGCACAGAACGATAGCTTGACTTTCAAATGCTCCGCCAGCCTCCTCAGAAGGTCCCGGGACTGGGAGGACCCTTGAGAGCGGCGGGAGCAATACGTGATGGTGAGGCCTTTGATCTTGCTTTTTCCTTCCTCCCACCATTTGGCCAACGACGGGAAAGATGACTGGCGCCTGCGCCAGGAAGCCCAGAAATCAGAAATGAGGGAGACATACTCCTCCTGTTCCAGAACAGAGATGTTGAATTTCCAAAGGCCTGGACCAGGTGGAACGACATCCCGAACATTAACATAAAAAAGAACTGCACAATGATCAGAGAAAGGACACGGAAGAACATCACAAGAAGATACGGAAGACACCCAAACATACGGACAGCCAATGAGATCAATTCGAGACGAAAACTGTCCATTCCACCTGGACCAGGCAAAACAGGAAGAAGAGGGGTGGAGGTAGCGCCAAATGTCAATGGCACAACAAGAATCAAAAAGTCTAGAGAGAGCAGCATTGCTCTCGCGGGATGTGTCATCGACAGCAGACCCAGAGCGATCCAAGGCACGATCAAAAACAGTGCTAAAATCGCCACACAAGACAGTTGGGACAGTGGGGTCTACTCGCGAGGACACATCATCAAAGAATAGGTCTCGGGCGGGGTTACGATTGGGGGCATAAAGGCAGACAACACGAAAAGTTTTGGCACGAAGGGAAAACTCACACTGAAGAAAACGACCCTCGGGATCACACCACGAATTGACTAAAGACAAGATAGGACGATAGAGTACTATACAGCCACAAGACTTGACAGAGCCAGGGGACAAAACACAAGAAAAACCAGAAGAAGAAAGCCAAGACAAGCACTCACTGTCTGAAGTACAGTGAGTCTCTTGCAAGCACAGGCAGAGAGCGCAACCACTGCACGAGACCAAGCCGTTTCGATTGATCCCACATGCCATTGACATTAAGGGATATAATGGACAAAGCCATTATGCAAGGAAGAAGGGAAAGAGCCATAGGAAACAGAAGGTTATGAACGTCGGGCACTCGGAGGGATAGCCGAAACCGAAGCAGGAAGGTGCTGGTGGACAGCGCCACTCGCCCTCGGAGAACGAGACAGCCTCCACCGGCTGGAGAGGCAGAACGGGAGCGGTTGGGAGCAGAAGAGGCCTGCTTCATCACGCCCTTTGTGATAGGCGACCTGGGCTTACGAAAGCCGTCCTCGACATCATCAGAGGAAGAATGGGCGCGCTTCCGCTGCCCAGAGCAAACCTCAACCTCCATTTCCGGGGAGTTTCCATTTTGTCCTCCATTTCCATTTTGGGACAGTTGCGGACTAAATGCTCGGTGGAATGGCACCGGTGGCAAGTGGCCGGTTGCCCGGTGTACTTGATATTGATTTCCACCCCTTGAGTAGCAATACGTCGAGGAACATTGCGATGAAGCTGGCGGAATTCGGCAACGCGAATTCCGCGTTCAATATGCGCGAAACCTTCCTCCTTATAGTAGAGCCTTCGAAGATTCGTGGACTTCAGTTCCCCATATTCTTTAAGCAGGTCGACGACCGTTTCATCTGGAAATTCCACCGGTACAAATACCGAAACGTGAATTGATTTTTCGCCTAGAAGGCGGAGTGGCTCGTGAACGTTCTCGTAATCAAAGCCGCTAAGGGCTAGTCGCGCGGCGACCTCCGGGTCACGTAGAGTGATATCTATACATTTCCCTCCAAATCGCGGCATTACGCCAGTAATATCTCCCTGGAAGTCAGGCAGTGAACGGATCACTTGCAGCACATCAATTGTCATATCGTCATCTACGGCCAGACGAACTGTTCGACGGTGCGCGAAGACTGGGCGAGGGGCCCGCGCGGCCATCGCGCCGAGCACGTGAAACCGAAAAGGCGAAAAAACTCTCCAAAATCACCACGCAGGCTAAAATAAATACTCCCCAAGTAAGGAGAAGATGAAAACCAAACGAATCCAACCAAAAGGAAGGCGATCCAAGTGCTAAATGAGGGAATATTCGCTCCGCCAAAAACGTGACCAATAAGAACAGAATTTTTTTTTTGATAAAATTTATTTACACAACGGCCAAAGGGCCGCTGATAAAAAATCAAAATATTACAATTCTATTTAACTAAATTAATTACGAGAGTTCTTTTCCACGCTATTTACAAAAAGGTCAGAAAAGATATTCGCACTTTAAAGTTCGTGATGAAGTGTCCATCATTGTTATACTAAAACAAAGGGTGAACTATTTACAATATATACACGCAGAATTAATTATTACAATACAAGGTTTTCGATTAAATCATTATGTACAGTTGGATTATTTTCTGAGTATATGCTAATCTGAACCCCAGTACAACCAATAAAGGCGACCAAGGGGCTCAGAAAGGGATTACAAGAAATCAAATTAAAACATTATATACAATCAAAATAAATCAAAGTTACTATGACAATTCATTATATACAAGAATCTGAGCCTCAGTACAACCAATAAAGGCGACCAAGAGGCTCAGAAAAGGAATTACAATCAAAATAAATCAAAATACACCATTATGTACAAAACTCTGAGCCCCAGTACAACCAGTGAAGGCAATCAAGAGACTCAGAAAAGGAATTACAATCAGAATAAATCATTATGTACAAAACTCTGAGCCTCAGTACAACCAGTGAAGGCGACCAAGAGGCTCAAGAGTAAAAAGAACCCTAGTACTACCAATGAAGGCGACCAAAGGGTTCAAAATAACAATTATAATCAAAATAAATCAAATCATTATATACAAACTCTGAGCCTCAGTACAACCAATGAAAGCGACCAAGAGGCTCAAAGGAAAAGAAAAAAAAATATTAGAAAGAAAAAGAAATCTTGCCATTCGCATCCGTGCTACAAAAAATACCACCAAGCGACCAAAAATACTTAACTTTGTCAAAAGGTTCACCAAGAATTCGGAGTCTAATGTTCTTTCTAATTAGATCAACAATAGCCCGGGATGTCAAGTGGGAATTTCTAAAAGTAGCGGAGTTACGGGCTTGCCAAACATAGTAAAGGATAGACGCTATGAGATAACGGAATAAACGTAACCGAGGGGAGGACTGAGACATAGAAAGAGGGAAGAGAACAGACATGAAAGAAGGAGAAAAGGGAGAACCCAAAAGGCGGGAAAGAAAAGGTGCGAAAAAATCCCAAACCGGAACAATTCTGGGGCATTCGATAAAACAGTGTTTCGCAGTTTCAACCCGAGAACATGATGCACATTTATCAGAGTCGATAACCCCAATTTTTGAGGTTATATCGGACACGAACTACGCGATGTAGCAAAAGCCACAATAAATCATTTTTCTTATTCTCAATAATCTTAAGTCTAGACTTACGCCACACCGAGGCCCACCGATTAATGGGGCGACCGACAACGGACTCCCAGAAAGTAGCGCACCCCGGTGCAGCGCTAGGAAACGAGAACAAAAGAGTATAGATGTTCTTACAGGAAAGATCGTCGGGTAATGCACCATGCTTATCGAAGAGCTGTTGAAACAGAGAAATACCCTTACGGTAATACAGAGAAGGTTCAGAAGAAACGGGAAAGAGATTAGAAACAAAGTCAAATCGCGTGTCAAGCTTCATAAGGCGATTCCCGATAAAATAACGAGCTAGAAAGTGCCACTTTTGACTGCCAAAATTATCGCGTAAGCTAGAAAAACTAGATAAACGAAGACTAGCACATTTAGTGCGAAAGTCGACAACGTTGAGGCCACCGCAATGAAGCGGCGCGCAACAACGCTGCCGACTAACATTTTCCATTTTATCTTTCCAGATAAAAGGCCAAACAATACGGTTGTAAGAATCGACGACCCACTGAGGGGGGGGTGAGAATTTTGGCTGTGTGCCAAAAGCGGCTTGCGCCCAATACATTCACTATCATGGCGTGTCCTAAAAACGAAAGCTCCCTTTGTTTCCACAGATTCAAAACCGATTGTAGTTTGCCTAGTCTAGCCTTCCAATTATCAGACTCAACAGAAATTAAACCATTAGAAAAATAGACCCCCAAAATGTATCGGCCTCTAACACCGCACGTCTGATCGGGTGAATTACAAACTGTAAGACTTTGAGCAGACGGCTGGCAAGGGCCCTCGCACAGATCTTATAATCAATATTGAGGAGACTAATCGGCCTCCAATTCTTATGAAGGAGCCTATCTCTTTTCTTATGGATAAGAGTAATCAGAGCACCTCTTTGCGAGAAAGGGAGAAGCGCTGCATCAAAAGAGGCATTGAGGACTTCAACTAAGTCATCACCCAGAAGGTCCCAGAAAGTTAGGTAAAATTCGACGGGAAGACCGTCCGAACCAGGGGATTTGCCCCTGGCCATACCTTTTAGGGCCTCCAAAACCTCATCTGCCGTCAAGTAACCGTCACATAACTGGCTCTGATCAGGAGAGAGGAAAGAAGACAAATTTTGTAAAAGTTCTTCTTGAGTATCAGGTTCAGTATCACAGGCAGAGAACAAAGAGGAATAAAAGGCAACCCAAGAATCGCAGATAGAACTAATGTCAGTCGCTAGGGAGCCATCAGCATTTTTCATGGCAGAAATCCAACCATCAGAGCCATTCTTTTTCTCCAGTCTAAGAAAATATGAGGTGGATGCTTCGCCTTCCTCAGCCCACTTAATCCTAGAGCGAACCTTAGCACCCTCAGCCTCATGCAAAACCAGCTCAGCAATTTTAGCTGAGACGTTCTCTAAAATCGAGAGTAAAGAGTCAAAGCCCTGGTCAATTTTCCATTTTAAATGATTAGAGAGGTTGGTTAGCAAGAACCTAGAAGACGATAAATTTTGAGATTTGGCACAGCAAAAGCAAACAGCCAAACCTCGCAATTCTTCCTTGCCACGATCCCACCATGACTGCAAAGAACGGAAGGATGACTTGCAAAGACGCCAAGTCGACCAAAACCTTTTGACGGCGACCACAAACTCAGCATTGGACAAGGTGGAAACATGCAATTTGGACAGCAACGATTGGAAGGCCGTCGAAAGTTTTGACCACTTCCTTCATTATCTCCTCCTTTGACTTGTCGTTCAACTTTCTCCCCGTCTGAATGTTCAAGGTGTAAGGGAGTCTCATTTTAAAGGATCTTTAGATAAACAATTCAAAATAGGTTAAAGTCGAAGAAGGTTCTGAATGGGTGGGACGCTCACTATTATAAATTAGCAGGATACAATACTTTTCAACGGGACCTTTGCCCGCCTACAATTAAGGTTTAAGGAAACGGGACTTTCTGCCCGCTTACAATACAACAGGACTTTCCCTGTCAAATAAGGTTTAAGATGTACGGGACTTTACCCGTCTACAAAGCACTATTATAAATTAGCAACCAAATAAATTGAAAAGAAAAACGGGACTCTTCCCCGTCTACAAATAAGTTTAAGATATGCGGGACCTTTGTCCGCCTACAAAGTACTAATGGCAACGGGACTTTTGCCCGCTTAACGATACGTTTATAATGGGGCTGTCAGCCCGCCTACAAATAAGGTTTTAAGATTAACGGGATCTTTGCCCGCCAAAATACTATTATGAGAAAGCAGCGAGACTTTTGCCAAACAAATAACGGGACTTTTGCCCGCCAAATAAGTTTTAAAATATGCGGGACCTTTCGCCCGCCTACAAAATACTAATAGCAAATAAAGTTTAAGATGTACTTTTAATGGGACTTTTGCCCCCCTACAAATAAGGTTTAAGATTAACGGGATCTTTGCCCGCCAAACAATTAACGGAACTTTTGCCCGCCAAATAAGTTTAAAATATGCGGGACCTTTCGCCCGCCTACAAAATACTAATAGCAACAGGACCAAATAAAGTTTAAGGAGTACTTTTAATGGGACTTTTGCCCACCTACAAATAAGGATTAAGATTAACGGGATCTTTGCCCGCCAAAATACTATTATGAGAAAACAGCGAGACTTTTGCCCGCCTACAAATAAGTTTAAGGTTAACGGGACCTTTGCCCGCCTACAAAATACTATAGCAACGGGACTTTTGCCCGCCAAACAATTTAACGGGCTTTTGCCCGCCTACAAATAAGGATAAAGATTAACGGGACCTTTGCCCGTCTACAAGTAAGTTTTAAGATTAACGGGACTTTTGCCCGCTTACAAAATGCAAACAATTAATGGGATTTTTGCCCGCCTACAAAAAGGTTTAAAGTACAATTTCAATAAATAGCTTGAGCTCAAGCGACTAGGTTTTTAAATGAACGGGACCTTTGCCCGCTCAGAAAATACAATTCAAAATGTTTTCAACAAATGGGGATTAGGATGATAAATTGAAAACACACACGCTTTTAGCTGGCCTTTTGCGAGTAAGATGAAGCTTAATACGGTAACAGATGAGCGGGGCTTTTTACCCGCTCACAAAATACTATAGAGAATAACAAACAGCGAAAAACACGAACAAGCGGAAAAGCGATAAAGAGAAAAAACACACGCGGAAAAGCGAATAATATGGAAAAAACACGAGCCAAATGAACGCGCGAAAAATATAGACCGGAAAAAACAAAGGTCGAAAAATAGAAAACTTCACGACCGAATAAACACTCCCCGCCTTGTATGCCTGAAGTCATTTGATTATAACCTAAGTGCTGTTTCTACACAAAATGCTTTAAAAAAATACACAAAATGCTTTCTCTGGTTATAAAATAACTATAGTTCATTTGCAAAGAGTGTATTTCAATATGTTTGTTATTGTTCTTTGCTTTCCGTTAGAGTTCAGGTGGTGAGTTCTGTGATATTGTAGTGTCCGTACCCATTTCCACAGCTAGATCTTAGCAAACTTGTGACTCAACATCAGTGAATTGAAGGCTATTTATAGTTTCTTTCGTTTTTATGATGTGCCATTTTTGATAATATGAAGCATTACAGGCCACCGAGGTTGCTTTTACTCCATTAAGTAAAATACTCTCTGAAGAAATTTCTTCTACTTTAGTAGTTACATTGGAAGATCACCATGTCGATTCCTACCAATTAAATGAAGTTAGAAAAAAAACTTATTTCCTTTCATCAATGAAGTACAGACTACAGGATTTTACATCAAAATGTGCTTAGAATAGAATCTAAACCTTTTATTTGTCAAGTCAAAACACTGTTATCTTGACAATGTAGTGTTCGTACCTCCAGAGGGTCATTTGAAAGAGTGTTTTGTTAAGCTGGAAAAAAAGAAGTTTGTGCAAAGATCTTTCAGGAATGTGTGCCAAAGACACCAAGCTTCGTACACAAAAGGTTTATTTTTGGAAATGTAGAAATTTATTTTTGACCCCTATCGACTACCAAAAGGTACCCTTGATTGTGAAACAGCCGTAAAGTTGTCCTAGCTTACTTTAAGTGGGATAATTAAACCTCCAGTCTCTGTAGGTAATCAGTTGTCCATTTTCCCCTCCTTTTCTTTATCCAGTTGAATTTTCTTTTTATCCTTTTCTTTCTGCCGCCTTCTTTTCCTTCGACTCATTGCTTTTTCTTCCCTGGCCTCCTCTTTTCGTTCTAATGACTCTTCTGTTCTCTTTGACTTTGTTGTTTTATCTCTCTCATCTGTTATGTGCATTTAACAAATAGAAGGAAATTGTACATTAATACATCTAATAGGTGAAGGGTACGTAGAAGGTTGTGTATTGCAGTATGAGCAACTTGGGGCAGTGCAGAATGTGCTGTACTAATGTTTGTAATGTCTTAATCTGGCAAATGGGCATCTTGTTTTTCATGAAATCAGAATGACATTTTATTACCACAATTAGCAGAAAACTTTGAATGTTAATTACCTTCGCCTTTCGTTGTTTCGTTCCTCTGTTTCTTTCTTTTTCTGTTTGCCTTTTCCTTTCTTCTTCTCATTGTTTCTTCTTCTATAGCCTCCTCTTTTCCTTCTAAGGTTTCCTCATTTGTTGTTTTATCCCTCTCATCTGTCATGTAGGTTGAAAACAGAAACCAAAAAAGGTGTACATTATATTAGTACATCTATAATTACCTTATTTGATTGATGTCATCAGTTCTTTTCTGAATGCTTTTGTCTTGGGGCAGGGGGGAGTTGAGGGGTATTGAGTTGTTGGTGATGGGTAGCATGTTGTGGATTGCAGCATGAGCAACTTGGGGCAGTACAGATCGTGCTGTATTGATGTTTGAATTGTCTTTAATTGGCTAATGAGAATCGTGTTTTCCGCAAATTTAGGGTGACATTTACAGACCACAATTTTAAGAAAACTTCAAAATTACCTTCACCTTTCATTATTTCCTTCCTCTGTTTCTGTCTTTTTTTGATTTCCTTTTCTGTTCTTCTTCTCGTTGTTTCGTCTGCTATAGCCTCCTCTTTTCCACTGATGCACTGGACAATCAGGGACCAGACTTTAAGTTTCACATCCACGACCGAAAAACCGCCAAGACAAGTCGATTGGACAACCACAGAACGGGAAACTAAGTCCCGTTTACCCTTCCAAAAGAAATCAAAGACAAGCTTGCAAAGTTCAGAAAGAACCCAGGTCGGCATGTGAATTAGGGAAGCCACATACCAAACCCGGGATAAAGCCAGAGCATTAATGACCAGAGCTCTACCCCCGTAGGACAAAGATCGTTGTTTCCAGGAAGAGAGAACGTTCTCCACCGCAGTAATCCTGGGACGCCAGTTGTCGATCTCAAGATCACGGGGACCAATAAATACACCAAGCACCTTGATCTTAACCGATGTCCAGTCCAAGGCGACAGGGGGGACTAACCTCCCACTCCAAGACCCCAACCACAGCCCTTTCGACTTGGACTGGTTGAGCTTAGCCCCGGATCCCTTCTCAAAGCGAGCGTAAGTCTCAAAAGACGCCACAATGGAGTCATCGGAACACACAATGAGGGAAGTATCGTCAGCGTACTGGGAGATGGGAGACAAAGAGGCAGGGGCCCCAGGTAAAGAAAGGCCTATGATACGTGGATTGGCACGAATATTAGCAGCCAACACTTCAGACACCAGGACATAGAGTAAAGGAGACAAAGGACAACCTTGACGAACACCACGAGACAGAGGGAAAAAGGAGGACAGGTAACCATTAACATTGACAGCACTTAGAACACCAGTATAGGACAAATTAACCCAACGAATGAAAGACAAACCAAAACCCATTTTACTCAACGTAGCACGCACTAAAGAAATCAACCAAATCAACTCACGGTTCAGACGAACGGATGTTTCCTTTCCAAAGGCAAGCTTCGCCATCGCCATCGATCGATCGATGCTGTCAAGTAAAGTCCAAGTCCATTTCAAGCTGCAAAGTAAGTGTTACAAAAGACAAAGTCACCTTCCCGTAGTCGTTTTCATGCACAGAACGCGGCAAACAAAAGCAAACGTACCTTTACGTCCACGATATCTGCTCTCTGTGCTTCCTTTCAACCGTCACACGCTGATTTGCCGCCCGCCGTTCGTTCAAACTGCAACAACAGACACTTGGTTAGTGCAATATTAACTAACTAACACGCGGGCACGACACTTGATCGCTCGCTCGCAAGCAAACACGCTAAGACTAGATATTGGGGACTAGCGCGAATGCAGGTCCCCACTACCAGAAATTATACGCTCGAGTTACCCACATTTGGGGTAATCGCAAGGGTCAACCCAATCGAAGTGCAATGAAAGGGCCTCACCTTGAGAGGACTGCCTCCTTGATCACAGTACCTCCCGCGTCAGGTAAGTATGCCATTTTTCGGCCCTCCGCGACGGATGAACTGCCTTTCTCTTAGTTCCCTTGTGGTAGAGTGCGCAGGTCCGGCTCCCCAGCGTCCTCTCTGCTTCCGCTGTCTGTCCACAGTCCAGCCTACGAGGGAGAGACAGAGAGAAGGTTCAATGTTTTGCTTCTGTTTTCAGTTGAATATTTCTTCCCCGAAGGGAAGTGGGCCGCGCTCGGAGGTAGTGCTATACCGAGGCAACCCGTGGCTGGGACGAGGCAAGCCTCTTTTCCACAGCCCAGTTCCAAAAATCAGTTTAATATATGAGCTGCTCAATGAGCAGCGTATCAGATATTAAGCTGATAAGAACAGATACTTTTTTTTTTTTTTTAATTGTTTATTTACAAATCAGGAAAATATTTACAATCAATACACTTAACTAGAAGTAAAGCTGATAAGGTATGATTGGATTACAATAGTTGAAAACAAGGTGATAACTCGATGTACAGAGAAGAGTCTAGGGTCCTGGGAACGGGGAAAGCCCCGTGAGCGAAAGTACAGCCAGGCTCGCCCCGCTCCTAGGAGCCGTAGGTAATACAGGTCTAAATTAAGATCTGAAGGATCTTATTTTCGATTTTACATAGGAGTCCTTTATGGCCCCAGGATTTGAGAAAATCCGAAGTGGCATTGAAATTATAGGCAGCTCTGATACGCGCGCGGACGCGATATTTAATTTTATTAATAACGGGAAATGCAGTTGACGGTTTACCTTCGAAGGTATGGAGATTGCGCGTGGCCCAGATTTCATTTAAGGCGATATTAATAAGAAACCGGGTCACCGCATTTGACCTAGCATGTTGGGCACCGGTGGGGAGACCGTGCTTTAAGAGAACTAAGGGCGGTGAGAAGCCCACCGGGGTAACGTAGAGCTTGTTGATAACGGAAAAAATCCAAGCCCAGACTGCGGGTGCGAGAGTGCATTCACAGAAGGCGTGAGAAAAGGACTCAATTTGGCCGCATATAGCGCAGCGATCGCTCACTCGGAGCCTTTGCCAGCGTTTGAGATAGGTTCTGGTTTTAACAATGCCGTGCGCGAGTCGCCACGGTATGTCGGATTCCCAATTAGTACTCAGACCACCATATATGTTAGGCCAGAGAAGAGACCAGGGAAGTGGCTGTCCTAGCCGCCTCTCCCAGGCGGCTGTACAGGACAGGCTCCTGGGGGAGGGGTAGACGAGTTTCTCGTAGAAGGTTTTGACGCTGTAATCAGGAAGGAGAGTGATATCGATATTAAGCCGTGCTACGGCTGTAAGTATGTGCCGAAAATACATTGGCGGTGAGTCGCCCATGTATTTTGGGACAGAATTGGAGCGTAGGAAAGACCAGCCTCGGATAAGGCGACTTAACGCGAAGCCGATCCAGAACCTCGCAAAGTATACCCACTTAGATTCACAGGTTGGGTCGCCGATGCCGGGTACCCACCGCAGCTTTAGTGCCCGGGCCTTCTCGAGCGGATTAATGACGGCTAGCCCGCCTTGAGCAAAAGGGAGTTGACAAGTGTCACGCTTGACCTGCTCTGTTTTGCCGTTCCACAGAAAGTCGTAGATTGCTTTGGTGACTCTCGTGTGGACCCAATCGGGCATGGGTAGAACTGTGGCTGTATACCATAGTCCAGACGCTCCGAGTGTATTAATGATCATAGATTTACCTTTGAGAGATAGCGTGCGTGATTTCCAGAGTTGGAGACGTTTTTCTAATTTAGTGACGCGGTTATCCCAGTTAGCGTGATCCAAGTTAGTATTGCCAAAATACACACCGAGGATTTTAAGCTTGTCGGTAACCCAGGTGATGTTTACGGGGCCTGTAGAGCGGCCCGCGGAGGTCCCAATCCACAAGCCCTCAGTTTTCTGTGTATTTAAGCGTGAGCCTGAACCTTGTTCAAAAACGTGAATGATATGGAAAGCTTTGTTAACAGAAAATTCGTTAGCGAGGATTAAAGTCGTGTCATCGGCATATTGTGACACTTTGCTCTGTTTATTACCCGAGCCAGGGATTTGAATTCCCTCGATGCGGTTATCTCGGCGAATAGCCTGGCCTAGTGTTTCAGCCACGAGGCAATACAGCAGCGGGGAGAGCGGACAACCCTGTCGAACCCCACGCTCGAGTTTAAAAGACGCTGATAGCCAGCCATTATTAATCACTTGAGAACTAATGTCTGTGTAGACAATATTAACCCACCGCCGGAAACCAGGGCCGAAATTAAATTGTGCGAGAACACGTTGTAAAAAGCCATGGTTAACCCGATCAAAAGCCTTCTCTTGATCGAGGCTAATCACCGCCGCGGAAAGCTGTTTGTGATTAACATAATCGAGGGTATCGCGGATCAGAAAAAGGTTCTCAAAAATGCTGCGGTCGGGAATACCGCATGTTTGATCTTCGCTGAAAATCAGCGGGATAACTTTGCGTAATCGGTTAGCTAACACTTTTGTACAGATCTTGTAGTCTGTGTTCAAAAGTGAAATAGGTCGCCAATTTTTAAGCTCCAAAGGGTCGTCTTTTTTGTAAAGTAAACGGATAATTCCGCGACGTTGTGAGTCGGAGAGTGATCCGTGAGTAAAAGAGAAATTGAGTATATCTACTAGGTCTTGACCCAGGAGACCCCAAAAGCGGCGATAAAATTCCACCGGAAAACCATCAGCGCCCGGTGATTTTCCTGTTGACATTTGCGAAAGGGCCTCATAACACTCAGAGAGCGTGAGATGACCTTCGCATTTCTCCTGGTCTTCGGATGCCAAGGATTTATCAAGTTGATTGAGAAGCCAGTCTTGGCTCTCGAAATCAACAGGTTCGGCCGTGTAGAGTTTAGTGTAAAAAGCCCTACACTCGCGAAGAATGTTTTGATCGGACGTGACAGGCGAAGAATTGACACGCAACTCGGTGATCGAGTTGCGGGTCTGCCGCTTATTTTCGAGCTGGTAGAAATACTTGGTCGGTTTTTCTCCCAGCTCAGTCCACTGCTCCTTACTGCGAATGATAGCGCCTTCTACGGCTTGATCATCGATCGTTTTTAAGAGATCTTTAATCTCAGATAAGCGAGCTTGATCAACGGTGGAATGTGAATTTCCACGAGACAGGATGTTGCGAAACTCGTGTTCTAAATTCGTCTTGTCACGCTGTCTCTCACGTGCCAGAGATATGCTGTGAGAGATAGCGATCTCTTTTAGTTGAAATTTTCCCGCATCCCACCAAATCCGTGGATCGGTGAAAAGCGGTTTGTTTTCACGCCAGACGGGCCAGAAATTATTGACAGCTGTACAGAAAGCCTCTGATTTTAGCAGCTGTGTTAAATTTCCAGATGCCTCGTCCCCTCGGGTTGGAATTTCCGTGTGATTTTTAAACTAATTAGATGGTGGTCCGAGTAGCTAAAGGGTGTACAATTGTGGTTTGTCACGCGCGGTCTCCAGGCTCGCGGTGTATAAAACCGATCTAAACGGCAGCCGACCGAATGCGGTCCGTTAAACCAAGTGTACAAGCGACCCGAGGGGTTAGAAACACGATAGAAATCTTCAAGATGTAGGGAATCGGTAAACGCATGAAGACGTGAGACGGCTTTGTTACCAAAACTGTCATCACCGCCCCATTTGTCTAAGGTCACATCCGGAACACAATTAAAATCCCCGACAACAATAGCGTCTAGATTAGGGAATTTAAAGCGCCAGAGGTTGTCGAAAAATTGCTCACGTTCACTGTGAATATTGGGTGCGTACACATTAATAATTTGGAAAAAATGGTTAGCGTGCTGTAACTTGACGGTTACAACCCTGCCCGAGAGATCGGTTTTATGATCGACAAGTTTGACCGTACTGTTGGGATGAACAAGTACGGCGACCCCCGCCGATCTGTTAGAACCGGGAGACCACGCGGTTTGCCCAGTCCATTCCTTTTCCCACGCCTTACCTTGTGTCGTATTCGCCAAATGCGATTCTTGAAGGAGGAAAATATCGAAACGTTGGGAGCGTAAGCACTCAAAAATCTTAGCTCTCTTATGGGGTTCGGCCATGCCGTTGACGTTAATGGTCGCAAGCGAGACCGCCATAATCAAGACTAAGAGAGAGAAAATAAAAGCTAAATTAATTAAAAATAAAATTATTTAGAGCCGAACAGCGCGGGGTTCACCCGCCTGAGTTCCTCACAAATCTTAATCAGTTCGCCGTAAGCATCCATGCTCAGGGTACGGTGATAGGTGGCCCACGCGTCCAGTTCTTTTTCATTCAAGTGTTTGTTTGGGAGAGATTTGAGGTCAGCATCACTGTGATTGCCATGCGTGTATTGGAGAAACAGTCCCCGGCATTTATAATAAGTGGAGCCCGACAGAGCGCTCATGAGTCGAGAACGTTCGGTGCCAGGTTTCTTGATCGCCCGAATAAATGTTTTCAGAAACGGACTTTCGCGGGGCGAGTTGTCGTCCGACGATTGTAGAATTTGAACAGCAGAGGCCGTAGGTTTTTTGGCGGTATGCGAGGCCTTCTTTGCGGCCGAGTCATCTTTTGCAGGGGAAGACGGGGGGCGCTTGCGTGAATCGACACTAAGTGAGTCTTCGGAGAAAAGCTCCGGAGTCGCCGTGATCTCTGCGAAAGTCGGTCTGGGGGTCTCCTGTGACAGGGAAGAAGATTCCGAAGTTGCGGAGTTTTGCTCCTCAACCGCACTGTCTTGTGTTTCCATGCTGGTGCTGGATTGTTCGCCGGGGCTGTCCCCCCGGGTTTCTTCAGGCGTGCGGGACGTGAAGGGTCTCGCGCGGCGTTGTTTTGGACAGTCCTTTACCACGTGCTCGGTAGAATGGCACTGATAGCACGTGGTAGGTTGGCCGGAATATTTAAAGAAGATTTCCAAACCCTGGGTAACGACCTTGCGAGGAAGATCTTTAGTAATTGAAACGAATTCCGCCACGCGAATGCCTCGCTCAATGTGGCGAAATCCCTCCTCATTAAAGAACAGCCGGCGTAGCGCGTCCGTTTTCAACTGCCCGTGATCTTTCAGGATTTTGAGCAGTTCATCGTCCGGGAACTCCACGGACACAAAAATCGATACGTGGATGTATTTCGGCCCCAATAGCCGCAAAGGTTTTCGCAGATTGCCGTAGTCAAAGCCGGCCTCGGCGAGCCGCAGAGCAGACTCCGCGTCGGTTAACGTGATATCGAAGCACTTGCCTCCAAATTGGGGGACTACTCCAGTAATTTTCCCTTGAAAATCCGGGAGAGATTTCACCACGCTCAGTGCGTCCAAACTCATATCATCCTCCACCATCAGGCGGACAGTTCGTTTATGTGAAAAAGTGCTACGTGCGGGCCGCGCGGCCATCACGCAGGACACGCACGTACGCGAAACGGAAAACTCGAAATGAAAAAAACTCACCACCGCCGACAAAACTTCTCACTTGGCTTGTAAACAATCACCCCGCAGGCGAAGACGTATTCGGGGACTACTCGGCACTTTCGGCGAACAGATATTGATCTTAGCCAAAAGGCCGAGAAGCGATGCCGAGTAGGTTCTCCGCAAGCAGGGTGGTTTCTTCCTTCCATCTTCTAGATATGGTGGTCAGAAAACTGTCGCTTCCCTGCACGCAAAGTTGACCCAACAAGGTGGGTACTGGAGAGGAAAAGTAATAGTGTTTGAAGCTCCGAGGCC